>JAPWTK010000225.1:0-733271 GCA_029963805.1 Aromia moschata
ACTGTGACGTCAGCTTGTGCCCACTTTTGTCATCCGGAGCAAGTCTGATAGAGTACAACGGGTTTAATACTTCTAGGGGTTGATTCACCCTTATTACGGCCCGGGAAATGATTTCAGCCCACAGGCTGGTTAGCTAACTGTAAAATAAAGCCATTTACGTGAAAAAATTTACCCGACATCTTCAGATGTGGCAGGAGTAATTTTAATACTTCTAGGGGTTGATGCACCCTTATTACGGCCCGGGAAATGATTTGAGCCCACAGGCTGGTTAGCTAACTGTAATATAAAGCCATTTACGTGAAAAAAATGACCCGACATCTTCAAATGTGGCTGGAGTAATTTTATTACTTCTAGGGGTTGATGCACCCTTATTACGGCCCGGGAAATGATTTCAATATGTGGGCGGATTTTACAACATCATAGTTAAGCAATTTACGTGAAAAAATTTAATCGACATCTGCATTTGTATAAGATGTGGCTTTTAAAATTTTAAGGGTAGTTTCCACCCTCCCATTTTTTGTGGGACTGCCAGCATTACTAAATGTCGTAAAATAGCAAACCGTCGTGGAAAATAATTTCTGGAATGATAAAATTGTGAAATAATTGTATTTTTTAAATCTGTGGATGGACGACCGTGGCTGTTTTCACACCGGTAATTTCTTGTTATGTGAAGAGTAATTCTCACCTTATCATGGGGATGTCACTGAATGACTTTGATGCAATTCAAGTATTCACCTCCAAACTGCAGTGCTGCATACCTTTAGCCAATTTTTAGCACGATGACTAAATTTTTTCCCAGCTTTTATTTGTAATTTAAATTTAGGGGTGGTTTCCGCAACTCTATGGGGGTTGATTTTGAGCATCGTATCGGAACTAATGCAGTTTTTTTGTGTGGGGCTGTGTAATATACAATCGTGGTAGGGTCGTAGCCAGAACTAAAAGTCAAGATAAAAAAGTTAAATATTATAATAAGTGTAATAAGTTTTAGTTGGCAACGAAAGTCATCATTAAGGTCCGGAAAGTGTGCTACAACGCAGGGTCGGACTAATAATCCGACATATGAGATACCAAAAAGACAGGAGTGAAAAAGTGCTGCTTCTGAACTCCCACAATTACTATATCTAATCGCCGGCCTGACTATAGTCACCATCTCGTCCCATTTTTTGCCTTCGTCTTTTTAATACAGAGACGTCTGACTGTGACATAAATCTGCCTTTTTAAATATATCGAAATCTCGCATGCTGCTGTACTAGTTGTTTACAGTAAGTTGTGGCACATACACAAACACAAAGAAAATAAAATAATATGCGCACGGCTTGTCGTTAAACACCTTAATAGTCCCATTCAACCGTCTTATTCATATTCAAATGGGTACCCGCGTTAAAAAGGCCGACACCTTGTTATACAAATTATGAAGTCTCTGTGTGTTTATTAAATAAGCTGTTTAGCCCTAACTCAATTGAGTGTGAATTAACGCAGCGCTGTTTACGAATGAGCCACGTTTCAGTAGTCCTTCACGCTTGAACCTTGTGAAACAGCTAAAATAATATTATAGTTCATGAGGATTACTCCAAATCATTATTTTTTTTTAAAAGAAAGATATTTTTTTAATTGTCGGTTTATAATAGACTATTCAAACAAATTAAGCTAACAAAAAAATCCATGTCCTAAATTTTTTGGTGGTTTTTGAAACTGTATCTCAATAAAAAATGGTCCTAGATTTAAAAAAAAACATTTTGAAACCTCAAGTTTCTAGTTTTGAGATCTCTTGGCAAACAAATTTTTTGAATTATGGTTATCAAGCAATCCTGAAATTAGTACGAAAAATTTATTTTTTTTATTTTTTTTGGTCCACAAACTTTTTGTTTTAATTAAATCAATGCGTGGGCGGGATAGCTTGTTTATTCAACTTCAATTTGTTTTTTTCTACGAGGTGTGGCTATTAAATAACCGAACTGCTGTCGCAACACTTTTTATTCATTACCAATTACAGTAGCAACATTTTTGCCTTCAATGTACCTACTCCCCTTGACGATCTCTACACCGCTCCATACGATTTTTCCATTGTTGAAAGCAGTGCTGGAAGTCCGCTTCTGTCAGCTGGTTCAGAACCTCCGTCGCTTTTGCTTTAACCGCTTCCACACTTTCGAATCTTGTCATCACAAATAATCATTGTGTCTAACAAGCCTGGATCAGTGTCAATATTGTTTAGAATGTCAGCGCAAATGTTCATTCTTGATTCCTTTTGCTCGGGAGTGAGGGAGTTTTTGCGCAAACTTTGCGCATGTTGAATGATTCATGCAAAATCTGGCGAACACATTCTTTGTAGATTCCTGTTATTTCAGCAAGCCCTCTGATGCTTAGACGACGATCTTCGCGGTTTAATTTACTAATTTCCTGCAATGTTTTCATACGTTTTTGACGTTCCGGGGCGAGGATCGTCTTCGGTCGTTTCACGTCCCTCTTAAAACCGTTTAAACTATTACTTTAATTATTTAAATTATCCCCAGTTTAACAAGACACTTGAGATTAACCCGTTGCTCCATCTGAACACTTAACATTTTTTCGACGCGTCACTGGTGCGTAGACTAATTCAAACGACTGCTACAGTGAAACTGAGCGACCCACTGGCTTATCCAGTGAGCTCAGGGTGGGGAAAGTATCACCAGACACAGTTCTGTTCAAACGCTCGCAGCGCGCTGGTAGCAACATCAGTTCGGTTATTTAATAGCCACACCTCGTATATTCGCTTTAAGTCAATTTGTCGCTGAGATATCCACTTTTAATGAAAAAGGATGATCTACAGAGAATCTAAGAGCAGTTACAAAAACTGAAAAAAAAACACCAACCTACCCAAGATCCTTTTACGATTAAAAAAAAATTAACCCTCAGCATTGATTTAAAGAAAAGAGAAAAAAGCAACATTTTTCGTTGTTTTAGTAGTATAGATATATCAGCGACAAACTAACGTAAAGAGTATAAGGAAAGAATATAAGAAATATAAGAATAGCAAATTGAAGCTGAATAAACAGGCTATCCGGTTCATGCATTGATTTAATTAAAAACAAATTTCCCCGTGTACCAAAAAAAATATTTACAACATTTTTTTTCTCGTGCTCTTTTTTAGAATTGTGTGATAACCATAGCTCACAAAAATTTGTAGCCTAAAAATATTAAACCCAGAAACTTAAAGCTTCAAAATGTTTTCAAACCTAGATATGATCATTTTTCACTGAGATACAGCCTTTCCAAAATCACAAAGAATTTAGGAAATATTTTTGGTTCCTTAATTTTTTGGAGTAGTGCAGTTAAAAGACATTTTATTAAGACAGAAAATACACACCTTTTCTTCAATGACTCTTGAATTAAGTTCGAGTGTTTAACTCACACCGAATCAATTAATGATATGAATTTTAATACCATATTTCCACATAAAAGCAAATTATTTTCTGAACCTGGTAAGATATTCACGCCTTTATGATTAAAAATACGTACTATAACACAAAAATATTTTGCGAACCCGATATTTATTAATAAAAATCACGATGCTATTTACATTTTTTAATAAACAAAATGCCCTCATCTTTTACGTATAGCACTTGCAATATCCTCGTTTTTGTCCACGTCTTGGGGCCTTGAATTGCAGCCGGTCCGGCCCTGACCACAGCATTGTGTGCATTGTTTAGCGCAACAGCCCAACTTGCACCGCATTAAACATTATAAGCGTCCTGACGTTCGCGCCAACGGAACAAATGACGAGTGGCTTCATACGAAATAGAGGCTATCTCCATTATCCCCAATTAGTGTAATTAAAACCAGACAGGTGCACTCTTTCCCAATTAAAATTTAATTAGCGTAATGCGCCGCGATGGCCCTCCGACGACTGCACCAATTAGTCAATTGAACAAGACAAGGGCAATAAACCGGCCGGCCGGTCTGCGTCTTGGCACGCACGCGAGTTGGAATTGTGGGGAAATGAGAGAAGGAAAAAAATGGGCGTTATAATGTCAATTGGCAACAGCGAAGCGATGTTACTACTTCATTGATAATATGCAATCGTGGCAGGGTCGTATCCAGAACCAAATTGTAACCAGGGCTCACCGGTGCTTCCACTGTTCGAAATTTTTTGTAGTCATCTTTAGAAATGGCTGACAGCTCCTCCCTGTTTTTTTAACCTCTTGCGTGGAAATAAGAAAAAGTCGCACGGAGCCAGGTCAGGCGAGTAAGGTGTGTGGGGCAGCGGAATCATGCCATTTTTAGTCAAAAATTGGCGAACAGAGATGGCTCGAGGAACAAAGTTGCCAGCAACCCTTTTCATTCCCAAATCTTCGGTTAAAATTCGCTGAACCGAGCTCCAAGATAACCCACTAATCTCTGTGATACACTACACGAACTCTAAAAGCAAATACGTGCTAACGGTGCAAAGTACGCTAGAGTTTTCCATATGGAAAAAAGTTACTATTTTATTCATTTTTCCCTACACACGTTTATTAGTTAATCACTCACGACACAAAATTATTTTAAACTTGGCGTTCTTTATTAATCACAAGACAAATCACGTTTCATACTTTAACTACGTAAAAATATTTAATTTTTAACGTAGGCTTCCAATTTAAAAAATCCAGATTAACACATAAAAAAACAACATAAACTTTCGCCGCCTTTCAGAACTGAAATGTGGAAAACCGCAAATGAAATCCCTCACACAAGGTAAAAAATGCGGGCTTAGAAGTCAGAAAAGTGGAATCAATCAAACGGAAATCAATGTGAGGGAGAGCCAGTCCCAAACGTCTAAAGTTATCTAATGAAAAACCCTTGTCATCGCGTAAACCAAAGGCACAGATTATTTTAGACATCTCTTCCGTGCGATGGGCACGAAATTGAATTGCTTGAACACCTATACGTATAAAAAAGAAGCGTCATCCTGTAAAAAAATGGAGAGAATATTGTTCGTAAGGTATTTTAAGTGCTTATAATATAACTTGACGTTTTTCACGAAACACCGAACTACTATAATTTTTCTCGACGCGCGTTTCGTCAACTAAGTTGGCATTTTCAGGAGAAGATTAAAACTAATTTATTTAATTTATTAAAAATTAAAAATTATTAATTATTTTTGATATTCTCCTGAAGATGCCAATTTAGTTGGCGAAACGCGCGTCGAGAAAAGTATAATAGTTCGGTGTTTCGTGGAACCCGTCCAGTTTTTTGTTTTCTACGCCGAAGGTTCCAGTACCCAATCCAGGGTAATACAACTTGACAATAAAACGAATGTGATAATAAAATTTCAAATTTCTGATTACAAACTATTTTAAAACTACAGAATACAGTCTGGTACAGAAGAAATATTCCTGACCTTAAATAAAATATATCTTACCGTTTCAGGACCAGAGTTACGGGTTGCATAGTAACTTAATAGTGGCGTCTGTGAGTCGGAAAACACCCTGAAAAAATGATCTCGATTTACCCGGATCGAGAGTATCCCCCCCCCCCCCCCGTTTTCGAGAATGCTGAACACGATGCCGGTGTCAGAATGTGTCTTTGGGATTGCGCAACCCCCCAAAACGGCCATAAACCACCCCCTACATAATTTCCTTGTAAAAAACGTCTCTTCCCCGTTTTAGAGGATGTTGAGCACGGTGGTGGTGTGAAGATGATTTCCGACCCTCACCAACCCCTCCACCGGTCAAAACTCACCCCTGAAAGGGGTGATTTTTTATTTTTTTTATGTCAGCGATAAAACGTCTGTCCCCCCGTTTTCAAGGATACCGAACACCGTGGTGGTGTTCAATATCCCTTGCGACCCCCCCCCCACCAACCATTTCTTTATTATGGGATTCATGTTTTTATTATGGGATTGCCCCTGGAAAATATTGCGATCTGCGTCATGGTTTTGCGTCACGTCACGCTTGGTATTTATATATCAGCGGCAAAATGTCTGCCCCCCGCTTTCGAGGAAGCTGAACACGGTGGTGGTGGATACTTTTTTTTTTAAATCCCTTCAATCCCCAAATAAATAAATAAATCACCCCTTTAGGAGGTGAGTTTTGGCTGGTTGAGGGGATGGTGGGGGGTTGCAAGGGATATTGAACACCACCACCGTGTTCAGCATCCTCGAAAACGAGGGGACAGACGTTTTGTCGCTGATATAAAAAAAAATCACCCCTTTGGGGGTGAGTTTTGACCGGTGGAAGGGTTGGTGATGGTCGGAAGTCATCTTCAACACCACCACCGTGCTCAGCATCCTCGAAAACGGGGAAAGGACGTTTTTTTACAAGGAAATTATGTAGGGGGTGGTTTTTGGCCGTTTTGGGGGGTTGCGCAATCCCAAAAGAGACATTCTGACACCGGCATCGTGTTCAGCATCCTTGAAAACGGGAGGGAGAGGTACTCTCGATCCGGGTAAATCGAGATCAATGTTCGTCCGACTCACAGACGCCACTATAAGGGGTTATACCAGTGTAAACGCTCAAAATTTAGAGATTTTTTTAAAGAAAAGTGGTACATAGAATGTTTTTAAACTTTGGGAGTGTATTTGCCTGTAAGTGAACACAGAACACAGTATAAAATATTTTTTTTACAAAAATAATTAAATGCGAGCGACTTCTGCGCTGTCTTCGGAGACGCAAAAAAAAACAATATTTATTGTTAAACTTGGTATTTTCGCCGTACAATGACGTAGGATTTTTGAATAATATTAAAATCTGACAAAATTTCAGTTTTGAAAAAAAATATCTCAAAAAAATGATCGTTTCTCCTTTGCCAAGTTGACAGTTTTTATTCAATCAGCAATATCCTACGTCATTGTAGAATAAATATATTTGGGAACACTCAGTTAAAACTTCGAGTCGGATAATTGGTCTTTGAGTTAGAACTGCAGCGAATTTGAAAAAATACCGTTTTGAGAAAAACGCGTTCAAAGTTTTAACTATCGATTTCTCCATGATAAAATATATACCATAAAAAAATGCTAATCTGCTATACCTGGATCGTACCAATGGACCCTCCTCTTCCTTAAATCATGCCTGCTGAGCCGCTAAAGCTAAGAAGTTTCCGCTTAAGTAAAAGGCAAAAAAACAAAAATCGCTTTTTGAAAGTGTCACACTGATATAGCCCCTTAAAGTTGTAGAATCATCAAGATGTTGTGAAGGTATTTCAAAAATAAATTACAAAAACACTAGAAACCTTCAACAACTGAAATAAAGGAACAGTATTTTATCCCATGACTGATCATGGGATACAACATTTTTTAAATACCTAAACTACTTGCCCAAATACATATTTTAAAAGACTGTGAAGTTATTGGATTTTGCTCTTAACATTAATCTTCTGCTCTTAACTTCCATAGCAAATTCAGAACATACAAGTATATCCTAAATTCAGAGCAGAAACTATCTTGTACTTAATCAGACTTCATACAAGTTTACCTATAAATGGCAGTTTTCATGTTAAGACGTAATACTGTGGGATATTGAGAAAAAAAAATATAAGGAGAGTCGATGAAAAAAAAATGGAAATTTAAAAATTAAATTTTGAAAAAAAAAAAAATTTGCAACAAATGGCAAAGCGTTTTCATGTTCAAGACCTGTACTTGTTCAAATTGAATTTATGTCTAACATCACCTCTATTGTCTTACCTACATTATCTTGACATGTTCAAGTTGAGTAACTGTACTTACAATCCCATACAATGAGGGAAAATCACTTTATCAACCTACATTCAGAGATATTATCGCATATTTCCCTGGAACGACACACCAATGATCATTTCACTTCATTAACCCCCTAAATTTTCCAGGCGTCCCCGCGGAGACATCCCTTAAATGCTAAAAACATCAGTCTGATTCCCAGAAGGCCGCGGGATCCAAAGGTCTCCCACGGGCACATTACGGTGTAGAGCTTATTCTTTTTATATTTTTTTACCTACCCTTCAGTAACGTCATATCACTCTGGCCATAAAATTGCGCTAAAACCTTATTTCATCAGGGACGGCAAGTGTCGCACATAAATCGTACAATGTTACGGGAGAATGTCGCAATATCCAGCGCAGTCATTTAAGTTTATCCGGGGAGATAGTTTAATTTCGGAAATGGCATAAAATGTTTACTCTGCACACGCGATGTCGGTATGCAGGGTCTCTTCAATGTGAGTCCAAGAACTTTGATAATAATTTAATATTTTCGGAGTCATTCACCGTTTAAAAAAAAATCAATGCTGTAGTACAAAAATTATAAAATAAAGTTACTTTTACGAGGTGTGTAAATTAAGTAATGAGACTGGTTTTTTATTTATTTTTTATTCGAATATAATTGCAGTTCAGTATTGTCTCCTTCAAAATAACTTCCTTGGGAAGCCACACAGCGTTGGAGACGGTTCTTCCATTCTTCATAGCAGTGCTGGAACTCATATACTGGAATAGCCTTCAGCTGATCGGTTACAGCCGTGTGAATGTTTTCTATGGTCACAAAATGACGTCCCTTGAGGTGATTTTTCAATCTCGGAAAGAGAACAAAGTAACAAGGACTCAAGTCAGGCGAATAAGGAGGCTGAGGAGTCACAGGAATGTTTTTAAAAACTCGTGTACAGAATTGGCTGTGTGACAAGGCGCATTGTCGTGATGCAACATCCAGTTGTTCTTGATGTTTGGTCTCACGCTTTTCGAAGGTTTTCAAGAACCTCTCTGTAAACGTGTTTACTGTTTGGCCCGGAGGCACAAACTCTTTGTGGACAATTCCTGGCTATCAAAAATTGCTCATTCTTGCTTTTTTGTGTCTTGGAGAGCTTGAAGTGTGCCATTCCATGCATCGGCGCTTGGTTTTCGGGTCGTACTCAAGTCTCATCACCAGTAATGACACGTTCCATAAAATGGGGATCATTTTCAATTGGAACCATTTTTGCGCAGATTTTTCTTATCCCAATACGTTAGTCAAAATCTGATGAACAGTGGTGTGATTTAACTGAAAATTTAACTCTTCCCCGATCATTCTTGTCACCAACCGACTAGCTGAACACAAGATCCCGTATTCTATCTACATTTTCATCGGTTCTTGAAGATGAAGGCCTTACGCTGCGTGGTTCATCTTCAATCGACTCTCTTCCTTCTGAGAATGTCTTAAACCACCGAAATACCTAGACTCTTGAAAAAACACTTAGGCGTCTTCTTAGGCGTGCTGAAGTTTTACAAAATTACCCGTTGCGCGTGTCCAAGTCTGAAGCAAAACCTGATAGCACACCGTGGCTCAAAATTAATGTCACTGATTTTTAAAACGCACTAGAAAAAACCGGTTTACGAAAACAGTCACAAAAGAACAAACTAACAAATGACTAACAAGTTTAAACTTGTACTGAAGTTGCATTACATGTTAACCTACCGCCTTTCCAAGACTCCGCAGTGTCGCTAGATCGGGCGCTACGTTGCTAATATCATTACTTAATTTACACACCTCGTATGTCTATATATAATAGTTTCAGAGACATTTGATACTTTGAATTGCGTTCAGAATGTACCCATTTTATTCATATTACCTACCGCAAAAAGGTCGTACCGTGTCCAAACTGGCTTTTTGAGATATAGAGTTACAAGCGCCCTCCGATATAGACGTTTCCGGTACGTTTTTTTTTGTTTCGTTCGTTCTCAGAGCTAATTACACCACATGATGGGCATGCGATATTTACATTAGGTTTAGTTTTACGCTAAGTATCATTTCAGAATTAGTTTTAACACGTAAGTTTCTACTGGTAATGACATACTTTCGTGCACGTATAAATTACCAAAATATCCCGCTATTAGAGTGTATGGAATGGAGTAGATTATTTAATTGTAGTTTTGTTGTAATTCATCTCTCAGCGATGCTGGGAATAGTTAAGGAACTTGATGAACGGGGTGTGTGAATTAAGATGACAAGAATGATGGTGGAAGAGTTAAATTTGAATTACACCACTGTTCATCAGATTTTGACTAACGAATTGGAGATGAGAAAAATCTGCACAAAATGGTTCCAAAAAACCTTTCGTAGGAACAAAAGGACATCAGAGAGAAAGGTGTCTTAACTTTTGGAATCGATTAAAAATTATCCCCATTTTATGGAACGTATCATTACTGGTGATGAGACTTGAGTGTTTGAGTACGCTCCGGAAACCAAGCGCCAAAGCATGGAATGACACACTTCAAGCTCTCCAAGACCTAAAAAAGCAAGAATGAGCAAGTCGAAGATTAAATGTATGCTGTTTTGTTTTTTTGATAGCCCAAGAATTGTCCACAAAGAGTTTGTGCCTCCAGGGCAAATACTAAATCAACACTTTTACAGAGAGGTTCTTGAGAAACTTCGGAAAAGGGTCATGCGTGTCAAGACCAAACATCAAGAACAACCGCCTTGTCAAACAGTCATTTCAGTAAACGAGTTTTTAGCCAGTAAAACATTCATGTGGCTCCTCAGCTGGTTCATTCGCCTGACTTGAGTCCTTGTGACTTTTTTTTCTTCCCGAGAAAATACCGTAACCGACCAGCTGAAGGTTATTCCAGTGTATGTGAGTTCAGTACTGCTATGAGGAATGGAAGAACCGTCGGTCGCCAGTGCTGTGTGGCTTCCCAAGGAAGTTATTTTGAAGGAGAAAAATTAGGAGACTTCTATTCGAATAAAAATTTTTAAAAAAAATTAGTATCATTACTTAATTTACAAACCTCGTATATCTTCAAACTTTCAAAAAAATTCACATTCCACACTTTATTACCACGACCACAAAATCACGTGTGTTCATGTTGGTATAAGACATTTAATCTCCTGGGAGTACGAAAAATATTGTGATCAAAATTTCGCCGTTATTTAAGGCTCTTGAAAAGTTCATCTAGATCTCATTCTGTTCCTATCTCGTTTTGCGGTGCAGAAATCTATCCGAATTCGGCTTTCATCGCCCTTGATAGAAATTACACGTCAGTTCGACCCTTGGCGTGGGCATATCGGTCTGCGGCGTCCCTATGAAGGGTCCGAAAGTTAGTTTTCCCCCTTCTCGCGTAAAACTTCTGCTCGCCCCAGTCTGCTTTCCAATTCCGTCTGCAGAGGCACATACTTTTATTACATTACCACGGCATACGTAGATCCGAATCCAGAAATAATCGGTAACATCAAAGAGGAGAAGGAAAGGACTCCAGATGTGTACGGGTTTTTATTATACGTTTTAGAGCCCTCCTATACGTTGAAGCCTCTTAGTAGAGTAACAAATTTTAGTTCACTTCCATAGTCGTTGCCTGTATTAAATTAAAATAAAATGAACGTAGGTGTATTAAATGAATAGTACATCATTCGCGCGGAACGGCTAAAACTCCTGCGGGCACAACAGGAAAAAGCCCTTGCCTGTGATCTGACTCGAGGACGAGCGATCATCACGATTATATATTATCGGTAACATTAAAAAGATAAATAATTTCAAAAATGTATGTGTTTTAAAAGACAAGACATTGGTTGGTGTATAAAGTATAAAAAGAGCAGGAAAAATTGGTAGTAAATATGTTTTTTTTAATGGGAGGAAAACTTAGTAGAAAAAGGCACACATAAGTTTGGAACTTTTTAAAAAATATATAAATATATAAAAAAAAATGATTTTAAACGTTTTAAACGAAAAAAGATTTCCTCACAACGCCATTCGGTTGAAAATAGTGCAGTGTAGTTTTTTTGTAAAATATTAATTATTGTAAATGTTACGAATAGCACTTGTATTCAATGCCACAGTATTTGTAACCCTCTTGACAGGATTACGCTTTCTAGATGATTTTAGAAGCTCATCGTTTTTTGCTTTTTGTGAAATAGAATTAGCCGTAGAAACTTTTAAGTTTAAGGGCGGCGCTACACGTTAAAACAATATATTGGTACTATTACTGTACTATTGGACTGTGATTTTAATTAATAATTTAATTTATATTTAAATCACCGTTCTAAGCAGTTAAGGGTAGCAATGGACCATTATTGTCTTGTTCCTTGTTAGAGTAGAGAACGCAAAGATGCTACTAACTCTTGGCAGCAGCTGTTTAACTGTTTTATTATTTCGCAAACGGAAGTCTGACAACTATAACAATCCTTTTTGCAATTATTTCAATTTCCAAAAACTGTATAAAAACTTAAATCACACCCCTGACTATGATAGCCTTGTAGTCGGCTCCACATGCCCAAACGATACGAGGATGTTCCAAAGTTGATGTCTTAAGGGGTTACGCCTATTTGAATTGTCTAAAATTAAACTTTTTTTGTGATTTTTTTTAATGATTCAGTTGAACAATCAAAATATAATTTTCAGGGTTTATTAAACATTAATAATTAACTAAAAGATGTATAGAACATTTTTTTATTTAATTCTTTTCTTCCAAAATGACGGCAGTACAGGCGTTTGACGCCTAGGAGGTCTGCGGCCTTACGAATAAAACTTTTCCATTTGCACCTAGGACAACAATTTTTTTTCATATTCTATATTAAATTTAGCAAAGAAGTACACATGATTATGAAAAAAAAATTTTTTTTCGCAAATTGACGTAAATTTAACTTTTTGAAAAAATTGACATATAAACGTTTATAAAAAAACGTTATTGTTAATCTATCTTAATAATCATGTGTACTTCTCTTTAAAATCTGTCTAAAAAGCTACAGTTAAAATTTCAAGTCGATCGGATGAAAATTGCAGAAGTTATTTGTTAAGGCCGTGTTGAAAAACATGGTTTTGAGATAATCGCGTTTAAAGTTTTGAAAGGTATAGAGGTTATGCAGGTATAGACTGACCATTCGATTAAATTTTAGTACACCTGTACCAGCGCCATCTATACTTAGTATAAGTAACGTTTATAAAAGTAGTGACTGAGCTAAGCGACTACAAACTGCTACTATAAACGCGCCAAGCGTTCAAAAGCGTTTCGGAGCATCAGAAGTTTAGCTCAGAAGCCTAACTCAAAAATTTTGCCCCTGGGGGTCCTTTAAAAATTTTTTTGGCCCAAGACCCGGGTTTCCCCCCCAAAAAAAGAAACCCCCCCTAACACCCCCCCCAAAAATTTTTTTATAAAAAAAAAGAAAAAAAAAAAATTTTTTTTTTTTTTCCCCCCCCCAAAAAAAAAAAGAAAAAAAAAAAAAAAAAAAAAAAAAATAATAATAAAAAAAATGACTGGTACACTGATTTTCACTTAGATATGGTAGTAAAATTATATGATCATCTATCCTGCGTAAATTCTGGCAATATTTGCATAAACACCGAGCCGGATAAAAGCAGAATTTCTAGCGGAATCATCGCAACGTCTCGTATAATGGATTTGCCGGAGTTGATTTGTATGAAAACCGTGGCAGGCACTTGCGAGGGAGGCCATTATAGTAAAATTTCCCATTTCGGATTCAGTCCGAGCCCTGAAACTCGGAAAGTTGCTCATTCTACAACATGTGAAGTACAAAATATTGAACACAATTACGTAATAAATCACCGACCGGGATGTGTAGACGGCAAGGAATATTTGCGCCAAAACTTTTGGCTTCCACGCGTTCCCGTTTTCTTTTCAAAAGTTTCGCAGCTCCTCGCGTTGCTTATAACGAAAATTCGGACCGATGGAAAATGACTTGTAAATCTGAGAATCGCTTGTAAATTTTGCTACAGATACATTTTATAGTCGTGTTGTAATCTTGTGCTCAGGAAGATTTTCATTAAATGTTTCTAGTAAATCGTCTGTTACTTCTTTTGGTTCTATTGTTGTAGCCCCAAAGTTCGAATACCTAACAGCTGCCAGTGCTGGGCATTCGCATAATATGTGGAAGGGGATTTCTTCCTCCTCTCCACACCTCCTGTAATCGGGATCATTTTCCACCCCAATTATGGTGAGATGTCGCAGGAGTAGGCAGTGTCCTGTGGACAGTCCTACTATTCAACTCAGCTGGTTCCTACCCAGTTCTATAAGGTCTATTGACTTGTCCCAGGATGGTTCGCCAATGAACATCTGCGATTGTCTCAACCCTGGGACTTTCGCCCAGTGAGAAATATGTTTTTCTCTTAATAGGTCCTTTATGGCCCTCCTGGCTGTACGGTAGGCCAGACCGTAGGTGGATTCAGGCCCTATCAGTGGAACCTCAGCTTCATTCTTTGCAAGAAAGTCCGCTCTTTCGTTCCCTTCATCGCCTTGGTGTCCTCTCACTTGTGAGAGTGTTACTGTTGTGTTCCGCTAGTTGCAGTAGCGAATCCATACAGTCTTTAACTACCTGGGAATGTATTTCCACTGCTCCCAGGGCTTTGAGTGCGGCTAGGCTGTCAGAAATAATCTGGATCCTCTTATTTGTGTAAGACCTCCTTATCATCTCCTGGGCACAAGCGGATATTGCAGTTATTTCTGCCTGAAATACGGTTGCTGAGTTCCCCAGGTTTATGCTGATTTCGCACCCTGGGTCTCTGTTTGTTACACCCGCTCCAGTACTTTGTTCCATTTTGGACACATCTGTGTACCAGATGGTTCCATTCTGTTAAGATGTCATGTGTCTCTTGTCTTCTTTTCCCACATTCGGTATAATAACCCGATAAGGTTTGTGGAAGGCTATGACACGGTCAATTATGTCTTTCATTAAATGTTACATTAGCCTTTACTCCCAAAAATTTAAGTCGTGTAAAATATGTATTTGTTTGTCACTAGATGCCAACTTCATGGGAAAACATATCCTCTGCAATTTTTTATTTCTAAAGGCGGCTCCACACTTAACTGACATCCAGACCGAATTATCTTCGTCATATTTCAGGGTTAAATTCGAGTTAAGGGATGTTTTAAAAAGTTTCAGGATTACTGCAATCTGCAAACTCCGAACTGGCATGACTCCGAGTGTTCGGCGACCACTAATAATTTAACGGGCAGATAATTCACGTCAGTTTTGGCACAGACGTAGCTCTCGCTCCCCTAGAAGTCGGCTTTACTTAACCCCTGTGTGTGTGGGGATTTTATCTGTCCAAGAAGTGCGCCCAGACGAATTACGTCGTCTGGGAAAAACCGTCTGCACGAAAGGCGTTCCGTGCCAAGAGGGCATTCTTGTGTTTCGTCGGGGTTTGCTCGTTATTTAGATATTTGCGTTTCCAGGCAATCACGTGGTGGTAATGAGAATGAAAAACGCGTTTTTTCCGCTTATTCGTACTTCCGTAGCCCTGCAAAGAGTATACCTAGTTATCTGTGGAAGTTGTGGGCGAAGATGGAAAGATAAACGGGTGATATCGAAAGGCGTTACATCGTTGCCAGGTGTGTATCCAAACTGGTCAAGAAATAATGCAGAAGAAGTAACAAAGCCAGTATAATTAGAAGGGATAAGTTTCATTTTGAAGTACATGATTATACAGTGCACCCAAAATAACTTTTACTTCTTTAAATAATCCTTTGTAGATTAGGACACTAGTATAGAGACATCCAAAAAAAACGTCATCAACTCTGGCTATGAACGAGTGAGATGGAAATAGCGGTCATGTCTAAGCTTTTCGGTTATGTCA
The DNA here is from genome assembly GCA_029963805.1 of Aromia moschata. Taxonomy (NCBI): domain Eukaryota; kingdom Metazoa; phylum Arthropoda; class Insecta; order Coleoptera; family Cerambycidae; genus Aromia; species Aromia moschata. Next base: position 15,477 of record JAPWTK010000225.1, read on the forward strand.
AACTTTTGACAAGTGACTGTCACAATTTGTAAAATAGACAATGGCTGTCATATGATGTGACAGTCTTGACAAGTAAATAAGGTTATAAATTCGTTTAAGAATAGAAATACGTCTTTTTTTTTCGGCCAACTTTGATGACGTTTTTTTTGGATGGCTCTATATTACTGACGGTATTAAGTATGGTATGACCTGTAATAATTACATATAACCCTTGACCACGGTATGCTATACCGCCACATAAAATGCGGATAAAATGCAATGCCATTAAAAAACATTTAGGTTACTATTTTTTTGTTACTTTCCTTTACATAATTATAATACAATTATTGTTTTGTCTACTGCGCATTCCGCGGCTAGGGACAAAGCTACGTTTGTGCACTGTAGATAGCGTTTAGGCAACAATTGTCTTTGATTCTTGCAAAGTTTTATATGCAATTGATAAATTTTAGTTTGACAGAATTGAAGACCGAGTATTCACGGGAAATAGAGACAGGTCAGCAATCTTTTTAGAGTCGTTTTTCTTCCTCTCGCGGTCGTGTCGATCGAGATTTATTAACAATATCAATAAAATCGAATAAGGGAATATTTATCGGGTCTTTGCTCTCTCTATCGATGACATTAGATTCTGGAGATGTCCTTTTTATATGTCCGCACCGAAATTTATTGGTTTAGCTCGGTTTGGTTTCCAGACATTCTTATTCCGGATTAAATGTTCCTATGCAAATAGATTGCGAAATTGTAGTTTTATTTTCGCTGAGGACTCACGAATTATTGGAGATTTTCAATAGTTGAAAAGTGAATACACAGTTATTAACGTAATCCTTAAAAACGAAAAAAAAAAAAAAAAGAATTAGCAATAAAATTGAATGCCCAACGCGTGAAAGTGTTTAACTACTTTTTTTTTTCAAAAATCGATTCAAATAACGTAATATTTTTTTGTCTGCATAAAGTAATTATTAAAGACATGATTATTTTTGTGCATGGGCATTTCAAAACATTTTTTTTGCACATAAAAACAGGTGTAAAGTTTGTCACCCTTGGCGGATTTCTTGCTTTCGAGTTTTTTTCGGCTTGACAATTCCAGTATATGGCTTCGCGCTACCGTAAATAATACCGATAACATGTTTGACCCACTATAGGAGTCGGAACGCCTGCTGCTTTTGGAAGCAGGTCCGGCTCGGAATCGTTTCCGAAATTCATATAATTTCATAGAACCTCAATAAGTATATGCTGAGATATTTAACAGATAATGCCCCAGCATGTACTTATTGTGTGTCGTATTGCGTGGTGAATGAATTTTGAACGAATGAATCGAGTGATTTAGAGCCAACGCTTGAAATGAACTATTGTTATTAATATACGTCATACAAATTTACGTCAGATCACTGGGACCTTCTAAAAGTACCGGGCCTGTACTCGGGGGCCTAGTATCTATCTCCTCCGCACAACACTGATTGGTTCCCTAAGCCCACCCTGTACTGTTAGTTCTGCACAAAACTGATCCTGTCTCTAGTAATTATTGTTAACTGTATTGTTTACAAAGTAAATCTTGAATGGTCTAAAATATTTCTTTTGATGTCAAGGTTAGATTTTTCGTCAGTATAAATGTCTGTTTTGGCATAATTTGTTAACTAAGTTCGATCTATAAAAAAACGATTTTTTTTACTTTTAGCGCCCACAGGAACTGTCAAAGTTTGATATGTATTTAGCTACTGAGAAAGCCTAATGATTTAAATGTATTTTTCAATCTTATTTGTTTATTTTTGTATGTTTTTTTGTTTGTTTATGTTTATTATGAAACAGAAAAACATTTAATATCGCAATTAACATACTAGCTAGAGGAAATCTAATCGCGCTCACATAATCCGGTCTCAATTTGAGGGTTACTTAAAGTAACGTGAAAGATCGATTCGTCCCCTCGGAAGATACCCTTAGCGATATAGTGTAAATTATACACCCCCATCTGAGGCACCCCCTGAAACGAGATCCTTTTGAGTCGGCAGACGCTGTGACGGTCACTGCCCCGCTTTCAATGTAAAGGGTCGAGCGTCCAATTCCTTTAGGGACAGAGGCGGCACTTGGAATTTTTAAATAGTTGGAAAAAGGAAAAATATTGGGAAAATATTTTTACAGGTGACGTGCAATGTACTCAAAATACTGAGATACGCGAGGATTAACAGTGCTTTTTCGAGGTCGTGAATTGTTTATCAACAAAAAAAATATATTTTTTTACTGTTTTTGATGTATTTGTGTACAATAACTCGGAATTAACCAGACATAATGCTGGCGTGTGCTACATCTACATAGCAGAATGTGTTGAATCTTGATTATAAGCACTAGACTGTTAACAAAAAGGTAATTTGTGCAACCGAAAAAATGATTTTCTAAAGGCTGCCTTACAGTTTGCAATTTTTATTGCCGGCAAAAAAATTGCAGCACTTTTTATTGCGTGTACGCGTATTTATGTTTGTTTGGACAATTTCTCAACAAATAAACACAAATACGCGTGCACACAATAAAAATTGCTGCAATTTTTCTTGCCGGCAATAAAAAATGCGAACTGTAAAGCGGCCTTATGAAAAGTGTTCTTTGTCGAGACTATGAAAGACATTTAGATTCGAATATCCATCAATAAAATAGTACTGGTACAGTTACAAAAGAGGAATTTTGGTTTGATTTGTGCATAATGTTTTTCACATGTAGCCTTTCGTGGAACAATGTGGTCGACAATATTTACTTTAGACGTTTTTTTGCCAAATATGTATCCGATTTTCCATTGCCTAGTAGCCATATATATTGGAGGAATTTCACGCCAACTAAGTGAGGTCAAAAAAAATTATGTTTGAAGCATATCTATCACAATCGATAGTAATTGCTAAAAAACTAACTTCCCTAAAATTTTAGATTTTTTGAGTCACAAGGAGAGGGATGGTGAGGGTGAGAAAATACAAATTTTCGTTTCGACTCTAAAATTTCAATCTTTCTCAATAAAAAAAATTAAAAAAGCAAAAAAGAAGGTTGCAATGGTTTTCGATATGTATTTTTGCGTAGAATACGATAAAAAAAAATTCAAAATTATTGGGGGGTTGTTTTCACCCTTATTTTGAGGAATGAAAGTTTAAAATCGAAATTTCGAAAAGTATGACATGATTTTTTTTTTTTTTTTTATTTCTTTTCTTAAAACATGGTTAAAAAACATGGTTTTAGCGTATTTTCTCATCCGTGAGGTAGTAAATGGCAAGTGAATAATATATTCCAAGGTTTTTGGGGTCGCTGATTACGAATCTATGTAGAAAATTTCCCGTAGAATACGATGGTATTTTTTTAAATTTCAAAATTTAGCCATTTTTTAAAAGTTGACTACTATACTGGATCCGCCATTTTGTTTTTTGAAAATCTGACATTAGATTCGTAATCAGCGACCCCAAAAACCTTGGAATATATTATTCACTTGCCATTTACTATCTCACAGGATGAGAAAATACGCTAAAACCACGTTTTTTCACCTTGGGGCCGTTTTTTTGGGCCAGTTCGTGGTCGACGCCCATTATGAATTAAAAATTAAACGAAAGTGCAAAAAAAAAAAGAAATAAATTAAAAAAAAATTGAAAAAAAATCGTCATACTTTTCGAAATTTCGATTTTAAACTTTCAATCCTCAAAATAAGGGTGAAAACTACTTCCGATAATTTTGAAAATATTTTTATCGTATTCTACGCAAAAAAACACATCGAAACCCATTGCAACCTTTTTTTTAGTTTTTGTCATTTTCTTACCGAGAAGGATTGAAATTTTGAGAGTCGAAACGAAAATATGTATTTTCTCACCCTCACCATCCCTCTCCTTGTGGCTCAAAAAATCTAAAATTTTAGGGAAGTTAGTTTTTTAGCAAGTACTATCGATTGTGATATGTTTCAAACATATTTTTTTTTATCTCACTTAGTTGGCGTGAACTGCCCCATTTACAAAAGACATATCAACATGTCATGAGAAATATCAAAGAAGGCGAAACAACAGATTTTTGCGGTAATAAGGTCGTTAATGTTCTGGTACGATTTTAAGGTGTTTCAGTAATTTTGAACCCGTAATTAATAGCTAGTAAACGGGATTTGCAAACAATCGCTAAAAGTATAGAAACAGTATTAACACGCGCATTGCCGTCTGTAGATGTAAAAAATAATAATGTACAGATGTTAGTTTTAGCAAACAATTGTTAGTGATACAAACAACTGTGCGAAATTCGTGAAAATAATGTGCGTTTTGAGTCGTCCTTTGTCCATGTGAACTATTTTGAATTTGTACCTTTAACTTCAGTAGATATGGAACGATCATTTTTCTGCTACAACTAAATATGTACAGACCAAACGCTTCGTTTAACGAGAAGAAATGGAGAAAGACTACTGGTTGTGGCAACGCTCAAGCAATGAACATGAATAGACATTATTAACACATTTTTACTCCTGTCTTTTTGGTCTCTCATATGTCCTTCCGTCGAAGACATGACGGGTTACGAGTCCGACTCTGCGTTATGTCACACTTGCCGGACCCTACTGAGGAGACGCCACTGCGTAATACTGACCGCCCGGCAGACTTAGAACTTTGCGCAACCGACGGCAGCTACCTAATTATAATTACTTGTGGCGTTGTTGGGGTTAGGGCAGCCGCGCTGCTATAATCTGATTACGGACCGCTCCCTCTCCCCATCCTTGACCTACGTTCGCGGCCCACCCAGGAGACACGCAGGACCCGGTAATTGTCGGTGCCGTATTCGGGGTACGTGCCTCCTCCGAATTTGCTCGCTAACTTAATTAAGTCAAGGCGGCCGTGGCCCCGCATCCGCGGCAGTTTAATAATTGATTTTTGGGAAACGCTGACTAATGGGCCGCCTTGATTGGGATATTAACTCGGACCGGCGAGACGTTAAGCGACCACGACGTTATCGTTGGATTTCATTCGGCGCGCTGAAAACCAACTGTTATCAAAAAAATATTCATCAAGGATGTAATAATTGTAGGTGCTTGTGTAGTGGCTAATAATAATAATAATACTCCCCGCACAGTTCTTGGATATGACCTCAGGGGTTGCTCTTCGGAGTATTTAAAAAAAAAAACTAAAATGAGACATTTTATTACCATCACAATTATTACTAAAGCCGGCTAAACAGCGCGGCGGCCCACAAAGTTTTCGGTGTTAACAGTTCAGTAACAGGGTGAGTTTAACACATCTCTTTATAAATTGCAATACTGTTGCAATTTATGTTGAGATTGATATTAATAACCCTGTTATTTAGATGTGTGAAAACTTTATGCCCGCCGCCCGGATCTGCCGGCTTTAATTATTACATCAATTAGTGATTTACAGAAATGTGCTGTGCAGAAATCTACTGAATATTGAAAATAAAGACTAGTCTCTTGAGTAAGAAAATTTGAGGGGGTCTGCAGTATATATAAGAAAAAAACAATAGACCAAGGACTGATCCTTGAGGAATACCGCTTTTAACAGAGATGTGACACATCGCCACCTACGAGGTGTATAAATTTAGTAATGAGACTGGCAATGTAGCGCCTGATCTAGCAACACTTGGAGACGAGACCTGGAAGGGCGGTAGGTTAACATATAGGTAATGCACCTTCAGTCCAATTCTGAACTTGGTAGAGTAATTTGTTTGTTCTTTGAGACTGTTTTCGTAAACCGTTTTTTTTCTAGTGCGTTTTAAAAATGAGTGACATAAATTTGAATCACAACAGTGTTAATCATATTTTGACTAACGAATTGGAGATGTGAAAAAATCTGCGCAAAAATGGTTCCAAAAAACCTTTCGCAGGAACAAAAGGAAATCATTAGAGAAAGGTGTCTTGACTTTTTGGAATCGATTGAAAATGTTCTCCGTTTTATGGAACGTGTCATTACGGGTGATGAAACTTGGGTGTTTGAGGACGACCCGGAAACCAAGCGCTAAAGGCACACTTCAAGTTCTCCAAGACTCAAAAAAGCAAGAATGAGCAAGTCGAAGGTCAAATGCATGCTGATTTGCTTTTTCGATAGCCAGGGATCACAAATAAAAGGATGATGCATCACACAATGGCCTTGTCACACAGCCATTTCATAAACGAGTTTTAGCTAGTAAAAACATTGGCTCCTGTGGCTCCTCAGCCTCCTCAGTCGCCTGATTTGAGTCCTTACTACTTTTTTCTCTTCCCGAGATTGAAAAATCACCTCAAGGGACGTCATTTTGGGACGATAGAAAACATTCAAACGGGTGTAACCGACAAGCTGAAGGCTATTTCAGAATATAAGTTCCTACACTGCTATGAGGAATGGAAGAACCGTCTCCAGCGCTGTACAGCTTCCCCAGGAAGTTATTTTGAAGGAGACAATACTGAATTGTAATTCTGTTAGAATAAAAAAATCTCATTACTTAATTTACACACCTCGTATTTCTACTCCGGTCACGATTGTTTGGAAAATCAATAAATTAATTTATAAGCCTCCAATGCCATAGTGTCTTTGTAATACTACTCTACTGTAATAAAGATTTAATTCGACTATAATTGATGTTTTCTGATAGAACTACTCGTACCAATCAGTGAGAATGATACATAACACCGAAGACGTCGTAATGGAAGAGAATGATTACGTTGCTTGTTTCAGTCTGTAAATGCTGTAATATTTTATTATTCTGCTGTCCTCTTGTATTGCAGCGTTGAGAATCCATTTTAATCCCGCATTTTCCACAGACGCCAGATTCCCAGTTAAATTTCCCTTCGCCGTCTTAAGTTATCATTATATTCAGAGACAGCACAGGTAATACAATTTCTCACTTCTTCTGGAGATTGCTGCTAGCCGGCTACTAGATATTATTCTATTATTTAGAAGGACGCGAACAGAAACTGCGATTTACTTTGCAGCATTGTATCCGGGCTGCCCTGCATCTGGTTCCCTTCTCGCAACTCGCTTCTATTTCCGAGTTTCGGATGATAAATATATTGCAGAATAAAAGGGAGTACACCTCGCTCGAGGTGTACTCCACACCTCGAGCCAGGTAGCAATTAATTTTTTGTCTTCGTCTCTCGTTCCGATCCGGTGTTATTAGGGAGAGGCGAAGTTAATATTTTAAACGGCAGATCCAGTCTCGCGTTTATGTACTGAACGTATTTGAAAAGGGGGAAATGGGTTCTGCATTAATGGGGAATAATTGAGTTTTATATTCCACTTCCGTATCCGTTACTTAAGAAAGTTGTTCCGTAACAGTATTTCTTTGGATCATGGTAACCCTTGTGCATTGAATTTCAAGCTTCTAGTGTACAAGGTGTGTAAATTAAGTAATGAGACTGATTTTTAAAAATTGTTTATTCGAATAGAATTATAATTCAGTATTGTCTCCCTCAAAATAACTTCCTTGGGGAAGCCACACAGCGCCGGAGACGATTCTTCCATTCCTCATAGCAGTGCTGGAACTCATATACTGGAATAGCCTTTAGCTGGTCGGTTACAGCCGTTTGAATGTTTTCTATGGCTCCTTGAGGTGATTTTCAATCTCGGTAAGAGAAAAAAGTCACAAGGACTCAAGTCAAGCGATTAAGGAGGCTGATGAGCCACATGAATGTTTTTACTGGCTAAAACTCGTTTACTGAAATGGCTGTGCGACAAGGCACATTGTCGTGATGTAACATCCAGTTGTTCTTGAGGTTTGGTCTCACACGCATTACCCTTTTTCGAAGGTTTTGAAGAACTTCTCTGTAAAAGTGTTGTTTTACTGTTTGGTCAGGAGGTACAAACTTTTTGTCGACAATTCATTGGCTATCAAAAAAAGCAAATCAGCATGCATTTGATCTTCGACTTGCTCATTCTTGCTTTTTTGTGTCTTGGATAGCTTGATGTGCGCCATTCCATGATTTGGCGCTTGGTTTCCGGGTCGTATTCAAACACCCAAGTCTCATCACCGGGGAAAAACTGGGTTCTTGTAAAACACTGTCTCCTTATGCGTGTTTTGCAAAAGTTTTGCAAAAATATCCGTTGCACTGTCTCCAAGTTTGAAGCAAAACCTGATAGCACATCGTTGCTAAAAATTAATGTCACTCATTTTTAAAACGCACTAGAAAAGACCAGTCACAAGGGACCAACAAATGACTAACAAGTTCAAACTTGTACTTTCACTACTTTTATTAAAAAAAAAAAGTTCATAAAAACGCTTTTTTTTGTATTACTTGTTATTTTGATTCATTTGTTATAATTAGAGTTGATTTCAACCAAATATTTAAACGATTATACATGTGTACAGTGCCCTAAAGTAAAATAGATACAATAAATAATTTATTTCAAATCGGATTAGTGCAATTAGGCTGTAATACTATGTTAATAATGTTGGAGAAAACAAAATGATTGCAGAAAATTTTAAATCGTTTCAATATATGTATTGTTAATAAAATCGAATAGAATACAGAGTAGTATAGAATTGATTACATTTTATTGAGGACACAGGTAAACATTATTTGCATATTTATCGTTAGGTATATAAAGTTATCAAAATTGGTGTTGATTATATGTAGCATTATAAATAAATTTTGTATAACCGTTCTTAAAAGTAGCTTTACCTACGCTTCAGAGTTCGTCAAATTTTATTTTTTCGCACCAGTGCATAAAGAAAAGGACAATAGAATTTATGTAAGGTTTGAACACCCCTTACAGAAATACATATAACTAAAGTATGTTTATTACTTAATTCCTTTTGGTTTAGTCAGAAAAAAGTAGAATTTGTCGGTTTGAATTTAGTTAAGACAATAAAAAGCAATAAACAATACAAGGACAAATGCTACACTTCTCGTTCTAAAAACAAGCACAGGTGGTGAGAGGGCCGGTCTTATTCGTGTGGCGGTTCCTTCTTATCTGTCGTCTCACTTCTGTTTGTCCTTTTTCCTAACCATTCGGTTGGACCGATTTCGGCTTTACACACACGGTATATTTTCAGTTCAGAATTTATATAGGAAGATGAGCTGTTATTACAGCGTTTTAGGCAACTTAAAACTACGATGTAAATGGTAATTTTGGGAACTGTGTTCACGGAATTTACCTTCGTTAAAGTGTTGTTTGCCGAATTGTAGAATTATACGTTACAACTCGGTGCTTTAAAAAAAACTGGACGTTTTCCACGAAACACCGAACTACTACACTTTTCTCGATGCGCGTTTCGCCTACCAAGTTGGCATCTTCAGGAGAAGATTAAAACTGTTTTTTAATCAGTTCAATCAATTAGTCAGTTTTAATCTTCTCCTGAAGATGCCAACTTGGTAGGCGAAACGCGCGTCGAGAAAAGTGTAGTAGTTTGGTGTTTCGTGGAAAACGTCCAGTTTTTTGTTTCTACGCCGAAGGTTCCAGTACCCACTCCAGGATCAAAGTGCTTTGCTTTTAGTCGTTTTTAAGATGCGCTTTTGTTAAAAAATATGTTTTTTTAAACTCGTCTCCCATCCACAGCATTCAGTTCATTTTAATAAACATTAAATATTGCAGTTTATTTGCATGTTTTAGTTAAACAACTGGGCCTTGTTGTAATTAAAACTTCAATTTTCTCATCCGCTTTTCATAAAATGTAGAAGGTCTGCCGTCACATTCCTAATTTGGGCAACCGGAGCAACATGTTTATTAAACGCAGCGAACTTTAATGAGGATGTGAACAAGAGTAGCCGCTGCGGTCGCAAAAACTAGTTCCGTTTCGGGTTGATGAAAAATATTAGTGAAATGGTTGTTTTTTTTTTTATTATTGTGTTGGATGTGAATGTCATTTTTCCCGCTGTTTTCGTCTAGTGCCAGCAAAATTTGTTTCTGGCCCTGGAAAAAATTTATTTACGTAACCCTGCTTTATATTCGCAAAGTAAATTAAAAATTGGTTAATGGTAATTGGTTAATGGTAAATTAAAGTATTGTGAATCATTGCTCACTAATCCGAGGTTAGATTTGCCAAACTCAAGATGGCGGACGAAATTTTCGAAAATCAACCGATTTGTACCAAATTTATTATACGGGGGATTTTGGGGTCACCGATTACGAATCCGAAGTTCGATTTTCAATTATTGAGTTTCCGCCATATTGGGTCCACCATCTTGAATTCGTAATCAGCGACCCCAAAAACCCCCATATTCCAAATTTGGTGCAAATCGGTTGATTTTCAAAAATTTTAAAAATCATATTGTATCCGCCATTTTGGATTTTGTCAACCTACCACACCAGCTTTTTAGGCTCATCCATCAGCTATAATTTGAGCCAAAAAACGACCCGATTGGTTGCGAATTTGAACTTTTACAATTTTTTTTTGTTGGACACTCGATTTTTCTCCGGCTTCCATTGGCCGCCATATTGAATTTTTCAGGCGCAGTCGGCATTTGAAAGTAGACGCTCTAAGCTTTAAAATGAGCCCTTGGTCGATTTTTTTGGTTGCTTCTAATTTTATCCGTAGCTCTGATCCGATTGTGCCATATTTTTTTAAGACCCACTTTTTGTAGACACCTTTGAACACGGTTCGCAGACAGAAATAACCACGGGAAAGTAGAAACTCGATAGATCCGGTTCTTATATCTACCAACTCGTAGTTGGCAATGTAGCACAGCGAAGGGCTTTCTGGTACACCGCAATATCCTCTCCGGATGCCCTATTTAATATCATCAATATCGAGTTAGCCGGATCATGTGCAGTAATTAGCCGCTGCTCGGCTTCCGCTTAGCGAGCAAGAAAATAAGGTCGGCGCTCGGGCGGCGATCCTCCAGAACGTTTACTTTCATCATTAAGAATGCGCGTATTACACTGAGAAAAGGGATAATTAAAAAAAAAATTTTTTTTTTATTTAAGATATAATAATTTTTTAGTAAATTAAAATTTAAATAACGGTTTCCTCTTTCGTTCATAGAGAGTTGATGACGTTTTTTTTTGGATGTCTCTATAGTAGATATCTTTATATCGAACCCCCTTATTTCACTTCGCTTAATTAATTTTATTTCACACTTCCTAAAAGAAGGCAAAAGTAGAAAGTTGGGATCTAAAATAAATTTTATTAAAAAATATTTGTAATAATTTATTGATTTAAAATAGTAGGTGTCTTTAAATTTTAAAAATATTTAATTTTAAAGTATTATTAAGTGGAAAATTGAATTTCAAAGGCCTAGATGTTTGTTAGTTGGTCATTTTTGTTATAAAATGTGGATATCTAAATATTTCTTAATTAAAAAAAAAAGTTGAGTTATGATCGCACTTAAAGAGGAAAATTTAAATTAAGAGGTAATGATGACGGATTTGGAAACTTAAGAGGGGTTCGAGTGTAATCCATTCCAGCAGTTAACCATCATGTATCTCTGCTACCAGCATTGTCACAACCGTGTTGTACTGGTTGCATATTTACAGGGAAAACATTACTGTATCTCACCTGTGCACAAGGGGGAATAATAAAAAATTTTTCTTTAGGGGATGTGATAAATAAATAATAAATACTATAATAAACAAATATATACCTAACATGTATAGTTACATAATAATGTAAAAACATAAATCAGAGTAATACTACCTCTGATCAAATTTCACCTGGATTGGTTAAAAAACAACATTGTTATATATTTTAATACAAATCTTTATTACCTATCGCCTTCAAAATAGGCTACTTTTGAGCCAATACAAGCATGTCAACATTGCCAACGGTTAATCCAATTTTCTATGCATTTGTTATAGGCCTCGACTGGGATGGCCTTTAGTTCCTTCAGCGAATTACTTTTTATGGCCTCAATCGACTCATGGCGTGTTCCCCGGAGCGGATATTTGAATTTCGGGAACAGAAAACGTCACAGGGAGCCAAATCTGGCGAATACGGTGGCTAAGCGATGACTTTTGTTTCGTGTTTGGCCAAAGATTCTCAGTCACAATCAGGTTGGAATGTGACGGCACATTATCGTGTTGAACAATCCATGAAATGTGTCTGCCCACAAATCCGGCCGTTTACGACGAATTGTTTCACGTAGACGTTTCAAAACGGCCAAGTAGTATTCCTTATTGACCGTTTGACCCTGTGTAACAAATTCATAGTGAACCACGCCACGGTAATCGAAGAAAACGATGAGCATCACTTTGATTTTCGACCGACTTTGACGCGGTTTTTTCGGTTTCGACTCATTTTTGGCGCGCCATTTGCTAGATTGTTGGGCAGTGTCGACGTCATATTCATAAACCCACGTCTCGTCACCAGTAATGATGCGTTTGATGAATGTAGGGTCATCAGCTACGTTGCAAGCATCTCTTGGGCGACCTCTCCCTCGGCGTTCTTTTTGCAAAAAATTTTTGGTTCTTTTGGTACGAGTCTGGCGGCGACGCGCTTCATACCCAAAACATCAACCAAAATGTGTTGAGTCGATTCATAATAGATGTTGAGAGCCTCTGCTATCTCTCTAATGCCAACACGACGATTTTCGAACGCAATTTCTTTCACTATCTCGATGCTGTCGTCGTTAACAGAGGTGGATGGATGACTCGCACGAGGCAAGTTTTCTACGACCTCACGACCCTCACTGAATGCTTTATGCTACTCAAATACTTGCGTTCTCGGTGGAGTAGACTCCCCAAAACACTTCTGCAATATTTTCAATGATTCCGTAGCCGTAATTCCATTGGAAACGCAAAACTTCAAGCAAACTCGTTCAATTCTTTTTTCTCTAGTAAAAATCGCCAGACAAACTTTTCGCGTCTCGTTGTTTTATGATTTGTGCGTTATGTCATTTGTTGTATCGAACAGTTTACATAAAAAGTTTGTAGGCGAATGCCAAGTCCAGTAAATAAGGTTTTCTCCGAGTGTACGCCATTTGGTGGTCGGGTAATTAGAACGGAAACTTCGGAGGAGAATTATGGCACGACTGGTTGCTCGTCGATGGTTTTTGTCAGGCGTCTGGATCGCCTCTAGGGGCATCTGGAATGGAGAAACGTTATGGGGTTCGTTCATTATACAGCGGGTTGGTAAATCGACTGATCATTAGTTGGGTGATTTTTGTTTCTGAGAAATCACATGTATTTCTTAGGTTTATGTTTTCTAATATATAATGTACAGTAAAACTCGGATATAACGAGAACTCAGGAACGTAGTTATTCCTCGTTATATGGAAGTGCACGTTATAACCGAACATGTTTCACCATATCGAGGAATGGGACTTTTGAACTAATCCTAGTTTTTGTTGTACAAGTTTCACTGTATTTTGAAGTCATTATGTTCTTGTTATCTGTCGGATATCAAAGTATTTGATGACAGGATTGGCTAGTCTCTCTGAAAATATTTAAAATAAAATATTAATTAAGAGATATTCACATTCACAGCTAGAAGTGTAAAAAATTACCCATTGTATTTTTTTTCACGATATGTGTGTTTTTTTATTCGTCTGTCGTTTAGATAAAAAAAACTTACATTAAATAGGCACTTTTTTTAACTGAGTATATAATTATATATACCTGAGCACAGCAATTACTCAAGGGACAAATAACTATATAAACAAAAATTCGATGCACATTATTTGATTTTTATTATGTACTCGAAAATGCATTATTTGCTCTAATGGGCAATAAACCTAAAATTAAAATCGAAATACTAGTTTTAACTTCCATTAAAAAGCTTTTTTTGCAATAATTAATAAATATTTACTCAACGCTAGGCCAGGCTGACTGGTGCGGAAACATCGGCGCATTCGGCAGAATTTAAAATCTCAACACCGAAACCAATTTTTCATATAATTGTATATTGATTCAAAAATTAATTGGTTGTATTAATGATTAATTATTATTAATCACTTTTAAAATGTTTATAAAGGTGATATACAGGATGATAATGGATAGCGGAAACAGACAGTAACAGTACAACACACAGGACGAAGAATAATTTTGTGATCATTAATTCAAACAAATGGAGGATCCGATAAAAAGAAGTCATATATTTGACGTTTTTGTTATAGATTACAATATGAAACAAAATTACGAAACATGTTGCGCATGTTTATATAAACCTCTTTATATTTGTCGTTCGATGTAACTCATGAAAATATTTGTTTTCATGGTGAATCTGGTTATTTATTTTTATAAACATATTAGTACGAGATCCTAATGCGATCTGAAGAAATAGAAAGAAGAGAAATAGAAAAAAGAGGCATCATTGCGAAGAAAACGATTCAAAATGTAATTAAAAAAAAAAAGGTTGCCGCAACCCAGGCAACCCTCGACAGCCACCCTATTTATGCAGAATTCATACAGGACTAGACTGACATTTCCCAAAAAGGGACGACCAACTCGAAATTCCGTTGCCGTATTTTCAGATTAATTTCGACAATTTTAAATCTAAATAGTCGTATTAGGCGTCCAAACGTCGTGAAAAAAGTTAGGAATCGGACCGGAGCCATTAGAAGTCTGTCGGTAGAGCGCGAACGGATGTTTCGATAGCCTCTTCTTAAGTGGGACTGTTTTATGTTGCATCAACAATTTCCAGTGTAATTTTGCCTAGGGTACCCAGCAGGACGAATATATCTGGATTTTTTTTTTTCGTTACCATGATAACTGCTAAAAATAAGACCATTCGATTTATTTCAAGATATACAGTAGGTATGTGGGTCATTTCACGCCAACTAAGTGAGGTCAAAAAAAAATTCTGTTTGAAACATATCACAATCGATAGTACTTGTTAAAAAACTAACTTCCCTAAAATTTCATATTTTTTGAGCCACAAGGAGAAGGATGGTGAGGGTGAGAAAAATTTCAATCTTTCTCGGTAAGAAAATGAAAAAAATTAAAATTACAAAAGAAGGTAGCAATGGTTTTCAATGTGTTTTTTTTTGCGTAGAATACGATAAAAATATTTTCAAAATTATTGGGGGTAGTTTTCACCCTTATTTTGAGGATTGAAAGTTTAAAAATCGAAATTTCTAAAAGTATGACACGATTTTTTTTCATTTTTTTCCTTTTTTTTGTACTTTCGATTAATTTTTAATTCATAATGGGCGTAGAACAGGAACTGGCCCAAAAAAACGGCCCAAAAGGTGAAAAAACGTGGTTTTAGCGTAATTTCTCATCCTGTGAGATAGTAAATGGCAAGTGAATAATATATTCCAAGGTTTTTGGGGTCGCTAATTACGAATCTAACGTCAGATTTTCAAAAAAACAAAATGGCGGATCCAGTATGGTAGTCAACTATTAAAAACTGGCTAAATTTAAAAAAAAATACCATCGTATTCTACGGGAAATTTTCTACGTTAGATTCGTAATCAGCGACTTCAAAAACCTTGGAATATATTGTTCACTTGCCATTTACTATCTCGCAGGATGAGAAAATACGCTAAAACCACGTTTTTCCACCTTTGGCCCAGTTCCTGGTCGACGCCCATTATGAATTATAAATTAATCGAAAGGACGAAAAGAAAAGAAAGAAATTAAAAAAAAATTGGAAAAAAAAAATCGTCATACTTTTCGAAATTTCGATTTTAAACTTTCAATCCTCAAAATATGGGTGAAAACTACCCCCAATAATTTTGAAAATATTTTTATCGTATTCTACGCAAAAAAAACACATAATTGAATTGAACCATTGCTACCTTCTTTGTAATTTTTTTCATTTTCTTACCGAGAAATATCGAAATGCTGTTTCAAACAGAAATTTTTTTGACCTCACTTAGTTGGCGTGAAATGCCCCATATATGTATATCGTTTATAACGACGTTGAAGGGACCGTCGAAATTCGGTCGTTATAAACGGAGGTCACTATATCCAAACACCATGTACTTACTCAAAAATGGTCTTTATTTATAATAGAAAAGAGTACACTTAAACACACGTGATTACAAAAAACTGAAACAACAATGATGTATTCTAATATGTAGGTACATATGTACGTACTTAAAAAATGATTCTACAAACAACATTAACACAGAGTTAATTTTAATTAAATTTCAACCAAAAAATCTGTTATTTTAGTTTGATTTTGTAAATTTTTTTGTTTTCTAAAAAAGTTTCTTTCGATAACTTGTTCCAAATGTAGCAAAGCAAAATCTGTTTTACTCTTTTAGATTTTGAATAAATGTGAAAAAATGTTGAATCGTTTGAATCACTGAAAATGCATGATTTATAGAAGGTGGTTGAACGAAAGAAGGTGGTTGAATGGAAAGAAGGTGGTTGAAAATCTGTATGTAATATCTGATGTTATAAACGATATGTTTCACATACAAAAAGGATTATTTCTGGCCATGATTCTTGAAATTCGTCGCAAAAACTGATATGTCGTTATATCAGATGTCGGTATAAACGATATCTACCGTATATGTAAAATTTTCAGCATGATTTCGACTAAAACTTTTCGATGCGCAGTTGCATTAAATAATTTCAACTTTGACCGCTACCAACTCAGATTTCAATAACACAAAACAAGTGCCGAAATCGATGAACTCTCCTATAAAAACAATTTAAATACATAAAATTGAGTCGCCTGAAAACTCCGCAAATTAAAATTTCCCATCTGGCCTCGGTATTTTAATTCGTTCCGGTCCGAAATATTTGAATTACAAAACGGCACTGTGTCTGCGGTGGTAATTGCGTCCGGAGCGGGAAACTCGCGAAAAGAAGGCCCTCGGGCGGCCTTTCGACAATATTTCGGGATAATTTACTGCCCGACAGTTCAGCGTCGCTTTCTGTGCCGCCATCTGTCATAATAAAGGCCTCTCCGTCACCTCCGACCGAGGATTTGAGAGAATTCAATTAATTTTCGACCGGCTGTAAGGATGTTTCCGCGAAAATTGGGAAAACAACGAGATTGTTTGTTTTTTATTTCATGCCTTGCGTCTGGCGCTGCATCTAGAAGATGGCGAGTGCCAAAATAACGAGTTAAGAATAAATAATTATACAGCAACGAAAGTCATCATACGCACTTTTTTTTGTTGAATAAATTCTAATATGATTATACGAGGTGTGTAAATTAAGTAATGGGGCTGGTAACGTGGCGCCCAATCTAGCAACACTGCGGAGACGGGACTTGGGACGGTAGGTTAACATGTAATGCACCTTCAGTACAAGTTTGAACTTGTTAGAGTCACTTGTTTGTTCCTTGTGTTTTCGTAAATATTTTTTTTTCTAGTGCGTTTTAAAAATGAGTGACATTAATTTTGAGCAACGGTGTGCTATCAGGTTTTGCTTCAGACTTGGACACAGCGCAACGGATACTTTTGCAAAACTTCAGCACGCCTACGTAGACAGTGTTTTTTCAAGAGCCCAGGTTTTTCGGTGGTTAAGGCATTCTCAGAAGGAAGATAGTCGATTGAAGATGAACCACGCAGCGGAAGGTCTTCATCTTCAAGAACAGATGAAAACGTAGATAGAATACGGGATATTATGCGTTCAGATCGTCAGTTGACGACAAGAATGATCGGGGAAGAGTTAAATTAGAATCACACCACTGTTCATCAGATTTTGACTAACGAATTGGGGATGAGAAAAATCTGCGCATGTAAAATTCAAACTGCGCCAGCGTTCGGGGACTAGACGTTTGTTGTCGTTTGGTTAATTTATCTATTAGTATGCGAATAGTTGTTCGAAGGAGATGTACTGGCGTATGTGTTTTAGCTTACACACATACGTAAAATCATTGGCAAATGACAATATTGATTGATGATGACAATATTGACACTTTTCTTATCAGGCACTAGACCAGAGTAAAATATAAAATGGTATTTCAAATTTTAACTCAAACAGCCCTACCGACAAACCGAATGCCTTTCATATACGCCTGCGCTAGTGATTGGATCGCGATTGATTCTCACCTCGTGTTTACGTCTACTCATCAAAGAAGTTAATTATCAATTGCCCTTCATTCGGATATGTACATATTAGGCTGCCGCTTACTGTATAAGTCCCTGTATAGTTCCGTGAATGATTGATTGGAGTGTAAGTCGATGTTTCGAATAGACGCAGGATTTCATCAGGAAACTTATCGCGCCTGGCCATTTGCGTTGGTCCGGCCGTCGAGCGTCACATCCCGGAACTGCCCGGACTATTAATGATTGCCAGAAGTTCCACGCTCATATTCTGATTACAACATCTAAATAATTAGATCGTTAAGCGGAGACCGAATCGGTCGGCGATGAATTCAATTTGCAACTGGGGCGAATTTTGAAGTTACAAGTTGTTTTGCGAAGTTGAACGCCGTTATTGTGTGCGGCTTTATTAAATTCGGTGTTCGGGAAGCCGAACCGTATCAAACGCCGTTACTGTCAGAGCTGCAGAGCTGCAGAGCCCTTCGGACGTGGTATTTGAATAGTGCGCGAATGGAGGACTCTCGGCACTATTTCCATTGCAGCGAGGGCAAATATTTCTCCACATCTACGTAGAATATGGCGCAATGTATTTATTTTAAGTGATTGAATAACCACTCCATAGTATACTGAACGTTTATATACGCTGACTATTGCGTTGTCGATATATCGATAAAAAAAACGTCCTCAAAGTATGCAGTGGAATTGATCCAGCATGTCTTGAGTTATTACTAGAGCTCGGAGGTTAATAACACAGCTCCACAAAAAAAAAATTTCTTTTGCAGGGGTCTGACTATGTCTACTAGGGTGCTTTTTTGCGATTTCCCATTTAAAATACACGTAAACTAGAGTTTTTTTTTTAATCTCTATAACTCAGGTGCATTTTATGCTATTTCAACGTTTAAAAAAGCAAATTACTCTGGAATAAACGATCTATAAAAGTGCACATTGCGACGTAACTGTAACACACCGGTGAGACAGTACAGGTCACTAAACTCAATTTTTTCAGGAATATTTGGATTTTTCGTTGTTATTTCATAAATGGCTGTAGCTACAGGAAAAATGTAAATGACAATGTAGCAAATTAAATTTCCTACAAAAAAAGCTCCTGTGAACCGAATCTCTATTATTGGTATTTCTCGAGATAATAAGCTTTGTTTTTTTTATAACTTGCGATTTTTATGAATTTGCGACTCAAATCTTTAAATCTATTCATTTTTCATTTTTTTTCTCATATGAGAGATATATTTCATATTTTTTGGATTACTCATATATTATAAGTATACCCAACAAATTTATATATAAAGGACTATTACATACAACGGTTTTTTTTTTCAATGAAAAGACAAAGAAAAACTTTTCTTCGTATTAACGTTTTCTTAAATTACAGCTTAAATATTTTAGGTTACTTACCTTTTATTATCTTCCTAACTTTGGAAAATAGATAATAACTTAAAAATGTGAGAAAAAAATGAAAAATGAAGAGATTTAAAGATTTGAGTCGCAAATTCATGAAAATCGCAAGTTATAAAAAAATCAAATCACAACTTTGTCATTTACATTTTTCCTGTAACTACAGCCATTTATGAAATAACAACGAAAAATACAAAAATTCCTGAAAATTGAGTTTAGTGACCTGTAATGTCTGTAAAGTTACACTTACGTCGCAATGGGCACTTTTTTAGATCGTTTAATCCAGGGTAATTTGCTTTTTTAAACGTTGAACTAGCATAAAAGATTAAAAAAAAGAACTCTAGTTTACGTGTATTTTAAATGGGAAATCTTCACACGTGTGATCCTAAAACCCCATAACCTCAAAAATCTCATAACCTTGTGATTGAAAAACCTTATAAACCAGTAAAAAAAGAGACTTATACGCATTACGCAGTGTAAATGAATATGTTTGAAACGGATGTGTCCTTCAACCTCACTACCACTCAACCTCAAAATCACGTGATCCTAAAACTTCATAATCTTATACGGTTCTAAATCTGATTGAGTTTTAGCACAAAAGTAGTGTAAAATATGGAATGATACCACAAACTTTTTGTACAATCATACAAATTGTTTGTAATGTGCTATCTTTCGCACGGTAAAATTTACATAAATTTTATGTATTTTTAATACTTTATCTGTGTCCTTTCAAATCAAATTACACAAAACATACAATTTTGAACATTATATAATCTCATAACTTCGCAGATTACGAGTCAGGAGGTTTTTCAATCACAAGGTTATGGGATTTTTGAGGTTATGTGGTTTTAGGATCACGCGGTTTTGAGGTTAAGTGGTACTGGGATTGAAGGGCAAATCCGTTTCAATTATTCAACATATCAATTTACACTGCTTAAGTGCGTATAAGTCTCTTTTTTACTGAGTTATGCGGTTTTAGAATCATAAGGTTATTGGGTTTTTTGAGGTTATGGGGCCTAAAGTTATGGAGTTTTGAGATTATATGGTTATGTAATTTATGACATATATGATTATGGGATTTCTTTTGGGTTTTTAGCAAATTATATAATTTTTAGCTTAAATTCATGATTTTAGGCCTGTTTTTGAGGTTAGGAAAAGAACCGGATCTGATGGAGCAATTTGGACTTCGGATTCGGTTTCAGGATATTAGTATATATAGTCAGACCCCTGCAAACGAAAAAAAATTTTTTTTGTGGAGCTGTGTAATAGATGCCTACTTTACCAGGGGCGGCTCCAGGATATCTATCAGTAAAGTTGCGAAATATTAAACAGGCCATGCCTTATACATGTTAGGTGATTGTTGTAGCCCAACTAATCGGCAAAGGAATCATAGCACAAGACACAACTTGCATACTCACGGTAAACGAATTTATAACACAGACGTGTCTGTACTGCCACTCGAGTTTCCATAAATTATTAATAACTGTTCCATATGTTCAGGAGTTAAGCTCTGGCGCCTGTCACTTAAAATCCACTTATAAGATGAAAAAGAGCGTTCAACGTCTACAGCCGTAATTGGGGCATATTTAAAATAAGTTTTTTAAGGGCACATTTATATCTTGTTCTGAGACATCAACTTATTTGTCCGTAAATAGATCTACAATATGACACAACGTGGGAAAGTTAAGGTTGGTAACATCCGTTGTTTCATCCATACTAAGGAGTTTAATAGGTTTATCGTGCAGTTCCGATTTTTTCCGATTTATTCATTCATCGAAAACGTTGGTGAGCAAACTTGGGGGGAAGTTTGTAATGCTAGGCCCTTATATCTAAATTTTCGTAAGGGGTTTCGATGTATGGTCATAAAAAAGGAATCGCACTAGCCCATGGTAGTCACCTAACTGGCATATTACGACTAATGATTGGGTTTTGGGAAAAATCCTTCCAAAAAATTGACATTATCAAGAGTTACGTGAATTGGTGCTCCGTCCTGGTGCGGGATCAATTCCACGGCACACTTGGAGGACTTTTTTTATCCCACGACATATATTTCACCACATATTGGGACTGTTTCGTTAGAGTATGACACATTTTTTCAGAAGACCATAATACGTTGAGTAGAGCGCCACAGGGTTATGTTTTTGGACCCATATTTTTTTAGTCTACGTCCCAGACCTCTCACTAAACTGTGTATCGAATATATCCATTGAATCAATTTCACCTCTTCTCCAAAAAGGTATAAATGCTGTCTTCTCATGGTGCTCCAAGTCCATTCTTAACTCCATTCTTAACTCCTTAAGTTCTTTTGCTCCAACAACTCATACGTTGTTTACAATCAAATTTATGAATTGCCTGATGACAGGTGACAGCGAGCTAGCGTAGAAATATTGCCTACGTTTCTCTATTTTATGGAAATCCCGTGTTTTAAATTTACCACAAAGACCACCCGAAATAGATGTACTCGCGTATTGGAACTCCTGGAACTGGTCCAAAAGGGATCTGAAGTATCTCTTGAGCTATTTAATTTTAGCTTAATCCTTAGAATATATTCATCGGCTCGTTTTTCAAGCACATTATTGGTTTAATTACCATTTTTAAATGATTTATAACCTGTTCTTTATATTTTACATAGTTAAAAAGTATTAAAAATTTATTTTTGTTAATAAAAATTATTCAAAAAAAAAAAAAATAAATTATATAAAAAAGATAATTTTAAATATTCCAAAAATAGTAATTATTTTAAAAATATAAAAAAAAACTATGATAAAGATATTTTAGTGCTATTAATAATAAAAAAAATAGTATTTTTTTTGTGGATTTAATAATTAAATATATTTAATTCAAAATGTTTAAATTGGTTCTCCTGTAAAAAGACGTTGTAACCCTTTTCTTCCGAACCGATGATATATAATAAAAATAAAATTGATAATAAAAAGTTGATTTTTGAAGTAAATTTTAATTTCGCCATTAGTTTTTGCTCGCCTCTTTTGCTTCTCCATTTTGGTAAAAAATGAACGAAATGAAATCACATGACTTTTGGTAACTCAAATTCGATTTTTCCCAAGAAAATACGAAAACGTAATTATTTTTGGAAACTTCAAAAAAATCGCCCTATATATCTAGCTACTTAATAAACAAAGTAGGTTGTATAACAGAAAAAAAAAACAAATTCGCATTAAATTCGACGTTGTTTCACATATGTCAAAATATTTATTTGAAAGGTATATTCAATATGTTTTTTTTTCTTTAAAATTTTTCGAACAAATTTTGAAAAGTAATGCTTTTTCATTTTTTCTGGTTTAGCCATTTTTTTATGGAAAAACTTATACCAAAGTCTAAATTAAGAAAAAAAAATTCATATGATGTTTATGAATTGAATATTTCTGACATTTAACTAATTTGGAAATTTAACTTCTTAGTTTTATGCAAATATCTTTGTTTATTTTCACATATTTTTAATCATAAATGGAACAGACCAAATTAACTTTATAATTAATTGACTGTTTATGTTAACAAATTGAAATCATACCACATCCCATTTATTTGGAAACCCGTAAGGAAAAGTTTAAAGAAATGGGGGTAATATAAAAAATATTGTAATAATAGATTTTGTGTCTTAAAATAATTAATTTTAAAATATCATCAAAAAATTGAATTCTAATTTTTAAAGGATCTAAATATTCTTTTCAGTAAAATGAGGAAAATCACAAGAGGTAATGATACGGATTTGGCGACTTAAGAGGGGTTCGAGTGTACTTCGTACTTATAATAATAATCTTGTGAGTTCATTCCATCAACGTGGGGATGTTTCAAAAACATCCCAAACCCACTCGCATGTATATGCACCACCGAAAACGCGAAAAAGTCCTTATCGTTTTGGCACCGTTTCAAAATCGCAAAGCATCATATTTCATGTTATTCCTATTATTTTGCAAGTTTCGATCTGTTCCCAGTGTACTCGTCGATAAAAGTACAGTTTTATCTTAGCTAGACGACTAAAAAAATGATAATAAAAATAAAATATCCATCCCCTAAAGGAGACTGCCAATTTCCGCCTCTCATATTTGTTCGTATTTGTCTCGTCCGTGGAACGATTTATGAAAATTAATGGGATGAATTTTTCCAGGCACGGAAAGGGGTTTATGTCGCGGACAACGGGCCTATAAAAATTAATACCCATCAATCATATCCAGCTTTTAATAGGCGCTTGTCTTCGTTGTTTTTTCGTCCACTCCGAATTTAATTAATACGCCGTTCTTCCAATCGTTTTGCGCGGTAAATACAGCGGGAGTTGCTAAAAATTCGGAAAAAAAAATCAGCATAGCAAACACAAAGTCGTTTAAAAAAAATCTTGTACAGTACGTTCATTTTATTTTGTCCCACTTTTAAATAGTTGTAGAAATGTTATTTTTTGAGCTAGAATATTTAGTAAAAAATCAGTTTGTATATTTTTTATAAAGTTTTATGCCGTAGTGTCAAAAATGTTAAAAATAAATTTCCACCAATCGAAACGACGACTGCGGGAGAGGAGTTGTGTGAAAATGTTACTCCGATGCTGGCGATCGGCTTCGCCAGCCTTAATAAACGTGGTATCCACTTGCCCAACTTTTGGACTTTGCCCAGCGTTTGAGTCCACATATTATCGTGGCCTGGCTACAGTAGAGCTCTCGTGCCACCTCTCGTGTGGTTCCATACAGGTTGGTTTCGACAACCGTACAGTTGAGGTGGACTACCAGATCGTGGTTTATCCTCAATGCTGTCATCGCCAGATTGGAAGCGCGCGAACCATCTTTTGCATGTTGCTAAACTAGGGGCGTCACATTGTCGCCATACGCGGCCACTAGATTTCGGTGTACAGTTGTGCTATGGCCTAAACGAAATTCTTATAGTAAAGCATATCGAATCTTACTTGATGTTTCGCTCATTTCTACGTTGCACTTTACGATTTTGCTCTGACATTTAATAATATTAACGCTCATAAGTGCACGCTTTATGTAACCCGTACCCCACCACTCTCAGGACTTGTCTAGAATCCAGAGAGGGAATTGTCAGTACTAATGAATAACAAAAAATACAAAAATTTTGTAAACGTCTTTATTTGATTTTAAAGTCATTCAGTGAATGTTATGGGGTCAGAATTTCTCAAACGTATCACCTGAATTACGTGAAAATTCAAATTTGGTCGTCTTTGCATTTTTTCCATAGCTGTTGACAGTGCAAACGAAAATCCAGTTGGATTTTGCAAAACAAATTATTGTTACAGATATAAACAATTGAGTTTTTTGTAATTTTTTTTTTCAAAAATATTCATTACGGACGATCTTTATCGATTGGTATTAACGAATATTTACGATATAAACGTAATTGTAATTGTCACAGATTACTTTTCGATCGTGTATTTTTTTTCAATCAAAAATATTTTAATTTAAGTCAATTTGTTTTACAATTGTTTATAACGAATTGAAAAAAAAAAATCTTCTTCACCTCCCATTCACTCAAAAAAAATACCACATATGCAGCATTTTATACTTATAAATATTCCGTTGAGAAAAAAATGGTCCGCAATCGAAAAAAAAGTTATAGGTCGCTAGCAACTAACACGTTCAAGCGCCTTAGATGTGGCAAGTCCGAGCGCGCTCCAAGCGTTGCGCGACAATGTTTAAAATAATATAACTTTTTGATTGAAAAAACAATATATTTTTTATTGAAAAAAAAAACACGATCGAAAAGTAATTTGTGGCAATTACAATTACGTTTATATCGTAAATATTGGTTAATTAGATCGTTAGTAATGAATATTTTAAAAAATGTTTTTTTTGCAAAATCTAACTGGATTTTCGTTTGTACTGTCAACAGCTATGGAAAAAAATGCAAATACGATCAAATTTGAATTTTCACGTAATTCAGGTGATACGTTTCAGAAATTCTGACCCTATCTTTAGAAATAGCCAATACTACAATATTTTGTACTGCGAATACTTATTTTTGCGTGAGCAACTCTGTGAATGTGAATTAATTTTCAAGCATGTTTTTATTACGTAATTCTGATGGGTGTAGGGATTCAGAACGGTTAGTAAACTTCAGAACTTCTCATTGAGGGGTGTATATACGACCTAAGAACTTTCGGGAAACCTGTAAGCATACTGGAGAAGGGATTATAGGGTACTCTGTATAATTCTTGTGAGGGTTGCTAATCTATTTTTCATGAATAGGATTGGATGTGTCGATAATTATACGTCTATTTAGAAACACAGCCTTGTTGCATTTGATAATATTCAGTATAGAATTAAACGTGGAGCTTGAACCAAGAAATGTTGGTGCATAGAATTATCTCGAAATATTCGGTGATCCATTAAGAATGGAAACATTGGTGTAAAAAAATTATTTATTATCCAATTTGAACGGGACTTTTTTTATAGATAGAGCATCTACTTGGGTGCAAAAGATCAAGACATTTTAAATTTCAAAGGCTACTACGATTTTTTTTCTAGCTAAAAAATTGTTAAATATGGTTAGCGATTTTTTTAATCAAAATCTGATTACACTAGTGTATTCGGCATCCTCTCAAATGGGTTTGTACCAATTTTTGTGGAAAAAAAGTTTATTTTAAAAAAAGTTGTCACAAAATCAGTGTCACAACCTGTATTTGCGGCTACAGGTAAGTGTATCTTTTCTAAAAATGGAAAAGAGCTCATAAAAAAATAAATGTAGGTACAAAACATTAATTATTAGGTACAATTAACAGGAACCATAGTGACAGTAATATTAAATAAAAAACCACAATAAAAACAACAACTGAGAGATAAATTAATTGAGTGATTACACTTTGTAAAATTGAAAAAAAATTAAAAAACTTAAATTATTATAGCTTCCATTAGACCTCCATTTAATTCGATACACTTTTCATATCGTTTTTGTACATTCCTTACAACTGTTCGTAACTGATGCGCTCTAATCTCCACGCATGCCTCCCTTATTCTGGTGCATAAATTTTCCCTGTTACCGGGTCGTGTTTCATAAACCTTAGTCTTAATAAAACCCCATAACAAAAAATCGAGGGGGTTAGGTCCGGCGGCCACTCAATTAATTGGCTGTATCGACCTATCCAATGGTAAGGAAAATTCTCGTTAAGCCTTCTCTGACTTCTGCAAGAAATTTAGAAATTGTTCACTGTTGATATTTCCTTCAAAAAAAGAACGAGCCAATGATTCTCTCATTAAGTATCCCGCACCAAACATTGACATTCTCATAATATTGCCTTTTGCAATTAATTATCCATTCTGGATTTTCTGCAGTCCAAAGCAGAGAGTTCTGGGATGAAATAACTCCGTTTTGTACTGAATGTGGCTTCATCGCTGAACAAAATATTTTTTTTAAATTGTCTGTCATTAAGATATTGTCCCTGTGCCCACAAACAAAATTCTAGTCGTTGTTCATTGTCGCCTGGTTCCAAAGTATGAGTAAATTTGGGTTTAAAAGGTTTTATCATGTGTTGTTTGAGATAGCATCGGATATTTTCTCTAGAAAATTTTTATTCAAACTTGCAACCCTCAGACTAGTATTTGAATGAATAATTTTCCACAAAATGAATTTTCGAATACAAAAAAAAGTATCATCTTATACAAGAAAATAATTCAAGGAATTAATGAAGAATTTTTTAAAGGTAACTAAAAAAACAATAATTAGAAACTAGAAAACAGTTATCGAATCGTATAGGGGATTAAACGAATCAAAGATGGGCTTTTTCCGGTTTAAAAAAAAAAACACTTACCGGTAACCGCAACACCGGTGATAATGATTTAGTCACACCTTTTTTAAAAACAAACTTTTTTTTCACAAAAATTAGTACAAACACATTTGAGGGACTGCTGAATCGATTGGTGTAATCAGATTTTGAATAAAAAAATCTCTAAACATCCTAAGCAATTTTTTAGCCAGAAAAAAAATCGTAGTAGACTGTGAAAATTAAAATGTCGTCTTGATCTTTTGTACCCAAGTGGAGTTTTTGATTCTCTAAAAAAAGTTCCATTCAAATCGGATAATAAACAATTTTTTTTACGCCAGTGTTTCCATTCTTAATGGGTCACCCTGTATATTCGTAATATCCGACTTTTCCCGTGGTCGTCGGCCTTTTCGTAAATTTCAAATAAACCGAGACCACCCGGCTCATATTTCTCCCGACGTATTAATTTATGTATCGAAACATAATACCCAATAAATATTATAATAAGTCCGATAAATTGAGGAGATTTGTATATGGCGCGGCGAGTGCCCAGATCCGCTAACAAGATATTATGTTAATATATTCATCTCGGTATCGTCTGACGCCTACTTGGATCGGGGCAGAAGGCTGCCAGAAATATTACAGGATTTTCACTGGTCGGCCTTTTGGTTTTTCATTTTATGTTAATCTGCGTTCCAGCTACTTTGGCTTGATGTTGTGGCCGTTATGGTTTTACGATT
This sequence comes from Aromia moschata, assembly GCA_029963805.1. NCBI lineage: Eukaryota > Metazoa > Arthropoda > Insecta > Coleoptera > Cerambycidae > Aromia > Aromia moschata. The sequence goes on from JAPWTK010000225.1 coordinate 43,147, forward strand.
TTATGTTTTTTACTTTTGTGTTTAATGGTTCAAATGCTAAGTAAATAATTTAATTCTACAATCTTTTTGTTTTGCCACTAATTTAGTAAATTATTAATTAGTAATAGTCGTATTCTATATAAAAAATTTACCTATTTGCATAGTAAAAAATGTCTACCTATCCAACTACATTTCGTTTTGTACAAAGTCACGCGTCAAAATAATTTAAAATAAAAACCCCCACAGAGCTTCATTTTTCCTCCGTTGACGTTTTTGTAAATCGGCGATAAGGCCAAAAGTGACGTTAATTACTTATTTGAGATCCTGTTATCTAGATAGGGCCTAATTAATTTCTTTACATTCCCCTAAAAAAATGTGGGTGAAATGTGCAAACGCACGCCATTTTTAGGCCCAGAAGGCTTCCAGCTGCTCGAAATAATATCTGCATTGTTTATAACAGTGTTGCCAGATGAAAAAAGTTTCCCTAGAATTACACGTAAAATTCGTCGAGACGTTTCTAGTGTCAAAAGTTGGCTACACTGTAACTTTATATGTTGCTATTATGAATCAACCATACAAATAACAGTAGGTGACACATTTATTTGTTCTTTGTGACTGTTTTCGTAAACCGTTTTTTTTTTAATGCGTTTTAAAATTGAGCAACGTGTGCTGTCAGGTTTTGCTTCAGACTTGGATACAGCACATTGGATACGTTCGTAAAACGTCAACACACCTATGGAGATAGTGTTTTTTCAAGAGCCCAGGTTTTTCGATGGTTTAAGGCATTCTCAGAAGGAAGAGAGTCGATTGAAGATGAACCACGCAGCGGAAGGCCTTCATCTTCAAGAACCGATGAAAATGTTGATAGAATACGGGATCTTGTGCGTTCAGCTTGGCGGCTGACAACAAGAATGATCGGAGAAGAGTTAAATTTGAATCGCACTACTGTTCATCATCATCATTGAGACTAACGAACTGGAGATGATAAAAATCTGAGAAAAAATGGTTCCAAAAACCTTTCGCAGGAACGAAAGAACATCAGGAGAGAAAGGTGTTTTGACTTTTTGGAATCGATTGAAAATGATCCCCATTTTATGGAAGGTATCATTACTGGTAATGAGACTTGGGTGTTTGAGTACGACCCGGAAACCAAGCGCCAAAGTATGGAATGACACACTTTAAGCTCATCAAGACCCAAAAAAGCAAGAATGAACAAGTCGAAGATCAAATACATGCTGATTTGCTTTTTTGATAGCCAGGGAATTGTCCACAAAGAGTTTGTGCCTCCAGGCCAAACAGTAAATCAACATTTTTAAAGAGATGTTAGTGAAAATCTTCGAAAAGGATCATGCGTGTGATACCAAACATCAAGAACAACTAGATTTTGCATCACAACAATGGGCCTGGTCACACAGCCATTTCAGTAAACTAGTTTTTAGCCAGTATAAACATTCATATGGCTCCTCAGCGTCCTTATTCGCCTGACTTGAGTCCTTATTACTTATTTCTCTTCCTGAGATTGAAAAATCACCCCAAAGGTCGTCATTTTGGGACCATAGAAAACATTCAAACGGCTGTAACCGACCAGCTGAAGGCTATTCCAGTATATGAGTTCCAGCACTGCCATGAGGAATGGAAGAACCGTCGCCAGCGCTGTGTGGCTTCCCAAAGAAGTTATTTTGAAGGAGACAATGCTGAATTGTAATTCTATTCGAATAAAAAAAATAAAAAACCAGAGTCATTTCTTAATTTACACACCTCGGAACTGTATCATCACCATAATTCAGATGTGAAACTTTTATCCAAAACTCGTATATACTAAGATCAGTCATTCCAGAAAAATCTGTATTTATTAAATTTCTCAGTGCTCTATCAAAGTCTGGTTACCTTAAATTCCCTAGATTTTCGGCTATTTTATAAAAAAAATCTTTGTCTCTCTGCTACCCAAACTCCCTAGATCTAGAGAGATTTCTCTAGACGTGGCAACGCTGCTTTATATTCGTGATGCCGCCCCCAGCGCCGAGACCCGTTCTGTATTCATTGAATGTGATCGTATCTTAACTGCTGTGATGAATTAAAAATGCATATATAAATTTTATTCAGGAACTAATGGTGGTTTCTTTTTCTTTTTCATGTTACGCCCTCCTTCAGGATTGAAATGTAAGTATTCCTAGCGTGTTAGTGTGCATGCGGTAAATTTGTACGTTTTTGCTTTTATTATTTTATTTTTTTCGTGCATAGATGGGTTATCATTGATTAATTTATTTGTACACGTTCTTTAAGTGCTACTGATATTAAAATATTTTTAGCGTGTTACGTAACTACCAAAATACGTATTTTTTAAATTATTTTAAAGGAAAACATACAAGAATTATTTTGGATGATACGGACTAGATTACTAAAAAATAATTGTTTTTCCATAGAACAGTTTTTTTATTGGTATTTTTCGTTGTGATGCCATCGATATAAGAACGTATGTATATTTTCAGATCTCATTTGTTTTTGAGTAATCACGTTATCAACTTATTTTTCAAATGGCAACCCCCATTTTTTTAATTGAATTTAAGAGACCCTTTCATTGTCGATTTAACGGTATAAAAATGTCATATTACATGATATGCCATGCCATCATACATAACAAAATTTTTGAGTAAATGACAATTGAATGTTACAAAATAAAAAATATATTTTTCTCAATAAATAAACGAAAATTTCTTTAATAAGCAAATACAATTTTAAATTAAGCGTTCGAAATGCCGTCCATCAACTTCTTGGCAATATGCAAGCCTGTGTACAAATTCTTCTTGTACATTCTGAATGACTTCCGAGGTAATGGATTCAATTTCATGTCTAGTGCGATCTCGTAGTTCGGCTAAATGGTGTGGTCTTCTGCAAACTTTTGATTTTAAATAACCCCATAAAAAATAATCAAGTGGTGTAAGATCTGGGGATCTCGCGGGCCATTCTATCGGTCCTCGTCTGCCAATCCACCTGTGAGGAAAGATGACGTCTAAATATTCACGAACTGAGCGCGCATAATGCGGGAGTGCTCGGTTTTGCTGAAACCAGAGTGTGTTATCTGGAATATCAGGTTCATTCTCGTTTGGGAAAATTACTGCAAGCGCTGGAACTAGATCATTTTGCAAGCACTCCAGATATCTTTCTCCTGTGAGAGTTTGAGAAGAAGAAAGGTCCTTTTATTCTGTTGGCGAGACTATTCCGGTCCACACATTTAAATTATGTGGATGTTGAGTATGTGCTTCGATGATCCAATGAGGATTCGTCCGACTCCTATACCTGCAATTTTGACAGTTCAGTGTGCCGTTTAGACAAAACGTGGCTCCATCGGAAACAAGTATTTGCTGGTGTAAATTTGGGTTTGTTTGACAAAGATTTATCATAGTTTCACAGAATTGCAGTTGCCGGTCGGGGTCGTCTTAGTTGAGTTCTTGCACAAGCTGAAATTTGTAGGGATGATAGTTTTCTTTCCTCAGGATACGTAGAACTGTGGTCTGACTAACTTCATTTTCTGAGACAACTAGTGTAGTAAGTCTACACTCTGAGGATTCTCTTCCATACTTAACACAATGCCAATCTTTTTATCTCGGGTAATTTTTGGACGTCCTGATTTTGGTAGATTTTTAACATCACCAGTTTCTCTAAATTTGGACTCAATGTTACTAACTGTGGATTGGGTGATAGGGTTATCTGGATATTTTGCATTAAATAAATTGCATACCTCCTGCTGAGTTTTGATCTTGTTTCTACATCCGATGAAAATCAAAATTTCAATTCTTTGTGTCACAGTTAAATGTGCCATACTAAAATTGGAATTTTTATAAATACTATAACGTTACATTAACTTTTCGCACAACTTAATGACAAATCTTCTGATTACCTGAAGTAAAAACCATGGATACGTCAAAAAACTTAATCTGATAATTTTTTTGCTTAGCAACGTACTTTTTTGCTGTTTTATTTGTGTTCAGTTTTTTCAGAAATTTTCGTTTATTTAATGTGAAAAATAGATTTTTCATTGTGTAACATTCAATTGTCATTTATTCAAAAATTGTGTTATGTATATTATATCGACAATGAAAGGGTCTCTCCAATTAAATTAAAAAAATGGGGGGTTGTCATTTGAAAAATAAGTTGATGACGTCATTACTCAAAAAACAAATGACATCTGAAAATAGATGTTCCCTCAAAAATGTGTGTTTTTATTAAACTAAATCCATCTGTTCCAGGATTTTTTCCAAAAATTTTTTGTTTCACATTTACTGTATGTAGTAACACTGCATGTAAATGTATGTGGTTTTATGTATTTAAAAATTAAATCACGAGTGAGAAAATCTGTCATAGTTTTATAAAATCGATACTATGTTTAAGTTATCCCTCCTTTTTGGTGGAAAGATGCTATTATAAGTCTATAATGGAATCTGTAACATAAACCTGACTGGAGTACTGATCTGTTCTGCAGCGTAATACGAAACTAATGTGAAATGTTAATCTCTTCCAACTTCTTAACTTACATGCCCGCGTTTTGTCGGTTCAATACGAAAGAAGATTCAACTTCCCGAAACTTTGGTAACTAACCGAAAATTATCTGTCGAAGACAGAACACTTTTATCGTAATCCTCCTTTTAAATTAACAAACTCTTAAGGCCTCATATTTCAATTTCGGTACATGTAGTTGGCTATGAAGTTTAACATGCTTGATTTTGCCTGTAAGTTTTTGTAGCTCCGACAAGTTGGTTCTACATAATTGATAGAAAGAGATGAAAATAATTGCCCGTGATTGCCCATGGATTACCTCTTATTGGCTACCAGTTAGTGCATCACCAAGCTAGGATTACAGACAAAATTAATGAAACAAATGAACATCCTCATATCTTACACAATGATTTCAGTTCTATTGGAAATATACAGATACTCACAAAAATATTCGGCCACCCTTCTATTTCTAAGAACGAATGTACAAAACACAAATTCACAATTAAGTGAAGACTGCATAATATGCGTAAATACGTTCCTCCATTATTCCTTGATTAAAGGATAATTACAACGTAGACGCAGAATAAAACATTCGCTGGGATTACCCGACCAATGCGTTTGATATATGAAAACGGACACACAAAAGTATTCGGCCAGTTAATTATGCAAAGCTGTAGTAGGTAATGCAAGTAGAGATAGTAGGGTTCTTTGCCATAGTATTAGTATGTGAAAGGTTACATATTAACTGGTATAGACTGCGTGCCTCTATTAGACAGTGTACCCTTGTCACGCAAATGAAATGCCAAAAGTACGCGAAATCACTGTACCAGAGAGACAGCATCTTATCTCCTGAGCAAAAAAAGATATTGCACAGCGTAAAATTAGCAGAGACACAGGCATACCACGAAGTAATGTACAGAGTATAATAAAAAAATATAAAATCGATAAAACGGTAGTAAATACAGCACGATCACGGCGACCCAAAATATTAACTCAAAGAGATGAAAGGCAAATTCTCAAACATATAAAAGAAAATCCAAGTACTAATGCCACAGAATCTTAAGAAAAAAGCGCTACCACGGCCGAGTTGCCCGAAGGAAACCCTGGATTAGTAAGGTCGACAGACAAAAAAGACTCACGTTTGCTGACCAGTATGTGAATGAGCTTGAAACTTTCTGGGATCAGGTTATCTTTAGCGACGAATGTAAATTTGAGATATTTGATTCGTCAAGACGACAAATTGTATAGAGAAAACCTGGTACATCGTTAAATAAGGAAAACTTAAAACAGACCGTAAAATACGGCGGTGGATAGCTCATGGTGTGGGGCTGTATGGCGGCTGCGGAATGGGTGGGTAACCTTCATTTTATTGAAGGAATATTGAACCAAAATTGTTATATTAATATATTGAAGTATCATTTACAGGCCAGCGCCGAAAAATTGGGATTGGGCGATCATTACATCTTTCAACAAGATAATGACCCCAAGCACTGTGCCCGTAAAACGCGGGAATGGCTGCTATACCATGTACCGATAATAATTGAACAGTCGCCCAGTACTAACCATATCGAGCACTTATGATCACATCTAAAACGATCTCTGCAAAATAAACGAATTACCAATAAAGAAGAGTTAAACATTCATCTCTCAACAGAATGGAGTAATGTGACCCCGGAAGTGACCCGTAAACTGGTGCATTCAATGCCAAATAGGCTGAAAGCTATTCTGAATTCTAAAGGATACCCGACAAGATATTAGATGTGCCGTTTTAAATTGTTTGTACCTTTCCTATTTTATTTTTTCTTTTGGTGGCCGAATACTTTTGTGTCATATAAATTGGACATTATCGTGTTTTGTCGGCAGTTTTTAAATAGTGTCTGTTTGTGATAACTTTTTTTATGTGGTATAATAAAGCATAATGTTCATATATCATTGTGTTAATTTCTCTTGTTGGCCAGTCAGTGATAACTATTTCTTGTATGTCAATTTATTAGCAATAGCTAGGGTGGCCGAATACTTTCGTGTTTATCTGTATGCCAGATTTGTTTGGATCAAGGTGGTGGACATATTCAGCAAATGCTCTAAATTGTTTTTGTAAATACATTTTTAATATTCGTCTAGTGAATATTCGCCTGCTGCCTACGTTCTTATTTGCAGAGAGGAGAAATAAAAATTGGGTTGTTGCGCGAGTCAGCACCTGGACAGAACCGCCCTGTACAACGTCTAGTCATCGTAGATTTATCTACCTGTTCGCAGCACGTGCTGCTCCACTCTCGGTCTGCTCGGCCTCGCGTAAACCCAGATTCACAACACAATTACCTTCCTCTTTATCGATCGCTCTTTCTCCCGGCGAATCAGCCAAGCACCGGAAAGCCCTTTGTGCACTAGGGTCTCACCGGAAGCGCACTTTAACGTTTTATGTTAGCGCATGCAGCACGTCGACACCGCTGACGCGTTAAATGTCTTCATTGGATTGTTATTCACCTTCGCGCGCGTTCGGAAATATTCGGGAATTTTCGCGAATCCATTCGTCCTTTCGAAAGGACGAAGGGATGATTTTCTGGCCCCTTCAAAATTCGTTGTAAGTGTCTGAATGACAAACATCACAACTTGATCGGCATTTTAAATTGTTCAAGCGAAATAGAATTTCTGCTCAATACACGTACTATAACAGTAACCGCATGTTTTTTCATATCTATCGAGTTACATTACTATCGTCATTGTGTAATACATAATTAAAACGAAAAAACATATACACTGCTCACAAAAATTAAGGGAGCAAAAAAAATCTAAATTTTTCCTGGATTTTTGACGGGCTGTATCTGAGTGAAAAATAGTCGTATCGTGGATTTAAAAAAGCGTTTTGAAGCTCCAAGACTCTATTTTTCGGATCTGTAGGCCAAAATTTTTTTAAGCCACGGTTTTAATGCAATCCGAAGAAATAGTGCGAAAAAAAAAAAAATTTTTAGCCTTCTTTTTCCCGCTCCACGGGCTCGGAAATGTATTTTTCGGTTAAACGATCATATGGACCAGATAGCCTGTTTATTCAGCTTCAATTTCATTTTTTTAATTGTTTGCTACGTCTATTTGTCGCGGAGATATTCGAAATTGAATGAAAAAGGACCCTTTTGTCTTCAACCATCGATATCTCAGCAACCAATGATCGAACAGGAAATTGAAGGACAGTTTCGCAAATTGGAATAAACCCCCCTGTAAAATCCTGTCAAGACATTTATAAAATAAAAATTTTTCCACCCTCAATATCGAATATTGAAAAAAGTTTGAAAAAAAGTGACTTTTTCTCTTGTTTTGATAAATCGACTGCATCTCAGCAAAAATATTGGTGAGGAAGCTAAGACTTCTAGGAATTTTTACACCTCAATGTACCCCTAATACCCCAGTAAATCTGCAGATCGACCCACATCGAGCGATTTTTCCGGGCCGATCATTTAAAGCTTTGAAAAAATTAAAGGAGCAAGATTTTTATTCTTAAACTTTGTGTAATCTTCATAAAAATTAAAAAAAAACAACGGTTTTTTCCACTTTTTTCTCAATTCAGCATCTGTCACTTGTCTAAATTTGAAAAAAATATATTAAAAAAGGAAATTTTTGTTTTCGAATTTTTTTTTCATTTTTATCTTATTAAAAGAAAGTAGAGACTGAGATTAAGGTTTTTTCAAGCCTTATTTTAAATGTATTGAATTAATTAAAAAGTTGATACCCCCAAGGTGCATTGAAAATTAATTCTAGGAATATTGTTGCAATTAATGTTTGACTTTTTCTGCGAAGCTAACAAGTATGTAAAAAAACTAACTAGTTTTTCTCAAAACTAATCTACTTTCTTGGTAAAAAAAAACAAACAGTTTTTTCAAAACTAATCTTTATTTTTGCAATTTTTGGTAAAAAAAAATTAACTGAAAGTTTTTGTAAACTATTTAATTTAAGTTTTTTTTTTTAAATTTTTGTTTATGCCTAGGTGGCATTTATCCGCGCCAGACGTCGCTCAGATCCAAAAACTAGAGTCTTGGAGCTTCAAAACGCTTTTTTTTAAATTCGCGACACAACCATTTTTCACTGAGATATAGTGCGTCAAAAATCGGGGAAAAATTGAATTTTTTTTGCTCCCTTAATTATTGTGAGTAGGTAGTTTATAACAAAGAACTTGAGATTTATAAATTTAAACTAAACGAGTAACGAGTCCACATTCTACGTCCAAACAGGTTCTCATTTTTCTTTTCACAGAATTGAAAACATTGAGCATTTGGGGAGAGTTCATCCCATGAACCCTTCTATCATTTCCAAAGTCTAAAGTAATTTCCAATCATAAAAGCTTTTTGTTGCGCCGTGATTACTACATTTAATTTTCTTGATAATAAAAACTTCAAAACGCGACAATTCTATGAGTAATAATTCAAGATATGGGACATACACTACGAAGTGGGATCTATTACACTACGATATCCGAGCGGAAAGGCTAGGGACTGCCTGCTGGCACAACAGGCAACAACCCTCGTCCATAGTCCGACATGAGCTCGGAATGAAATCTGATACTCTAGTAATCCGTTTCCTTGCAGACACCGACAACCAGCGCGTGATCATCCACGTGAAGGACGAAAACGACGAGCCGCCGTACTTCATCAACAGGCCGCTGCCCATGCAGGCGGTGGTGCAGCTGAACGCGCCCCCAACACGCCCGTGTTCACCCTGCAGGCCCGCGACCCCGACACCGACCACAACATCCACTACTTCATAGTGCGCGATCGCACGGGCGGCCGCTTCGAGGTGGATGAGCGCTCGGGTGTGGTGAGGACCCGTGGTACCGACCTCTTCCAGCTCGACATGGAGTACGTGCTGTACGTGAAGGCGGAGGACCAGAACGGCCGGTGGACGAGAAGCGCTTCCAGTCCACGCCCGAGGAGAGGCTGTCCATCGTCGGCGGGAAGAGGGCGCCGCAGTTCTACATGCCCAGCTACGAGGCGGAGATACCCGAGAACCAGAAGAAGGATTCGGAGTTAGTATCTTCCGTTTAACGTTGTTTTATTTACTTGTTTCAACGCTAATATGGATACAATTTAGTTTATGCTAATCGGCTCAAGGTACTGCGAACGCTATGACGTTGTGACCCATCGAAATTCGCCCATTTAAAAACCGTAGGGATCTGGAAAACTTCAACTCCGTCTTTATTTAGGTCTTATCATCCTGAAATCAATAATTTCACTAGCAGCAGTGCCCGAAATGCTAGACATTTCGCAATTCAAGCACTCCCTGCGTTCGCAGCATTTTGAGTTCTACAATGTTTTCTTCAAAAACACACACTATGAAAAACATTCAGCGTGTCTACTTTCATTTATATACAAATCAATATTATCATGTTTCTAATATTGCCTATTAAATTTGTTTTGTTTTAAAGGTAATAAAAATTGTTTTTTTTTCTGACAATATCGGCAATTTTAAGAGGCAACCCTATGGCCTACTTAGATTTGATATAACCATTTACCGATTTTTTAATTAAAATCTGAATCTATGGCGTTAATCAGGGGTCCTCAAAACCCCCATCTTCTGCAAAGTTTGAACAAAAAATATAAGTGACCAAAAAAATACAAGGTGATTCTGTCTACATGATCTCAAAGTTAGGCAAAATAATGACTGCCCAAGAAGTCACTACTTCCCCATGCAAATTCTCCATAGAAGTCTAAAAAAAAACGTTGGAGATATTCCAGTATATAGTATTTTCCATTTTCCAATGTGATAATTCCTCTGGTCCAAAAGTCCATCAAACCGTACGTCAAAAATATTTTACTTAACTTCTTGACCTTACATAAATTCCGATTTCCTAATTTAGTTCCATTCAATATTACTTTCTTTACTTATTTCAACTATAATATCGGTATAGCTTAGTGTGTGCAACTCGGCTCAACGTACTACGAACGCGAGGACGTTATGACCTGTCCAAATTCACTCATTAAAAGCTGTCGAAATCTGCAAAACCTCCACCCTGTCTTTATTTTAGTCTAACTATTGTGAAAACATTAATTTCTTTAGCAACCGTGCCCAAAATGCTATAACCTTCGCAGTTCAAAGAATTCTCCATGTTCGCACCTTTTTTAAGCTCTCTAAAAAACTTACATTTAGGAGCTCGTTATTTGTTAAACGGATTGTTAAGTTTTTGATAATTGTTTAGAAGAAATGTTATCGAAGATGCTTCCGTATGCGCTCCCTATTTGTTCTAAAAACAGAGCAAGAAGTTTATGTACCTATTGCGGCCGGTGCAACGGATCCGATGCATTACGCCGTTTGTTCACGTTCCGACAAACAAAAACAAACATTACCGTTTAATATCGCTTTGCATTTCCGGCTCGTATATATCCGGTGCAACGAATAAAACAAGAATAGGTACGTTGCTGTGTTGCAGGAAAATTAGTTTCATTTACATTAAACCGGGATTATCACAACAAAGTTGTAATTAGCTGCCAGAATCATGACCATTCGCTGTTCTTGCTCGCGCAAAATCGTCATAATACTATTGACAATTACAACGAGCAAATGTCATCTAATGCCGCGATTTTATTGCTCATGAATAGTGCACCGTTGCAACACATACAAGTTTTATAGTCTGCTAATTATCTTACAAGAATCAGAACCTAATGTCTGGGTTTCCACTACTGAGAAGGTTTATTTCTTATTACAATATTTATTGCCAAGTTGTGTCAATAAAACTTCCTGATACCATGAGGTATACGAGGTGTGGCCATTAAATAACCGAACAAATGCTGCTGACCAGATGGCAGCAAGCGGGTTACAACAAAAGTGTCGTCGAAAAAATGTTCAGATGGAGAACAACAGTATAACATCGAGGCCCTATGCGTGAGCGTGTAAGAAGACGAAAACCCGATTTGTGGAAGACCAAGTCATGGAAGATTCACCAAGACAATGCACCGGCCCATTCTGCTTTGTCCGTGAAGGCGTTTTTTGCAAAATACGGCATTACTGTGTTGGAACATCCACCATACTCGCCCGACCTGTGACTTTTTTTATTTTCCAAGGTCAAATCGGCGCTGAAGCTGACAAGATTCGAAAATGTGGAAGCAGTTAAAGCAAAAGCGACGGAGGTTCTGAAACAGCTGACAGAAGCGGACTTCCTGCACTGCTTTCAACAATGGAAAGGTCATATGGAGCGATATAGAGATCACCAAGGGGAGTACATTGAAGGCGAAAAAGTTGCTACTGTAATTGGTAACGAATAAAAAGTGTTTTGACAGCTGTTCGGTTATTTAATAGCCACACCTCGTAAATACTGAAGTGTTACTTGTTCAAAACGTTTAAAGAAAAAAAAATACAAGTGAAGATTGTATTGCGTCATTGTGAATGACAATAATACCTAAGCGCGGTATTGGAGTGGCCTTAAAGTGCCCGCTCTTCACTCGGCGCTGTTGGCATATAGATATTTGTCTTTCAACCCTTTATATTCGCGGAACCGGTTACGATCGATACTGAAATATGAATTGAAAGCCACCTTTGTTTATTTCTGGACAGTAAATGATTACGCGGGTAATAAATCAATATCGCACGCTATTACATCGGGAATTTATAGTCTCCCGCTCTTTAGCGACTCGTATAAACATGTTATTAGCAGCGACATTAATTACGGAATTACGAGAATCTATGAGAGCATATGGTATGATTGCGTGTATTACCAGTAGTATACGAGTATGCTCTATCGACCACAGTGCATTTAAATGAATTCTAATTTCCCTTTTGAAATTCTAGTATCATCTCGGTGAAGGCGAAGTCTTTCGCTGATCGAGAAATCAGATACACCCTGAAGGCCCAAGGACAGGGCGCTGGGACTTTCAACATCGGTCCCACGTCTGGCATAGTGAAGTTGGCAAAAGAATTGGATTTTGAAGACCTTAGGCAACCCCATGTGTATTCCCTTGTGGTTACCGCTACCGAGGATTCTGGAGGATTTTCAACATCAGTAGAGGTAAGAAGGTCCTAAAAACTATTAAACAATTATTCATCTTCATTAACATTACTTTGATCATGTTCTGTATAGTCTCCCTGTAAAGCATTAACCTTTCCAACGAAGCTGCTACTGTTCAAAGATATGATGAAAGCCATTCTTTAAGAGCTTCTTCAAAATCGATTCTAAAGCCTTAACATCGTCTAATTCTGACTAAAACTACCATCCCAAAGGTCTTTTTTGCTTGAGGGAACATATGAAAGTCACATATAGATGGTATCTATTTAACATTTTTACTGTTTAAGAATATCATCACAACATTAATCACATGAGGTCAAGCATCATCGTGATGGAAGTTTTCACACTTGCGTGTTAACTTTGGTCGCCTTTTGATGATATTGCATTAAAACTCAGGTACCAATATGGGAATCATCCCTTCACTATGTTATGACTATGGCCAGCTTTAGCGGCCAATTTTTGAACGCGTGCTTTCTTTGGTGGAGGTCATCTTTTTAAACCCACTGCTTTGCTGCTTCATATTCTCTTAACAAGTTGCATCTGGAGTAATGAAGGTCTTCCACCATTCATCCCCTTCTTGAATAGATTGTTTCCAGTGCTCACAAAGCGCTACCCTTTTCACTTTCTGGTCAGGTGCCAGAAAATCCAGCGAGTGTAAACTTGAGATGAAAACACTTCCGATAGATACATATATCAAGCATGTTAGAGAATTTAATTAATCATAAGCGGATCTGTTCAAATAAACAACTCTGGTATTTATGGTTTTCTCAGTTGATGCAACATCTGGAGCTTTTGGACTTGCAACTCTCTAGATCATTCTTTCATCTTTTTATTCCATTTTTTCTTTCATTATACAAAATGAAATAAGCCCACTTGGATAATATTACCTGAGTCTAGATCTGAGTTTAAAAAATCAGAAACTAAAAATTAGGTTTAAGTAGTTTTAGTGTTTGTTGAAAATGTCTCGTATGTTCACAAGGTCCATATATTCGTCGTAGAAGAAGTTTATGGGTTCCAAGACACAAACAGTAACATATTGTTTGTCTTTCAGTTGACCATACGGGTAACCGACGTCAACGACAACGCTCCGAAATTCGAGTTGCCCGACTACCAAGCCCACAACGTCGACGAGGACATCCCCCCCCGGCACCAGCATCCTCAAGGTGAAGGCCATGGACGCGGACAGCGGCACCAACGCGGAAATCGAATACCTGGTGTCGGATGACCACTTCAGCGTCGACCCCAGCGGCATAATCTCGAACAACAAGCAGCTGGACGCCGACAACAACAACGCCTACTACGAATTCGTCGTGACGGCGAAAGACAAAGGGGAACCGGCTAAAACGGGCACGGCCACCGTCCGGGTGTACACGAAGAACAAGAACGACGAGGAGCCGAAGTTCTCGCAGCAAGTGTACACTCCGAACGTGGACGAGAATGCGGGCCCGAACACGCTGGTAACAACCGTTGTGGCTTCCGATAAAGACGGCGACAACGTCAGGTTCGGTTTCGTCGGAGGCGGCACCAGCTCGGGGCAGTTCGTCATCGAGGAGATCACCGGAGTCATCCGTCTGCACAGCAAAGCCATATCCTTGGACCGCGACAAGTACGAACTGAACGTCACCGCCATGGACGACGGAGCTTGCTGCGTCAACGGCGACACCACGATTCACACCAGCACCGCCGTGGTGGTGGTCTTCATCACCGACGTCAACGACAACAAGCCCATCTTCAAGGACTGCGGAACTTACTACCCCAAAGTGGAGGAGGGGGCGCCCAACGGGTCTCCCGTCATCAAGGTGCACGCCACCGACGAGGACAAGGGCGTCAACGGGCAGGTGAAGTACTCCATCGTCCAGCAGCCCAACCAGAAAGGGACCAAGTTCACGGTGGACGAGGAAACGGGCGAGGTGTCCACCAATAAGGTGTTCGACAGGGAGGGGGACGACGGGAAGTTTGTGTCGGTCACGGTGAAGGCGACCGACCAAGGGGAGCCGTCCTTGGAGGGAGTTTGTTCGTTTACCGTGGAGATTACCGACGTGAATGATAATCCGCCGCTCTTCGACAGACAGGTATGTAGAAGCAGTGTTTTTTCTTCATTTCCTTTTCAAAATTACGGTGAAGAGAGGAATTTTCCTCATTCTTCGTCGTCCGTCACCAAAAGCCACATATTTCGATTTTATTAGGTCTGATCATAACATGTGACTGCTAATAAGGAAGAACGCTCGTGTAGGTTGAATCCTGACATTTGTTTTTTGGGCATAATAGGCAGTTTGTGTTCCTGATATAACTTGATTTGTAATAATAATATTTCGATCTAATACTCTATAACTGCCTATAAAAAACCGTAAAAATTCATCATTGCGAAAAAAATTATTAGTTTCCCGCTCGTCGTCATTCACCGTCAGGAACTAAAGGCCGGATTTTGACCTTAGTAAGTCTCATCAATGCGATATATCTGACGGCGAATGACAACAAACGAGCGTAATGTCTTATTACTTGGCCACGAGAATATGACGGTGATATGTAAGTATTGCCCTCTAGTGTGCTTATATGGCACTAGACTAGACATGAGCTTGGCTAGCTTATCGTTAGTGTGTGTTCCGGGAAAGATTTTGGTGGTTGAATGAGCAAATTTTGTTAGAACCACAGGAATACGTCTGTTCTCATCCAAGCACACTAAAGAGCGATAGTTCCTCATTGTACGAAGGGTTTTCAACAAGAACTAGGACTGAAGTAATTAGAGGTCATTATAATTATCTACAGCACTTTAAAAAAGGAAATAGAAAGCGACGTGTCGGGAATTAAAGGTCATGTATTATGTTTAACCAAAGAGCCAAGGGTGCCCCATTTATTTCGGCTGGAAGTCCCGGAACAAAAAATGATTCTTTAATTATTTCGAAGATTTGTCTTCAAATGAAGCACCATTGCGAAGGAGACAATTCAAGATGTGATTAAAACCTGGGTTGCCGGCCGAAATTGGCCAACTTGAGGCCGGAGCTCCCGCCCAGAGACTGTCCAAAATGAGGAGAATTGTATGAGGGCTGGAATGAGGGAACGAATGAGGAATTATATGAGAGTTAAATGAGGGCCGAGATGAAGGTTTAAATGAGGGATAGCTCTCATCCAGGCCCAGGCCGGGTGGGGGTGCGTGACGTGACGCATGACGCAATATTTTCCAGGGGCAATCCCATAATAAAGACATATAATGTCAAAATGATTTTAGTTGTACCATTTGGCATTAGCACCCCTTTACCTTCTAACCTCCTGAGGGGTTAAAATTGAAGTGTTTATAAAAAATTTCAAATTGATGTGTATTCCTAGGTATTCTGGTGCACTAAAACTGATCAAGACAATAAAAAATAATTTCGACCACTCAATCACCCCCGTGAACCGCCCCATTACCCCAAAGGGGGTCAAAATTTCACTTATAAATTTTTTTCTTTACAATTACATGTAAAAGAGCATTAGAGGATATGTACATTTTAAATTTTTATTAAAAGTGCATTTTTTGCTACAGAGAAATTTGGTAGTTAAAATTATTTTCTATTGACATTTCCTGGTTTAGTAGACCAAAATAACACGTATAAGTTTTAAATTTTTATAAAAAAGTTATATTTTGAACCCCTACCGAGGGGATCTTAAGTGGGTGCTAGGAGAAAATGGTACAACTAAAATAATTTTTAATGTCATATTCGGTTTTAGAACGCTAAAATACATAAGAATACACAACCATTTTTAATTTATAACTTAAATTTTAACCCCTCAGGAGGGTCGTAAAAGGGTACTAATGGAAAATGGTGCAACTAAATCATTTTTTATTGTCATATTTGGTTTTAGAATGCCAAAATACATAAGAATTTAATGTCATAATCGGTTTCAGCGCATCAAAATACGTACGGGTAGAGTGGTCTACCTTCTGGGTTTGACCAATTTTTTTTTGTGGGGCTATGTTATTAACTAAACTAAATATTAACCGCGAAAAGATTTGGTGTGGAATGGGTAACGCAAATGGTCCGCGTCTTAGCGCGGATTTGGCATGCGGATGAACGTGTGCGGCTTTACGGGAGGAGCAAATGCACATAAACGCTTCGTCGTTTAAAATAATAATGTACTCGTATACAAGACCTTTAATTTCCGACACATCGCATTCTTTATGAAGACAGTAATCACGAGGTCGGATCTTGGACTATAAAACATAAAAGACATTGTTAAAATAGACGATTTTTGGCTTTGATTTAAAATGAAAATAACCAGTCTTTAAAGTATCCATTGTCTAGGGGAATGTCGAATTAACCCTTAAAAATATAAATGCAACCCCTAAACTAATAAAAATAGTTGTGGTTTATACGAGTTATCTGACCAGAACCGAAAATTATCTAGTTTTAGCGGGTTTGGGGTGGTTTTTACTGTTTCAGGGGTGAAGTTGACATTTCCCCAGCCATTTGAAGTATTCGGGGGTCATAATATAATTGATTCATATATAATGAAATATAAACATTTTTTGAAAGCAATCATTTTTTCTGGGCTACATGCGTTCTCTCCCCCCGAGCAGCCAAAAATCGGCTATTTTTAACATTGTCCTTTACTTGAATGTAAGGAAACATTATTTAACAGTACTCATATACAGAATGATACAGTACTGTATCATTCATCAAATCTGTAACATTTTTTGGCGAAGAATTGTTGCCGAAGTAGTTTCGCCTTCGATTCGATCCTATTTTCTAACGTTTTCCGTTTCAAGAAATACGTGGAGAACGTCAAGCAGGACGCGAGCATAGGGACGAACATCCTGCGCGTGTCCGGCCTCCGACGAGGACGCCGACAACAATGGCGCCATCGTGTACACGCTGAACGCGGGCTCCAACGCCGCCGACCTCGAGTATTTCGAGATCCAGCCCGAGTCGGGATGGATAGTGCTGAAGAAGCCGCTCGACGTAAGTACACAACGGTAGTCGCGCGGCGCGGATAGGAAAATTCTTGGCGAATGTGTGAGAGAATGAGCCTTTGACGTTTCAGCAAGCAGACGCTGGCCCCGCTGGACCCCACTAGGTACGATCGGACATAGCTGCTTCTTTCTTCATCATTTTCAGCGCACCTTACTTTGAGTTGCTCTGGCCGATCTCTAACCGGATCGACTGCACTGATCTCTTGAACTTTTATTCAATGAGTTTGTTTATACGGCACACCTTGCATATATATATACATGAGTACTTGTACTTTGTGTTTCGGTTTGTTTTTTATGACGACACCGGGTCCTGCGGCATTTCAAGGTTTATTTTGCTTTTTGATGGAAGCCGAGAGGTGGGATAAATTGGTGGAAAACGACCAACCAACTCTTTCATCTGCGCTGTCTTCAAAGAGTCCTTTTGGACTCAATCATATAACTTTTTGTCATAGATTAACTATGTTCAATTGATTGTTAAATTGCTGTTAAACATAAGGTTGATTGAAGAGTTTTTAGACTTTTTAAATATCTGCTCTGCTAACTCAGCCTTTCTTCATCCAAAGAAGAGCTCTCGTATCGAATTAAATGACATATCTACTATTAACTTCTTTATTGACTTTATAAATGCACGTAAAACTGATTAAATCCTGAACTTTTGCTTTTAATTGAGCCGTACTGTGGTCGAGGCAATTGGAAAGGTGATGATGGAAGTGGAAACAAGAAGAAGTAGAAGGTGGAATCAAGAGGTGATGACACTGTGAGGAAAAAATTTAAAGATGGCAATTTCAATCTTGCTATTCAATCGCGATCCGACTGCTGTTTATCCAGAAGTTGTAAACCAACCATGTTGAAAAGGATCATGTTAACAAGTCCGCGGAAACTTCCAGAAGAATTTGTTATAAGTAGAGTTCGTGCGAGCGCGGAGTGTAACAGGACCGTAGTCAGTTAACGAATGAAAATATTAATATGTTTACATACACGAAATTGTCCGCAATGTCTTCGCGTATTGATGTCACTACATTGTTGTAAACCCGATCGACATATGCAAGACTTAACGTACTTTCATGAGGAATTTTTCGGTCCATATATGTATTTTTCTAAAAACTGTACGTAACTTGGGGTTCTCCAGTTTGTTTAATGGAATATTGCTTGCAACAAAGGCTTCTGTAAGTTCATAGAAAAATAGCAGTCGGAGTCGTCGACGCTGGACGAGGCATGGCTATTCAGATGTCTTGTTACTTTAGTTTTACCTATCTGAAGAATTTATAATGCGTTCACACACAGTACAAAAAAGGTCATTTCCTTGAATGCGTATGTCCCTAAAACCCTCGGGATCGCTGTCAAACCACGTTTGAAATACTTCCCGTCTATTTCTTTTCACCTTTGGTATGGTACCTCACTTTATTCACTTCTCCCCTCAACTGATAATTATTCATATTTATAAAGTTATTTAAACACACGGCGAATACAACACAACACACGGCGAATACGTAAAAACGAAATGACAATAACGAGCAAACGACTGTCTGTTACAGCGTGCCATAAATAACTAAAATTGCTAGCGCAGTTTTCGTAATGCAAGTCAGCTGTGAGCTGTGAAGGCCAACGAGTCAAGGGCAGGACATGCACAGTGTCGGCCCTGTGACATTCGCGCTTGGTAATAAGTAATAATATTTAATAATGTAATATGATGCAACATAGTTTCTGTGAACATATTAACATTTTCATTCGTAAACTGACACGGTATTACACGACCCTTAAGCATAAAGTTTCCACCAATCATTTAGCAGGATTTTCTTCGACAGGTTGGTCTGGAACTTCAAGAATCAACAGTTAACTGACGTACAGATCGCGACTGATCTGTGAGATCAAAATTTGTCATTGGATTCTCTTTTGAGTCTCAATGGGGTCAAACTGCGGTCGAGGCAATTGAAAACATTTGCGAAGCAAAATGTGACGGTACTGTAATTAGTGCAAAAATATTTTCGTAGATATGACAATTGTGATATTGATGATCAATGACGATCTGACATCCGTTTGTCATTGATCCTGAAGTTGTACGCCAATCTGTTGAAGAGGATCCTGTCACAAGTCAGAGGAAATTTTAGGAGAATTTCTTATAGGTTCAGTTTCCAGCAAGAAAATTATATCTCTGTGGTGTTCTTCAGCAGCATGGGCTACCACTTCAGGATCAACTGTTAATAGACGTTCAGATCGCTGTTGATCAGTAAGATCAAAATTGTCATCTTTATATACGCTTTAGAGTACCATAACTTAGCTTTGTAAATGTATTTTCAATTGCTTCAACTGCGGTATGGTCCAGAGTAAGCTTGTAAAGCAAAAGTAGTCGTTTTACTTAGCAGATGCGCTTGAAGGAAAAAACTTTTTATTTATCAGAATAAGTGAGTAAAATATATAACAATGTCTAAAAGCTTTCCAACCTCCGCAATGTTGTATAATGGGGTAAGCCTCAACTTTCAGGGCCTTGAAATGCGGTCGCGACCAGCACATACTCAGTTACCCTTTTACTATATTTTGGAGTAGCAAGGAGCGCTGTTTTTTTTTTAAAGCCAGGTGCTACCTCCGTCGACTTTTTGCCGCCATCCGGACTGAATTTTTTCGTGATGCGGTGGTTCGACGTACTATATTTTTTGTGATGATTTTTTGAGCCTGTGATGTGATTTTTGAGTGATTTTTTTGCAGGAGGACCGATTTACTAACCCGTTATTGTTCTAACATTTTGGTCGGGGGTGTCGCAGGAGAGGCGGTTTTTGAAACCTAGGGGAGGCGACGCGACCTCTTGCGCCACCCCGAGACATTGTGACATTTTTTTAACCTGTGTATGGGGCGGCGTACTAACTGAAAAAAAAATACGAACTAACCTAAACGTCCATCGGTTTTTGAAGGTCGTTTAACAAAAAAAAAAAGTAAAAAACGAAGTATCAGACTTTTTGCACATCCTTGCTCCCGCCCCCTGCCCCCACGTGTTTTTGAAACTTTTTTTGCATGAAATTGCCTGCTTAAAAGATTTCTTTTATATATTGTTATGTATACATCTAGTCAGATGGCCCTAAAACCAGATTATTTAAATATATTACCAAAAAACATTCTTGCTACTCAGTTAATCCACTCTTCAAACGAAAAAGTAAGGAGGTGCAAATCAATTAACTAAAAACAAATAAGAACTAACTGAAAAATAACCAACCAATTTTTGGGTGTAAAATACTTATTCCTAATCATTTACTAAATCAAGTAATCGTAGCATTGGATAATGACGATTAACCAATAACCTTATCTAGGCCTACTGACGGGTGTCTTATTATTTATTTATTTTTATTTAATTGCACTTTTTTTCTGTTGTTCACTGTAACCACCGTCCAATGGAAACAGGGATGTTATCCAGTAAGTAAGAATAGTACCGATACAGACAGAGATTGCGGTACTTACATCAGAATGTAGTTGAGCTAGATTTGACAGACCCTGGCCTAATTCGGTGGCAACAATTTACAAAATTTCAAGGAGAAAACAATAATACTCTGTTGTCACATGCATATTTTTGTTTAGACTGTGTTTTGGCGAATTATTTGTGCAAAAACACTCATATCTTTTTCGTTTTGTTTATTTCGTCTGTACATTCTTTTGCATTTGGAATGAATTTTATGAACTAAATATGTGAAAAACTATGTCGTAGTTGATTGCAAAAATCACCTTCTTTCTCTATGACTATAATTTAGTTACTCACGTGCTTTAAATTGGCTTTCGTTTTATTTTATTTTATGCATTAGGGTTTGTATATAAGAGTATAGAAAATTAGAGGTATAACAAGTCTTTCGCAAATTTATTGTCGCTTTCAGATATTTGGCTTTACGAAATTTAACATTCGTCTGTGTGGTACTTGTAAAAAATTAAGATGAACAGGTTCGTATTAAGGGGTTATACTTAGTCGCAGAGTAAAAAAAACGTATTTTTGTGAATATTATTTTTTTTGCGATAGTATACGTTATTTCAGTGGCGGTGCGTGATATTTCAGTTCAGTTCAGTTTTAATTTTATAGGAACATTTTGTTTCGATTGTACAAAAATTAATGGTCAAAAAAGGTATGGATTTTAATTTTAATTTTATAGGAACATTTTGTTTCCCAAAATTAAAATGGCCATGGAGCTTTTGAAACAAAAAATATTTTTGTAACAAATCGAAAAACGTCTCCTTATATTTGTTTCTAGATTATGAAAAAAAATATATATACTGCAAATATTCCACAGAGCGTTACTGAGAACCCAGGGAGTGCTCCAGTGTTTTTGAAAATTTTTTTCGCAAACTTTGCTGACGGTTTTTTCACTATAAATCCTTTCTGTAAGAGGTGTATAATCATCACCTAAAAAGTGAAGTGGGTCCCATGCGTCGTTTTCAAGATATGGCTAACTGAAATATCACGCACCGCCACTGCGTTATTTTCACATTATTGTACATACATTTAAGTGGTATTTTTAATGTTTCAATCAAAAAGAAAAAAAAAAAGATGGCGCAGCAGTTGTTTCTCCAAAAACCTTTTTTTAAACAGCCGTGTGAAAGATATTTTGAGAACTACTGATCCGATTTTCATGAAATTTGGTACATAATTTCTCTGCATACATATAGCTAGTTCGTTAACGTAGGATTTTATGAAATTCTTCATTGTGGCGCTGGTTTTAAAAAAGCGACAAAACCACGTTACCAAATTTTATATATTCGAAATTGGGCTTGATTTTTGACTGTAACCAAATAAATATTTCTTACTTGAAAATGTATATGAAAAATGAAGTGCTTGTCTGTTGCCCTACCCTTATTTATATTAAGGGTGGGCGACCCGAGAACACTCAATTTTAAACCGATTTTCATGAAGTTTTCCGAAATTATTCGTAAGACGTACTACCGAAAAAAGATCCAAAAATCGATTTTTTTCGACCCACCTAGGCTACGTATAACCCTTTAAATATCCTCCCTTCCGGTTCCCTATATCTTTACTGACTTAACATTTCTTTTCAGCATTGTAAAAAAAAGGTAAATATGGTGATAACTTATGTAGTCGTAGGTTACGGTTTATGCGATAATTGAACCAAAACACAGTCAGAACCGCTATGCCAATGCTCCGGCGGCCCGCCGTATTAGTCGGGGAGCTGTGACAAAAAACTGCAAGTGTTTTGTAGAAGTCCAAATTTCAATATGGCGTTATATTAAGGCTATAGATGAGTCAGCAACAAGTTGCAAGATCTGGTATTGGGGCAACTGGCAGCGGTTCGCGTTGAAGTATATAGCAAAAAAAAAAAATTGTGTCGCAAAAGTGTTTTGTAAATGTCGAAAATTTATACGTAAGCGGTATATTGAATATAAATTTGCTACAAAGTGGTCAGACAGCACAGTTCTAGAACGTAGTGGCGTAGCAAACTCAATTTAAATAAAAATAGAGAAGAGAACCAAGAGCCGCAGTCTTTATTTATTTTTTTAACAATTGTGGTGGAAAAAAAAGGCGCTACCTTCAGTTGAGATTTTGTACAATGATACTATGTGTTAGCATGTATCTCCTGAGAAAAGATCTAAGGGCCAGCTTTAATATTATAGTACTAATATGAGAATACAGATGACTCCGTAGGCATCCACCGAGTCTGTTTCCAAAGAAAGAGGGCAAGTGCCATGTCCCATATTAAAATAAGAACCGTATGATGGTGTTTGAAATAGTTCCAGATAAATTACATGATATTATAATGTTTAGTACACATACAGAACGTCTTTCCGTTGTCGACATGACAAAACTGAAATTTTTCGATATCCAAGCTTCTGTTGATTCGATTTTGAACTTAACGTCAATATCAGCAAGGCGGTTCATATTAGTCCTGATGAAAAGTAAAACTGTTTTTAGATTTGAAGAAAAACAACGATTTCCCAATTATTAGACACAAACAAGATATGAGATAATAAGAAAAAAGCAGAGACTAGAGAACATGTTATATTTTCTGCAAAACACCAACAATAAGCTTTTCTACAAAAATTACTGAATCTTGAATAAGACACTTAGCCCCTTTCTATATTTTTGTTCAGAAAAGTGTTTTTATATTTGTCAATTTGAAGTTGTATTGCTTTAAGAAATGAAGATTGTTTAGAGAGTAAATTTATCTCTAAATTTTTCACGTTTGAAATATTTAAAACAAAAAATATTGACTTTTTTTATCATAACTCGATTTGTTGATTTTGGTACTTAACACCTTTTGTTATTTCCACTCTTCAATTTTTATATGTGCATGATGCCCGACTGTTGTTTTAAATATATTATATAATATCTAACAATTTAATATTGTGCAAAGTTGTAGATTTTGCAAAACAGTTATAGTGACCTTATTTTCATATTAAGTGCTGACGCGCTGTGATCTAGAACTGTGCTGTCTGACCGCTTATACCGTTTGCATAAAATTTTCAACGATTGCAAAAACACTTTTGTAATACAATTTGTTATTTATACGTGTGCCTTCCTGATCCTGCGACTTGTTGCTTACTCATCTACACCGTTAGTATGACACCGTATTGAAATATAGGCCGTTACAGAACTCCTGCAGTTTTTCGTCCCGAGCTCCCGGACTATATCCTCGGAACGGACATTTTTTGCTCTTGAGTTGAGTTCTGTTGTGTGATTGAGTTACGTTTATGTATAATTTTTTTCGTTCGCTGATTTCCGTTGATTGAGTGTGTTCTGTTTGGTTTGTCCCATGTTACCTGACCTGACCGTGCCCATGTTGTTTCACTAGCGAGACAGGTATCGGCTGCGCGTGCGCGCCTCCGATAGAGGCGACCCACCATCCTACGCGGACGTGGACATTGAGTTAGACGTGGTTGACAGAAACAATAAGCCGCCGCTGTGGGACGATGCCTCGTACGGCCCCATTCACATCCGAGAAAATGTCACAGTGGGTACTGTAGTGACTTCTGTGAAGGCCAGGTTGAGTATCGAGGGAGGCGGCGGAGAGGCGCGTGACGCCGTCCCGCGGCTCGAGGGCGGGGGACGTGCTGGGACAAGCCCGGGACGGCGTCGCGCCATAAGAAGTCCATACCACCAGACCACGATCCATTTCCATGTTATGTGTACGCCGGCGAAGTCCTGGGAGTCCGGCGTCGTCGAAATCTCGCCGCTTTCCGTCTGGACCAAGCAGTATCCGTTTTGGTGGCTTGGATTTTTTCCATGTGGTCCCTAATTCCCATTGAAACGACTCTGGAGTATCATAGGAAACGATAATTTTGATATGCGCTGGTTGAAACAGTCGTGGAAAACTTGTTATTAAAACAAAATGTAAAAATATGTCTGAATTATCCGCGTTTTTTCCATTTTATTATAGATACCTCGTGAACTATTAATTTAAAACCTCCTACAGATCAAGTTCCAACTTTTACCTCTCTTCAATTTCTCTAAAATAAATAAAGGCAAAAAAAAACACGGTTGCATTAGACATTTGTATACAGTGGCCAAACGGAATAAATTAAGTAGCTACATTATCCTGAGACACGTCAACTTCTAATTCTAAAATGACATCTTGCGACGTAAACATGTCATCCCTAAATTCAACCCCCTTCAGGTGACAGCTACAACCCCAAAATTTTTGAAATTAGAAGTAGGGGCTTGTGATACTTCATTTGAAAGGTCTTTTCATTCTCTATTCAAAACTGCTATGGTTTTAAATTCTATTGCAGAAATTAACAAGAAAAAAAGTTTCTCCAGTGTAGGGAATTCGTTACATTAAAATAAAAAACAAATATTTATTAATGCAGCA
Source organism: Aromia moschata (assembly GCA_029963805.1). Lineage (NCBI taxonomy): Eukaryota > Metazoa > Arthropoda > Insecta > Coleoptera > Cerambycidae > Aromia > Aromia moschata. The sequence goes on from JAPWTK010000225.1 coordinate 68,342, forward strand.
GATGGTCAAAATTCATGCTTCCAGCATCTTGGCAGAATCCTAAACGTAAATAGAATTGAATGAAAGAAAAATTGTCTTCTAACGTTAGTTAACATCTACGGGGTAATCGACCTAATTGCAAGTGTTATTCTTCTTCTTAAGTCAGCTAAATCGTCGGGTTTGGTTTTGTAGACCATACCTTTTACATATCCCTATAGGAAGAAGTCTAACGGCGTGAGATCAGGTGATCGTGCAGACAATTCTACAGAACCACGTCTCCCTATCCAGCGAATTGGAAAGATTGTGTGGAGATATTGCCGGACATTGACTTCGTAATATGCTGGTGCACCATCCTGCTGGAACCATATTGCATTACCTGGAAGTTGTGGGTTTCCTTCAGCTGGATACAAGTTTGCCATCGTCGGTACAACATTATTTTGGAGCAGCGCTAAAAAAGTTTCTCCATTCAAATTGCGGTCAATGAAGAAGGGACCAATGATATTTTCTCCAATTATTCCTGCCCAAACATTAGCTTTCTCAGGGTTTTGCGGGTGTAATTCCCTCATCCAGTGAGAATTTTCTCTCGACCAGTAACGACAGTTTTAGCGATTAACACGGCCGTGAAGTTTAAATGTAAATTCATCCGAAAATAAAACATTTTCAAGTGTTGTCATCTATCATTTGCATCATTTGTTTACAAAAGAGAATTCGTCTATCAAAATCGTCTTCCGCGAGCTCAGTAGTTGACACCAGTTTATATGGGTGCATCTGATTTTCTGTCAATGTGACGATTCGACGTATGTGGATTTTCTTCAAGCATAAGCATTACATGCAATATCTGATCATCACTGAGTTTATTGGGAGGATTTTTCTTTAGCTGCCGTACATGTCCACGTTCCCGAAACTGCTTCTCTATTTTACTTACGGTACCTTGAGATATCGGCGGCAACTCCGGATATTTTTCTTGAAATAGGCGAACAACTTCGGCCTGCGTTCGTGTTCTGTCTCCGTAACCAATCATCTGCAGAATCGTTATCTTATGCATTTCTGATAGGTAAACCATCTCTCTGAATTGCAACACGAAAACTAAAGCAAAAAAGTTTAACACTAATAACTGTTAACTACTGTTACAATGACAAGCACGTTTCTAGGTAATTTTCACTAAAGCTGATAATGGCCAACTTCTTAAATTTCAGGTTTGTTTTTTTGCTATTTGCTCGTTTTTGTCGTTCGATTGTCAAGCAAAAAAATTGTACGTATTTATTTAGTAAGTTTTTATCTTATAGTAGGGAATGTCGGTAATTACTGACATTTATTTTTTGTTATTATTAACATTTCAGAACCTAAAATTGACAAACAGTGTTGAATTTCCTATGCTGGAGAAACTCTTTTTTTTTCTTGTTAATTTCTGTAATAAAATTTAAAACCGTAATTTCTGTAATAAAAAATTTGTAGCAGTTTTGAATAGAGAATGAAAAGACCTTTCAAATGAAATATCACAAGCCCAATTTGAAAATTTAGGGGTTGTAGCTGTCACCTGAAGGGGGTTGAATTTAGGGATGACATTTTTACGTCGCAAGATGTCATTTTAGAATTAGAAATTGACGTGTCTCAGGATTTTCTAAAATAATGCATAATAATAGAAGTACTGTATTTATTCCATTTGGCTGTTCCACACTGTATATTTTATTTAATAACAAATTTTATACACCTTCAACGCATATATATCGAAATTATCATTTCTGATGATATTCCACAGGAATTCCAATAAAAAGTATTGCTCATATGGGAAATGTCCAACCCGGAACAGATACCGCTTGGTTTTGATTTGCCTGTCCTGGACCCGGGTCTTTTTTTCGCAACGGCATTTTTCCGCCGTCCCAGGTCCGCAGTTTGCTCCTGAGCTGACCTTCAAAGTTTGCTCAGTATCAGACGGTCGGCGACGGAAAACGCCGAGTTCTCGGCGGCGGCGGATACCTTGGCGACCAGTTCGCGCACTTGATTCGCATCCACTTGATTCGTAACATTGGTGTACTGTTCCCGCGCGCGCTCCAGCGCGAGACCTACAAGCTGGAGGCCACCGCCCAAGACAAAGGCTACCCTCCCCTGTCCCGATCCGTGGAAGTCCAGATAGACGTGGTGGATCGCGCTAACAACCCTCCCGTCTGGGATCACACCGTCTACGGCCCTATCTTCATCCGGGAAAACTTCCCGGTGGGGGCCAAGGTGGTGTCGGTAAAGGCCAGGTCTGTGCCTCAGTACCGCTGTCGTACTCCTACGTCTATCAGTATTAATGAAGGTCAATGTGGTGCTGTCCGTGTAGCAGCACGCGAGCTACACGGCGCATCTCGTCTGTTTGTGCACGCTTTACCTAAACGGGGCGGGGCCAGCACGCGCCCCGCCCCCCGGACCGTTTACCGACCACACACAAATTCCTCCAAAATTATCCGTAACTAAAAATAGTGTACATTCGACAGGTATGCTTAATTACTATACATTACTATAAACAATTCATGTAGTGCTCTAATAATGACTTTGTAATTGTAGAATTCTGGATTGGACGTATTCCGTCTGTTAGAATTGTAATGGTAATTCATTGAATCAATGGGAGGGGCTACAGATCAAATCATCCAATAAAATCTACACCCTTCACGGTGGCACCGCCCACCACGTTACTTATTTGTCAGTGGGTAGTGTTCTTTGCCCTCTAATAAATGACCAATGAATGAGAAGTGCGTAAGATGTGCCTTTGCCAACCCTGTATGTACAGAGGTGGTATTATTGACTTATTTGTGTAATGTAATTATTGGTGTAAATAATTTCCAAGATTTCTATATTAAGTAAATGTTTACTAATAAAATAGCTTCATTGCGTCTTCCAGTATTGAATATTGGGACTAGAACCTTACCTATACTGTTTTCTTCTCATTCTGAAAATGAAACTTGACGCTTTCTGTGAAATTAAGACTGTTAGATTAGCACTGAGATGAAAAGGTCATTTTACTATAATTAAGTATGTTATTAATATGTCACCAATGTTGAATTTTGTGATACTAAAGTTGCATTCGTTTTCTGTTTTTTTATTCCTAGATCTCTGCGACTAGTTTATTATACTTTTGGTAACATGTTAATACCGTGGATCAAATTGTTACGTACTAGTTAGGTATTTGCAAGAAGGGAAAGCAATGATTGATTTATGCGTTATTGGAAAGTTTTTTATTATATATAGTTAATTTGATTGTCATATCCCTTTACGGCCTTTATCGAGAACTTGACGAACCAACTGTCGACAATAATCATTGTTTTTAAAGGAACGAGACAATAAAATAGAAATATTACATTAATTTTCTTTTAGAAGTCATACAGACTGTTTAGAATTTAAGAAGCAGAAATACTGGCAATGATTTTGGAGGAATTTGATCGAGGGAAAAATGCGTCATAATCATACAAATCTGTCGATCCTGCTCCTGTAGCTGTGGGTGTGTAGTCCTCCCCTTCGACCCGAAATGATCCCCATTGCTGAATGCTGTTGAAGCCTGCACCACACGCATTAACTCACAAAGCTTGGGGCAAAGGGTCAAAGCAACACCTTTAACAGCATTCAGCGAGATTCACTCCCTACCCGTGTCACCCCCACCCCCCTCATTATCTAGATTTTAGTACGATTCGGGTACGTGGTGCCCTCTGACGAGCAATTACTGCATTTTCTAACCCCACTGCCTGCGGCGCCGAACGTGAGCAAGATCTGTGCGCGCGCAGCCGCGGCGGCATTGATTTTGCGATCGCGTTCAGTTCCGCCGGCTTTGCATAGATGTCACTGGTTGCTCTAGATGACAACATAAATGCAGCTATCTACTAATAAATTGGCAAGTCGTCACGAGAATACTAAATTTACAGATCGTGGAGGTACACAGAGAGAGGCTCTTAGGCATCCATCGAGGATTTTTATATGCATGATCGTCCGTAGACTTTGACGAATCTTTGATTAATATTTTTAAATCGACTACTTTGGATGCCTAATGCCTACAGAATGGTTATTTTTATGGTTGCATGTACCATTATTTTTTTGAGTCGAGGCCATGGCCGATTATTATGTTTGAGAGTCGATTATTTTTCCCTACATTTGAGTTATAGTGAGTCACCATCAAACATTATATTTTTTACACTGGTGTAAGGACCATTTTTTACTTTATTATTACTTTAAGCACTGATAATCGAGTTTGCCATAAGGTCTCGACAATCGCGTATTTTGCATGTGGCTGATATCAATTTTTGTAAGCCATGTATTTTGGATCAACTTTTGCTTTTTGAACGCCATTCACGTGATAGATTTTTTAAAATAGCGTTTAGGAACGCTATGGGTCACGTGGCACGTTTTTTCCTCAATTTTTTCTGCTTAGCTCGGGTATTGAAAACAACCCAACAGTTTTCTACCGATTGATGCCTGGCTCGACAGCCCAGACCAACAAGTTCCATACTTTTTACCTCCAACAGAGGCCAGATAATGGCTTCACATGGGCCGACATTAAGGTTAACCACCCGTTGGACTACGAAACTATCAAGGAGTACAATCTGACCATCCGAGTTGAGGTATGACCATGAAGATGTAACAAGGAACCTCGGCCATGATGAAATCAATATTTCACAGCCATTAATTCAATTCATTTTGCAACTGTGGAATTGCATAATCTCTTAATAAGTAGGTATATTTCATTAGCAACAGTTACACTTACGACCTCATCATTTTACATTTCTCCGATAAAATATGGACCCATGATGAAATTAGCTGTGAAACCGCACCAAACAGTGACTTTCCTGTTCTGAATGATTACATGTGATTTTTTGTTGACCATATTCGACAGTGTTCAGTAATTACTCCTTCATTAAGATAATGGGCCTTGTTTGTTCATAAAATGCTTAAATACCTTCCGAAAAGGGGGTTAATTTTTTAGCGTTGAGAGTTAAGATTGTTTACCGGTTAAGGTTATGTATTGGAGATTAGAACCACACTCTCAGATATAGACAGTTGGCATGCCATCTGTTTTATATTTCCAGTATTTGCAGACAGATCTAGGTCATCAAATTATGAATGTATTTGAAGGGAACTTTTTCTGGAACAGAATTGTTTTCTGGTAGAGTTACTCATATCTTCCCGATACCTCAAATATCCCTCTGGAACATATCATCTTCTACAAGTTATCTTGACTGCATGATCTGTCTGATATCCTTTTTCCACGATCTTTGTGGTCTCCCTCTTTTCCGTCTATTCTGCGGTGACTACGGAAAACGATTCGCTTCGGTCATCTGTTTTAATCTATTCTCATGAAATGTCCAGACTATTTGTGTGATTTTCTTTCAATTCCAACTATTACAGTGCCTTCCACTTCCATTTGGGCGTTCTAATATCTTCCCGTTACCTTCCTCCAAATCTCCCTCTGGAACACATCGACTTCTACAGGTTGTCTTGACTGCATGGACTGTCGGATATCCTCTTTCCACGATCTTCGCGGTCTCCCACTTTTCCACCTATTCTGCGTTGACCACTGTCCATTCTCATGAGGTGTCCAAACCATTTGAGTGATTTTCTTTCAATTCCAACTATTACAGTGCCTTCCGCTTCTATTTTGGCGCTCTAATATCTTCGTTTAAGATGAAATATTGATGACATAATTATAAAATCAAATAGGAGTTCTTTCGAGGCCCAGGTTCCTTGTTGACATCCGGAAACCCTCTTAAATGACCCTCTTGCAGAACAACGGTGCCCAGCAACTGGCTTCCGAGGCCACCGTGTACATCCAGCTGGAGGACGTCAACGACGAGATCCCGCTGTTCACCGAGCGGGAGCAGGAGACCGTGTTGGAGGGGGAGCCGATCGGCACGAAAGTTACCCAAGTCAACGCGATTGATAAAGACGGAACGTTTCCAAACAATCAAGTGAGTATAACTAGTTTGCTAATGCGACGTGTCAGACCGTGCCGTCCGGGAAATGCATATTGATGGGCGCCGGGTTTTATTGGACGCCGCCGTCCTCAGATTAACCCGCGACCCAATCAATTTGAGCGGTCCCGTTGGGATGTCGGAAGTACGAGGCGTCGGCGAAAAATAAAGTGGCGCCCGATCGTTAACTCCACTAATGGAATTATAAGGGCGTTCGATTGTGCGAAGTTTTGGGCCGACGGCCGACGACGTTGGAGAGACGGGAAAACAACTGGAAACAAAAAATATGGTGATATAGGAAGAGAATTTCTAAGAAAGATAGCGTTTTTTTCCTTTTTGCTCGTAAACGGCGAAGTTAACCTAAAAAATTCATAAAAAGTCAAAAAAACGGTTTTTCGCTAATAAAAAAAAAAAAACTTGAACTCTGATCGGAAAAAGTTAAATTAGAAAGTTGTAGGTATTAAAAAAACCTATTGAATCTTATTTTTGAATATATCGATTACTATATTACTTTTCGAGGTATATCGAAAAAAACCGTCAAAAAACGCCTTTTTTTGTTTTTGGTATATCTCTTGCAAATTAAGGTTTTGACACTTGTTACTTACTGTAAATATAGCCCTCGGCGACCGAAAGAAGTGTATTTTTTTTTAATCTAAAAATATCAAAATTTTTTCGAGTTATATCGATTTTTCGAAAAAAAAAACTCATCTCGAAAATCGGCTCTTCTATCTCGACGAAGAGTCGTAGGGAAACGAATCGGGGCTCATTTTTTTCCTTAAGAGTTGTACTTTTATGTCAAAAAAACAGTGATAAAGATTTTATTTATCTTAAGGGTCCAAAAATTATTTTGAAAAAAGTAAAAAATTTTTTGGTTGTGTTTTTCTTTAATATCTATTCCGATTTTCATTTCTCGATAATATCTTTTACAGGAGTCGATTGCTTGCATTTTTACGCAATTTTTTTTTTAAAAAAAAAAACGTTGCTCTACGACCGTCTGGAGCCGAGATATATTTTTTTTCCACACAAAAAATTCCACAGGATGCTATTTAAGTGCTACAGCGTCCATTCTTACAGAGATTGAAGTTGAAGACTTATATTTTCAATAAAAAAAATACTGTGGCTCATTTTAGCCGTTTCTGCATTGTTAATTGTGCGTCAATTCGAGCACGGCGCGAGCTAACTGGAACTGGCGGCGGAGTGGGGGTAACGGCCGCTCCGAAAACTGAATTCGCGCGTTCAAAAGCGCTTGTACTCTCAAAATCTTTATTATCTCGACTTCTAGATCACGTACAAAAAATCCTTCTGTACCTAATCTGGGGTCGCTCGACGAGACTAATCGAAATATGGCAATTACGACGGCCTTGAATGTATAATTACCTTTGAAAATTTTAGTCTAACCTTCTCTCGCCTCTTGTTACTCTTGTAAAGTTATTATGACAAACATTTATTTTTATTCGTAAAAAGATAACAAACTATTGGGATGTATGATATAGTTCAAAACAGTTTCGTTCCACACATAATGTCGTGCAACAGTTCTTACATGACCATCTAACCCTCTGGTGACATAGTGCACATCTGAGTTGTTTCTCAAGTTTTTCAAAAAATAAAAAAAGTCTCTCTACTGTAAACACTCACTTTACAAGTTGTAATTATATAAAGTAACCAGATCTTTGACATACAGAAATTCGCAGTATAATTCAGCCCTTTGGAAATATATGGCCCTAGGAGTAAAAAATGTAACTGTACTCAATTGAGTACAGCGGGCGTTAATGGGTTAAATAGCGTCCTGTGGAATTTTTTTGAAAAAAAAAATATATCGGCTCCAGAGGGTCGTCAAGCAACGTTTTTAAAAAAAAAATGTGTAAAAATGCAGGCAATCGACTTCTGTAAAAGACATTATCGAGAAATGAAAATCGGAATAGATATTAAAAGAAAAAACAGAACCAAAAAAATTTTTTTACTTTTTTCAAAATCATTTTTGGACCTTTAAGATAAATAAAATCTTTATCACTGTTTTTTGACATAAAATTACAACTTTTAAGGAAAAAAATGAGCCCCGATTCATTTCTCTACGACTCTTCGTCGAGATAGAAGAGTCGATTTTCGAGATGAGTTTTTTTTTTTCGAAAAATCGATATAACTCGCCGAGGGCTATATTTACAGTAAGTAACAAGTGTCAAAACCTTAATTTGCAAGAGATATACCAAAAACAAAAAGATTTTATAACAATATATAATAAACAAATATAATAAACAAATATATACCAAAAAATACGATTCGATAGGTTTTTTAAAACCCCCAACCTTTCTTTTTTTTTTTTTCCCCCCCAGGGTCCAATTTTTTTTTTTTTTGGGAAAAAACATTTTTTTTTTTTTTTTGTTTTTTTTTTTTTTTTCCCCTTTCTGCCCCCAAGGGAAAAAAAAACCCCCCCCCTTTTTTATTTTTTTTTTTTCTCTCCTTTTTTTTTTTTTTTTTTGGTTTTTGGGGTGTTTTTTCCCCTCTTTTTTTTTTTTTTTCGGGGGGGGGGGTTTTGGTAGGGGGGGGCAATTTTTGCGTTCCAGATGTCGGCAGGAGTTTATTGGGGATCGTGGAGATTTTTCTCTATCCGAAATTTAGAATTTTTGTGGCTTGCATTGGCAGCTAGAGGAATTTGAGATTCTTGTATTTTCGTAACGGAGCATGGGAGTTTAGGGGGTGATTGCTAGGCTTAAGTAGAAAGGTGTAATAGCAAAAAACTTCAAATGAAACCTACGAAAAGCAGTTATTATCAGATTATCTCGGAAACGGCGAATATAACATAAAAATCGGTTTATTGGCTATTTTACTTCACTTCTACAAATTCATTGCCTGTACAGGGCTCAGGTTTTGTGTACATTGTGACCTCAGGGGGGGTGGACGTATCGCCGGGAGCGGTCGACCCCCCGCACGCTGGCAGGCACGAGCCCCGTACCTTGAATTTATGATTCATGTTTCGGATACCCTGTCCATTTTTGTTTCAGGGTGATTTGTTTTTATACGTAAAACGTTTTAGCCTTGTTCTGAATTTCTTTGGGGTTTGGGCTTAAGTTTCGGAAACGGCGAAAAAGTTTGCATGTACGAAACATCAAAAGAACACCCTAGCTCCTAGAAAAGCTTAAATTGCTGACTTTGGGATTACTTATTAATTAAAATAATAAAGTCCAAAAATCTCGAAAACTAGGCAATTTTTAGTACAAACGAAACTCCATTTTCTGAATGGGTTTCAGATGCTTCATCAGCAGTTAAAGGGTTGTCCGTTAATTACTGGATATCCAGTATATGTATGAGGGGGTGATAAAAAAAATTCCAGGTCTGATTTTTTATAAATTAGCTAAACAAACTTACAAGTTATTGGACATTGTCTCCTTCAAAGTACTCTCCTTGCGAAGCTATACATTTTCCCCACTTCCATTTGCACTGCTGGAAAGACATTGACAACTCATTTTCTGGAATGCTGTTCAGCTCATCCACCGATTTTTCTTTAATTTCATCGAATTAGTTAAATCGCTGCCATTTCAGGAGTTCAGTCATCACAATGAAAGACAATATCCTCTTCACCACCCAAAAAAGGTCAGATCAAATCTAATGTCAAGGTTACGTTCACGTTTTTCTTTGACTGGAAGGGTGTTGTCTACCACGAATTTCTCCCACCAGGTGAGACAATTAATCGTTTTCGTGACCTGGAGACTCTGAGGCATTTGCATAAGGCTGTGAGAAGGAAGATACCGGAGCTCTGGCGAAATGGGGAGTGGGTGCTGCACCACGATAACGGCTTGTTCATTCAGCGTTGCTCATTCGCGATGATTGCACAAAAAATGCCATAACTGTCCTCCCTTAGCTCCCGTACTCGCCAGATCTGGCCTCTGCGGACTTCTTCCTATTTCCAAAACTCAAGATGGAAAAACCCTTGAATGGAAAAAAATTGATTCATTTGACGAAATTAAAGAAAATTCGTTGGATGAGCTGAACGGCATTCCAAAAGATAAGTTCTCAAGCTCTTTTCAAAGTGGAAACGGAGGTGGGAAGAATGTATAGCTTACTAAAGGGGAGTACTTTGAATGTGACAATGTCCAAAAACTTGTAAGTTTGTTTAACACATTTATAAAAAAATCAATCCTGGAATTTTTTATCATCCCTCATATGTAATTCTTTTTGTCATCGTACAAGATTGATGAGGTTTCTCATAAAATAAAAGCTTTAACCAGAACACTAGAAATACATAGGCATACCCTTCCGCCATTTTTGTCTCACGGTGACGAAAATTGTAATTAGTGATAAAACAAATATGCAGGTTCGGGTTTTCTTGTTTGCCATCATCAGTGGCGTCAGTGAAAACGATTGTTCATTAACGTTATTTGCGAGGTTATTTTGACTGTCAGCTGACCAGGACAAAAATGGGGGAAGAGATTCTTCATATGTTCATTCTAGTGGCTTAGTTTAACTTCTAGAACTCGCACTGATGCTGACGAATTTTGCAGGTGTACTATTTTATCGTGGACTCTCCGCGTAACGAGGGCAAAGACTTTTTCGAAATCAACAAAGAGACCGGCGAAGTGTTCACCAAAGTAGTGTTCGACAGGGAAAAGCAGGGAGCCTACGCTCTGGAGATCGAGGCGAGAGATGGAGCACCTTCGGCGAGACCGAACAGCGACAACGAACCCAATTCAGGTGAGTCTTTTTGGATTAAAATTTGGATAACCCTAGAGCAAGCGTGTTACAGCAAGTGTCTACCGAATTCTGAAAAAACCAAGTATAATGTATGGGTATAATTGTGGGGATAATTCAAGTTTCATTAAGCAAAAATGCTTGTGTGCGCACCCGAACGATGGTCAGACCAGTTGTATGTGTATGTATTATTGGAATTGTTACTGACCTGTTTTCATGTAAAATGATTAGTGTTCTCTCTCAAGCTACAGATGTCAGTCTTGGGAGTGCACTGGCAAATAACTTTTACGGTTTTATTAAAATTTTAATCGCTAGAACTGAGTTGTGAAACCCATCAAAATATGCAAATTTCAGGGAAGAAAATAGACACAGACTTAGATAATTCAATTGTTTTTAAATTAAACTTTGGGAATAATTTATATCTCGACACCAAATATTTTTTGTTTCTTGTTTCTAAAGCAAATAAATAATAAATATAGGAAGAGGTCTAAATTATTGTTTCTTAATTTTAAAATAGCCCCTGAAACTTTTAGGAAGAGAGCCAAATAAAAAGTTGACATGATGGTTCTCTGTTGGTTCAGATGGCAATTGAAGTCTTGGATTGTAATCACTTGCCAACCATTCATATTTTCCTTTTTTTCAACTGAAACTTTTTAGACGCAGTTTCTCCATAAGCCATATGCAGCTGTCATCGAATATATCCAGTTTCCATTGATTCTACTGCCATTTATAAATTAAAATTCAACTAAAACACAGGTAATTGTGCCAGCCACTTCAAAAGTTTGTCTACAAAGTTTCGCTTTGAGCTTCGACATAACCGCTCTTTCCATCTCTCTCGTTCATAACCTGATTTGACAGTTTTTTTTGAGTGGCTCGTTATATTCTATTTTTCATTAAATACTGTGTTAAGGGTTTACTAGGTGCCCTGTCCTTGAGAGTGATTTACAAAAAAAAAAAAGTAAAGACAAATGGGTTTTAGCTCATTTTTGAACTAGACTAATGCGATAGGATGCCGTTCCTAATTACGATTAAAAAAGATTTATTTGTTTTGCTAATGAAAAAATTGATTTTTGTTCCGCGTTGTTTGAGTTTCCATCAGAAAATTAACGAAGGCGTGAAATCCGTAGCGAAGGCAGAAAAAAGGCGTGGTGAATAATGAGGTTAATACAAACAATCGCTCTTTCGCCCTAAGAATGAGAGAACGCGGACCAGACACGATAACGAATTCATGTTGGCGTCTAAACCCTTTGAATTTCGTTGAACATTAAAACCCTTTTCGCTCCTCTTTTCGTACCCTATCCGAATTTGCTTTGGACGAAACTAATTGCACATTATTTATCTACAGTTTTAAATAAACCATCTCAAAATGAACATTTTCCATACCTGTATAATTATGCATTCCACCCTCAGCCTACCTGGCAAAACAGGGACTAAAATCATTGCACAAATTATTTTTTGGTTAGCATTTATTTATTTTTAAAGGACACTGAAACGCCTGAAAAAACTTAAACTGGAAGTGTTATTCAGCTATTTAAAATGTCAAAATAATCCTGTTTGAGTCCAATATACACGTTCCAAATCTCAAAATTTCATTCCTGTAGATAATAAAAATGTCAGTATGTCACACGATCTCAGACACCCGGTATACCTATTCAGCATACGAATTGACTATTTAAAAGTGTCTTGTTTATCAATACCGCACTGGTTCACTATTTATAAATGAATTGGTAGGCAATTAAGCTGACTAGATCGATAAATAACTCAAAAAAAAACCACCGTTTTGACGTACCCGATATATCGGTTAGGCTACAGTTGCATTTAAATGCGTTTAATACGGTTCAGCCCGCGGCAAATAAATTGCATGCTAATTACCATTTTATCCCGTTGAAGGGCTGTTAAAACAACTGGTGTCTGAAAGTCACACATGCGGAAAACCGAGTCCATTAGTTTTTTTACATTTTATTTGTTTCGGACGAAAAAGTGTCGTCCGGAGTGAAGTCAAAACGGAAATCACGAAACGGAAATCACACTGGCGGAAATTCGGAGGTTTATTTGGAGCGATTGAATGTTTTGTGTGAATGCGAATGAATTTGTGTTTTAATGTAAGATAATCTAAGATATTAGGAAAAATATTTATCAGTTATGAAACTCAGAAAATGATGTTACAATTTTACTACATAGTTTGACAATCCAGTTATTGACAATTAATAAAAAACTGGAAGAAACTTTTGATTCACCGCAATAATACAAATTTCATTATAAAATTCATTGATTTTTGAGTACGTGTGTGAGTACATTGTGAGTACATTGGTGTTTGAGTATAACCTGGAAACCAAGCGCCAAAGCATGGAACGGCACACTTCAAGCTCTCCAAGACCCAAAAAAGCAAGAATGAGCAAGTCCACAAAGAGTTTGTGCCTCCAAACCAAACAGTAAATCAACACTCTTACAGAGAGGTTCTTGAAAAACTTCGAAAAAGGGTCATGCGTGTGAGACCAAACGTCAAGAACAACTGGATGTTTGCGACAATGCGCCTTGTCACACAGCCATTTCAGTAAACGAGTTTTTAGCCAGTAAGAACATTCCTGTGGCTCCTCAGCCTCCTTATTCGCCTGACTTAAGTCCTTGTGACGCTTTTCTCTTCCCAAGATTGAAAAAGCATCTCAAGGGATGTCATTTTGGGACCACAGAAAACATTCAAACTGCTGTAACTGACTAGCTGAAGGCTATTCCAGTATATGAGTTCTAGCACTGCTATGAGGGATGGAAGAGCCGTGTTCAGTTCTGTGTGGCTTCCCAAGGAAGTTATTTTGAAAGAGACAATACTGAATTTTAATTCTATTGTATTGTAAAAAAAATTAAAAAACCATCTCATTACTTCATTTACACACCTCGTATATTTAAAATTATTTAAGTTCGAGTTGTGGAGGTAGAAGTATATTCTGTGGGGCGCAAGTTGTCTAATTAAGAAATTCGGAAAATTTAATCGGAGCACCGAAGGTTTCAGCGCCTTCCTGGATATTTGGTGCTGTTTTATAATGCAAACTTTTAAGTGTTATTATCGATCAGGCTAAGTCGCCGTAATAGTACTAAAAGCTTTTTAATGCTTCGGGGTATTAAATTACCGCATTTTTTATAGGCTCCTTTAACGAGTTTCAAACTATCCGCTGTAGGGGAGGCCGCTACCTTTTTTATTCGATATTAGATACACTGAACGAAATCTGCATAAACATGAAAAACTAACAAGTGTTTTTTTTATTATTTTGTCAAACATTTTCATGTTTGGTTATTTTGATTGAGGAAAATAGGGTTCCCCATAAGAAATATGTACAGTCAATAGCAAAAAGTAGGTACGCATAAACCCACTCTTTGAAGGTTGACTCAATTTCTGTGTTGCTCAACTAAATTTTTCTGCTGCAGTGTTGAGTAAAATTGTAATGTTTTCAAAAAACCATAAATCCGAAAATATTAAATCCTTTTCAAAATTCTTGAACTCATATTTAAGGGAGTATCTACTTGACAGACTTGGAAAAAAAGTCCTAGACATGAAAAATTTGTAAAGTTGACTTTCGAAAACTTCATACAAATTCAAAACTTCTTACTACGAGGTGTGTAAATTTAGTAATGAGACTGGCAACGTAGCGCCCGATCTAGCAACACTGCGGAAACGGGACTTGGAAGGGCGGTAGGTTAACATGAAATGCACTTTCAATACAAGTTTAAACTTGTTAGAGTCATTTGTTTGTTCTTTGTGACTGTTTTCGTAAACCGGTTTTTATTAGTGCGTTTTAAAAATGAGCGACTTCAACACATATTCAAAATTTCAACACGCCTACGGAGACAGTGTTTTTTCAAGAGCCCAGATTTTCCGGTGCGTTAAGGCATTATCAGAAGGAAAAGAGTCGATTGAAGATGAACTACGCAGCGGAAGGCCTTCATCTTCAATAACCGATGAAAATGTCGATAGAATACGGGATCTTGTGCGTTGAGATCTTCGGTTGAGGACAATAATGATCGGGGAAGAGTTAAATTTGAATCACACCACTGTTCGTCAGATTTTGACTAACGAATTGGGGATGAGAAAAATTTGCACAAAAATGGTTCCAAAAAACCTTTCGCATGAACAAAAGGACATCAGGAGAGAAAGGTGACTTGACTGTTTAGAATCGATTGAGAATGATCCCCATTTTATGGAACATGTCATTATTGATGATGAGACTTGGGTGTTTGAGTACGACCCGGAAACCAAGCGCCAAAGCATGGAATGACACACCTCAAGCTCTCCAAGACCCAACAAAGCAAGAATCAGCAAGTCGAAAATCATGTGCATGCTGATTTGCTTTTTGATAGCCAGGGAATGGTCCACAAAGAGTTTGTGCCTCCAGGCCAAACAGTAAATCAACACTTTTACAGAGAGGTTCTTGAAAAACTTCGAAAAAGGGTCGTGCGTGTGAGTTTGTCTCACATCAAGAACAACTGGATGTTGCATCACAACTATGCGTCTTGTCACACAGCCATTTTAGTAAACGAGTTTTTAGCCAGTAAAAACATTCCTGTGGCTCATCAGCCTCCTTATTCACCTGACTCGAGTCCTTGTGATTTTTGCTCTTTCCGAGATTGAATAATCACCTCGAGGATGTCATTTTGGGACCATAGAAAACATTCAAACGGCTGTAACCGACGCAGCTGAAGGAACAATCCAGTATATGAGTTCCAGGTTCCAGCACTGCTATGAGGAAAGGACGAACCGTCTCCAGCGCTTTCTGGCTTCCCAAGGAAGGACACAATACAGAATTATAATTCTATTCGAATAAAAAAATTAAAAATTTTGTCTCATTTCTTAATTTACACACCTCGTATATGCTTACTATAGTTTTCGTAAAAATCACTGTTCAAGAAAATTTAAATGAAATACATCGAGTTCTAGAGAGCTATTAACCCGTTAAGTTTTTTAGAGGGGTGTGTGGTTTATAGGACTTTAATGATCATGAACATAAAAACTGATATATTCTTATTTGAAATTGTAGATACAAGTTTATCCGTTTACAATAAAACTTTTTCGTTCGAGTAGCCTCCATACATTTTCCATCCATATTTTTTTCCAGACAGATTAACTTGAATCTTATGGAACTTATGGTTAGAAATACTTTCGAAACTGTTTAAAGTCTTAATCCGATAAATGGAATATACATTACTTTGTTTCAATAAAAAAAAACTTTAAGCCCGGAATAATTAGAGCTCCGCGATTTTTTTGGCCCCCAGCTTCAATTCCAGCCTCCTAATTTACGCGAGGCGGATTACCGTCGGAAGGGCTTTCGGATTTGGAGAGCAACAAGTTAAATTGGGCGTAACAAACACATTTCGCCGATAAAACGTACGTACTCAGCGTTCCGTGCATCTGTGCGGGGAGGGGGCGGACGGGTAAGGGCTGTCAGTGCACATGAGGCCTGGAAATTGGTCCTAGGCGACACGACGTGGAGTTTTTTTGTGTGCGCTGAAAGGGTTCCTAGTCACAACGCCGCGGAGGGGATTTGGGATGTCTTCGTATTTTTTTTCTTTTGAATGGCACAGAGAAACTATCTGTATGGGTGGTATACGAGTAGTCCCCATCGTTTCATCGCACTGTGGTAAGAAAATGCAGAAACAATTTTACGTCTCTGTAAAATTTCGTGAAAAATCTGTGGACTTCATATCTCTTCTCCTCTTATGAAGTTCTCTTTAAAGAAATATAAATTATCTAAGTTTTAGTAAAACGTTAAATGGCATAATTTGAAGTAGCACTCGCTAACTTTTACTCGTTGAGCATACTACTACGTACAAAAAGTACCCGGAAATTGTAAAAAAAGCACATAAATTGTTATTTATTCATCAAAATGTATTTTCTCCCTTTCAAAGTAGGCTCCATCGCGTGCAATACAGCAATGCCAACATTTAACCCAATCCTCCATACACCGCTCATAGGCCGCCGAAGGTATCGCCTTCAGCTCCTTCAGCGAATTTTGTTTGATGCCTTCTATCATTGCAAAGCGGCGACCCATAGTGGCAATTTTAGTTTTGGAAATACAAAAAAAAATCACACGGAGCCATATCCGGTGAATACGGGGGTTGATCTACCGTATTTATAGAGTTTTTTGCGCTTATATTCGGTCACAATCGATCTCGGTGAGATGGCGCGTTGTCGTCGTGCAAAATCCAAAATTTTTCCTTCCACAATTCCGGCTTTTTTCCGACGGATACTTTCGCGCAAACGCCTCAATATGTCGAGATAATACTCCTTATTAACCGTCTGTCCTCCATGAAATTTGGTTCACTATCGGCTCTGGAAATCATGTCAAGAGCAACCTGCTTCCGATGCTCTTTTTGAAGACCATTCAGCTCTTTCGGAACCAGACTCGCAGCGACGCATTTCATGCCCAAAATATCACTCAAAATACCATGAGCTGACATTGTCGATATGTCACACTCTTGAGCCAACTCTCTAACACTCATGTGGCGATTTTCAAGCATTAATGTTTTGATTTTGTCGATGTTATTTCACGACGATTTCAACGCTTTGAACTCCTTATACCACTGGTAAGCCTGTGTTTTGGACATCACCATGGACGAATCACCAAAGGCCTTATTTAACATTTTCAATGAATGGGCACACGAAATTTCATTTGCGGCACGAAATTTTAAACAAACGTTTTGTTCCACTATTTTTTCCATTGTACAATTCGCCGAGCACACTTGAGGTCGTCTATTACTAACAACTGCTGTAAACACACTGAGTGACCGTTCTCGCTCTAAGCAGGCTTGGTAATTAAGAAAGGCGCTACCAACCTGAAGAAAAAACCCTTTTACCGATTCCTTTTAAGCGGCTCATTTCAATCCAAATTTCCTGGTACTTTTTGTACGTAATTTATATGTGAGTCATCTCCAATTCCCTGCTCGTATAAGTGAGTCGCGTGCAGATGGTTGGTGAATCATCTCATCACTACCCATTAGTGCATATGGTTTCCAACGGTATGTGAAAACAAGGGTAAATGTATTGACACTAGGTGACCAAAAATTTCACAATTATTAGAAATTGCTTTAAATTGGTCGTGCTATAAATTCTCTACATTTATTAGACGTACTACTACAAATATTAGTGGATTATTTCATATCGTATTTGATGGATGTATTGCAAACATATAATTAATACCATAACAAATTGCTTGTTAATACCCGTATATTGCAATAATGCATGGAGAGACCTATTGTTTATACCTATCGTATTATAATGAGTCATAATGTTAACTTTGCCAAGTTTAATATTGGAAAATGGGAATGTTCTATTTTGTATTATGTAGACTGATCATTAGGGGCCGGCGACGCGGTTGCAGAGCCAGGATCGGACTGGGATATATGGCACATATTACTCGTAAATGAATGTAGTGCCTGCCTAACAACGGTGACTGAAGTAAAGGTACTTCAAGGGGATCTCGTCGATAATTCGTCTCATCACCTGTGAAGTACACCTGTACATACAGTGTGTATTGTGTGTAATTTAATTCAAAGTTTCACCGGAGTATTTCGCTAGATAAATATCCGTTGCATTTAATTTAACGAAAGTGAAATGCTCCCACCTTCATTACCCACCCACCGTTTCGCATCCATTAACGCGATCCCTATTATGTGAGGGTGACAAAACATCCCCGAGACAATGATAATGCTGTCAGGCTGTCGTGCGAGCAACTTCTAATAAAAATTCGCAAGAGATCGGCCTTGTAATTAATTCGTTTTAAAAGCACGGAACACGCGTGACTGTATTAATGAATAATTCAATCCGCCCAACGCCGCCTTAGATGGTTGAGCTTGCAAATAGTCAAATCCTTTATGTCAGAAATAGGGGAGACACGCGTTCGCCTAAGCTCGTTGTTCTCAAGTTACAATTTTAGTCCGGTCACCATGCGGCACAGATGAAAACTGCGCAACAAGGATCTTGGATTTTTTTCCAGTGGAACCACTAAGGGTTGAAGGGGTTGTAAAATATATTTGAAGACGCTGTTCGATGTTAATTTATCTAGTTATAGTATTGTTATTTGAAAGTAAGTAGATGTAATAAGGGAGTTCTAGCTTATCTCAAGGTTACGAAAAGTGGAGGGGTTAACTTTGAAGAAAGTTTGAGCGGACCTAGAGAAAAGGTTAGAATACAAGGGTACTGTTTTCTTTTTTTGGTGGAATTTTCAACCCTGACAGTGGAAACTTGTCAGGGTTGAAAAAATGCATTTGGAGGCGCTTTTCGATGTCACTAATTTATCTAGTCATATTGTCAGTAGGTGGTCCTGGGAGGGTTCTAGCTTACGTCAAGGTCACCAAAGATGGAGGGGTTTGACCTTGAAAAAAGAAAGAGCGGGCCTAGGGAAAAGGTTGACTAATGTTATTATCACGACAAGGGGGGAATTTTCATACAATATTCAGGTAGCAGTGGTTTGAAGAAGGCATTTGGAGGCGCTTTTCGATATTAACGATTTACCATGTCTTGGTACTCTTTTTTTAAATATCAGTGGATATAGTCGGAGAGTTCTAGCTTACTTCAAAGTCACCAAAAATGGAGCAGGTTGAACTTGAGGAAAGTTAAAGCTAAAACCTTGAGGAAAGTTATAGCTAACTCAGACTTGACTAACCGTATTTATCACAAGGAAGGATATATAAGAATCACTGACCGATATTACTAATTTATCTAGTCATAGTGTTATTTGAAGATCAGTAGATATCCTAGGAGAGTTCTAGCTTAGTTGAAAGTCACAAAAAATGGAGGAGGTTGACCTTGAGGAAAGTTATAGCCAACCTAGACTTGACCAACCGTATTTATCACGCCAAGGAAGGATATTTAAGAACCACTGACTAATGAATTACTAATTTAACTAGTCATAGTAGTGTTACTTGAAGATCAGTAGATACCCTAGAAGAGTTCTAGCGTAGTGAAAGATGCAGGAATATGAGAGAATGGAGAGAATATGGAGCAGGTTGACCTTGAGGAAAGGTAAAGCTAACCTAGACTTGATTAATGTGATTTATCACGCCAATGAAGGATATTTAAGAACCAATGATTACTAATATACCTAATCATAGTAATGTTACTTGAAGATCAGTAGAAATCCTAGGAGAATTCTAGCTTAGTTCGAGGTCACCAAAAATGGAAGAGGTTGACATTGAGGAAAGTTAAAGCTAACCTAGACTTGATTAACGTGAATTTATCACACAAGGAAGGATATATAAGAACCATTGACCGATATTACTAATTTCATTACTAAAGTCATAGTGGTGTTATTTGAAGATCAGTAGATATCCTAGGAGAGATCTAGCTTAGTTGAAAGTCACCAAAAATGGAGGAGGTTGACCTTGAGGAAAGTTATAACAAACCTAGACTTGACTAACCGTATTTATCACGCCAAGGAAGGATTTTTTAAGAAACACTGGTCGATATTACTAATGTATCTAGTCATATCAGCGTTATTTGAATACCAATAGATATCCTAGGAGAGTTCTAGCTTACTTCAAGGTCACCAAAACTGGAGGTGGCCGACTTTTAAGAGAGGTAGAGCATTCGTAGAGATAATGTTGACTAATGTTATCGCGATAAGGAAATTGCGTACCATATAACCGGACTATTGTGCGGAAAAGCGGAACTTCCGCCTCAGCGTTAATACTCTCCAGTTACACCTTCGGAGTGCCTGTCTAATCTGCGTAACGTCCTTATTATGCAGATGGGCGTTCGTCTATAGCGAAGGGGCTCCCAGATATCCCCGTTGACGCGGATATACGTCGCGTATGTTGTTGCAAGACTTAAAACTACGTTTATTGTTGTACTTACGTCGTGAAAATCTGCCGGGAGTCCTGCCGGAACGTAAGCGGAATTTATTCCCCAGCCGAAACCCTCATCCAGGAAACGAAAACATTGTTTTGCCAGGGAATATATATTATACGAACGTAAACAAAAATAAAGGACTTCGGTTAAGTAAGGGATCTTTGAGGGAGTTTTAATAATATATGAGAGGGAGGGGGATCGACCGCTCAAGAGGGAAAGTTTATGCTTAAATAGTGTATGTAGTTGCCGTTTTAATAAGTATTTTGATATGTGGTTTGATTAAAAATCATGACGGACATGGTCGCTATCAAACAAAAACGTACTATTGTAGAATCAAATATCATCTGAGGGATAATCTGAAGGTAGTTGTATTGATATTTATGACAATTACCTTAACAAGGGGTAATGTTCTTTTTGATCAACTTTTTTATTTACTACGTGAGAAATAAAATGTTTCCTTTATTTTATTTGCAAGCGACTCTATAAGTATATTTGCTCTTTGTATTATCAGCCTTTGTTCGTTCATGTTTGTTCTAGTTTTTGGAGTAGAAAGTCAAAGCCAAAAGTGGAACATTACATTCCTAGTTCATAAGTCGACGCGTTTCCGGTAGAGGCCCAGCGTCTTTCTACTCGACAAATAGCTTTCGGTGTGTTTAACTTCTCGTCTGCAAACACTCGACATAAAACTGTTCGAGGAGGTGCTCTAGTTCATGGAAAATTATGGCGGTCCCTCTTCGGGGCATTATGTCCCCTTTTGTTATTCCTGATGCGAAATTAATGTCGAAATAGCGAGATCTCCTTCGTCACTTACGCTTTTAGGCGACCCTTTTGTTACACATTTAATGGATTTATTAAAACTGGGAATAATCTGAAGACTTTCTCTGTTCCTTTTTCTCATTTCGATGGGGCCACTGAGGGTTGACACTTAAAATATCCAAAAGCACTTGGACTCCATTTTCGATATCAGTAGATCTCCTAAGAGAGTTCTGTCATCCAAATTGGACGAGGATGACTTTGGAGCAATTATGTCTCATTTGTTATTTCTGGTGCGGAATTAACGTCGAAATAGTGAATTCTCTTTTATCACTTACGCTCTTAGGCGACCCTTCTGTTACACATTTAATGGATTTATTAAAACTGGGAATAATCTGAAGACTTTCTCTGTTCCTTTTTCTCATTTCGACGGGACCACTGAGGGTTAAGACCTCAAATATCCAAAAGCACTTGGACTCGATTTTCGATATCAGTAGATGTCCTAAGAGAGTTCTGTCTAAGATTACGTTGGAGCAATTATGTCTCATTTGTTATTTCTGGTGCGAAATTAACATCGGAATAGTGATATCTCTTTTGTCACTTACTCTCCTAAACGACCCTTCTGTTACACATTTAATGGTTTTATTAAAATTGGAATAACTTCCGAAAACTTTCTCTGTTTCTTTTTCTCATTTCGATGGGACCTCTGAGGGTTGAGACTTCAAATATCCAAAAGCACTTCGACAGAATTTTCGATACCAGTAGATGTCCTAAGAGAGTTCTGTCATTCAAATTGGAGGAGGGTAACTTTGGAGGAATTATGTCTTATTTGTTATTCCTAATGCGAAATTAACATCGGATTAGTGATATCTCTTTTATAACTTACGCTCCTCGGTGATCCTTCTATTACACATTTAATGGATTTATTAAAATTAGAAATAATTTCCGAAGACTTTCTCTGTTTCTTTTTCTCATTTCGATGGGACCTCTGAGGGTTGAGACTTCAAATATCCAAAAGCACTTGAACACAATTTTCGATATGTAAATGTCCTAAAAGAGTTCTGTCACCCAAATAGGAGGATGACTTTGGAGCAATTATGTCTTATTTGTTATTTCTGGTGCGAAATGAACGTTGAAAAAGCGAAACCTCCTTTGTAATTTACGTTCCTAGGTGATCCTGCTGTTTCAGGTTTAATGGATTTTTTTTTAATTATGAGTTTCACAGAACATCCTTGCAGGGACTTCCTGAGGCACTTGGGAACAATTTTCGATATGAGTAGATGTCCTAAGAGAGTTCTGTCTTACTTCAAGATTACTAAAAGTGGAGAGGGTTAACTTTGGAGCAAGTTAACCTAGAAAAAGCGTCGGCTGATGTAATGACATTTTTATGCTATAAGGCTTAAAACTGTGTACGTCTGTGGATTTAGTCGAAAAAAAAAAAGTTATCGCAGTGCCTGCTGTAATAAATCTCTGCCATAAGGGGAGTAAAACGGCGGTATCACGAAATAATCGGATATCATTTGTAGGAGAACTAGCGCCGGCATGCCTCTGAATGGACGGCCAAATTAAATTAAAAAGGATACAAACCGGGACTTTCTGTAAGAATTTCACACAAAAGACGGAGGTCCTTTGTGACGCGACCGAGAACTTTGTCTAAGAGCTGACAGCTGCAGTCCGACTGGAAACAAGAAAATAAATGCGACTTTAAGGAAGTCGCCGCTTCGACCGATCGCGCTGATTTATTTTCTAGCGTCGTACGACCAAGGGCGTAGCCAGTATTTATCTTTGGGTGGGGGGTGGGGGGCGATCGCTGTAGATAAAACAAAAAAGCCAAAAAAAAAAGGTCAGTAGAGGCAACGGCAACCGCATTCCCCCCGAGTATTTTGGTTTTTACTTGACCCTTTAGGGGGGGGGGGGTGATCGCCCCCATCGCCCCCCTGGCTACGCCCTTGCGTACGGCCGAGGCGGTCCGGGGGATTAACATGGATTACCGACACAGATTCGTTCAGGAAACTTAATAAATAAAGCCTATATGAAATTGATTGCGATAATCCAGTGGATTTTCGATGCTCTTTCAATTAAATTTCTATCGGTTTTATTTAATTTACCGAGGAATCGCATCTTTAAAAAAATAAGAAATAAATGAGGAGTGCTGACGCAGAACTGGCTCCAAATATTAGGAAGGTCTTTGTTTTTTAATATGAAAATTATTCGTTTAATGTTCACACAGATCAAGAAACGAGAATCAAAATACGTACAATTGTGTTGTACAATATGTACTCATCTATTTATCTACACTACTGACTAAAATTAAGGGAGCAAAAAAAATCTAAATTTTTCCCCGATTTTTGACGGGCTGTCGACTTGAAAAATGGTCATATTGCGAATTTAAAAAAAAAAAGCGTTTTGAAGCTCCAAGACCCTAGTTTTCAGATCTGTAGGCCAAACTTTTTTTAGAAGGCACGGTTTTAACGCAATCCGAAGAAATAGTGCGAGAAAAAAAAATTTAGCCTTCTTTTTCTCGCTCCACGGACTCGGAAATTTTTTTTTTTTTCGGTTAAACGACCATATGGACCAGATGGCCTGTTTATTCAGATTCAATTTAATTTTTTTTAATTGTTTGCTACGTCCATTTGTCGCGGAGATATTCCAAATTGAACGAAAAAGGACCCTTTTTGTACCATCGATATCTCAGCAACCAATGATCGTACAGGAAATTAAAGGTCAGTTTAGAAAACTGGAATGAATATCCTATAAAGTCCCGTCAAGGCATTTAAAAAAATCCACCCTCAATATCGACTTGAAAAAAAGTTGAAAAAAGTGACTTTTTCCTTTGTTTTGGTAAATCTCAGCAAATATTGATGGGAAGGCTAGGACTTTTAGGAATTTTTACACCCAATGTATCCCCATTACCTCTGTAAATCTGCAGATCGATCCTTCAATTTTCTGTACGATCATTGGTTGCTGAGATGTAGATGGTTGAAGACAAAAAGGGTCCTGTTTCGTTCAATTTCGGATATCTCCACGACAAATGGACGTAGCAAACAATTAAAAAAAGGAAATTAAAGCTGAATAAACATGCTATCTGGTTTATATGGTCGTTTAACCGAAAAAAAGTTTCCGTGCCCGTGGAGCGAGAAGAATGCTAAAAATTTGGGAAAAAAATTTTTCGCGCTATTTCTTCGGATTGCATTAAAACTGTGACTTCTACAAAAAGTTGGCCTACAGATCCGAAAACTAGAGGCTTGGGGCTTTTTTTTATTTAGATACAACCCGTCAAAAATCGGGGAAATTTTTTTTCTTTGCTCCCTTAATTTTTGTGAGTAGATTATGTGGTTAGTTAGTATCATTCTTGTGGTTTGGAATCAGGGAACTGACAAGAGCCTTCCAGTAGTCTTCTGACCAAGAAATGACCCATTCATTGGAACATGTGATCGTTATAGTGGTACCAAATCAGGACCATAAGCGGGTTGGATATAATAATTTAGTTTCATCGAGTTCGTTCCATTGTGGTCTGTCCATCAGTCTTCTAGGATGTTGTTGTTCTAAAATAACATATATTCCTTCGCGAACCAGCTCAAAATGTATCAGATTCTCATATTTCCGTAAAATGGAAAACATAATTTTGACCTCAAGACTTTTTAAGATGTTTTATTGTTTCTTTTGTTTTACCCTTTTTTATTTTTAAGTTCCTCAGCTCGGTTTATATTTCATCATTGGATCGATCTGTTAAAATTACAACTTTTGGCCACTGGTTGATTCAGCGAAAAAAAATGAAGATCCTGAGGATATCCTTGTTACACTGTTCACTGTTATCGCTACATTAAAACCATTCGATACGACCTAAATTGACATTCAGTAGTCGATCGTCTTTACTTCGCTCCCAATTAAAATTATAATTTCCCCCATCCCTCAAAATCCTTGAAAGACTCACATTTCAGCATCGTCAGAGCGGTTGTAATAAAACGAATTGCCATTTTCCCGAACGACCGTGGCTTATTCTCGTAGTCCGATTAAGACAACCAATCCCATCGAGTGATTAGAACTAGATGCGGTCTTGGAGAGTTTCCGACGCGAAATTCACGAACAATGATGTCTCCAGCATTTTAATTTTCGTGTTGTGGGAGAACGCAGCGCCGCTTTGGCCGGGCTTGAATTGGAGAAGTTTCGTGGATCCGTTTTTCGTTGATTGGCTTGGAAACTGGTGTAATTGCATTTATAGAAAGGTTTTCCTAACGGGGTAACAAGTAACTGAGTATAAGATTATGACGCTTACAATTAGTTTTAAAGAGGACAATTTAATAATAGGAGCTGACTAGATGACATTAAATTTTACGGGGTTTTGTAATAATTATAGTTTTAAACTGATTCGTCGTTACCTACAGCCAATGAAGTTTCGCGATATCGTTGAGTTTCAGGATCTTAGTTAACCCGTTTCCGCCAAAAACGCCACTCCCGGTACATCGCTCTTCAGCGCCTCATAACTAATACTATTTGCGACAGAAAAAATTGACAGGGACATATTTTTTAATTAAGACGTGTCCCTTCCGTGTCCATGAAATTTTTCAAAAGCCAAAAAAATGTATGCTGGCCTCGACTACACGGTGCCTAAAAAAATCGCTCGAATTAGAGACGCCCTCATTCGTGTTCAACGACTTTCTCGTTCTCTCGCCTTTCTAAAAACTAAGAAGTCTAGAACTAAGGAGACCGAACTCGTTCGGTATCTAGGGATCAAATCTGTCCGCCTCCAGGAGGCGCTGTAAACAGTAATGTACTCGATGTCACGTGATGAGCGGCGGACCACATTTGAATGTTTTTCAAATTATCATAGAAAACCATGCTATGGTTTTATATGACATTTATCATTAAGCTGTCAAAGCTTACATGCCGTTTGGCTTTAGCAAAAATACATACAAAATAAATATGGTTCGAGTGCTGTGTTGCATTGTGTGATATAAGAAGCTGTACGAATAACCGGACGTTATTTCAAATTACTGATGTATGTA
The DNA here is from genome assembly GCA_029963805.1 of Aromia moschata. Classification (NCBI taxonomy): domain Eukaryota; kingdom Metazoa; phylum Arthropoda; class Insecta; order Coleoptera; family Cerambycidae; genus Aromia; species Aromia moschata. Next base: position 94,534 of record JAPWTK010000225.1, read on the forward strand.
TGAAACGAAATATTTTCCTTTGTTGTATTGTTAACGTTGAAGCACGTAACATGAAATATTTTGAGGGTCATTGTTCAGATAAGCCACTTTTAAAATTTTAGCGTTTTTTTTTCCCGTCAGATACCCAGAAAACAGTAATATACACTATGTTTGACCACCAAAATCGTGCGCAAAGTAGTATTAGTCCCACAAGTTAACGGGAAAAGGGAGCGAATAGGTGCTGGGTGGGTAAAATAACGCGTAAATAGTGATTTTTTCATTTCGCATGTATCTGTGAAATTTCCCTTGCTCTTTTAGACACGTATCTCTCTAAAGGTTTCACAATAACATTGCATTTCCACATTTACGTACCTACAATATGCCTTACACTTTTATACGAGTTCAGACTATTGCGCAGTACTGACCGTGAAAATTTATTAAAACATTACGCAATGACTTTGAAAAGCTTAATTTTTGGACGGTGTTGACCTTTGACATGAAAAATATCGAGCGTCTGTCAAATGTATTCGCACCACGGACACTGACACGGACTCTAACCTCTATAGCACACAGATTAGTACAGAACCGCAGTATACGTATAGATATCTGTTTATATACCGTAGCAACCAGGGTACACTACTGTTTACAGCGCCTCTGGAGGCGGACATATTCGAGCCCGTCGCGTTATACAGCGAAAAGCCGGAGTTCGGTCTCCTTAGTTCTAGTCTTCTTGGGTTAATCCTTCGAAGTTTTTAAGTGGGAATGACACCTTCCAAGAAATCAAATTGATAGCATTTATAATAACGTCCATTTCACGTGAACGCAATATCTGATGACTTACTCGTCGGAGGAAGGCAAGCGGAGCATTATAATCTTGGAATTATTGGATGCAGAAAATTACTGGGCTCGGTATCCACCTGGAAGTCCTATATATACGTCGTGAGTTGTGAGTTGTGCCAGCGCGGTAATGAAGTAATGAATATTTAACGGTAGTTTCGCGGCTAATAGTTGAGAAAGTGCAATTTGGCAGCGCGGAGATGCAGTCGTGCGCGTCTCGTCTTGTTGAGGATTTTCCGCTTTTCAGATAAACTGCCAGAGCGCGAGCAATAAAAAAAGTGAGCTGTTTAATTTCCGCGTAAAAGGTTTACAGCTCAGTAATAGCGGTATTATAATGAAACCTTATGGCCTTTACAGGTGTATTTTTTTATGTCATATATCCCGAATTTATTTTGATACGAAAGGTATATGGAAACCTTTATAGCAGATTTTGTTAGACGAATTGCTCTATGAAAAGATACATCTTATGTTACAATTTTCTTAGAATGCGTGACATACATTACGCACAAAAAGTTCTTCAGGTTGGTAGCTCCTTTCTAAATTACCAAACCTGTATAGAGCGCGATCCGTCACTCAGTGTGTTTACAGCAGCTGTTAGTAATAGACAACCTCAAGTGTGCTCGGCGAATTGTACAATGGAAAAAATGGAACAACGCGTTTCGTTTGTTTAAAATTTCGTGCCGCAAATGAAATGTCGTGTGCCGATTCATTCAAAATGTTAAATAAGGCCTTTGGTGATTCGTGTATGTCCAATACACGGACTTACGAATGGTATAAGGAGTTCAAAGCGGGCCGTGAAATCGTCGAAGAGTTGCCTCGCTCCGGTCGGCCATCGACCTCTACGACAGCCGATAACATCGACAAAATCGAAACAGTAGTGCTTGAAAATCGCTACAGAGTCACACTCAAGAATGTGACATAGCTACAATATCAGCTCATGGTATTTTGAGTGATTGGGCATGAAACGCGTCGCTGCGAGACTGGTTCCGAAAGAGCTGAATGTTCTTCAGAAATAGATAGTGAACCAAGATTTATGAAATGCACTGTAGATGAAACATGGATCTACAAGAAAGACATGCAAACAAGTCCTTTTTTTTCGATTATCAAAGCGTGGTACATTGCGAATTCTTTCCGGAAGAACAGACGGTTAATAAATAGTATTATCTCGGCATTTTGAAGCGTTTGCGCGAAAATATCCGTCGGAAATGGCCGGAATTGTGGAAGGAAAATTCTTGAATTTTGCACGACGACAACGCGCCATCTCACCGAGCTATGATTGTGGCCGAATATAAGGCCAAAAACTCAATAAATATTGCAGACGATGTGGATGGAACTCCAAATCATTTTTCAAAATTCGTTGTATAGGGCAGATTCACTTGTTGGCTCAGATGACTGATGTTCTTGGTTTTACCGTTATCACTTGCCTAACCATTTCAACGTTTTCTTCTGTCCTTACTCTGGGTCTTCCATTTCCCTTTGGTTGTGACAGCCACTTCAAAAGCCACTCGACATTACTATTTCCACTATTTCCAGCTCTCTCGTTCATAGTCAGGTTTGATGACATTTTTTTGAAAATAGGTGGATTATTTGTTTGTCATAAATTACCCAATTATTTACGGAAAAGTAGGTGCAATTTTAATTGCTGGTCTTAAATATATGTTTGCTTTAAAAGAGTTCTTGCCATAATTTCTAGTTTCCAGCTTGTTGACTGGTATCTTCTTTCTATCCCGAACCAATTTCCATTAAATTTCAATTGCAACGTGAATGTCGCTACCAGCTTAGATTTTCCGAATAAAATGGATAGTTATTTTCGCATCTCGATTTTATTTTCACCTTTTATCTCCGGTACGTACGCGAGTCTCATTCTAAAACGGAAAATGTCCGGTATTATCGGATTTAAATCAGTAGTAAAATAAGTTTCGGTTTTATGGGTCCATCAACTTACTCGCGGAGTATTTATTTCACGATCCGGAGCGGTGAAAAACTCCAGTTTCGTGATGCTAGTCTCGAAAACGTTTGCCTACCTAGTACGATTGGTTGCAGTCAGAGACGCCTCTGCTTTTATGCCCTTTTGCGAGATTTTATTTGTTTGTTTAATCCGAATTTAAGACTAGGCATCTGGATATAGTGAAGATGAGGTTAAATGAATTAAATCTTTGCAGAAATAAAATGGGGTGCGTTTTATTTAAAACTAACTGAACTTGATGAAAAGTGTATCGTTTTGTGATAAAATTTTTCTTCTAAACTCATCTTCAATCAGCCTTGATTTAGTACATACGAGGTGTGTGAGTTAAGTAATGTAACCGATTTTTTTAATATTTCTTATTCGAATACAATTACAATTCGGTATTGTCTCCTTCAAAATAATTTCCTTGGGAAGCCACACAGCGCTGGAGACGGTTCTTTCATTCCTCATAGCAGTGCTGGAACTCATATAACCTTCAGCTGATCGGTTACAGTCGTTTGAATATTTTCTATGGTCCCAAAATGCGTCCCTTGAGGTAATTTTTTCAATCTCAGGAAGAGAAAATAGTCACAAGGATTGAAGTCAGGCGAGTAAGGAAGCTGAGGAGCTACATGAATATTTTTGTGACGTGATTCAAATTTAGGTCTTCCTCAATCACTCTTGTCGTCAACCGACGATTTGAACGCACAATATCCCGTATTCTGTCGACATTCTCATCGATTCTTGAAGATGAAGACCTTCCACTGCGTGGTTCATCTTCAATCGACTCTCTTACTTCTGAGACTGCCTAAAACCACCGAAAAGCCTGCGCTTTTGAAAAAACACTGTTTCCGTAGGCGCGTTGAAGTTTTTGCAAAATTATCCGTTGCGCTGTGTCCAAGTCTGAAGCAAAACCTGATAGCACACCGTTGCTCAAAATTAATGTCACTCATTTTTAAATCGCACTAGAAAAAAATGGTTTACGAAAACAGTCACAAAGAACAAACAAATGGCAAGTTAAAACTTGTACTGAAGATGCATTACGTGTTAACCTACCGCCTTTCCAAGCCCCGTCTCCGCAGTGTTGCTAGATCGGGCGCTAGGTTGTCAGTCTCATTACTTAAATTACACACCTCGTAAAATCTTCCTTACATCATCAGAATTGTCCTCACCATATGGTTTTCAGTAGGAATAAAAAAAATTAATTGATATCTGCAATTATTTAAAGCAAAACTCGATACCAAAATCTTTGGTCCATACTCTTAAAAATCAAAAACGAAATAGGCATATCAGTTTAGGTGAATAAGTGACTGAAGTGAATAATGAGAATAAGGTTTTATTTTCATTAGATTATAAAAATGTATATAATTTTTTGAGTTTACAATAATTTTATAAATAACAGTTGGAGTGAGCACCATTGTTAGGGTTACATTTTTAGTCTACATGTATTTTAATGTCTATATTCTGCTGTGCTTGTTTCTTTTTTTCTGATACACTTTGCTGATGGAAGTAAATTACTGTTACGCTATCGCAGTCGAGGATTTTTCCTATTTCAGTAATAGCATCGGCAATAAATATATTTAAACATGAATATACGCGGTCGTATATTAAAAAAAAGACGATTAGCTAAAAGCTCCGGCCCTAGACAGTGGTGTCAGGCAAAAAAAATCCAATATCTTTCGCAGACAACGAAATATGTAGCGAGAAAATTAAAGTGTGGTTTTACCACGCGATCTCTATGAAATGGTTTTGCCAAATTTCTCCAAGTATCAATTTCTACTGCTTGTAACAGTAAATGGATACATGCAGTGTAGTCAACTCGACTTGAGAATTATAGAACAAGAGGATTTCTGTAGGATACACCAAGATTGAATTTTTGAAGTTAAAAATCATCCTTCTAGTTAAAAATCTAGTTAAAAAGCCTGTTTTTCCAAAAATCATGATTGTGATTCAAACAGCAATGTCATTAAAGAGTATCTTGTTGGAAAACTTTGTATCGATGGAAACATTTATATTTTTCATTCCGTTTTTATTAAAAGAGAACACCAAAAATGTGATACATACTTGTCATTGTAACACATCAAATTCAATTGTATAATTTTTCGCATAAGAGATGTGGCGTTGAAGCTGAAAATGTTGCTGAAGATGAAGATAAATAAAAGTTCAGTTACATTGTTTCTTCTACTATCTTCAGAGATTTCGATCCTCGATAAAAATTGTAATGTAGGCCAATTCACTGAGTGGTATGCTTAATTTGATAACATATCTTGTTTTGGTTCAAGGTGGATAGTTTTTTGATAAAAATAATCATCTCAATAGAACCGTTAAACCATGTATTTCACTTGGGTATTTAAAAGCGACTTCGCGGCAATATATTAAAAAAAAAATAATTATCTAAAAGCCCTCGTACGCAGTTGCAGGGAGCTTGACAAAAAGCAGTAGGTTTTAGGTAGTATCGCAAACAAAAATGTCTGCTAGAAAATTAAAACGCCATTCTATGGAGTGAAATACGACTAATAAAATGCACATAATAAAAATGCATTGCCTTACTCCAGCGAAAATGCACGTACCAGTAACTACTTTTATTTTTTGATACATTTCCCGATTATTTCGCGATATGACATGCGCGGCCAACGTTGTGCATTTCGCTGGTGTCGCGGCAAACGCGAAACATCTGATAACGAATTACCATCGCTCCCGGCTAACTTGATTTGTTTACGTTATCTATAAAGCACATTTTACTAGGCCGAACGTATTTTATGCGAATTCAATAAGCCGGAATTATTGGTTAATGAATTTTGGAAAAACTTCGCTATGAAATATGCCCGGCACAAATTTATAGATTTATGCGTTTGTGGTTTACCAGGGTGGAAATCGAAACTAAAAATAACGTAAAAAAGCTTTAAAGGGAAAAAGGGAAAAAAGGGAAAAACACTTTTGATGCAAGTGTTTCAACGAAATTAATTTAAATGAACGAAGAGTTTTTTTTTTACATAACTCTTCTGCCTATGAGCTTACGAAAGTAAACGAGTATTTTTTTCTTCAAAGTGTATATTAAACGAATTGCTTTGATGTAAAACTGGTATTAATGAAAATATTTAATTTGTCATTGGGAAATAATTTTTTAATATCTCTATACTAACTACAAATTACGATTTGGATTAAAACATCTGCGTTTGAACAACACCTGTCACGTCCTATAATTTAAAATGGTTCTAACATCACAAAGACGTAGTAGCACCATTCAGCTGTTGCATGATTAGAAGATAATGCAGTCAGTGAAACAAATATCGGATCAATATCTAGCTAGACAGTGGAGGCAATATCAGAAGATGACAATCCAGCCACTGAAGTCAAGATTGAGTATTTATCCGGCCAGTGAAGGCAAATTCTCGAGATGATCTAGAATATGGAGTCATCATCTGACCAGTGGAGGTAAAGTCAGAAGATGATCCAGCCAATGAAGGCAAGCTTGAGTCTTTGTCCGGCCACTGAAAGCAAGTTCTCATGATCTAGAAGACTGGGTCATCATCTGACCAGCGGTGGTAAAGTCAGAAGATAACAATCCATCCAATGAAGGCAAGATTGAGTCATCTGGCCAGGGAAGGCAAGTTCTCAAGATAAACTAGAAGATTGAGGCATTGTCTGGCCAGTGGAGGCAAAAGTCAGAAGAGGGCGATCCAGCCAATGAAGGCAAGATTGAGTCTTTATCCGGCCACTTAAGGCAAGTTCTCATGATCTAGAAGACTGGGTCATCATCTGACCAGCGGTGGTAAAGTCAGAAGATAACGATCCATCCAATGAAGGCAAGATTGAGTCATCTGGCCAGGGAAGGCAAGTTCTTAAGATAATCTAGAAGATTGAGGCATTGTCTGGCCAGTGGAGGCAAAGTCAGAAGATGGCGATCCAGCCAATGAAGGCATCATTATCCGGCTAGTGAAGGCAATTTCTCAAGATGATGATTCAGAATTTCAGAAGATGACGATCCAGCCAATGAAGGTAAAATTGAGTCATTATGTGGTTAGTGAAGGCAAGATCACACAATGATCTAGGTAGTGAGGGTAAGAATGATTCATCTTCTGGAGAGTGTAGGCAAATTCAAAGGATGATCGGTCCAGTGAAGGCAAGATTAAATCGTCATATGGCCAGTGGAGGGAAGATTGAGGAATATGTAATGAAGACAAGATCAAAAGGACCAGCCACTAATGGTGAAATAAAATATTACCGTTTTTATTCACAACTAAGCTCACACGTGCGTATTTTGACAAAAACTAAGACTAATATTATACGATTTCGTATTCAGAAGCATTGTGGCTCTTCATTAAGTTTTCCAAAACCAATGTTGTGACCACTTAGCTTAAAATTACTTTATTGACATTCTATGTCTTTATTATGGGTAAATATTGAGATCTGCGTCACGTCACGCGGTTACTACATTTGTTCGCCGGCCCGAGCATTAATACATTTTTTAAACTCTGATGGGGTATAAAATTTCTGAGACCAAATAGAGTTTACATTTTTATTCTGAATATCCTTCCAAGCAACTCGTGTACTGGCCGTACACATAGCATTCTATGATGCCGTTCAACTTAGCGCCCCGACCGTTTGACCCCGAAGAAATGAAAGCTCACCATCATAAGAACTCGATCACCTCAGCCGGCATTGTACTTCCGGTCCCTCCTAATATAAAACCTCCCGCGGCCACAATGAAATATCACCCCTGGCCGTCAAGTGTGTAAATAGGGGTCGTAATTTATGACCTGAAATAAGTAAAAGTACGAGGTCTTTATGCTCCTCGAATTGATAACTCTTTATTAGCTTAGACCCGGCGCCGATCCATCACTTGCTCCCAGAACTCCTGGTGTGAATAAAACATTCTCTTCGTATCAAAGCCTGGCGGGGAAATGGACAAATTTAATTTGAGGGAAAACGACATTTAACCCCGGAAGAGACAGCGGCGGCTCGTGTGGTACTTTAAAGTCATTTTGGCTCATGGACCACGTCCTCGTGTCTAATTTTTATTGACCATCTATTACACAGGGACTCACAAAAAAAGTCGAAGTGATAGAAGATAGGTCTATGTATTCCCATGCACTTTTGACCCGCTGAACATGAATCCGATGTCTATTTTGTCCAATTGGCTCATGAATTTTTCCTAACCTCAAAAAAAAAACCCAAATGAGTGAATAAAAAGGTTAAATGAGCCGATCACTATATCTATATGTAATTTGATGGGCTGAAGTTAAATATGACGTCAGAATTAGTTGATAAGTTAGGAATATTGGCATAACCTCCAAAAAACACCTAAAAATGACCAAAAATCCAAAACAAATAAATTAAAAGCTTAAACCAAAAAACATAACCTAAGGCAAGAGCTTTACACCAAGCATCATGTTCATAGAGAGGGTATCTGGGGAAGGTTTGTGAAGAAGAACTGTGAGAAGTTGTCTCGGATGTTTGTGGATTCTCATCGTTTTCACACGTATCTATTTTTTTATTTTTTTTATTTTCATCATTTATTACATTTATTATACGAGGTGTGGCAATTAAATAACCGAACTGATGCTGCTACCAGCGCGCTGGGAGCGTGTTGCGACACGTTTGAACAGAACTGTGTCTGGTGATACTTTCCCCACCCTGAGCTTGCTGGACAAGCCAGTGGGCCGCTTAGTTTGACTGTAGCAGTCGTTTGAATTAGTCTACGCACCAGTAACGCGTCGAAAAAATGTTGTGTTCAGATGGAGCAACGGGTTAATCTCAAGTTTCTTGTTAAACTGGGGAAAATTTTTACAGAAGCTTACGCAATGTTAAAAGAAGTGTACGGGAATGAATGTTTATCCTGGACACAAGTTTGCGAATGGTTTAAAGAGGGACGTGAAACTACTGAAGACAATCTGCGCCCCGGACGGCCCTCAACATCAAAAGCGGACGAAAACATTGAAGAAATTGGTAAACTAATCCGCGAAGATCGTCGTCCAAGCATCCGAGGGCTTGCTGAAATAACAGAAATCGACAAAGAATGTGTTCGCCAGATTTTGTATGAATCGTTCAACAATTCATAAAAATGGTGCCAAAACTCCCTCACTCCCGAGCAAAAGGAATCAAGAATGAACATTTGCGCTGATATTCTAAACAACATTGACACTGATTCAGGCTTGTTCGACACGGTGACACTGAAGGGAACAAGATTCGAAAGTGTGGAAGCGGTTAAAGCAAAAGCGACGGAGGTTCTGAATCAGCTGACAGAAGCGGATGGAAAAGTCGTATGGAGCGGTGTAGAGATCTCCAAGGTGAGTACATTGAAGACGAAAAAGTTGATATTGTAATTGGTAACAAATAAAAAAATGTTATGACAGCAGTTCGGTTATTTAATAGCCACACTTCGTATTACCACATTTCTGGAAATGCAAATTATCCTTTATTTGTTTGATAACTTGAAGACTCAGTCCTAAAACCGTCATACAGTGGACTATTATCTTTAGATTGTTCTGGTTAGTAAATAATGACAAAAATTACGGTTCAAACAGCAAAGTGAATGACTAGGGTAGATACATTTAACGTTAATTTTAATAATCTCTTGATGGTGCCGATGTGGTTGGCGAAACGCGGATGTTGAGTAAGTGCAGTGTTTTGGTACTGGTGAAAGACCGGACCGGACCGGACCGGGCCATTGTGCGCCTCTGGACGGATTTTGCTTTTGTTTGAGGCGGTGAAAACAGGGGAAATGCGATTTCCGCTTTTCCTCGGTTCTCGCTTTAAATTTGAATATCTTTCGCCCGATGACTTTTTGATGCGACGTGGCGGGTCACAGTTTGTGCGTGATTCGCCTCACGAAAAAAATACACACCGAAACATGCCATCGTTTAGTAGGGTAAAGTGGGGCAGAAATTCGCACGTATGAAACATGTAATATAGTACCAGTCGTTTTAAATTATTCATTTTGGATATATAAAAAAAGATGTTGAAGCAGTGCTGAATCGTTCTTGTACACAATTTTTAAAATTATAGTTCAGGTGTTTTTTTAAATCTGCTGTGGTAACCAAACGTAATATTTTAGTACTAAATACTTGGCATCTGTTACGTTAAATTCAGTATCTAAGACATTTTGGTTTTATATAGAAACATTACTGGGATTTAAGCAACCGTTTGAAAAACAATGCATTGATTGTATAACTTATAGTCAGCAACGAAGTCAAAATACACCCACTTTTTTAAAGGATTACAGATTTTATTACATTTAGGTTTTATATAGATACATTACTGGGATTTAAGCAACCGTTTAAAAAACAATGCATTGATTTATAAACGTAGGATTTTAATTTCTGATCAAAACTAATATTTTTTTTAAGCTTAAAAGGGTTGAATTTTAGGCCAAGAAACAGCTCACTTCTTCAAACGGTCGCCATTTTGCGTAGAATCACCATAAATCAATTTCCAACGTTTAATCACTAGCCGATTCGATGTAGAGTAAAGCGCAACTTTGTTTGTTTGTTTCTGATTACCGGTTGCCGAGGAATCGTGTCCACCGCGAATCCCTACCGTGAAAACGTGCTCCCGACGACAGGCCATAACTCCGCCATTTTTTACTATATATGTTCATAAAAATTCGCGAATATAGTTTAAGAATAAAGTATTTAAACATACTAATTGTTGTTTTAATCTACTGCATACTTTCAGAGAACAAAAATGTTAAAAATGAGGTCCAGATTAAGCTTGTGCCTGCAGGTAACCCCTTAAGGGGACTTTCCCGCATATTCGCTGAAAAAAAAAAGTTTTTTGGGATTTTTTTTTCAGAAAGTATAAAACGGATTGAGACCATATTTTTTAATTGAAAGATAGAGCTATGAAGTTTACATTTATTTGTTTATTTATTTTTTTAACCAAAATGGCGGCCGTCGATCCTTGTTCCAATGCAGCTCGTTCAGGCGGACATGTCTCATGGAAATGAGAATTTTCTACGACACTATTCATCTGAAATCAAAAAATGAAACATTTTTAAAAAATATAGGGTTGTTGTTAGTGTTTATCATAGGGGTTTTTTGAAATTCAAATTTTACGCGATTTGGTGCGACTGTGAAAAAAAAGTACGATTTTGACCTTAAATTTCTACCTTTAAATTGTTATTAAAATTCGAATTTTTGCAAAAAAATGCGCGACCCTTGCGCAAGGAAAATGGAGCCGAAAATGGAAAATTCAAGCGCCGTGACCGTCGTCACAAATCTGGTTGTAACTCGAAATCTAATATGCGGACCACTTTAAAACTTCAGGACAATAAATTTGAATGTATAATGCATCGATTTCCGTAAAAACAAAAAAAATAAAACGATTTTTTGAAACCGAAAAGCGGGAAAGCGCCCTTAATACCCCTTGGCTGAACCCTAACTCAGTAGCAGCTTGTCGTGAAACTCACTGTTTGAAGAAATAGTTTAATTTTTTTTAAAAACGTAGACGTCATAGACTTGATTTTAATTTTAGCCGATTTGCTGATAATTTCTCTAACGAATTTATTTCCTTTATTAGTAAAAATGTAAGCCGTGCGCATTTTTTTCGATGCGTACTTTTGGCCCACTCTACCCTATATCTTTGTTTTCTATTACCCTCTGCCACCCCGACGGGGATGAGCCGGATTGTTTCGCGAATATGCGAAAATAATGGGTTTAGGCTGTAAACCACTTCGTAGAGAGAGTATAATGGCATTGTGCTGCGTTTTATCGTCGACGTAAGTAATAAAAAATGACGCTATTATTTAACGGAATTATTGAAAATGGGCCATTGAATGGCCGCCCGAATTAATTGCTGCAACGGCCATTTTTCATCGGCCCGATGAAAATTTATGTGTTGCCGTAAAAATAAAAACAAAAAAAAACGCTTTTTTATCGCACTAGTCCCCCTACAACAATTAAAGGTCGCACTAAAGTGATTAAAATCGGAATATCGCCGCAACAATGTTCGCCGTCAAAATGGTACCAAATTATAGAGATGATTTATTCGGAGTTACGAGTATTTGAACGCTATGTGTACTCATGCGTCATCACAATTAACGATTTTATATCAATTATTCATTTGCCTGATACAAATACATTTTTTAGTTGGTAATATACAGGGTATCCCAAATTGCTCGATGTTTCGGGCATTATAAATAGAGCGCGGCGTGAAGTACACAACTACGAAACTCATCACTAAGTTGCGGTCAATTATATGATAATACTTCAAGTAGAATGCAACTGTATCAAATGTGTGCCGCTTTCTTTAATACTTGGAATCCACCACTACAAAGTATATCACTATTCGCCACGGAGGTCTAGTCAGTGTCAGCATGAACAGTTGTGGATGTCATTCAGGAATGAACATGTCCAATCGTGAAATGTTATTTTACTGCACACAAAACGATACTACAATTCTAAAAATGTCACTTTCCCAGGTATTATAATATACACTCATATATGTATGTTTCTATATTTTCTGGTAGTTCTCTATATTTTCTGTAAAATATATTTTATATCGGTGGAATTAAACTGAAGAATAAATAGCGGCCGCTGCTGTCGGCGTCGCGTCATCGCTGCAAAAAAAACGCAGTTATCTATCTCATTAAGTATATTCAAAACCAGCACCTGATTACCCAATTCATTGTAACATCAGTGGTAAATACTGATTCTTAACTTCTTTTAAACATCTTTAAATGTATTTAGGAAGCACATCTCTCGGCGCTCAAACTGTGACGTCACAGATTATTCGTAGATATAACCATAAATTAGATATATTGTTTCCTTTCTCATATTGCCTTTTCATTTAGTTTTTCGACTTTCTCTTTTCTGCTATTTTATTTTTTTAACCCATTAACGCCCAAACGGACACATTTTTTCGTCCTTTTTTAGAGCGTCAATCTTGAAGGGAAATTAATGAATTCACTCAATAAAAACCACTTATCCTAATGTTTTTGGATGTGATCTTTCGATTTCCGGGGTCAGAATTGTGATTAAATGCTCTAGAAAAAAATATGGCTGACTTTATGGAGAAAAGTACTGAAAATTTGGGGATTTTTTTTTACAATATTTTTTTTTTTTTTTGGTTCAAAAAGTACTCTAACCTACTCCGGATTGTGGAGGGAGGTGGAGGTAATAGTTGGAGTTGATGATAGGATTTTTTTTTGCCGACCTCAACTGACTCTAATCTTTTCAAAATGGCGAACATTGCAGAAAATCTCATGAAGTATGAATTTTTCTCAAGTATTAACGACAAAATAATGTTATTGTGAGTTTTTCTTGATCCACAGTCATTTTCCTCAATCAAAACAATACTACAGAATATATTTGACTAAATTTTCAATTTTCAATGACGGCGGATTCAAAATGGCGGCCGGATTTCTCAATAAATGGCGCGTTTTTCATTATAAAAAGTGAATAGGAGTTTGTAATTATACTTTTCCTATGTCATTTCATGTTTTAGTAACATTTTGAGTTATTATTGTATTTGAATTATTATTGTATTGTATAGTAACTATTGCCTCCACTTCCCTCCACACTCCCACAATCCGGAGTAGGTTAGAGTACCAAAAAAATTAATATAAAAAAATACCCAAATTTTCAGTAGTTTTCTCCACAAAGTGAGCCATATTTTTATTTTAGAGCATGTAATCACAATTCCCCGGAAATCGAAAGATCACATCCGAAAACATTAGGATAAGTGGTTTTTATTGAGTGAATTCATTAATTTCCCTTCAAGATTGACGCTCCAAAAAGGACGAAAATTTGTCTCCGTTTGGGCGTTAATAGATTAATCTGTATTGCTGACTTTTGTCTGTACCTGATAAAAATACCAACTTCCTCACCATACGACAGATGGACAGGAAACTTACCGATCATGCAAAGGGTCTCACTGTCCCTAAACAGTCGCCTAAATAGCTCCAAACTGCATTTTTTTTTACTGGAACATTCGCCTTAGATTTCCTTCTCTCTGGCAAATTATATATCTGTTTGCCTGTGCAAAGTGGCCTACTTTCCGATATCAAGTTGGCAGACCTGCTTATTTACGCATATTGATTCGGATCTCGCTATAAGGCTGGGGGTAATAAGGGGAGCACTTGGAAAAGAAAGTAAATATTGGCTTAACTCGTTACGCGCTTCTTTAACTTCGCAGTTTGTTTGAGTTAACCTAAAAATATCGAGGAATGCCCGGAATAACTTCTTTGATGTACATATCTCGTATTTAAATGGGAATGAAACGTTTCCCGTTATATTTTAGAGTGAAACAGTTTAAGGAGGAACGATCGGGGAAACCCATTTTTTTTTAATTTTCCAGAAAAGATAGTGCTTTCGAAAAATAAAATTTAGTAAATTGTATTCGTTTTAGTTTGGCACTTGCGTCAGTGGTTATAACTAAATTTTTGTTTTCCATATAGACACACTGAAAACCTATTACACTCGAACCCCTCTTAAGTCACCAAATCCGTGCATCATAGTCTCGCTTAAGTCGCGAAATTTAGTCTCTCTTAAGTCGCGATCATAACCTCAACTTTTTCGTGTTTTAGCTGCAAAAAGAAATATTTAGTGATATACCACAGCACTTGTTTAACGAAAAATGAGCCAACTGAACGAAAAAAATCAACGTCAGTATACCCAGTCGTGCGTGACAAAGTTCAATTTTCCACTTGAATGAATATTTTAAAGGTTAAATATTTTTAAAAGACACCTAACCGATTTTAAATCAATAAATGTATTACACAATCATTTTTTTTTTCAATAAAAATTGTACATATTCATGCGAGAATACAATTTCCAAACGTAGTTCTAAAACTTTTACAGGCGGCGACTTAAGAGGGGCGGTTTCGTGACATAATAGGGGAAAATGTGGTGAAATAAGAGGGGATGTGAATTAAGCGAAGGTGACTTAAGGGGGGTTCGAGTGTATTATGGCAACTAGATTCCAACTCCTTTTTGAGATTATTTCAATTTACGAAAACTTAATAAGAACTTAAAATTAAGTATATCCCTGACTATATGATAACTAGGGTAAATTCATAAATGAAATATATTTTACATACAAGACAATGTACCTGTGATGATTAGGGCCTGGAAAGTGTACTTACTACAATGCAGGGTCGGCCTCGTAAACCGTCATGTCGTTGACGGAAGGACGTATGGGATGCCAAAAGACAGTAGTAAAAATGTGTTAATAACGTACATACCTATCGCTTGCGTCAATCAGTAGTCTTTCTGCATTTCTTCTCGTTAAACGTGAACGATTTGGCCTGTACATATGGTTGTAGAAGGAAAATGATCGTTCCACATTGTGAAAGTTGTTCATAAACTTTTTCTTTGATATTTCAGCTTTTAACTGAAGGAACACAGTGCAACATTTGGATTTTGTTGTGGTGGCAAGAGGCACCTCACTTAAACTTTCAAAACCATTTTAATAAACATTCAGTAATTCACTAGAAACTCCATGCTTCACCACATGTCTTCAACTACATTTACTCGTATCTCAAACATTATCAGAGACAACGCCACAAAGTTTTATATCGGTGTATTCAGAAAAAATGGAGAGATTCCGTCTTTGAAAAAAGCTACACGGTGGTCCATTAACAAAAAAACTTTACTATATTTACGATAAAAATTTACGATTAAAAATTTGGTTCAGTACTAATACTATATCTAAAGGATATATAAATTCTATAATAATAGCTTCATTTTCAGCACAAATTTTTATCATAAATATTAACGGAGGGAGAGGGAGATCAGTTCTCAATCAATTACCCAGTAAATTTTTACGCATGTTGTAGGTGCAAATTCAACGACGACACACGACGCACGTTATTTTCACGAATTTCGCACAGTTGTTTGTATCACTAACAGTTGTTTGTTGTCACCAACATCAATACATTATTATTTTTTACATCTACAGAAGACAATGCACGTGTTACTACTATTTTTATACGTTTACCTGTTTGCAAAACCCGTTTACTAGCTATCAATAACTGATGCGAAATATCTTAAACACCTAAAACTCGTATCAGAACATTAACGACTTTATTACCTCAAAAATCTGTTGTTTCGTCCACTGTCAGCCACATAAATTTATTGCGTATGTCTTCTTTGATATTTCCCATGACACGTTGATATTTCTTTTGCAAATATGTATGGATACTAGGTAATGGAAAATCGGATACATATTTAGCAAAAGAACGTCTAAAGTAAATATTGTCGACCACGTTCCATGAAAGACTACAGACACAAATCATTATGCACAAATCAAACCAATATGCCTTTTTTTCTAACAGTACCAGTAATATTTTGTTGATGTACTTTAATTATCATAGAGTTGTATAGTACCAATCTTGCGTTGTAGCACACTTTCCAGACCCTAATGATAACCTTGTATGTATGTCTGTGTATTATTGTGATTGTGAGTCGCTAGTTCTGGAATTTTCGTAAATCACTGCCAACTCAATAAAACTGGGAACACAGCCATTCGGATCCAGATAAAGAATTGATAAACTACTCCGGCATTTTCTAATACCGTAAACGCTACATTGTGAGAAACTGCTAAGGAGAACATTATTGGTATCGCCATGCTGTTCCTGTATCGGCGCAATGAGAGACAAGACGTAAAATAAAATTTATCGATAGGATATGACATACATAGGTTGCACAATGGAGCACGGGCGGAGCTCGGATGCGATAAATTTAATCCGGAGCAGAATCGGCACCGCTTCCCGCTCGTGTGTATATCGAATGAAACTCGTTTCGGTACAAAAGAGCGCGTAGACCTGTGTAACGACGTTTTCGATCCCAGATGGCTGAGTAATTTTCGGAGGGATTTGTAGAGACGTGCACACGCGAGCACGCATACGCACGACTTGCCGGAATAATCTCCAAGATACATCCGTTCCGATTGGACGTTCGGGAACGCCTCATTCCAAATATTCCTTTCTCTCGGATGGAGATTGATGAGTTAGCTTACTTTTTTGGTTAGCGATCATACCAGAGGGACAAATAACACAGGCCGACAAGATTTTAACCCAGAAACCAGAATATATTTTTCCAAAGGGTTTTGATGCGCTGAATCCGAATATGAGGTCCAAATCTCTCAATTGGCTATGGTTTTCGAGATATCCCAACTTAAATGTGCAAAAAAAGGCGATTTTGGCCTATATATAAGGTTATGTAGCATCGCAAATTTCTTTTTTCTCAAAAAACTATGAACAACATCTTAAAGTACATGCCTTGCCCTTTTAAATGACGTCGAGTTTACTCAAGTCTCTTTTCTTTCGCTGCGATATCGCATTTTGGATTTTTGAACGTTTGTGAATTTCTCTATAATATTATAGAGGCCGACAAGACTTTAACCGAGGTCCAAATCTCTCAATTGGCTCTGGTTTTCGAGATATCCCAACTTAAATGTGCAAAAAACGATTTTGGCCTATTTTTGAGGTTATGTAGCATCGAATGTTTTTCTCAAAAAAACTATGAACAGCTTCTTAAAGTACATGCCTTGCCCTTTTAAATGATGTCGAGTTTACTCAAATACCTTTTTTTCCGCTGCGAATTGCATTTTGAAATTTTTAGGTTTGTGAATTTCTCTATAATATTATAGAGGCCGACAAGACTTTAACCCAGAAACCAGAATATATTTTTCCAAAGGTTTTTGATGAGCCAATTGAGAGATTTGGACTTCGGATTCGTATTCAGCGCATCAAAAACTTTTGGAAAAAATTTATTCTGGTTTCTGGGTTAAAATCTTATCGGCCTCTATAATATTATAGAGAAATTCACAAACTTAAACATTTCAAAATGCGATATCGTAGCGACAAAAAAAGAGAGTTGAGTAAACTGGACGTCATTTAAAAGGGCATGGCATGTACTTTAAGATGTTATTCATAGTTTTTTGAGAAAAAGAAATTTGCGATGCTACATAATCTCAAATATAGGCCAAAATCGCTATTTTTGCACTTTTAGGTTAGGATATCTCGAAAACCAGAGCCAATTGAGAGATTTGGACCTCGAATTCAGCACATCAAAAACATTCGGGAAAATATATTCTGGTTTCTGGGTTAGAGGGTCGGTCTAATTTTGTCGGCCTGTATAATCCACAGCGTTGTGCAACTTGATCCGGCACTGAATGCTCCTTCTGTTTGTCCAATAAAAATTTTGCCACAAGTACATCAACTGGTAAACGCATTTTGTGAGAAGTTTAGGGACTGGATCCTTGTTGGAGGAGAGCACGATGTCGTATGTCAATGGTTTTCTTATAAATGTCTATTTATGACTCCTGCATGTATGTAAGGAGAGCAAGCATATTATACAATTGGTTGAGATACAGCTCTTGGTTGGTTGCTTGATACCTTGTCTGTATCTGTTCTCCTGTATCGATGCCAAGCTTCTTTGATGCTGTTGAGGAAGTTCTGGCAAAAAATCAACAGTATTTCATAAAATTTTCAGGTGAAAATATTGCATGAAATCGACTCGTTTGGGTAAACCAAGGGGGTAAAATGTCTGTATCTCTTGTCTGTATCTCTTCTCCTGTATCGATTTTTTGCCAAAGCTTCTTTGATGCTGTTCAGGAAGTTCTGGCAAAAAATCAACAGTATTTCATAAAATTTTCAGGTAAAAATATTGTATGAAATCGACTCGTTTGGGTAAACCAAGGGGGTAAAAATTGTTGTTTTAAAAAACAGCAGTTTATAATTGCCTTATCTAGAGCTGCATTTGATTAAATGAGTATAGTTGCTCTATTTAGTGTAGGACATTGTTCAGATAATTCCAGACTGTTCTTTCAATATTAGCGATTACACGCTAGCTCAATTTCGCAGTAGATTTATACCGCTCTATGTGTGCTGCTTTGCAATACATTTAGACGATTCGTTCATGTTGCAATAACATTCAGCGTATTCAGCGGAACATCCGCAGATACGGCATTAAAATAGCATCAATTCCCCACATATCTAACCGTTGTGTTTCTAGAAATCGTATTATAAACGTTGGCAGATAACTAAAATGAAATAGCTCAGTTGGAAGACGAGGATTTATTAAATAAACCCTGGTTTGCCGAACTCAAATTGTGAACAAATACACATGTCTATAGTCTCATGGAGCAAACCGTCGTGCGTTAGGTGTGGATTGGAGACGGTGCCAGCGAATATGTTATAGCACCGACTGCACGCCTAGAATAAATAATAGTCGAAATCAATTCGGAATAGCTGAATATTTTATTTTTACACAAAATTACCGAACTCGTAGTCGATATGTGAGGCTCGCAAGTTGGGCCGAAACTTTCCTATTTCTAGTTTACTATTCAGCGTAACTAACTTAAGAAAGTTTGATAGTAACAAGGGTAGTATATTGTTCAGTGTAAATTTGTAAAGCGAACGGTTTAAAACAAGCACAAGACATTGTGGGCGAAAATATTCAGAGCTTACGAAATTTCTTGCGTATACGAGGTGTGGCTATTAAATAACCGAACTGCTGTCGTAACACTTTTTATTCGTTACCAATTACAGTGTCAACTTTTTCGCTTTCAACGTACACCCTTTTGCGATCTCCAAATCGCTCCATACGACTTTTCCACACTTTGTTTCGGGGTCGTAAGTAAAAAACTACAATTCATAACAAATAATCACCGTGTCTAACAAGCCTGGATCAGTGTCAATGTTGTTTAGAATGTCAGCGCAAATGTTCATTTTTTTGGCATCATTTCTGCGTAAATTTTGCGCATGTTGAACGATTCATGCAAAATCTGGCGAACACATTCTTTATCGATTCCTGTTATTTCAGCAAGCACTCGGATGCTTAGATGACGATCTTCGCGGATTAGTTTACCAATTTTGTCAATGTTTTCATCCGTTTTTGACGTTGAAGGCCGTCCGTGGCACGGATCGTCTTCGGTCGTTTCACGTCCCTCTTTAAACCGTTCAAAAACTTGTATGCGGGATAAACGTTGACTCCCGTACACTTCATTTAACATTGCATAAGCTTCTGTGAAAGTTTTCCCCAGTTTAACAAGAAACTTAGGATTAACCCGTTGCTCCATCTGAACACTTAACATTTTTTCGACGCGTCACTGGTGCGTAGACTAATTCAAACGACTGCTACAGTCAAACTGAGCGACCCACTGGCTTGTCCAACTAGCTCAAGGTGGGGAAAGTATCACCAGACTCTGTTCAGACTTGTCGCGACACGCTCGCAGCGTGCTGGTAGCAGCATCAGTTCGTTTATTTAATAGCCATCCCTCGTAGATGAGCAAAAGTGTATTGGGCAGACCATAATTGATTTGGAGCTCTGTTTAAAGAACACTTAATCGAAATAAAGTATAAATAAATTAGTAGTATTGGTCATTCTAGAAGATTATTCATAATCGTTATAACGAACACGTGGTTTGAGAATAAGTCGCAAATGTATACTTAATTTTTAACAATATTGTTGATAACATTATTTTAAATTTTATTCAAGTTATCAGGTACAAGATACTTACCAATGGTGTGTTAAAATTGGGTTTTTATTCAGTTTTATTCTGTTATCCGATTTTTATCAGACTTATGCTCGTCAGATATTTACAATGTAATCTTTTATCATCATAACATAGTATAAAACAAAGTCGCTTCCCGCTGTCTGTTTGTCCCTATGTATGCTTAGATCTTTAAAACTACGCAACGGATTTTGATGCGTTTTTTTTAATGGATAGAATGATTCAAGAGGAAGGTTTATATGTATACTACATGCGTAATATAGCAGAGAAACACTGATAATTTTAGAGATTTCTAATGTGATGTCGTAAACCGTGCGAAGCCGGAGCGGGTCGCTAATAGTATTTAAAATGTTAAAAAAAAGTTGAGTCATATAAAATACAGTCCTTATAAAATACATGGGAAAAAGATATTAACGACTTTTTTAAATGTAAGTTGTGGGCTGGTTTTGGGGGGGGGGGGGATGACGCGACCTTCGATACCTGTCAACTTTTACTTTTTTCAAGAAAACAAGTGCTTAAAATGGACTAATTAATAATGTGAAATTAATTTTCAAACATCTGCAGTACCTCCAGAAAATATTGGAAAAGGGCTGCACAATATTTGCGAAATAATTTTTTTTCTAATCATCACGTGAATACAAAGTATTTTTTGTCTCTTGCTGCCTAAATTTCGAAATCTGTTAAGTCGTTTTAAGTCGTAAAATGGCTTTATAATCACGTAGTTAGTATAGAAAAATGTTTTCACAAATATTTTGCAAGGCTTTTCCAAGATTTTCTGGGAGTTCTGCAGATTTTTGGAAAAAAAATCGCAGTTTTTTTTTTTGTTATATTAGTCTTCTGTTTGGATAACCCACTAAAATCTGGGGTAGGTCATATGCTTCCTTACGAAAATAGGAGTTCAAATTCTACCAGTCGCAGCTGGTATAATGAGATATTCCTCGAAAATACCTGCCTGCGTAAAAAAAACTTTTTCTCATTACGCAAAAGCGCCCGCAGTTCCTAAAACATTGTTAATCCCGAACAAGGAACAGGTATCTGGACGGGGGCACGATTTTTTTTAATGAAAATTTCATATCGGCATATCAATCTTCTTGTTACGAGGGAATTTATTGGAAACCGAGCCCCGTTCGCGGATTTTTTTTCTCTCGCGGTAATAAATTTAATTTTGGCTCGGCAACTTTTAAAAGTCGGCGCGAGCCAAGGAAATTTAATACAGTATTTCGCGAACACGGACAATAACGTAATAATACGGGCTTATCATGCAATTTATACCTATATTTTTACCTTTTTTTTCGGGCGTTAAAAATCTAATTAATCAACGTCGCTTGCGGACATGGAAACAAAACACCGGCCGCAGAAAAAACTTTTAAAATAACGCTATTAAAAAAATGGGGACACTTTTAATGTACCAGGGTGAAATAGAAAGTTGGATGCTTTGGAAAAATGAGTATTGTTGTACGCCTGGGTTGGAAATAAATTCGAACCTAAAATATTTGTAAAGGTGTCAAAAAGGTGGCACAAAATGATTTCAAATAAATTTTATTTCAATATTTTTGACCAAATTTTTATTTTAATTTTTGTACCAAAAGTTACAGACATTGTAGAAATTTGTAGAAAATTGTAGAAAAACCGCTACCAACATTTTGTTTCTGAAATGGAAATCCATATCTCATAGCTTTAATAGAAACTGAAATACAGGGTGTCTAAAAACTCTGGAAACGGTGATGTCACATAAAAGCCACTGAAGCTCCGTCCAATATTATCTATCCAATTTTGGTATGTTATACCTGCAACCTATAATTAGACGTATTGTATACTTGAATGCAATTATTGGTAGAGATGAATTAACTTATTTTTGTCAAAAAAAAATACAAGAACAAAGAGTTTATTTGATTATTCCAGATTTTATATTACCTTAAAAAAAGTTGCACTATATTTCTCATGAATATCATGAATATCATTGCAACTGCTTTATATTTCCTTTGTTGCTTTTTTTTTCGTGATTTGTGATTTTTTTTAATCACTGATTTTTTCCCTTGGCATAAAATATTTTTATATTCATGTAATACTGTATTAAAGATATATTATACATATACAGTATACAGGGTGAGTTTTGAGTGTTTTAATTATGGCAGAGGTTCTTAACTTAAAACTGTGTGCTCTTTTCAAATTTCTGAAAATACATAGGATGTTCTATTTAGGATAATCGATACACAGGAGTATATCCACTCAAAAGGGTGCAAACAGTGGCACATAGGAGGTGTGTAAATTAAGTAATGATACTGGAAACGTAGCGCCCGATCTAGCAACACTGCGGAGACGGGACTTACAAGGCTGTAGGTTAACATGTAAGGTACCTTCAGTACAAGTTTGAACTTGTTAGAGTGGTTGAATTTGTTTGTTCTTTGTGACTGTTTTCGTAAACTGTTTTTTTCTAGTGCGTTTTAAAAATGAATAACATTAATTTTGAGCAACGGTGTTGCTAACAGGTTTTACTTCAGACTTGGACACAGCGCAACGGATACTTTCACGCCTATGGAGACAGTGTTCAAGAGCCGAGGTTTTTCGGTGGTTTGAGGAATTCTCAGAAGGAAGAGAGTCGATTGAAGATAAACCACGCAGCGGAATGCCTTCATCTTCAAGAACTGATGTTGGTGATGATAAGAATGTCGATATAATACGGGATCTTGTGCGTTCAGATAGTCGGTTGAAGACAAGAATGATCGGAGAAGAGTTAAATTTGAACCACATCACTGTTCATCAGATTTTAACTAACGAATTAGGGATGAGAAAAATCTGCGCAAAAGTGGGTCCAAAAAACATTTCGCAGGAACAAAAGGACATTAGGAGAGAAAGGTGTCTTGACTTTTTGGAATCGATTGAAAATGATCCCCATTTTATGGAACATGTCATTACTGGTGATGAGACTTGGGTGTTTGAGTACGATCCGGAAACTAAGCGCCAAAGCATGGAATGGCACACTTCAAGTTCTCCAAGACCAAAAAGAAGCAAGAATGACCAAGTTGAAAATCAAATTCATGCTGATTTGCTTTTTTTTGATAGCCAGAGAATTGTCCACAAAGAGTTTGTGCCTCCAGGCCAAACAGTAAATCAACAATTTTACAGAGAGGTTCATGAAAAACTTCAAAAAAGGGTCAGACATGTGACACCAAACATCAAGAACAACTGGATGTTGCATCACGACAGTGCGCCTTGTCACACAACCATTTCAGTAAACGAGTTTTAAGCCAGTAAACACATTCCTGTGGCTCCTCAGCCTCCTTATTCGCCTGACTTGAGTCCTTGTGACTTTTCTCTTCCCGAGATTGAAAATTCACCTCAAGGGACGTCATTTTGGGACCACAGAAAACACTCAAACGGCTGTAACCGACCAGCTGAAGGCTATTCCAGTATATGAGTTGCAGCACTGCTATGAGGAATGACAGAACCGTCTCCAGCGCTATGCCGCTTCCCAAGGAAGGTATTTTGAAGGAGACAATACTGAATTGTAATTATATCCGTCTGTAACTGTATGTCATTACTTAATTTACACACCTCGTACATGGTGGTTCCGAATGAAGTAGCAGTCTCATTACTTAATTTACACACCTCGTATTACATTTTAGTATTTGTCATGAAATAAACATTCTGTGGACCAAAAACTCGCCGTATGTTTTACTAGCCGTTTTTAAAATATTCTGGGAGGGTGACGCACATTTTATTTGAAAATAAATTTCATTTTAGATTAGACAATATGCCACTGAGCATAACCGTCCGGTGTTGCGCGTTCGTGTCCGTGCGTAACGGTTTACTTAAAAGCATCTATTAAATATTTCCGGTAGCGCGCCACCGGCTTTACTTATGAACTAAACTTTCTGGCGAAGTAATTAGCGACGCGCAACGTGACTCTATGATGGAAGATAACGCGAATTAGCGAAACGCAAACAGTACAACAGAAGTTGTCTTATTTATTAGCGGATTAAGTCGTGGAAGATTGCTCTGGCGCAGGGCTGAGTCTGATAAGATAAATAATCCTCGGTAAACTACGTGTCTCTGGAATTCGCTGTAAAAGACCAACAAAAGCCCAGAAATATGTATGAAGTAACTAGCCACCAAAAAAAATCAAAGTTGGCCGAGCAATAAAAAAGACGTATTTCTATTCTTAACCCATTAACGCCCACAGGACAGAATTTTGACATTAAAGTTCGAGTTGATGCCGTTCAATGAATTTGAGAAAAACAAAGTTCCAAACTACCTTTTCCTATGTTTTTGAGGGTGCTCTTTCAAATGGTGATGGTTAAAAAATTTTTCGCTTGCATTTTTTTTAATGACTTCGTTCCCTTTCCATTTTTTTGACTTAAACCTATTCAGATCGTGGCCTCGATGTCTAAACATAAGATAAATAAAGTTAGAAAGGTCTAACAAATTTTTACTAAAACAAAATGGCGGCCTAATTGAATTTTTTTTCAAAAACGATAGACTTTTTTTTCGTTTTCGAAAACGATAGACTTTATCAAAAATTTTCAAAGAACAAAAAATGTTTTGGAATTGGTCAAAGAATACTTTCAATTTTTTTCAGAATATTCCGAAACCATTTTCGAAAAATCGTGAAATCGAAATTTTGAAAAACGTCATAAAAAAATCTGAAAAAAATTTGATAATAATTTTTGACCAATTCTAAGACAATTTTGTTCTTAGAAAATGTTTGAAAATTGATGGTATTCGAAGAAATATTTGGAAGTTTTTTTTCGTAAAGCATACATATTTTTTTTCTTGTAGGGTTTATCAAAAATTTTCTAAGAACAAAAATGTCTTAGAATTGGTCAAAGAATATTATCAAATTCTTTCAGATTTTTTGATGACGTTTTTCAAAATTTCGATTTCACGATTTTTCAAAAAAATCGAAAATCATCACGGAACATTAGGATCATTCTATTCTTTGATCAATTCTAAAACATTTTTGTCGATAAAGTCGATCGTTTTCGAGAAAAAATTTGTAGTTTAAAAAAAAATTCAGTTAGCCCGCCATTTTGTTTTAGTAACAATTTTTTAGATCTTAATAACTTTATTTATTTTAAGTTTAGACATCGGGGCCACGATCTGAATAGGTTTCATAAAAAAAAAGAAAATGGAACGAAAAGTCATTAAAAAAAAATACAAGCGAAATTTGACGTTTTTTTGGATTAATTCTAATTTCTCCATGGTTAAATATTGTTTAAAAAAATTTTTAACCATCACCATTTGAAAGAGCACCCTCAAAAACATAGGAAAAGGTAGTTTGGAACTTTGTTTCTCTCAAATTCATTGAACGGCAT
Organism: Aromia moschata; assembly: GCA_029963805.1. NCBI lineage: Eukaryota > Metazoa > Arthropoda > Insecta > Coleoptera > Cerambycidae > Aromia > Aromia moschata. The sequence continues at coordinate 120,070 of JAPWTK010000225.1, forward strand.
CAACTCGAACTTCAATGTCGAAATTCTGTCCTGTGGACGATAATGGGTTAATCTTAAATTTATAACCTTATGTAATTGTCAAGGCTGTTACAGCCGTTGTTTATTTTACAATTGTGGCAGCCACTTGTCAAAAGTTTGACCACAACATAGTTTCTTTTCGAGCCTCGACATAACCCCTATTTACATCTCTTTCGTTCAGAGCCAGATTTGACGTCTTTTTTTTTTTGGACGGCACCATTAATGTAATTGTGCCATGACAGACATAAAAGAAAGAGAGACAAGAAAGATCAAAAGAAGACGAAGAGGAAAAGGGAGAGGAAGAGGAAGAAGAAGAAGAAGGAGAAGAAGAGGAGTAGGAGGAGGAAAGCTCCAAAATAATCATTATGCTGTTCTGTTGTCATAAAAACTACTAATATGCGGTTGTAATGATGATGTTGACGCAAAAAATTGAAAAAGAAGTGCAACTGAATACCTTGAACAAATCTGAAAAAAATACTTGAATTATGGGTAGCTGTGAAGTTAATTATAGGTATTTTGATTACATTTTCCTTACAACGTTTGCAGTAGCGTTGGTAAATTGTAACATTCTGCGCTTTTAATAAAGTTAATTCGTCCTATGTAACATCCGATTTATTACTGTTTTTTTTTACAACACTGACGAAATTTTACTTCAGAGAGAGAACGCGTCTTCAAGTTGCCAGGAGGCCCCTAGAGATATTTTAGACTTCTGCAAGGTTAACTGCGTTGTGCTGAGGATTCTCTGACGTTTAAGCGATTTAAAGTTTTGCTGTAGTTCGCTTGAGTTATTAAATAAATGGCAGAGTCGTCAGTGACGTGTCTCAGTTTCGAAAGGCAACCGGCCGGTTCTATCTTTAAATACTAAACTAGTTCTCTAATAGTTTTTAATCATACTATTAAATACTCGTTTATATAAAACGAATTACATTAACTGTATACTTACATATGTACAAACGAGGTGTGTAAATTTAGTAATGAGACTGGCAACGTAGCGCCCGATCTAGCAACACTGCGGAGACGGGACTTAGAAGGGCGGTAGGTTAACATGTAAGGTATCTTCAGTACAAGTTTGAACTGTTAGAGTCGTTAAAGTTGTTTGTTCTTTGTGATCGTTTTCGGAAACCGCTTTTTCTAATGCTTTTTCAAAATGAGTGACATTTTGACAGAGCCCAGGTTTTTCGGTAGTGTCAGGCATTCTGAGAAGAAAGAGAGTCGATTGAATGAGAACCGATGAAAATGTCGATAGAATAGGGAATACTTGGTGCGTTTAGATCCTCGGTTGACGACAAGAATGATCGGGGAAGAATTAAATTTGAATCAAACCACTGTTCATCATATTTTGACTAACAAATTGGGGATGAGAAAAATCTGCGCAAAAATGGTTCCAAAAAACCATTTTTGGGTGTTTCAGTACGACCCGGAAACCAAGCGCCAAAGCATGGAATGACACACCTCAAGCTCTCCAAGATTCAAAAAAAGCAAGAATGAGCTAGTCGAAGATCAAATGCATGCCGATTTGCTTTTATGATGGCCAGGGAATTGTCCACAAAAAGTTTGTGCCTCCAAGCCAAACAGTAAATCAACACCTTTAGAGAGTTCTTGAAAAACTTCGAAAAAGTGTCATGCGTTGCATCACGCCAATAGATGTTGCATCACGACAATGTGTCTTGTCACACAGCCATTTCAGTAAACGAGTTTTTAGTCTTTTCTAGACTTTTTTCTCTTCCCGAGATTGAAAAATCGCCTCAAGGGACGTCATTTTGGGACCATAGAAACATTCAAACGGCTGTAACCGACCAGCTGAAGGCTATTCCAGTATATGAGTTCCAGCAATGCTATGAGGAATGGAAGAACCGTCTCCAGCGCTGTGTGGCTTCCCAAAGAAGTTAGTTTGAAGGAAACAATACTGAATTATAATTCTATTCGAATAATGAAATTTTAAAAAACCAGTCACATTACTTAATTTACACACCTGTATATCTGTCTAGCGTAAAAACTGGTGCTGATAATAATTTTATGATTATGATAAGTTTTTTAATACTTAATTGTATCCATAATTAGAGTATCACATTCGTATTTCATTTCCAGTGGCGTCCTCCAATTCGCCCATCATCGAACATGAATAACCGTTCAACCTCGCGTCGGATTTTCACGGGGGAGAGTTTTGCATGTTGTGCCCGCAGGTAGTTTTAGGCGTTCCGAATATATGCACTTCTTCGATGGTGAAATATTTTAAATAAAATTTTATTTCAATTTAATATAGGCCCATATCTATGGACGTGTATTAAAATGTGTTACTCTATCCATAATATACAAATATCATGACTAGATTTATATCAAACGAGTGAGATGAAATATAATTTTTCAGTAATATTTGTTTTTTTTTTTGGTATAAAATAACGCAATATTTACCTTCCCTTGTTTATTCAGGGGCAGGTTTCATTTTGCGATACACATAAATCATTATTAATTTTTTCAATATTATTAATGTAAAATTCTGTGTATACATGACCGTACTTTATTGTTGCAAAGCATATACCGGCATGATTAATGCAAATAGTTTATTGCATACCCATTTAATTTATTAGCCACGTACATACATATATCTTTGTTTAACATTTATTTAAACAATACGTTTCCAATATTTCCCTTGCAATACGTTCATGTAAAAAGAGTATTTTATTTTCAGTTCAGGTAACTCTATATTACATATTTTAAAACGGAACCGGTACAGTTACCTGTATATTAATTTTAACTCAATTTTTTTTGGTTTCAGGTAAGCGAGAAAACTTCATACACTAACACTGTAGGTAAGTGAATATCTATGTTGTTTTTTTTTAATCAGGTTTAAGAGCATTGACGTCTGTCATCATCAACTTTTAAAATATTTAAATTATCTGTCTCTCTGTCAACATTTTTTAGGATCATATTTTAGCAACCCTCAATATTTACCACCCACAATTTTACAATCTTTCAGTGTAAAATCTGAAATCCATTAAATTTTGGAATTTCATCTAAAAAAAGTGTAGACAGTTTTGAGGTAGAATTAGTTACACGTTCTTCAGTACTTTTTAGTTGATGTTTTCACCCTTCAAACGCTGCCACATCCCCATTAATCGGGGCTCAATAATTAACAGACGTCAATGAAATATGGATTATTCAAAGTTGTGTGTAGTTTTCCAATTTCGACGGTAACTAATGGGATAGAGGCGGCCAGCTCTAAACGCTGAATTTCGAGCGTTTGCTGAGTGTGCACACCCCCCAACGCGGATGCCTAATTAACTTGTTAATAATTCCCTTAATCACAACATCGGAAATTTATTGTGGACGGTTAGGAACTTTGATTGCCATCGCCCTTTGATAAATTGCCATCGGTCCAAGGGTCAGCGCGGTGTTTGCTAGATATGGGTTTCTATAGTGTTCTGTGATCTGCTTTCACGTTGAAATACTATGTCATCCAATTTTTTTTTAACTGTCAAGGATGTTCTTGAAGTTTTGAAGCTGCTTCTGATCTCCATCCTAAGCCCACAATTAGTCGAAAGTTACTACTCATGAATCTCTCTGCTGCACTAATTCGACAATGCAACACAAGTCGCTTGGTTTCAATTTTTTTATGTTAGTTCAGTCTCTTCTTCATCAGTATTCTTCTGGGTAGACATCAAAAAGGCAATTGTTTTGGTTACTTTGTTAGATATTACATCAGCACATCATTTAACGTCAGTAAAATGAATAAGAAGAGTCGGCGACTAAAATTAGACCATTCAATATACGAGGTGTGTAAACTAAGTAATGAGACCGATCTTTTTTAATTTTTTTTATTCGAATAGAATTACAGTTCAGTATTATCTCCCTCAAAAGGGTGGCTTCCTTGGGAAGCCACCCAGCGCTGGAGACGGTTCTTCCATTCCTCATAGCAGTGCTGGAACTCATATACTGGAATAGCCTTCAGCTGGTCGGTTACAGCCGTTTAAATGTTTTCTATGGTCCCAAAATGACATCCCTTGAGGTGATTTTTCAATCTCAAGCAAATAAGGAGGCAAATAAGGAGGCTGAGGAGCCACAGGAATGTTTTTACTGGCTAAAAACACGTTTATTGAAATGGCTGTGTGATAAGGCGCATTGTCGTGATGCAACATCCAGTCGTTCTTGATGTTTGGTCTCACACGCATGACCCTTTTTCGAAGTTTTTCAAGAACCTCTCTGTAAAAGTGTTGATTTACAGTTTGGCCTGGAGGCACAAACTCTTTGTGGACAATTTCCTGGCTATCAGAAAAGCAAATCAGCATGCATTTGATCTTCGACTTGCTCCTTCTTGCTTTTTTGGATCTTGGACAGCTTGCTTGAAGTGTGACATTCCATGCTTTGGCGCTTGGTTTTCTGGTCGTACTCAAACATCCAAGTGTCATCACCAGTAATGACACGTTCCATAAAATGAGGGCCATTTTCAATCGATTTCAAAAAGTCGAGACACCTTTCTCTCCTGATGTCCTTTTGTTCCTGCGAAATGACATCATTTTGGAACCATTTTTGCGCAGATTTTTCTCATCCCCAATTCTTTAGTCAAAATCTGATGAACAGTGGTGTGATTCAAACTTAACTCTTCTCCGATCATTCCTGTCTCTGTAGGCGTGTAGAAGTTTTGCAAAAGTATGCGTTGCGCTGGATCCAAGTCTGAAGCAAAATCTGATATCACACCGTTGCTCAAAATTAATGTCACTCATTTTTAAAACGCGGTAGAAAAAAAAGGTTTACGAAAACAGTCACAAAGAACAAAAACAAATTACTAACAAGTTGAAACTTGTACTGAAGCTGCATTACATGTTAATCTACCGCCCTTCCAATAGAGCTGTAAAATACTCGCACTTTTGAGTACTCGTAACTAATCGTTACTTTCCGGTAAAGTATCCGTTACTTAATATTCGTTACTCGAGTACTCGTTTTGTGCGATGTATTGCCGCTCGGGTCCGGTATTCAGTATCGGTAACCTATTTCGCGTTCGTATGAGTAGATATGTATTAGGCATAGGTATAGGTGTTAGCTTTGTGCTTTGTAGTTTGTATCGTTTATTAATTATTTGTAGTAAACGGTATTAGGGTGTGTAGAAAATGTGATAAATACTTGTTTATATTCAAACAATGATAATATTACGTATTATCTAATCATTATTATCTATTATTAGCTCTTAGAGGCTTGTATTGTAATTTTTATTTCAGGCATTTGATCATGTTTATTCAAAATAAGTAAAATGAACTGAATCTGATCCAAGAGAGAATAAGTAATAATGTTGATTTCTTATATCTTATTAGGTATTTGTTTTCATGACGAATAACATACCAAAACCAATTTAAATAAATTAACCTAAGGTAAGGAACAGTCTTTATTCTCTTTACAGAGTATATATAGTAAAATATTTTTAAATGGGATTACAACTTATTAACTACATACTTATAACCTAACTTTAGATTGTGATGAAAAACAAAATAATGAATTCTAAGTTTAAAAAAATATAATAAAAAAACAAATGAATCAACATGTAAAACATAAATAATAGTCTTTCGACAGAAACATAAACACACTAGCTACTATTATATTAAACTTCGGTTGCAATTGAGAAATAAAATGTTTTGTACATTTTTGCCTTTGAGACTACTTCGTCTAATAGAAACTACCTCGCCCGCTTTGGAAAAAATTCTTTCTGATGGTACTGAAGTGGCCATAATACATAAATATTTTTTTTGCTAATCTAGAAAGTCTTGGATAAAGTAATGCACGGTTTTTCCAGTATTCCAGAGGGTTTTCTTTTCTGCCTAAAGGTGCATCTTCAACATACATCCTAATCTCAATTATAGCTTGAGAGAGAGGTGTTTGAGTTAATGATAACTTCGATTGTTTATCAAAGTCTCTCCATACTAGGTCTTCTTCTTCATCAGAGTCGCTTTGATTATTTCCTCTTTGTTCTTCTGGCGATGTCTTCTTTTCCGCTTCGGTCTCACTCCTTTCCTTATTAATTAAGCTAACTACTTCTTCCTGAATTTTTTCTTTGGTTCTCTTGAAATATTCGTCAGAACTGAAAGCTCGGTTTTTAAACCTAGGATCTAAAAACGCGGATTTTGTAATTGGGCTGTTGGACTCAATTTTCCCAAATCTTGTTGTCATTGATTTTTGTAGGTTTAGAAGCATAAGTTTACATTCTGGTTGTATCACTGTATCATTAAGTTTATATAAAACAGAATTGAGACCTCTAACAATATTCATAACTTTAGATAACGTCACTGTCATTTCGGCACTCATTTCGCTAGTGACTTGCTCGAAGGGTCTAAGTATTTTACAAGTTTCTTTTAATACTAACCACTCGGGTTGAGATAGCATCTCTATAGGGTTGTGTAGCAAGCCAATAGTGGCTATCAGTGGTTCTTCAAGCTTCAATACACGCTCAAACATGTAATAAGTTGAATTCCATCTGGTTGGCACATCATTTTTAAGTTTTAATGGTATTGAGTCTGGATTAATTTGCCTTTGAGTGGAAAAAATTTTGAATTTGCTTGAGTACTTCTGTGAAAATGTTCTACTATAGTTTTAATTTTTTTACGTGTTTGATCTATTTCTTTTAAGGATTCTTGAACTATTATATTTAGGGTGTGAGCAATACAAGATATATGACTCCATCCAACTATTTTAATGGAACTCACTACATTTGCCGCATTGTCTGTACTAACAGCAACAATTTTATGCGATATATTCCATTCAATGGCGACTCGTTGTATTTCTTCTGATAAATTTTTTGCTGTGTGGCTTTCTTCATAAGGAAAACAATCGAGCAAACAAGAATAAAAATTCCAATTTTCTGTAATGAAATGAGCTGTAACGGAAATGTAACTTTCATTGGCCCTTGATGTCCAACCATCTGTAGTTAAGGTCACATATTCAGCAGACTGCAATAACTCCTGTAAGGATCCTTTAACACTTTCATATTTCTTGGGTAATAAAGATTGGGTGAATGTTTGCCTAGAAGGAAATTTATAGGAAGGTTCTAGCTCTAAGATTAATTTTCGAAAACCTGAGTCTTCAACTATGGAAAATGGCTGTAGGTCACTAACGATCATGTTTAAAATTAAATTGTTTATTTTTTCTTGCCTCGGCAGAGATATTGGTTTAGTTACAAAACTAGATAAGGAAGCTTGATGTTTCTTTCGCTTTGCTGCTGGAGGTATGACTTCATTCTCATTTTCGTCTTTCGAAAATGGTTGAGAAGTTCCAGGTGAAGATGCTATCCTCATAGTTTTTACGGTACTAGTCGGTGTGGAAGATGTACTTGATGACTTTGAGGGGTTTTCTGAAAACCGTAGTCAAATTAAATATACGTATATAGATCGCAAAATAAAGTGTGATGATTTCTTTTACTAAAAAATAGTCACCTACCAATTGTCTGTAGCTGATTAGTTGATGCATTCGAAACAAATCTGATAGCAGATTTATCCAGACCAATTGTTGGGTGTTTACTCCTAAGGTGCTTTTTTAAATTTGATGTTGTTCCTCCTTTATATGAATAACTATTACCACATAAATTACATTTTGTCCTCTCGTTGGATAGTTGGGAAAAATAATTCCAAATGTCACTCCTTTTTTGATTTTCAGACATGCTTAAATAAAAAAAAAAACTATACCTTAATATCACATTTACATCATCTCTTTAGTAAAATTTATTTAATAGTTCATCGAACTTCGAACTTACCTGGCTAAGAACTTACCTGGCTAAATATTCTATTTCGTAGCTAATATTATTAATTAATTTTCAAATTTGCTGGGAAATACACAAATACGTACAACACAACAGAACAAAACCCATAGTGTCTAGTCTTTAAATCGTGAACTCTTTTGCTTTCGCGCCTACCCATTTATTCTAATTTAGAAAACTGTAATTGCAGAAATAACAGCTTACGCTTAATGTCAATAGATGGCAACATGTCCGTTAGAAATAATCGCGGCCCTGATATCTAATCGTTTCGGTTCCCAGTTCCCAGTACCCAGTAGGTATTCTGGTTCGAGTACTCGAATAACTATAGCGTCGGTCATTTTTGTATCCGTTACTTCGGATCCGGACAAGTAACGAGTACTCGAGTAACGAATAGTTACTTTTTTTACACCTCTACCTTCCAAGTCCCGTATCCGCAGTGTTGCTAGATCGGGTGCTACGTTGCCTGTCTCATTACTTAATATACACGCCTCGTACATACAATACGCGTCAGTTGAAGTTAGCACATATAGTGGGTGGGCGTGGTTATGATTAACGATAATCTTATTGGACAGTGGCTTCTGTGACGTAAAGTTAGGCCATGCCCACCTTCGAGAATTGGTTCACTCACTTTTAGCATTTGCTAAGATGAAATGCAGCGGTTTGTATACAACAAGTTATTGTATACAACAGTAATTGCTTCTCATGAAACGGATACCTAACTTTATTATCTGCGTAGAAACTATAAAATTATCTCCATTTTCGTCATGGATCGCTACCGGTTTACAAAAGGGCGCTTGATTCAAGCTAATGCTTTCTCAAATGTAGAGTGTGACACCAATCTAATTATCCTAGGATTGCTAATTAGCGTTTCACTCGTAGTTTGATTCTAAAAGTTTTATTTAGTTGATGCCAACAACTTTCATGCGAATACGTGATATGCCACCATGGATTAATGAATTTATTTGTATTGTAGGAATTTTGCAAAATGTTCGCTTACAATATAGTTTAGAGTCTGTAAAAGTTATATAATTCCACGCTGATGAAAAAAAGATACAGCTGATGTACGAAAGGAAAGTAATTTTGAGGGGATATGGAATGTGCATATAAAAAATTAACATATTCAGTCATGTTTCTGTACATAAATTTTTTCAATAACATAAAGTGGTAATAGTAATGACTTCAATGTTACTTTGTTTTGACTATTTGTATATACATAAATGATCTCCGTAGTTTTTAGTAAATTAATCGGTCCCATAAATTTTAGTAAATTACGTGAAAATAAGTAATTTGTTAAAACAACGGTTATTTCGGTATGAACACCACGTTTCACGGTATGACACTTTTCTCTAACAGCGGAAACGAACCTTCTAAATATCTATCATAGTCAACGAATGAAGCTGAAAGAAACCTCTTGAACTTTACTTTTCCTCAGCATCCTACGTCAAATATCCTCTATTTGACGAAAAGTAATTCATCGCATTCATTCTACTTTCAGATATATATAAGATACCTAGAAAGTATCAATGTACGTCGTCGATAAAGAATCGTGTGTACGCTTTATATTTGTAGAGATGGTGAATAAAAGTAGTATCGTATAAGACCAGGAAAAGATAAAATAGCGAATAGGAATGCAAGTGTAATTAAATATACGAGGTGTGTAAATTAAGTAATGAGGTTGATTTTTTTAAATTTTTTTATTCGAATAGAATTATAATTCAGTATTGTCTCTTTCAAAATAATGCTCTTGAGAAGTCGCACAGCGCTGAAGGGGCTCTTCCATACCTCATAGCAGTGCTGAAACTCATATACTGCAGTAGTCTTCAGCTGGTCGGTTACAGCCATTTGAATGTTTCTGTGGTCCCAAAATGATGTCCCTTGAGGTGATTTTTCAATCTCGGGAAGAGAAAAGTCACAAGGGCTCAAGTCAGGCGAATAAAGAGGCTGAGGAGCCACAAGAATATTTTTACTGGCTAAAAACTCGTTTTCTGAAATGGCTGTGTAACAAGGTCCATTGTCGTGATGCAACATCCAGTTGTTCTTGATGTTTGATCTCACACGCATGACCCTTTTTTGAAGTTTTTGAAGGATCTCTCTGTAAAAGTGTTGATTTACAGTTTGGCCTGGAGACACAAACACTTTGTGGACAATTCCCTGGCTATCAAAAAAGCAAATCAGCATGCATTAGATCCTCAACTTGCTCATTCTTGCTTTTTTTTGGGCCTTGAAGAGCGTCCATGTGTTGGCGTTTGATTTCCGGGTCGTACTCAAACACCCAAGTTTCATCACCAGTACATAAAATGCGGATCATTTTAAATCCATTCCAAATAGTCAAGATGTATTGTCTGATACATGTCGCTGTTTAGTCCTGTAACGTTGTACTCAAGCTTTAAACTAAAAAACCAATCTCTTAACCCACATAAACCCATAACCCTATAACCCCATAGTCCCATAACCACTAACTCTATAACCCCGTAACCCCATAACCCCTATACTAAAGAAAATAAATGAGCAAAGTCAATCTACATTATATCAATGTTTCAATACCAAAACCCATAACCCTATAACTCCATATCTCCATAACCACTAACCTTATAACCCCGTAACCCCAAAACCACGTAACCCCATAACCACTAACCCTATAATCCCATAACCACATAAGCCCATAACCATGTCGTCATACTCAATCTCTCACAGCAAAACAACTAAGTATCGTGGCATAGATTCCACAAAACTAAAACTGTTAAACCCTATAACCTCATAGCCCGATAAATTCTAATTAAAAATACCATACCCCCTAAATTATCGGACTCAATTGTAAATTTATTTAATAGTTGTAAAACTGTCAGCATCAGTGTTATCCGTTGTACACCGCAAGGAGGTTGCGTGAAAAAAGCGAACCTATAAAAGCTGTTTTAGAGTTATTGGGGTTATGGGGTTATTCGGTTTAATGAAATGGGTTTACGGAATCTTGCGAAACACCTGCGAAATTGCCATAATGCAGATTGCCTGTGATGATTTATTTATTTTTTTGGTTACAGGGTGATGGAGTTATGGGGTTACGGGGTTTCGGGGTTACGGGGTTAAGGGGTTATAGGGGTTAGTGGTTATGGAGTTAGTGGTTATGGAGTTATGGGGTTATAGGGTTATGGGTTCCTGTTTTGTAACATTGATATAATGCAGATTGACTTTGATGATTTATTTTCTTTAGTATCGGGGTTATGAGGTTATGGGGTTACGAGGTTATACGGTTAGTGGTTATGGGGATATAGGGTCATGGGTTTGTGTGAATTAACATATTGGTTTTTTAGTTTAAAGCTCGAGTAACAACGTTACAGGACTAAACAGCGTTGATTACAGGTTTTTTTGAGGTTATGGCGAAATACTGACGTGATGGGGTCAATCTGACCTTGGATTCGGATTCAGCGACCCCGAAAACACACAGTAAACATAGTCAGACCCCTGGGCCAAAAATTATTTTTTTTGTGTGTGATTGTGTACTCTTTTATATCAGATCTCCGTATCGAATTTAGACCTCTATACCATTTCGAAATATTAAGAGTTTGACTATATTCATGTAAGGAACTTTTGGTTAAGGGCCGATTACACCTTTCTAGCATCGTGTCTATTAATCTACGAGTACAACCAACAGTTTTACCGATTTGATGTGGTGCACAGTTGCGCCATTATATCGGCATTAGTGTCGGGATTATTTGCCCTTTTAAAAACTGGCGTTTTAAGCGCCGACGTCGATCACCGAGTAAAAGTTTATGAAACCCGATGCGCTTAATAAATTCCCGGCCATCAATTAATTTGCCTTTAGCCGGCGCGTGACATCTGTTGGGTTTCAGTATCTTGACCAGAAACAAAACGCGTCCGCCATATTTCAATCAGATGTCGCCCAGCGATTTCCGTAGCTGCTGATATAAATCCAGCCGCGGCAGCTACCGTTGTGATTGCGCTGTGTGTCACAAATGGCGCTTTTTTCCGACGCGTCTCGTTTAAATAGCGGGAGTCGTAAATATTGCATGCGGGCAAAAAAGGCAACTGCTGCAACACGGGGTCATTTAGTCACTGAACTATCGTCACTGATGGCTAGCTGAAATGTTGTACCACGCAATTGGTACAGTGTGTCCAAGTCCAAGTGCTTCTAAACTGTGTTTATTTGAGGATGTGTCCAAGTTCTTGAGATATTTGAAATTGCCGACACTGACGCGCTTGACATTAGACATTGTATATGTGGTGTCTAACCTTCGATGTAAGAAATAGATCGTTTTACGCATGAACAACGTTGGGAAATTGTTTCCAAAGTGAATGCTGTATTGCAGAAACAGTGAGAAAATTGAAAAAAAATTTTTGGTCGAAATGAAGCTCCATCAGCGCCTGGTGTAAGAAAGTTCTTAAGGAAAGTTCGTGAAACTGGCATGCTTATGGATAACAGAAGTCATCCACGTGCTCGTCCGGTGCGCACAGCTGAAAGAATTTCTGCTGTTGCCCAAAGTGTGCGTGAAAACCCAATAATCTCACCTCGTCACAGAGCACAACAACTTTAATGTCAGTCGCACTCTGAGGGGAATATTGCATAAAGACCTCGAATTATTTACAAGTTGCAACTTACTCAAGAGGTAAAGGAAAATGACCATCCACTTCATTATCGCTTCTCCGTGTGGGTTTTAAATGAGCTTGAAAATGACGCCGATTTCAATCGAAATTCAGTTTTTCGGACGAAGCTCATTTTCATCTTGAAGGACATGTTAATAAACGGAACTATAATATTTGTGATTCCGAAAATCCACACGTAGTCATAGAGAACCCAATGCATCCTGCAAGAGTGACTGTTTGGTGTGGGTTTTGGAGTGGTAGCATCATTAGCATAGACTCAAAATGAAACATATAATAACTTGGCATAACTTTGCATTTTTTTTGCTATTTTTTTTCACAGTGCTCGGAATGGCCCTTTGTGCTAAATATCAATGTAGGGATCGATTCTTAGCAAGTTGAAAAGTTCATCATCAAAAAACGTGAACTAACTTTGCGTCTAGTGCATAAAATCAGCCTCGTAACTTATAAACTGAGCTACACAAACCATTATCGTCCGCTCACCGTAAAATTATGCCCATTCGGGTGTCGGCCGTATCGATTCTGGCCCGCGACCATGCCCGAATTTTACGATAGTGCACCCCCGGCTCCGTCGCCCCGATAATGTTCCTAGTGTGGCGGGTGCACTGTTTTATACCGTCTGATTTATATCGCCGTACAGATTCAAATTCCGCCGTATATCATCCGCGAACGCGGAATCGTTGTCACGGGCACGCTACCTTGCCGGCGATGCCGACCGGGAAAATCGAGTGCCACCGTTTCAGAAATATTTAAGGCTTTGTAGATTTTCCGTGATATATTACGTTTGCGCCGGACCGAAAACGATAAGCGCCCATGTAAGCGTGCCAAGGAATTTTTGTAGCGCTGTTACGGTTGCTTCTTAAGGTAGAAGAAGCAAACATCGGGGCAGGGGATCGGGAACCGGTCAATTGCCATCTCTTCCGATAGCCAAGATAGCCTGCAAGCCATCAGCTGCATGGAGATTACCATTAAATTACTATGGGGCTGTGTGTCACGAAAGAAACGAAATAGCAGTCTTTATTGCAAAGAAAGGGGCATAATTCCACTAATTCGGTAAAAACCCACTTGTGGCTTGGTCTACCAGACAGCCAGAATGGCTATAAAGGGATTATTAAGACAAAACATATCTCTTACTAGGCGGAGGTTTCTGATTTGAGGCAATCGCAGATGGTAAGAGGTAACAGACGCTCTATTGAAAACCTACATAGCTCGAAAGATGTAACCAAGCGTCATCAGTAAAAAACTTTTATTGATATTATATTTTGCCGTTATTGTTAAAATGGTTAATAACCATTGGCAGAACTGTAGTCTTAGAGGTTTTTCTGCTCTGATAACTTCATATGTGGATTGCAGACTATATGGATGGAGCTCCAGATCATTTTTCAAAATTCGTTAACACGTTTTATAGGGCAGATTCATCTGTTGGTTCAGAGGCTAATTGATTACAATTATGCTTTTGGATTGTCCATTCACTTGCCTAACCATTTCAACATTTTCTTCTGTCCGTACTCTGACCGGCTAAAATGGTCAAAATGAAGAACTGGGTCTGGAAAAATTTCCCTCATAAACATGTTGTTTTTATTTTGAATAGCTTGTTATAAAATCTAGATGTAATTTCCATTGTAATTCAATAGAAGTTCTTCAATGCCTCACCTAACTCCAAACTTCAATCCACTCGCACCATTCTTGCCATTAAAAACCATTCTACATCTGTACCAGTCATCAGCTGGCTCGAGTAATGGCTAACAGATGCTCTATTGGAAACTGTCCTTGGATTCCTTAAGGAAAAAGGACTAATAGAATGAAAGTCTGTGGAGGAGAAAAAATAGATCCTACAATCCTCCTTCTGCTCATAGCTGTCCCCACTTAATTTTTTTTGGATGTAGTGAAATTCAACATAAAAGTGAGGGCTGCCTGCACTCCAATATCTCATATACTGAGAGTTAACGTAGCTCGAAAAATGGAACCAAGAATTATCAGTAAAAAAAAACTTTTTCGAAGACAACATCTTTATTGTTAAAATGGTTAATAACCATTGGCAGAACTGTAATCTTAGAGGTTCGTCCGCTCTGACAATTTCATGTGTGGATTGCAGACGATATGGATGGAGCTATAGATCATTTTTCAAAATTCGTTGACACGTTGTATAGGGCAGATTAACTTGTCGGCTCAGTTGATGTTCTTGGATTGTCCGTTATCATTTGCCTAACCATCTCAACGTTTTCTTCTGTCTTTACTCAGTGTCTGCTACTTCCTTGTTTCCGATTGACGCTTCCAATTTGTCGGTACTTTAGGAAACGTTTTACTGACCAGCTAAAATGCTCGAAACGAATAACTGCGTCTGGAAAACCTTCCCTGAACTCCTCATATGCAGCTCTCTCGAAATGAGGCGATTTTCCATCTCTCCAGATTTGATGACGTTTTTTTTATAAACCTGGAATAATAAAAATCTAGATATAATCATTGTTATTCCATAGAAGTTCCTCACCTAATGCCAAACTCCAATCCACTCGCAAAGTTCTTACCATTAAAAACCATTTTACATCTGTGCCGGTCGTCGGCCAGCTCTAGTAATGGCCCGCTGACACATTAATTTCCCTTCTGAGTTAAAAATAATGGCACTCAAGTTCGGAACAGTTAATGGGCGATAAATTAGCGGGTGCAGCCCGTTTACAACAAGCATATAATTTTGTTTCCGCTTTGCTTTCCTCGTTCGACCGGAATTATCTTTAATAAAACAAACAATAAATCGGGAACGATGAATGGCCGCCAGTTTCGGGACGACGTGTAACGAACTATTGGGATTTTAATAAGCGTCTCCTCGTGTGGACTGTTAAAAAGTCAAGCGCTAGGTGGGCACTTGCTCGGGAAGTTTCGGCAATAAAATTTCTATTAGGGAGAATTTAAAGTTATTCCGGTAGTGTTCTCTTTCCGTGCAATAATCCGGGTTTTAATGTACTTATAAATGCAGAGCGGGCTTGGCTGTACTCTGCTTCCGGAAAATGCAATTTTAAAAGATTGATGCTAGCACTTTTATTAGAATTGTGTAATATTTTGTAGCACTTTCAAGAGAGACTAGAAGTCAAGAAAAAAAATATTTACTACATACAGTAAGCAACGAAAATCATCACACACCCACTTTTTGAAGTTTGCTTAAATTATGATAATTTTTGTATTACAGCATTGATTTTTTTTTTTGCTTCTGACAGGATTATAGCTTGTGATATTCTGCGTCTAATAAGCCGAAGTTGAAGGCGGTATGTCGATTGTGTGAAAAGATATCGCTAAGAAAGTAAAATTTCAATGTTTTCAAAGAAACGTAAATAACTTCGAAAATAGTAAATCCCTTTCGAAGTTGTTGGACTCGTATAAGGGAAATCTTCAGTGTATCTATTTGACTAACTGAGTCATTTTGAAAAAATTTTTTCCTAGACATGAACCAAATCTAAAGTTGAATAAAAAAATATCACGAAAGTTCAAAAAAGCCCTGTACGCCACACATTACTCCAACAAAAATTTGGGATTAATATCCCTCTAGATCTCTGTGTTTTATTAAAATTTCAGAAACAGTGATTTTTACGAAAACTAAAAAAAATTTAGAATTTTGAATTTTCGAAAACCAAAAAAAAACAAACTTTTCTAGCTATTTTTTATAAACTGTTAAAAAACAAATGTTCCCAACTGTTAATCGCATCAAAACTATTTTTCACGTATTCCTGGGGAAATTCTGCATAGGAATCAGTTTTTTTTTTGTACCAGAAAACATGCACTTGAAATATGCATCGGGACATGGACTAATACTACACATTGCTTTGTAACGTTCTCAATATTTTTAAATTCCCTCAACTATTCTTGTTAGTGAAAAAAAGTGAACAATGAAAATTTTGCAGCAACATATTTTTTGTACTCTATTTCCATTCTAAATTGAAAATAGGTAGAAAAAAAGCAAGGTTGTCAGATATATTTTCTAAAATTGCTAAGCTCACTTCATACATCAGTAAACTGTTAGTTCGTGACGTTCTTAGAAAGCTAGTTTGGAAATATTAAAAAAAAATACATAGATATAAATTTATTAGTTAGCATTAAAGTAAAGCGTTTAAAATTGCTGGAAAAAATAATTATAAATTAAAACAACTTTATGTATGTTACTATACTTAAGAAAATTTTGAAAAACCGGCAACGCGATGCCGCGAATGCACCTGCAAATGCCGACCATTATACTATAGGATTGCTTTATATGTAATACATCCAAATACTTATTCGATCCACTGTGCCATAAAATTTTTACGACGTCGTTAAAATGATTTACGACTTTAGGCACTCTACTTGTTTAAGACACCAGTGACGTGTATTTCAGCTAGGTTTATTAACACAGACAATTTTTTGAGATTGTCTGGCTAAATGAGCATTATTTACAGCAAATTATATTACAAATATTAAGAGTTTTGTATGCAGGCTAATTTTAATCTCCTATATTGATTTGAATGAAAAAAATTATTCCACAATTTTCGAATTTATAAAAGATATATGCACGCCCATGGAATCATAAAGTTGCACCGCTTTTTTTGTTCCGCAGGCGTATTTATCATTTTCAATTAAAATTAGGTCTATAACTATTTGAAGATAACAACATACAGCCAGAATATCTTCGAATAAACAGACTGTACTTCTCGAAGCTGCATCTATAACAAAATGCGCACAATTTCCGGTTTTGTCTACTGCGGCCAAGGGCAAAGTTACTGTTGCTGCACTGTGGTTATCAAAACTTTTTCTTATTATCAGGTACGAGTCTCAGTTTACGTATGTATATGACAAACTCTATCTGCATTCATTAGATTAACGTATGCATGTATTTTGTTTCTACAGTCGTCGGTTTATGACGTCACAATAGCAAAATATAATTTACATTTAAATCCATCCCAAACTAAATCTAAATAAAGGTTTAAATACGATACTTTGCCAGTTTATTTGATCGAGAACGTACCCTCGAGCCGTTTGTAAACATTTTCGTTTCCGAGTAAATTTTGATTAATTTTACTCGCATACAAAAGCACCGTTATAACTGCTAGTTCTGTAACAATTTTTTTTTTCTTTTTCGGTAATGGATTTTCGTGTAAACACAAAGCATTCATGTCGGATATGCTTCAGCATGACGGAAAATTGGCTGCAACCGATGCAGATATTTTGCAAAATCGGTTCATCCGTAAAATTAATATTAATGAAACTGTTTCTCTGGTATTATTAAAATGCGGAGAATGTAACGAGCATAGATATACGAGGTGTCTAAATTAAGTAATGAGACTAGTTTTTTAAATTTTTTTATTCGAATAGAATTACAATTCAGAATTGTCTCCTGCAAGATCACTTCAATGGTAGGCCACACAGCGCTGGAGACGGTTTTGCCATTCCTCATAGCAGTGCTGGAACTCGTATACTGGAATCGCCTTCAGCTGTGTTGTTTTCTATGGTCCCAAGATGACGTCCCTTGTGGTGATTTTTCAATCTCGGGAAGAGAAAAAAGTCACAAGGACTGAAGACAGGCGAATAAGAAGGCTGAGGAGCCACAGGAATATTTTACTGGCTAAAAACTCGTTTACTGAAGTGGCTGTGTGACAAGACGCTTTGTCGTGATGCAACATCCAGTTCCTGATGTTTGGTCTCACCCTTTTTTCAAATTTTTCAAGAACCTCTCAAGAAAAAAATGTTGATTTACCGTTTGAAAAAATTGGTAAATTAATCCGCTAAGATCGTCGTCTAAGCATCCGACAGCTTGATGAAATAACAGGAATCGACAAAGAATGTATTCGCCAGATTTTGCATGCATCGTTCAACATGCGCGAAGTTGGCGTAAAAATTGTGCAAAAACTCCCTCACTTCCGAGCAAAAGGAATCAAGAATGAACATTTGCGCTGACATTCTAAACAACATTGACATTGATCCAGGCTTTTTAGACACGGTGATTACTTGTGATGACAAGATTCGAAAGTGTGGAAGCGGTTAAAGCAAAACCGACGAAAGTTCTGAACCAGCTGACAGAAGTGGACTTCCAGCACTGCTTTCAACAATGGACACGTCGTATGGAGCGGTGTAGAGATCGCCAAGGGGAGTACATTGAAGGCGAAAATGTTGTTACTGTAATTGGTAACGAATAAAAAGTGTTATGGCAGCAGTTCGGTTATTTAATAGCCACACCTCGTAGTGTGAATATGCGAAATTCATTCAATGAGAGTCTTAGCGTTTTTATCGGAAATTATGCATTATATGCTTTTCAAACAATTATATGTTATATGTAGAGAATTAAATTACACATCATATTAAGTAGTCCACATTGAAATTACTTCATGGAAAAAAGTAATGATTAGGGTTCGGAAAGATTGCTGTCACGCGTGTTAATCTGCGTTATACTATCCTGTTCTCCCGCGCCGGGATGGCGTACTACTGCACATACGCGGGTTCTGGAGCGTTATCGGGAAGGGTTAATGCTGTACGTAGCACAGTCAAGAAATACACGCGTATGTAATTTACAAGGCGCTTAAAAATACGGTTTATACTTTCATTATTATAGAGTTTTATAGTGTCGAGACCTGCGTTACGTCACACATTTCCGGACCCTAGTAATGATAAAAGGAACGTGGCATGTTTGCCAATTAGTGCCTTTTATGAGACAATCAAATTTTGGCCTCATGATATTGTTTGCAAGTATGTATTGTGCTTATGTACCAAATTTGTTGTGCCGTGATTTTTTTGGAATCGTCACCTCTAACGACATTAATCCGTATTAATTGGAATTTCGCCTTATTAGTAATTTGATTACTACCCGTCAGTGGCGGTGCGTGATATTTCAGTTAGCCATATCTTGAAAACGACGCATGGGACCCACTTCACTTTTTAGGTGATGACTATACACCTCTTACAGAAAAGGATTTATAGTGAAAAAAATCGTCACCAAAGTTTGCGAAAAAATTTTCAAAAAACACTGGAGCACTCCCTGGGTTCTCAGTAACGCTCTGTGGGATATTTGCAGTATATTTTTTTTTCATAATCTAGAAACAAATATAAGGAGACATTTTTCGATTTGTTGCAAAATATTTGTTTTTCAAAAAAGTTATGGCCATTTTAATTTTAATTTTATAGGAACATTTTGTTTCCCAAAATTAAAATGGCCATAACTTTTTGAAACAAAAAATATTTTGTAACAAATCGAAAAACGTCTCCTTATATTTGTTTCTAGATTATGAAAAAAAATATACTGCAAATATTCTACAGAGCGTTACTGAGAACCCAGGGAGTGCTCCAGTGTTTTTGAAAATTTTTTCGCAAACTTTCCTGACGGTTTTTTTCACTATAAATCCTTTCTGTAAGAGGTGTATAGTCATCACCTAAAAAGTGAAGTGGGTCCCATGCGTCGTTTTCAAGATATGGCTAACTGAAATATCACGCACCGCCACTGCTACCCGTTATTGTTATTATCAAAGGACAAAAGAGGGAGCGGGGAGCGTTCGCCGGTCTGATTTTTCTCTTCCTTAATGAATATTGGCTCGGCGAACGAGAGATCTACAATTTAATTCGCGAAAGATCGTCGAAATGAAAAGATCCGTAAGAGGTTTCCATAAATTAAACAGCGCCTGCCCACGTAATTCCGTCTGGGAATGCTCGAATATAAATTAATACGGACCATTCTCTGCTTACGACGTGGAAGGTGGATGGAGGAGGTATTTATTTTTTTAATCTATCGTAAAATAGAACGATTCCCGCTCGTCGTCATTCGCATTCAGAAGCCACAGATCCCGATTTCGACCCTTATTACACAGTCAGTAAGATCGAAAGTATTCGAACACCCAACTTTTGGAAAGTTGCTTAAATACTTCGACTTCTGAATCCGATGGCGGATGACAACAAACGTCTAGTTGTTAGTCCAGTAGACAGAGACTTTTATGTGTTCTTGAATCATATAGGGCTAGTTTTGACGGTTCCTTATGAATTTTTTTGCGTAGAACACAATGCGCGGGGTCCTTAGAGCTGAAACCGTCAGCTAATTTTTGAAATTAATAATTTGTGAAACATTTTTTTCACATTTTCGCTTATATCTCCATTCCTCGGCATATTTTATATAGCATATGCATTTAAGAAGTTGTAACCTATTGAATTTCCAAAATTTTAAGCCCAACCCGAAGTCTGGAAGTGCTATTGTTAATTTGCAAATGACTGATGGAGTTGAAAAAGTGCTTTTTTTACTATTTTTTACTTAGAAAGTAGGGCAACTATTATTATGAAATTTCTTGGAAGGACTGCTATTTTAGGATGGTTACAAAAAATTTCAGCTCGATCCGTTAATAACTTTTCGAGTAGTTAATTATCGAATTTTGTCTTGAAAAATACATGTCTTGAAGCGTACTTTCAAGATATTATAGTCACAATTCCGAGAATTTCCAAGCGGCAACGCTAAAACAATCAATACGTCTCGTCAAAAAAGGTATAGTCTCGTAGAAAACGTTATAAAATTGGCCCAAATTAATATTTTTCAAAATCTCAAAAAGTCTCGCAAACTTGAAGAGATTTATGATTTTTCTAGCCCAACCCGGTCAATATCGTACAATAAACAAAGAAATGGCGTCATCGTTAATTAAGGCTTGCGAAAAAATTCGATCGTTAATTACTCGAAAAGTTATTAACGGATCGAGCTGAATTTTTTTTTTGTAACTTCATACAAATAGCAGTCCCTCCAAGAAATTTCATGATCATAGTCACCCTACTTTTGAAATAAAAAAATAGTGAAGAAAAAGCACTATTTCAACTTCAGCAGTCATTTGCAAGTTAACAATAGCACTTGGACACTTCGGCTTGGGCTTAAAATTTTGAAAATTCAATAGGCTACAACTTAAATGCATATGCTATATAAAATATGTCAAGGAAGCGGACAGTTTGAGCTCTACGGACCCCGCGCATTTTGTTCTACGCAAAAAAAAATACATAGGAAACCGTCAAAACTAGCGCTATTTGTTTCAAGAACACTTTTTGATGATTTTAGATTCCTGTCTACTGGACTGTGTGGAACTAGAAGGCGATATACCTCCTACGTAACACACAGTAAATTCTGTTAATTAGAAACAAATATAAAATATATTCTTTCTATTCTTATTTTCTACTGTCGCTGTATTTTTCTATCTAAAGTATTGCGTATATTTTTGTAATATGATTTAAATGGTAGTAATGCTGTTTCTACAAGAAGAATACATAATATAACGAAAAGGACTTATTTATTTTACACGTGAAGATTTGTGAAAAAGGCAATGAACTATTTCTGTTGTTTTATATTTGCTAGCATTTTCCAATACGCGTTTAGAACTGGATTCAATCTCGATTTTAAAATATTCCTAAAAGCCTCAAAGTGCCGATAGGAAACTGTGGATTTTACTAAAAGCATACAAGAGTTATTATGCATATTTTTTATTTTAGTATTTCATGTAATATATTTGAATTCAGTCAAATTTAGTCAGTCAGATGGATTGTTTAACTGTCATCACGATCGATTTAGCTCTACCCGAGTCAAGATAGTTCAAATTTTGGGTAAACCTAGACAAAAATAATATGAGGCTAATTTTTGGTACAGATCATAATTGAGGTCTAAATAGTAATATACAAAAAATCCTGGAGAATCCTCCTTCCGCAACCCCCTTTTTTCGCCCCCCAACCCCCCCCCCTTTAAATATTTTGGTGATTTTCTCGAAAACTATCCACTTTAAGGAAAAATTTCAAATGAGCATTTTTGAAGCTGACAAAATTTCCCTTCCAACGACGTATTGCGAGCCCATATAGTACCACGTGGTACACACCAGTGGCGTATCAAAAGAAAGCTGTTCCGAGATTAATTGAAATTTCTTGAAGGACACGTCGAATTTACTGATTTTTGCCAAAAACTATAAGCTTGACGAAAAATATCGTTACCAAATTTTTTGTAGGTGATAAAATTGCAAATCCATTGATGTAGATAACGACCCTAGAACCAAAAATATTGAAACTGCTGTTTAATTTGTTTTTTATTTAGTTTCAAAACAACATTTTAAACATCTTTCTCAAGAGTAGAATCTTCTGTAACAGTTTCCATAATATTATTGCATGTTTCGCCATTGCAAAGGGAACAAAATATGCTACACTTTTGGCCTGAGTGTCTACAAGAGCATCTACCAGCACAATTGGTTTTGCAATGGCAGTAAACCAGAGAGAGAAGTGATTCGGGTGCGGGAGGTAGCGTAGTTTTGACAGGCAAATTGTCCTTCGACTAACTTCCAGCCCCATTCAGTAGACGGTAGCCGGTTTCCCAACCACTCACACCTTAAAAAGCACTAGAAATGACACAAGTAAATTTTTCTTTATCCGTTGCTCACCTGAAGGTATACTCTCAGCGAATGTTGGGCACATGCTGCTTTTGTGGGCGGCAAACTGGATAGATCTAGGAGTGCAGAAGGCGATTGTCTTGCCATTGCTTTATTACAAAGATGATGGCGAAGGTTATTGATATCTCTAAATTTTGGACCATCAGGATAAAGAGATCTGACAAACTCTTCCCCACATTGTATCACATTTTCTTGTAATTGATTAGGTACATTAAATATCTCGCAAACTTTATTTCTTAAGTTGGGATTTTTCTGTAACTGCATGTATATAATTTTTTTCCATTTTCTGTATAAGGCAGATACAAGCACAGAAATATCGGAAGACTAGATCTATCAAAGAATGTCTCCGCACAAATGAAACATTGCGCAATAGACAAATAATAAACATCGAAACCGGTTTATTTGACCTTGCAATATTAATACAAGCTGAAACATAGTGCTTAACGTCACGCATAGGGGCGCTACGCGCACCTGTTATTTGGCAAATTGTTAATCTCGGGGCAGACTTGGAAATTGTATATTATAGGGGTTATTATCCCGGGGTTGATGTGACTTTAGAAGTCAATATTTCGCTGAGCATCATTTTATACGTAGAAAATCAAATATCAGCCCTAAAAAAGGTTTTATATTGGTAGTAAAAATGAATTTGCTCCAGATTTACATAAGACTGAGAAGTCTCGGATAAAGTTTTAATTTTTTTTTGGCTGAAGTAATTGCGATGAACTTCTGAAAGATTCGCAAGTAGACTATATTTTAATGGTCGTTTTAGAGAAAAAATATGTTTCTTCTAAAAAAAATTATACTTAGATAAAAAAAAATGAGAATAAATAGCAAAAAGTATGGTTTTTAAAAGTAACCCTTCATTTGATACGCCACTGGTGGATGGCATGTGCTACTGAATATGGATTGCGATACGTTATTGGAAGGGGAATTTCATCAGCTTTAAAAAATCCTCTCTTGACATTTTTCCTTGAAGTTGATAGTTTTCGAAAAAATCATCAAAATATTAAAGGGGGGGGGGCGAAAAAAGGGGGGTTGCGGAAGGAGGATTCTCCAGGACTTTTAGTATGTTACAATTTAGCTCTCAGGCATGATCTCTACAAAAAATCAGCTTTATATTATTTTTGTCTAGGTCAAATGCTATCTTGACTCGGGTACTCATTAAAACACAGTTTATATGCTCCACAATTTTTTCTACTTTTCAATTTGCGTCGGCTCTCATGAGAACCTACTTTACGCGGCTCAAGAGAATTGAACTTCGCAATCAACTTTGAACAACAAAAGCAAGAGAGACAGTGAATCATTTAAATGCTCCTACTATTGTGTTTCTCCTTGGGAATTATACAGTATATTTTCGCCCTGCAAATCGAATCTTCCTCTTGGGAGGAGATTTATTGGACAATAGGCAGGATAAATCTCGATGAAAGGTTTGGGCGAACTGTTTTTTTTTTTTAATAATTTTTTAATTTTCTTGAAATCGGATATTGCGGATTACAGAAGGGTATGAAAATTACGTGAAACTTCTAGCACTTTCTTAAGGCCAGTCAGGATTATACACTGGGCGCAGAAATTATAAATGATCTTTATTCCGTACCCAGACACAGTTCTGCTATGTTTCAGAGGTCCTTTACTTATAATGCTACTGCTTCATTTAATAGAATACCTCCATATATTAAATCTTTGCAGAATTTTACTGCATTTAGGAAACAAATCAAGGTCAATATCATGGCGAATAGAACCTGTTAGTTTTCTACATTTTCATGTTTATGTGTTCATATGTATCTTTATTCTTACACGTTGTTAAAATTTTTGATTGTATTACCAGGATGGTTAGGTGGAAGAGCAGCTCTGTTGAATCTCGCCATCCTCAATTATTATTATTTTTTGTCATTATTTTCAATGTTACAATAAAGACATTATTATTATTATTATTAAATTATGGGATATAATATAAAAGAAATTTTTAGTGTAATGTTTTTGGGGTCGCTGCATCCGAATCCGGGCCGCTGAATCCGAATCAGTTTCATCCCAGCACGTCTGGGTTCGGCCATAACCTCAAAAAACCCTCAAATTTGCTATATCCGTTAAAACCACAAACCCTATGGCTCTGAAACCTCATAATCCTATAATACCATAACCAAATGACCCCACAACCTTATAACTCCATAACCACATAACCCCATAATCACATAAAAAAAAAAAAACGATAAAAAAGTTTCTGACGTGGAGGTCTGACTATGTGTACTATATGTTTTTCGGGTCGCTGAATCAGAATCCGGGGTCAGTTTCATCCAAGCACGTCTGGGTTCGGCCATAACCTCAAAAACCACCCTCAAATTTGCTATATCCGTTAAAACCACAAATATTATGGCTCCGAAACCTCATAATCCTATAATACAATTACCGAATGGTTGTACATTACGTTGGATTACGGCATGTATATGCAACTTCATTAATTTATTTACAGATTTATTTATTTACAGAGTTTTTTATGGTGTATATCTGCTTGAGAACTGTAAAATCAGTTTCATTGTGAGAGATTGCGTTACATGATTACAGCATCGAGTTATAGGGTTATGTAATTATGTGGCTATGTTGTTATGTGGCTGTGGGGTTATTGGGTTATTGTATTTTAGTATCATGAGGATTAAGAGCCATAGGGTTTGTGGTTTTACGGATATGGTGAATTTCAGAGTGTTTTTTGAGGTTATGGCCGAACTCTAACGTGCTGGGATAAAACTGACCACGGATGCAGAATCAGCGACCCCAAAACATACAGTACACATAGTGAGACCCCCACGTCAGAAACTTTTTTTACCGGGTTTTAGGGTTATGGGGTTATGTGGTTATTGTATTATAGGGTTTGTGGTTTTAACGGATATAGCAAATTTGAGGGTGTTTTTTGAGGTTATGGCCGAACCCAGACGTGCTGGGATGAAACTGACCCCGGATTCGGATTCAGCGACCCCAAAAAGATGTAGTACACAAAGTGAGACCTCCAGGTCAGAAACTTTTTTTGTGTGGCTGTGTAATTTATCAGGTTTGTGAATAACTCGGTTAAAATAGTGCATTTTTTATGGATAACCGTTTGTTTCTTTACGCTCTTTGTTATTAGAACCGAAATCAACGTTTTCAATGTTTAAATATTCGAAGACTGAATTTTATCTTTTCGTCTGGCTCCCCTTTTCAATTTTATTTTACGCTTGGTTGGAACCACTTTTCGTTATAGCCTACTAATAATGAAAAGGACTTTTAAGGGCTCGTTCCCTTGGATGTATTCAGAGACTCTTAATTTTTGATCAAGAAAACAATTATTGTCTTAGAAAAAATTACTAAAATAGGTAGGTTACTTTTACCTGAGACCGCATTAGTCTCTGTTCTAATTGGCCAATGAACAAAATG
The DNA here is from genome assembly GCA_029963805.1 of Aromia moschata. Classification (NCBI taxonomy): domain Eukaryota; kingdom Metazoa; phylum Arthropoda; class Insecta; order Coleoptera; family Cerambycidae; genus Aromia; species Aromia moschata. The sequence continues at coordinate 146,236 of JAPWTK010000225.1, forward strand.
AAATGTTTTTCTAATGAATTGTTTTTAGAGAACGGAGCGCACATTCTCTTAAAATTATAACTTAATTCGCAACAAACTTCTTTGCTTTGCATTTTTTTGCCTTGGTGTTAAAAACTATTCCTTTTCGTTTAGTCTAGTTTAAGAATGTCATCAGTAATGGGCTATACCGTTCAACAATTCTAGAAAAACAATGTTTTTGGAGGTGTTCCAAGACCTAGATAGAGAGCCAACTTAGGTGGAAGTTTTGGGGAGTTGGACATTTTTATTCAGCTTTAGCAAATATATATTATTCTCGTTTTTGTACATAGGATTAAGGGAATAGGTCTCTAACACTACATACGAGGTGTGTAAATTAAGTAATGAGACTGATTTTTAATTTTATTTTTATTCGAATAGAATTACAATTCAGTATTGTCTCCTTCAAAATAACTTCCTTGGAAAGCGACACAGCACTGAAGATGGTTCTTCTATTCCCCATAGCAGTGCTGGAACTCATATACTGGAGTAGCCTTCAGCGTCGGTTACAACCGTTCCAATAATAATAATAATAATAATAATAATAATACTCGCCCAATATTTGCCATGGCGTACTGGGAGCGACTTGAGATTATTTCGGTAACGCATTTGCTTTACAGTTCTGAGGAAACCCAGAAAACTCAGGAACATTACCAAATCTAGGGCATGTGCGGTTGGATGGCATCTATGCATCCACACATATACTAGTGTATTAATGGTTGCATATCCAAGTCCTGACAGAGAAAGCGAGACAATTAAAAATCATCTTCCCCGGCCGGGACACGAACAACGCGCACAGAGGTATCGCGACTGGAAAGACGGTGCTTTAACTCACTCGGCTACCCGTGCCCCGTGTTCCAATGTTTTCTATGATCCTAAAATGACGTCTCTTGAGGTGATTTTTTAATCTTGGAAAGAAAAAAAGTCACAAGGACACAAGTTTTCGAAGCTTTTCAAGAACCTCTCTGTAAAAGTGTTGATTTACTGTTTGGTCTGGAGTGTGAAGCTTGAAGTGTGCCATTCCATGCTTTGGCGCTTGGTTTCCGGGTCGTACTCAAACACCCAAGTCTCATCACCAATAATGACACGTTTCATAAAATGGGGATAATTTTCAATCGATTCCAATAAGTCAAAACATCTTTCTCTCCTGATGTCCTTTTGTTTCTGAGAAATGTTGTTTGGAACCATATTTGCGTAGGTTTTTCTCATCCCCAATTCGTTAGTCAAAATTTGATGAACAGTTGTGTGATTCAAATTTAACTCTTCCCCGATCATTATTGTCGTCAACCGACGATCTGAACGCACAGGATCCCGTATTATATCGACATTTTCATCGGTTCTTGCAGATGAAGGACTTCCGCTGCGTGGTTCATCTTCAACCGACTCTCTTCCTTCTGAGAATGCTTTAAACCACCCAAAAACCTGGGCTCTTGAAAAAACACTGCCTCTGTAGGCCTGTCGAAGTTTTGCAAAAGTATCCGTTGCGCTGTGTCCAAGTCTGAAGCAACACCTGACAGCACACCGTTGCTCAAAATTAATGTCACTCATTTTCAAAACGCACTAGAAAAAAAAAACGGTTCACGACAACAGTCACAAAGAACAAACAAATGACTCTGACAAGTTCAAACTTGTACTGAAGGTGCATTACATCTTAATCGACCACCCTACCAAGTCCCGTATCCGCAGTGTTGCTAGATCGGACGCTACATTGCCAATCTCATTACCTAATTTACACACGTCGTATAATCATATTGTACCGTTGTTTTAAGAGACCTGAGAAGGTTATTGTTAACAAATCAAAAAAATATTCTTGTATTTGTAGTCGATATCAAATAAGGTTCTTAACGTTTCCACTTAACACAAACAACTTTTTTGCACTCCAACATGCACGTTTCATCAGGAGATGATTAAAACTGTTGAGGTGTTACGTCAATGCGGCTTAAATTTGCAAGAGCGTAGGCGGAAACGCGATTTTCCTGTTAGGATGGCAACTTCTACGCATATTTTCCACCCGACATCGAAATCCAATATCCCCCACATACGCGCCAAGTAACAGTGTCTACATCAATATTGAAAGATTAATCTCGTCATGCATAAATTCCTAATGAATCCTAAGAGTCAGAAATCGGCTAGAAGAGAGGGAGCAAAGAGCCACTCTGCCTTATTGGATAACGCGAGGCAGTGGCGCCTCGTTGCGAAGCAAATTTGGGGTCCGGATTTCAGTAAACAGGGAAAAAATACAGAAAACCGTTTTCGTACCACTCTGTTTTCTTTTTTGATGAAGTTTGGCAGTAAATTAATATTGAACAGCGTTGTAATTACCATTTGATAATGTGTTAGGTAGAGGCGTGTGAAAAAAGGTCTACCTGGTAGTTCACCAGGTCATAGCTGAGTTGGAGGTAGTTTTCAAGGCATCTATAAGCCCCTGGTTAAGATTATTTCGTTCCATCAGTGATGGCCAGCTAGCTAAATTCCCCATTTTCAGTGAATGAGTATAGTGCTAGGAGATTATCAGTTGAAACAAGCAAGGTCGTACAACAAAGAGCATGTTGCTTCTCATAGTGTGTTGTTGCATGTTGATATATTCAACATCGAAATAAGCACAGACAGAACGTCGGTTGCTTTTTTCTTTTGCGTGCATTAAAAGTTGCAAATCCAATACTTCTAAGGCTCGAATACAATTAAGACATGTGAATAAAACAAGGTATTACGTACATATACAGTATGTGTAAAGCCGACATCGGCCGGTTATGAAAAACGACAAAGTCTACACTTCTCGTTCTAACATGGTGAGAGGGCCGGTCTTATTCCCTCACTACTCACTAATTTCGATGCGGCTTTATCTGTCGTCTCACTTCTGTTTGTCCTTTTTCATAACTGGCCGATGTCGGTTTTACACAAATTGTATATAAGTTATCAGAAAAAAACGATGAAGAGTACTCAGTACAGTACTACACAAGTAAGAATGGTCCTGAAACTGTTGCCTATGCTGTTGTGCGGATATAGCCACAATTATATGGTGTCTAGAATACGGTACGAATCGATTAAGACGCCCTCTTTTGTCTTGAATCTAAAAAATGTCCTGCAAACGTTCGAAGTTGAAGCAAACGAAAATGTTCTTTGTCCCTAGCTTCGAATGAACTACCAGTTTGACCTACATGAACACGAATACAGTCCAGAAATTTCAGCTTCCCCTTTCTTTCTTTACTTGCTCGATGAGCTGCCGCTGGCGCGAGTGTTATAGTGCGCAGCGGTGCTGCTCGTCCGTGGTGTCTTTTTTTTATGAAATATGATTTTTCGAGGGGCGATATTTATTTGAACGTATAACAAAAAATATTTATCGTGCCCGATTGAATCGGAACAGGCGATGTAACCTGGGGACTTTCGTGCGTCCCTCGCGTCGCGCCGCCTGAATTCTAAACGGGCCATTGGACGTGCCTTGTAAGGCAGGATCGGCCTCAGCCATTATGCGGCCACGAGGTAGAAATAAATAATGACTGAATGAAGGTGGCTGAAATCTTGTAGGATTTAAAATTAAATTATGCATGAGTCTGAGTTTTGCGATCGACAAATATAAATATGAAATCAAAATATTAGAATGTAATATTAACATGGTAATATCTTCATGAAATGTCAAAACACGTCAAGTGATCCTACGGGACTTAAGTATGGTGACCTTTCTGGCCATTCTAACGGCCCTCGCCTCCAATCCAACGATTTGGAAACACTAGGGCAAGGTACTGACGGTCATTTGGATGGTAATGCGGCAATGCTCCATCTCGGAACCCTACTATATCTGCTGGTATTGCTGGATTTCTTTTATTGGAATTCAGGATCTTATTAGATTTTGAAGAAGAGTCTGCAAGTTCCCTCTAAAAAGAGTGGGTCAGTGATGTCTCCTGGTTTACTTGTCCAGACATTTACCTCTTCGGGTCTTTGGGTATACACCTCCCTCATCCAGCGAGGATTTTGTGAAGCCCAGTAGTGGGAGTTCTGATGATTTACCTGTCCGTTAAGAGTAAACATTGCTTCATCAGAAAATACATTGTCTAATGTTATGATGTTGCCTATTCTTTGCATCTCTTGTTTCGAAATCAATCATCAATATTTCACTCACTTGTGAGGGTATATGTTATTGTCCTTTAGTATTTCGTATTAAATTTAGTAAGTAACATTATATTCTATCGTAACTTGTCGAAGCATTCGGGTTTTCTTGGAATGTGACCAAAATATCGGAGAGAAAGAAAAAAATATATTAGGCCTTACATGAAAATTCCATAACCAAAATAGAGATAGACATTAACTTTAAAATATATAATACCGTAAGAGTTTTTGATGTTCCAACACCATAATTTTAGGTTTGACAATCGAATCGAGCCAATTTTTTTCTAATGCATTTTATATTTATCAAAAATATAAATTATTCGAGTTCGAAAAGTAATTTTATACATATATCGTTTTTTTTTTTTATCTAAATTCAAGGATAAATATTATATTATTTGTCTTATTGATGTATGGCCCTTCAAAAAAATACAAGTCACGTTATCTTGAATACTCTTGGGTGTCCGATCCGGCTGGGCCGACCCTGTTCGCCGGTCGGATATTAGATTTCGCAGCCGGCATATATGCTACTACACTTACCGCCGTTTTCTGTTGCGTTTTATTCGATATGTCACATCGCATAAGGAATTTATTGGGTCGCTTTGAACGAGTGTTCTACGCGCGTTTTAGGCCCCCGCGAAATCTTCGCCGAATGTGTTTTATTGTATTGCGACATGCATAAGTTATCGGGGCAGATTTTCGGTCGGGAACACAGTTCGGGACACAGGAACAGGCACAAGTCGCCCAAAAGGAGAACCCCAATTTAAAAGGTGTAGAAATAATTTTCCGCCGTTTGACAAAAGATATGGTTAAAATTGTCAGATGTAAACGTCATTCATTATCGGAAGGTTGTGTGCGATGAGTGATTTTTGTATCAGTATAATATATTCTTTTGTGTGCGAAAATGTCGAGTTTTGAGCCGTCATTTGCGGGAACTTTTGATTTACATCTTTAGTTTGAAGAAATCTGCAGCTGAGGCTATCGATTACTTGTAGAAGCATATGGTGAGGTTGCCTTAAGTGACAGAAGCTGTCGTGAGTGGTTTCAAAAGTTTAAGAATGGTGAATTTGGCATCGAAGACAAAGAACGTAGCGGAGGCAGAAAGTGTACGAAAACGCGGAATTACAAGCATTATTGGATCAAGATTCGTACCAAATGCAAGAAGAAATTGTCCTTACATTAGGAGTGACTCAACAAGCAATTTCACATCGATTGAAACCATTGGGAATGATTCAAAACCAAGGAAATTGGGTTCTAGATGAACTGACGCCGAAAAACATTGAACACCGATTTTTCACATGTGAAATGATGTTTGCCATGCACAAACGAAATGGTTTTCTGCACCGTATAGTCACTGGTGGTGAAAAATGGATCCACTATGATAATCCAAGAAGGAAGAAATCATGGGCACCACCTGGCCATGCTTCAACATCTACGGCTAAGCTAAATATTCATGGAAAAAACTCTTGTGTATTTGGTGGGATCAGCTTGGTGTCGTGTATTATGAGTTGCTCAAACCGAACGAAACCTTTACTGAAGCTGTCCACCGACCGCAGTTGATGAGATTAAGTCGAGCACTCAAGGAAAAGCGCGCCCACTACTACTCCCGCACACGACAAAGTTATTCTCCTGCATGATAATGCTCGTCCACATGTTGCGGCGCCGGTCAAAACCTATTTGGAAACACTCAATTGGGAAGTTAGACCCCACCAGCCGTATTCACCAGACATTGATCCTTCTGATTTCCACTTGTTTCGATCGATGGCGCATGATTTGTGAACACTTCCCATCATATGAAGATACCAAAAATTGGGTCGATTCGTGGATAGCCTCAAAAGATGAAGCATTCTTCCGACGCGGTATCCGTATGCTACCAGAAAGATGGGAAAAAGTAGTGGCAAGCGATGGACAATACTTCGAATAAAACATTAGGTACCGTCCTTTCACAATAAGTTCCCAATTTTTTTATTAAAAACGGCGGAAACTTATTTTGTACACTTTTATATATGTACACTACATTTTAAAAGGAATTGCGTAGGACCACCCACTAGTGATTTTTGGTTCTTCCCTTGATCTCTACCGCGTTTCGGCACCACGTCGCTAGACTAAAGCTGTGGATAGGCTTCCATATGGATGTATGTGGAGGTCCTTCCATATTATTACTTACTGTCTGAGGTTCTTAGTTCGAATGACTAAAGTCATCGTGATGCGAAGACTTCAGATGCATGTTCCATCGTAAAATGACAATCATGAACAAGAATCTAGTACGAAGTTGTCTCAACTCCTGTTATTCTAAATTCACCCCTTTGTCTTTGTAGTTCATCTCATCACACACGATGCGGTTGTCAGCACTATCGTGTTTCCTTTTTTTTTCTGTGTTTGACCTTTTTTTACTTTTTTTATGACCGTTGCTTTTGACCGGAGTCCAAATCAATCACGATTCCATTTTGGACCACAAATGACGGACATGATGTACAACTTTCCCCTTATTCGCTCTTTGACTTTTATTTTTTAACCGTATGCGTAGCCCAATACGAAAACTCCGCTTTTCGAACCACGGACCAACACGGGACACCTGTACATGTACACTTTCTCTTACATTACAAATATACGTAAATATACACATTGCCCAATGTTTTTTTGGGCTCCAAAAGTCTCAGCAATGAAACAGTAAAAAGCTATGAATAACTCGTTCACTCCATGACCGAGAAGTTCATTTAAGTTTTGATCTCGACCTTTCTTAAACGACCTCGACGACTTTTGAGGGTGTTGCGCGCACAGAGCATCGTTATCCGGCTTGCAGACGACGGCGACGCGTCCCGAGATTTGTCACGACGACGTAATTAGCAGCAAACGCCGAATTAATCTCATATCGTCGAAACGGTATGACTATAAGCTCGACGCGGGTCTCAGATCATCTCAGATGGGAGCTGTGTTTATCCAATCGTGCTGTACGTGATTTGATATACGTGTAGAAACTGCCTGTCCGACTCAGCGTAAATATAGTGCACCAAAAATAGCTTTGCCTGTAGAATGCGCCGTAGACACAACCTGAAATTGTGTCCAGAGCACACTACTCTTTTAGCTACAGCCGGGACCTCCTGAAAATTTCATTTCTGCAGCTGGTCTTTGGTAACAATTCTTGGACTGAGCCTAGACGATAAGCATGTTTATATAGGTCATAATTCTGGATTGTATTACAGGTTCCGTGGGGACACTTTGCTTCCTGGCTTAAACGCCGAATTTGTGGATATTCATTAACAATATGCCTAACTTGTTCAACTTTTTGTGCAGTGCGAACCTTAGGTCTCCCATTGCCTTCCCTTCTATGCACACTTCCTGTTTCACCATACAAAGCCACAGATCTACTCAAAACTTGACTACGTATGGCAGTGGCGGTGCGTGATATTTCAGTTAGCCATATCTTGAAAACGACGCATGGGACCCACTTCACTTTTTAGGTGATGACTATACACCTCTTACAGAAAGGATTTATAGTGAAAAAACCGTCAGCAAGTTTGCGAAAAAATTTTCAAAAAACACTGGAGCGCTCCCTGGGTTCTCAGTAACGCTCTGTGAGATATTTGCAGTATATTTTTTCATAATCTAGAAACAAATATAAGGAGACGTTTTTCGATTTGTTGCAAAATATATTTTTTTTTCAAAAAATTATGGCCATTTTAATTTCAATTTTATAGGAACATTTCGTTTCCCAAAATTAAAATGGCCATAACTTTTTGAAACAAAAAATATTTTGTAACAAATCGAAAAAAACGTCTCCTCTATATTTGTTTCTAGATTATGAAAAAAAAAATATACTGCAAATATCCCACAGAGCGTTACTGAGAACCCAGGGAGTTGTTTTGTTCCAGTGTTTTTGAAAAATTTTTCGCAAACTTTGCTGACGCTTTTTTCACTATAAATCCTTTCTGTAAGAGGTGTATAGTCATCACCTAAAAAGTGAAGTGGGTCCCATGCGTCGTTTTCAAGATATGGCTAACTGAAATATCACGCACCGCCACTGACGTATGGAAACTCTGTTCTGAAAATCATGAACGGCATCCCGTGGTGAATAAACCCACCGGCCATCAACCCTTCTACCATTTCTAAAGTAACTTTCGATTTAACTTTCTTAATAACAAAATTTCTGAACTTGGCAGTCCTAAGAGTAATACAACTGAAGACATTCAGGATCGATCCACGGCATACTCTAGGATTTATTTTTGTCTTACGAAATAAAATAACCTGAAACTAACCTTTTTTAGAATAACAACCATCAAACATTAATCTATTTTGAAATTTTAGAAACAAATTTTTATTGTTACAATAAATTGTGAGATATGCCACAATTTTCGTCGGAACAAGTTTGTACCTGCTTTAGCAGGACTATTTCTGAATAATGATCCAAATATTTCAAGTACTAGTTTTGGTTCCAACAGGACGGTGCGCCTCTACATTATTATCTTGTTGTGAGTCAGTTTTTACGTGAAGTGTTTCTTGGGAGATGGATTGGTCGCCACGGTGAGTTGGAATGTCCTGCTCGATCTCCAGACTTAAATTCTTTCGACTTGTGGTCACGACACTTTTGTTGTTTTTATTATTATGTCACGGTGTTGTTCACTCAGATTGAAGGAAATTGACAAAATCACACCTTAAGTATATTTAGTGGAGGCGTGAGTAGAACCAACGGTATTAAAGATATAGTTACACGGGAATAAGAAGGTCCTATTAAACACAGAATGTTAAGTATACCCAAAAGGCTGCATCATTAAAATGCGTTCTACAATATTATATTTGCTTCTCTCTGAATATCAGTTTACTTACATAATCGTTTTACATACAGAAATATCATCTTCAGATATATAAAATACTGCTGAAAATCATTTTAGAAATAGTCTTTCATACAGTTCAAGTTGTTAATAACATATATATTTCTATACTAAAATAATATAAACTAAAAAAAATTATACAAATATATAAGTAAGGTGAGAAACGAGTCATGAGACACTCACTTTTTTGGGTATCATTTTTGAAACACTCCCTTTTTGGGTGTATCATAACTTTCAAATCATAAAGGTCCCAGTTTAAGCAGCCCACTTTGAGGGTTGCCTAAAATTTGTAAATGCTTTTACATCAGTATTGTTTTTTTTTGCTTCTCATTGGATTACAGTTTGTGAAATTTTGCGTTGAAGTTGAAGATGATCTTGATTGAAGATGAAGACGATGAAAAAAAGAGTATCTATCTTATTAACTGATCCATTATTACGAAAACTGTAGTAAGGATGATATGATTACCGCATGGATATCGCAGTAATCATTATACGAGGTGTGTAAATTAGGTAATTATAAGTTTTTTTTTTTAATTTTTTTTATTGAAATAGAATTACAATTCAATATTGTCTCCTTCAAAATAACTTCCCTGGGAAACCACACAGCGCTGGAGACGGTTCTTCCATTTCTCATAGCAGTGCTAGAACTCATACACTGGAATAGCCTTCAGCTGGTCGGTTACAGCCGTTTGAATATTTTCTATGGTCCCAAAATGACGTCCCTTGATGTGATTTTTCAATCTCGGAAAGAGAAAGAAGTCACAACGACTCAAGTCAGGCGAATAAGGAGTCTGAGGATGCACATGAATGTAATGTAGGATTAGTGACCTGTTTCCATATAACTATATAGTTAATTAGTGGGATGAGGTCAAATATTTCCAAAAAAAAAACTAATTTTTTTTGGAAATATTTGACCTCATCCCACTAATTAACTATATAGTGATGCACATGAATGTTTTTACTGGCTAAAAACTCGTTTACTGAAATGGCTGTGTGACAAGGTGCATTGTCGTGATGCAACATCCAGTTGTTCTTGATGTTTGGTCTCACACGCATGACCCTTTTTCGAAATTTTTCAAGAACCTCTCTGTAAATGTGTTGTATTGCTGTTTGGACTAGAGGCACAAAGTCTTTGTGGACAATTCCTTGGCTATTAATAAAGTAAATCAGCATGTATTTGATCTTCGACTTTCTCATTTTTGCTTTTGGATCTTGAAGAGCTTGAAGTGTGCCATTCCATGCTTTAGCGCTTGGTTTCCGGGTCGTACTCAAACACTCAGTCTCATCACCAGTGAGACAATGACACGTTCCATAAAATGGGGATCATTTTCAATCGATTCCAAAAAGTCAAGACACCTTTCTCTCCTGATATCCTTTTGTTCATGCGAATGTTTTTTTGGAACCATTTATGCGCAGAGTTTTCTCATCCTCAATTCGTTAGTCAAAATCTCATGAACAGTGGTGTAATTCAAATTTAACTCTTCCTCGATCATTCTTGTCGTAAATCGACGATCTGAACGCACAAGATCCTGTATTCTATCGACTCGATTTTTATCGGTTCTTGAAGATGAAGGCCTTCCGCTGCGTGGTTCATTCATTCAATCGACTCTCTTCTGAGAATGCCTTAAAACAACCACTGAAAAATCTGGGCTGTTGACAAAACACTATCTCCGTAGGCGTGTTAAAATTTTGCAAAAATATCCGTTGCGCTGTGTACAAGTCTGAAGCAAAACCTGATTGCCCAAAATTAATGTTATTCATTTTTTAAAACGCACTAGAAAAGAAACCGTTTACGAAAACAGTCACAAAGAACAAACAAATGACTCTAACAAGCTTAAACTTGTACTGAAAGTACATTACATGTTAACCTCCCGCCCTTCCAAGTCCTGTCTCCGCAGTGTTGCTAGATCCTAGTTACTATATTGCTACGTTTCCAGTCTCGTTACTTAATTTACACACCTCGTATATTAACAAAAACTAGAGGAAAGAACAGACTTTTAAATCTCATTTCCACCGAGCACAAAATAACTTTTGACTGTTAAATCCTGAAACTGTTTTAATTCGCATATTTCCATAAATTAATGGATTCCGTAGAACTGTACTTGGTTGGGATGCAAAACTGGTAAAAACCGCACTGAATTTTATGGCTTGTTTCTAATTATATACTCTCTCGTGGATAATTTGCCTGTCACTTCTCCACTTTAGAATAATAAATACATGAACACGTTGGCTGCAAAATTCTTCAAGCAGAAGCAATACGACAAATAAAGTTAGAACGCGAAGCAGGCCAAATTACATGTCGCATTGTAGACCTTAAAATATGATATTCGTATATTGAGCGAAAAAATAGGATTGCAAAACTACGAGGTTTTCTGAACCATCCCTCGCTCGAAATTTAATTAATAAACTTCAATGTGTGAGCATACGGTTCGTTCCGCCGCTAGTTTTCATGGGGTAAACTTGATACAAATCGGAATATTTACACGCGTACGTAATAACTGCTGCATTCTGTTCTACTTACTATTGTTCCGGAAGTTTAAATCAATCTTGCTTCACAAAATTCGCGTTAATTAACTCTAAACTGAGCATAACGATTTGAATTAGAAATCGGTCCGAGTATTGCCCTTACCGACGAGAGAGAAGGCCTCAGCGCTTACGCGTGACGTCACCACTCCCAGGTTAATCACCAACGAATGATAAAGCGCTATTTATTTTTGTTATTTTCGGATACGAGTCATATGCTAAACATGGTTTCATATCTGGTGTTAATTATTTTCGGAATTGTTAGTCTCACAATTTGATCCGGCCTTTCATATTTATCCGTTTCACTTAATAAATAAATTTTATTTTTATTACTTGTCAAGAATGGAGTCTTAAATCTTAATCTTGTTTTGGAGCTGTATGTGTATGACAGTGACTGTAAACAAAATCATAAGGAAATACTTGTGGTCGAAATAGCTTCTAACTTGATTATATACTCTAGCATGTCTAATTCCTTTTATTCACACTAGAGGGCTATCCTTAAGATTCGCCTGTTAGGAGTTGATGATAATTCCTAAATACGAGGTGTGTAAATTAAGTAATGAGACTTATTTTTTGAAAAATTTTTATTCCAATAGAATTACAATTCAGTATTGTATCCTTCAAAATAACTTGCTTGGAAAGCCACACAGCGCTGGAGACGGTTCTTCCATTCCTAATAACAGTGCTGGAACTCATTTACTGGAATAACCTTCAGCTGGTCGGATTCCAATCGAATTTAACCTTGGGCCGTTTGAATGTTTTCTATGGTCCTAGACTGACGTCCCTTCAGGTGATTTTTCAATCTCGGGAACAGAAAAAGTTACAAGGACTCAAGTCAGGCGAATAAGGAGGCTGTGGAGCCACAATGACCTCTCTATAAATGTGTTGATTTATTGTTTGGCCTGGAGGCACAAAGTCTTTGTGAACAATTCCCTGGTTATCAAAAAAACAAATCAGCATGCATTTTATCTTCGACTTGCTCATTCTTGCTTTTTTGAGTCTTGGAGAGCTTGAAGTGTGCCATACAATGCTTTGTCTCTTGGTTTCAGGGTAGTACTCAAACACCCAAGTCTCATCACCAGTAATGACACGTTTCATAAAATGAGGATCATTTTCAATTCCAAAATGTCAAGACCCCTTTCTCTCTTGATGTCCTTTTGTTCCTGCGAAAGATTTTTTTGGACTATTTTTGCGCAGATTTTTTCTCATCCCCGATCATTCTTGTCGTCAACCGACTATCTGAACGCACAAGATCCAGTATTCTATCGACATTTTCATCGGTTCTTGAAGATGAAGGCCTTTCGCTGCGTGGCTCATCTTCAATCGACTCTCTTCCATCTTCTTCGCCTTCTGAGAATGCCTTAAACCACCGAAAAACCTGGGCTTTTGAAGAAGCACTGGGTCCATAGGCGTGTAGAAGGTTTGCAAAAGTATCCTTTGTACGGTGTCCAAGTCTGAAGCAGAACCTGATAGCATAGCGTTGTTCAAAATTAATGTCAGTTCAACCTTGTACTGAAGGTGATTTACATGTTAACCCACCGCCCTTCCAAGTCCCTTCTTCGCAGTGTTGCTAGACCGGGCGCTACGTTGCCAGTCTCATTACCTAATTTACATACCTCGTATGCATATGAAAATGTTTCTGTTGATTTATTAACTGGCATTGTATTGGTTCTATTCTGTAAAATAGGTATTTAAGAGATGCGTACAGTAACATATATATGTAAATCCCTAAAGTTACAGACTGTAATCTCAGAACAAGCAACCAGGAACAGAGGCTATAAAAACGCATTATAAGAGGCCCTCGTTGGAGTTGGAGTTGGAGTTGGAACTGAAAGACAAGTACGTCCTCCCCATCCTCCAGAGATGAAACTCATAGAATTTTTTTTCGCGAATTTACGAAAGTATAATTACTCGAATGCGAAGCCGCAAAGGCCGGATGGCGCTTAGGAGTCTCTTGTTACATTTTAAAGTGGCGTGCACAAAGTTGCGGCGTCGAGTTAGCCCGATGCGCTAGCTCGTAATTTATGCATTGCATAGCGTCACTGTACGCGAAAGAATATTAGAGTAGTCTTTGAGGTTTATTAATAGCAGCTCATGTTACTGGATTCATTTGCATTTATTGCGACCGAGAATTAAAGCGAGCTGCAATTTTTCTGGATTTGTTGACGTTATACCATGCTTAATTAGAATTAATGCTTAATTAGTATGGGACTGCGGTTTTCAATTTTATTGTTCTATGTGAAGTGGGACGTAGCAGCGCTTCTGCTAGAGTTATTCCTGATAGGAATACAGACTGTGAAATTATGCATCTAATAAGCCCAAGTTGAAGGTGATTGTGTGAAAAGATGGCGGTAAAGAAGTAAAATTGCCATTTTTAATCATAAATAAATTTCATTAAAAACTCAAAAAAAAGTCCTGTACTCCACACATATCTCTAAAAATTAACAGGTTATTACCCCTCTAGAACCCCAAGTTTTTGGTTCTACTTTAGAAATCTTTCATGTCTAGGAAAAAATTCCAAATGGCTGTTAGTCATATACGAGGTGTGTAAATTAAGTAATGAGACTGGCAAAGTAGTGCCCGATCTAGCAACTCTGCGGTGACGGGACTTGGAAGGGCGGTAGGTTAACATCTAATGCACCTTCCGTACAAGTTTGAACTTGTTAGTCAGTTCTTTGTGACTGTTTTCATAAACCGTTTTCTTCTAGTACGTTTTAAAAATGAGTGACATAAATTTTGAGCAACGGTATACTAGCAGGTCTTGCTTCAGACTTGGACACAGCGCAAGGGATACTTTTGCAAAACTTCAACACGCCTACGGAGACAGTATTTTTTCAAGAATTCAACCGATGAAAATGTCGATAGAATACGGGATCTTGTGCGTTCAGATCATTGGTTAACGACAAAAATGATCGGGGAAGAGTTTTTGAATCACACCACTATTCATCAGATTTTGACTAACGATTTGAGGATGAGAAAAGTCTGCGCAAAAATGCTTCCAAAAAATTTTTCGCTGGAACAAAAGGACATCAGAAAAGAAAGGTGTCTTGACTTTTTGAAATCGATTGAAAATGATCCCCATTTTATGGAACGTGTTATTACTGGTGATGAGACTTGGGTGTTTGAGTGCGATCCGAAAACCAAGCGCTAAAGCATTGAATGGCACACTCTCTAAGACCCAAAAAAAAACAAGAATGAGCAAGTCAAAGTTCAAATACATGCTGGTTTGCTTTTTTGATAGCCAGGGAATTGTCCACAAAGAGTTTGTGCCTCCAGGGTAAACAGTAAATCAACACTTTTACAGAGAGGTTCTTGATAAACTTCGAAATAGGGTCATGTGTATGAGACCAAATATTAATTGTGTATGCGAACAACTATATGTTGCATCACGGCAATGCGCCTTATCACACAGCCATTTCAGTATATAAACGAGTTTTTAGCCAGTAAGAACATACCTGTGGCTCCTCAGCCTCCTTTTCGCCTGACTTCAGTCCTTGTGACTTTTTTCTCTTCCCGAGATTGAAAAATCACCTCAAGGGACGTCATTTTGGGACCATAGAAAACATTCAAACTGCTGTAACCGACCAGCTGAAGGCTATTCCAGTATATGAATTCCAGCACTGCTATGAGGACTGAAAGAACCATCTCCAGCGCTGTGTGGCTTCCCAAGGAAGTTATTTTGAAGGACACAATACTGAATTGTAATTCCATTCGAATAAAAAAAATAAAAAAATAAAAAACCAGTCTCATTATTAATTTACACACCTCGTAGATACACTGATGATTACTCTTTAATATGAATCCGAGAACTTTGAAAAATATTTATAATTTTCAGAGTTATTCACGGCTTTTTGAAAAAAATCGCGAGTTTATGTTTTTAGCAATATCTTTTCACACAATTGACATACCACGCAAAATTTCACGATCTGTAATCCTACCAGAAACAAAAGAAAATCAATACTGTGATACAGAAATAATCAGAATTTAAGCAACATTAAAAAAGTGAGTGTATCATGACTTTCTTTGCTGACTGTATATACATGTTCCTTTCAAATATACTGTAAACCATCGAATCAAAATATAATAATAATAAGACCTGCCTTAATGAGAGTTCTGTGGAGGTCATCAGACATCTATGAAAAGGAGATAATCTTTAAAAAATAACCCAGACATGAATTACTCTCCTATAGGTATTGCGAATTAAAATATAAGAGGTGCTGTTAATATTCAAGAGGAGTCATTAACGTAAAATTAGAAGGGCTTTTATAGACGTTTCAATACACTTTACGCTTTCGTATTTTGATAATATTGCAATTAGTAGTTGATGAAGAGTTTCAGGTAATTTCAAGTTCTTGAACGTATTATGAACTTTTAATTATTACCCATCAAAGAATATCTCTTGTTAATTCTGATATATTTTGTATAGTAAATCTCTTTAATGTTAATAGAAAAGGAATCAAAAACGTACAAATTGTTTTTCACCTGCTTGCTTAGATTTTCCATTGTTTCTATTAAAGTAATTTTTAAACTCATAATAACAAATATGAAACACATTTTATCTCTTAACCCTTGCATATTGAGCAAAGTATTTCTCTATTTTAATAATATAATCAGAATTAGGACAAACGTGGTTTTAACCTTGAACGGCTGCCAAGTAAACAGGAATATCTGTTCATCGGATATAAACCGTTTATGTTCAAAAACCATTGATATATTTGAATACAGTGCAATTTTCGTTTAAATAATAATTATTTGACCAAAAAAAACACATTGTACTTTGCCGATAATATTTGGTCTCTGTCTATCATGCCAGTGCGAATATCCCATGAACAGAAACCGTTTAGTCCCAGGACCAACTGCGCACGCGGCTTTTGGAAATTATAAATGAAGCAATCCATTCATAAGAGCTGTCCAGGTTAAAACCACATTTATCCGCAGTCTTAATAAGTTCACGAAGTGAATTTATTTATATATATTTCACTGAAATATGAGAGTCAAAAATTATATTAGACTTCAACAGCCAACAAAAAACCTCTTTTTAGTATTCATCGTCTCGCCTTATTTTTTTGTACAATATTAATGAATACATTATTTTTAATTACACAAACAAGTTATGTTCATTAAAAAGGAAAATAAAATCATTGGAAGTGGATTTTGATGTCTTCATCAAGTGGTTTTTTAATTAATCCTAAAAATAAGATAGATATAACAATAATGTCGGGAATTTATGAAGTGAATTGCAAATGTTGTAGTGTATAAGCTGAAGTTTATTGGGAAAATAAAAATATACATTTTGATTAGATTTAAAGAACATATGACTCACTCGAAAGGTGTGTCTTTTTTTGTTTCTACTATGAAAGTTCCAGTTTCGCTCCAGGATCGTATAATTTGAACGATATTGTTTCACGGCTGTAGAAAAAGTCGGCAATAACAAAAACTTAATAAGTGCACGAAGAAAAAAACGAAAAATTATATTAGACTTCAACAGCCAACAAAAACCTCTTTTAGTGTTCACCGTCTCGCCTTATTTTTTTGTACAATATTAATGAATACATTATTTTTAATTACACAAACAACTTATGTTCATTAAAAAGGAAAATAAAATCATTGGAAGTGGATATTGATGTCTTCTTCAAGTGGTTTTTTAATTAATCCCAAAAATAAGATAGATATAACAATAATGTCGGGAATTTATGCAGTGAATTGCAAATGTTGTAAAGTGTATAAGCTGAAGTTTATTGGGCAAATAAAAAGATACATTTTGATTAGATTTAAAGAACATTAGACTCACTGAAAAGGTGTGTCTTTTTTTGTTTCTACTATGAAAGTTCCAGTTTCGCTCCAGGATCGTATAATCGAACGAGATTGTTTCACGGCTGTAGAAAAAGTCGGCAATAAAAAATAATGTCTGAGAGTTTCAGTAATTCGCATCGTGAACATTACATTTTTCAGATTCCAATTAAGGGCGGCTCATACTACCAGTCGCATTGAAATTTAAATTATTGACATTTAATTTGAATTCTTTGCAATAATTTAAATATTTCTTTTCGTACTGCCGATGCCGTCCTTTCATTATTTCTGATAAAATTAAAAAGCAATATAGACGACGGGCTTTCAAAAATAAGATTTTTTTTTTATAAACATGGGTCCTGAAATACTTCCTAAGGGGAGGTACTATCATTTTTTCAGAATACCCCCGAAACTATTAGAGACGACTTAATCAAATTTGGTATTTTGACTATTTTTTATAATTAAAAACAGCTGGAACCCATGGTTGCCAAATCTGTTTCATTTATTGGATCTTTTTATCCGATAAAAAAGAGCAAAAAACCTGACAAATAAATACTTGGCCTATCGTGGACGGTGTAACGTTATTGGTTCGTATCCCCTCCTAACCTATGAACTACTTACAACAATTTACAGAAGGAAGATGTGACTTAGCCAATAGTGTATTTTCAGTTTGATAAAAGCCTGTATACTGTTTTTTATTAACTGAAAGTAATTTCTAATTATGTATCTGTGGATGTTTGGATAAAATAACCTAGTTACACAGGCCCACAAAAAAGTCTTGTAGTTGAAAGTTGAGGTACCATACGGTATGTTTTTTGGTGTGCTAAAAACGAATTCGAAGTCAGAATTCACCCATCACCCTTAGATTTTGACAAAACCTCATGATTTTATGAACCTCAAAATCTCACTATAATTACGTTAAAAAGAAAGTCCCACAAAAAAAGAATCAAAATCCAGAAGGTAGACCTTACTGTGTATTACGTATTTAGGTGTGCTAAAATAATATCTTACATTCTAGTGTGAGAGGCGTGGGACTCACCCAAAAAAAGAACCCAGATTGAAATCAGTTTTTATCGACATTATGAGTTTTAGTGCATTAAAATGAATTTTTGACCCTTTGGGGAGGTGTAATAAGGTACTGGGGTACTTTGGGGGCGATTAGGGGGTTGAAATCAGTTTATGTCGATATTAACAGTTTTAGCGCACCGAAGTACCTAGGAATATGCATAAGTTTTGAATTTTTATAGGAAATTAATTTTCAACCCCCTGTGGGCTAAATGGGGGTAGGAAAAGTGGACAACTAAAACTCATTTTTATTGAAAGATATTGTTTTAGCACACCTGAATACGTAATATAAGTAAGGGCTACCTTCTGGATTTTGATTTTTTTTTGTGGGCCTTTCTTTTTGACGTATTTGTAAAGGATTTTCGGATTCTTTTTAGCACACCAAAAAACATACCGTATGGTACCTCAACTTACAACTACAAGACTTTTTTTTGTGGGCCTGTTATTCTTTTTTTAGTCATCGTCGAAGGGAGAACCCTTAAATTAACGAAATTAGACCCGATTTCGTTTCAGATCGCTTCTTCCTATAACCGCCACGCCCTCGTTGCCCACTCATATATTTCCTTCGATTAGAAACCTGTCGAAATAACCGAATTATTTGTTATTCATGTCAGCAAACAAGCCGGGAATGAAATTTACATACTGAAAGGTCCCTTATCCGCCTCCGGGCCCCGCTAATATTTCTCCGGGTGCCGGTACGAGAGTCGAGATAAAATTTTAGCGCCGGATATAAAATTACTCCCGGATATTTTGAATTAGTCTGTGCCTTCCCGGACGAGGGGAGCGTTTTAATTAGTTCCGTGGAGCGATTGCCGTGTCCAAGGTGGCTCTGATTAAGGGGCGGGACCAACTGGAAGCTCGAAATAAGTAAAAGTAAAAAGGTGGGCCATCTATTGGTTTCTTTTTAAACTGAGTGTTATTTCTACATTGCTGACACTGACGCGCTTGACATTTGACACATATGTGGTGTCTAACAACCTCCGCTGTAAGACATTTTTACGTTTTACGCTTGAACGACGTTGGGAAATATTGAAAAAGTATTTCCAAAATGAATATTGTGTGGCAGAAACAGTGAGAAAATTGAGAACAATTTTTGGTCGAAATGAAGCTCCGTCAGCGCCTGGTGTAAGAGAGTTCTTAAGGAAAGTTCGTGAAACTGGCATGCTTATGGATAACAGAAGTCATCCACGTGCTTGTCTGAGGCGAATATTGCATAAAGACCTCGGATTATTTGCTTACAAGTTGCAACTTACTCAAGAGGTAAAGGGAAATGACCATCCACCTCGTTATCGCTTCTTCGTGTGGGTTTTAAATGAGTTTGATAATGACGCCGATTTCATTCGAAAAATCACTTTTTTCGGTCTTGGAGGACATAATAATACACAGAACTGTAGGATTTTGGGTTCCGAAAATCCACACGTAGTCATAGAGAAGCCTATGCATCCTGCAAGAGTGACTGTTTGGTGTGGGTTTTGGAGTGGTAGTAGCATTATTGGTCCGTACTTTCAAAATGAAGATGGTAACAGCAATACAGTAAATGGAATGCGTTACAGAGGCATGTTAACTGATTTTTTGTGGCCGCGATTGGACGATCTGGACTTGGACGAGCTTTGGTTCCAGCAGAATGAAGCAACGTGTCACACAAGCCATGAAACAATCGATCTTTTGCACACTAAATTCGGTAACTGTGTTATCAGCCGTTTTGGAGACATTAATTGGCCATCGCGCAGCTACGACTTAACACCGTTGGACTATTTTTAATGGACACATGTTAAGGACCGTTGTTACTCCAACGATCTACAAACAATTGACGCACTGAAGGAAAACATAAATTGAGTTATTCGTGCAATAGAGCCACAAATAATCGAAAATGTACTGCAAAATTGGGTGAAAAGAATTAACTACTGCCAAGCCAGCCGCGGCGGCCATTTAACTGAAATATTGTTTTGCATAAATAATGGGAAGGCGTACTTTCTTGAATAAAGCAACAATCATTAAAAAAATATTCAACGATGTAGTTTTAATAGCAATTTTAAAAAGAAACCATCTGATAGCCCACCCTATATATTGGGCAAACGCAAAGATTGATTTTAATTAGGTTCAAAGTACATAACACTCAATTAAAACACGGTAGAACAAAGACGTCTTGTGTAGCCCAGCGTGCCTTTCATTGGCGGCTGATGTTAAAAAATGTGGAGGGTGCCAATGGAGAAATATGAAATGTTTAATTTTTCGAAGTCGAATTTGAAATGCATTATTTAAATTTTATCGCTATTATGGTGTTAATGTTAACTTGAAACTAATAAGAAACGTAACAGATGGCAGCTGACTTGAACTGTTTGTATGAGAAGACTTTATTTCTTCTCTATCTCTTTGTTGGGCCAGGTCTGCTTTTCAAGCATCTAATATTCAAATTTACGGAAAGTCTTTGAATTCAGGATGTAAAAAAAGCAAACATGTATAGTGGCTACCCACAATTCTCATCTAGAATCCAACACTAGTTCCCACCAACTGCTGACATTTGGTCGTCATAAATGACGAAATACTTGCGCGTCGTTGCCACGTGTCCATTTTAGGACGGCAACTAAATAAATATTTCCAACGATCATTCAAATGAAAATACTTTAATTTTTCAAACTGGCACAGGTCCTTAAAACAGGCGTGACCATCAATCATAAGAACGAGAGCGGATGGCGTGTGCCTTGAAACAACGCCTGAAGAATGTCACGTTTTTATTTAAATATATTTTTTGTTTGATGGATGCGCTTTATATTAGGTTTGCCCGTACGCCCGTAGCATTCGACGAGTAGGTAGTATTTTTCATGCATTTTAATATCATCATTTTAAAAACGTCAGTGCTGGAAAATTAATAGAAAAATGTCTGCAACTGCAACTTCCAAACAATTATCTAGTTTGTCATCAGGATCAAGCATTTTTGACGAGTATAAAAGTGTTATCAATATACGAGTATGTTGCTCTAACGTATTCTTTTATTATTATTGTGGCGAGCGGTGAGTCGCCTCTGTGTCGATCTCTGTGACCATGTGACCACTGTCTAGCGACTGCTATGACGGCATGCCGGAACAGCGAAGAGTCAGTCTTTAAAATAAATACATGCGGTTCGGGTTTTGTAAAACATACGCCGATATTTTATATATTATTTATTTGCCATTAACATATATGCAAGACTTATAAAAGTATTTGTAATATGTTTGGTGAATAAAAAATATTTTATTATTATTATTATTATTATTATTATTATTATATATAAGTTCGAATATAAATTATTGTTTTTAAATTGGTATTAGTGGATGTCAGTAGTTTATTTCGTTTTTGCGTTAACATTTTTCTGATTAGAACGAACCCGAGTTGGACAAAACGTTACATTATTATTCTTAACTCTTGATATGTTTCCTTAAACAATTCTTTTACAGGCTTGGAGATGCGTTGAAGATAAAGATGCATCTTCACTGAGTGAAAAAACACACTGAGTTTAATTCTTATAAAGCTGAATCACTGAAAGGGGAACTCATACTAATATACTCACACTAGCGGTACGACTCACGTTACTTTTTATACGCCTACATTTAAACGACACGATCTAATGTCGAATTAGGTGCTCCTGAGGACTTATACCTACTATTAACGATTATAGCACCGGCGTGTACTATAACGGCATGCCGGTGCAGCGAGGAGTCAGCCTTGAAAATAAATACGTGCTGTTCGCGTTTTGTAAAACGTTGTATCGAATTAAGTTCTGCAGAGGATAGGCTCTCTTTGAGAAACTCCCCGCGGGAGTTTTTCAAACTCTTAAAACGACTTTCCGGCAAGGCGCTTCCGCCTTCGAAGTATATGATTTCTCCCGGATCCTCGTTCGGTAAACACTCGTGTATATCGAAGTCGGCCGCACTGATTCCCGAACGTGACACGTCCCCAGGTCGTTGACAGATGTGGAGCGCCCTTTTTCATCCTCCCTTCGGAGAGGCGAGGGTCGGGAGTTATTCATTCTGGAAGAACAACATTTAATAGCAGTTTGTGAGCGCCGAGGTGCCTGCTGGGACGACGTGGCTGTCGCTACAGATGCCGAAATCCGGCCAATAAAGTAAACGTTTACTTCATCGAGAGAATTTAGGAGACTTTTGCGTCATATGGAGCGAGGATATGCGATTTTTTGCGCATTTCGTTAACGTGTACTAGGGCACTAGAATTAGGTTGGTATTGTCGTCCGCCATTTTTGTCCCAGGCCGCAGACTATATACAGTGACTCGGCATAAGTTACATCGCGTTTGATAGTGCTTTTAGTGAAAGTCCGTTTGCTTCTGATTCGATCTACCGTCCAGACGGAATCAGTTAAAACAATGTTTCTTAAATATTATTTTACGAGTGGTTTATATAGACATTCAATGTGCGTTCATGTCGAATGTCAGTCTAATTTCAAAAGTCACTATGACATACGTAACCATTCTTAATGTCGGTTTTTCTTTTATAGTGATTGTCTTATTATTAGTCGTGATTGTGTTATAAAAGTTATATAATTTATTGTCGTCTAACGCATTCTTATTGGTCCTGTAGGCAGGAAGCTAATTTTTTTTACTTCGAAAGTAGGGCGACTATGATCATGAAATTTCTTGGAGGGACTGATATTTGTAGTATGAAGTTACAAAAAAATTTCAGCTCTATCCCTAATTAATTCAGCTCCTATTGAGTAACTAATCACTTTTCGAGTAATTAACGATAAAAATTTTTTGCAAGCCTTAATTAACAATGACGCCATTTCTTTGTTTATTGTACGATATTGATCGGGTTAGGCTAGAAAAATCATAAATCTCTTCTAGTTTGCGAGACTTTTTGAGATTTTGAAAAAAAAATAATTTGGGCCAGTTTTCTACGCGACTACCTTTTTTTGACGCGACGTACATATACAGGGTTGGAACGTCCAAGATTTCAAAGCCTAGCATTAAAATATTGAAAAGAATAAACTCTTCAAATAAAGGGCACTGACAGAGAAATATTATATCCATAGTTGCCAGACTGATATGTCATTTTAAAACTTTTATGAGCGTTATTCTCTGTCTTTCGTGATAGGGTAGCAATAAAATATGTAAGCGGGACGCCCCGCCCATAAATTATAATGCGCACGTGTGAATTGAATTATTATATCGTTATTGGTCTACGGAAAATAAGCACTTGAGTATTCCTGTGCGTACGCAGTATCCCGAGAAGTTAAATGTTTGGGTTGGTATTTTAGGCGATTCCATCGTTGGGCCATTTTTTATAAACGTTTCCTTAAATGCCAATAAATATTTAACAAATAAAACAAACTATTTACGGACATGAACATGAAAGACCACGAAATTTAAATGATTTACGGGCCAGAATTGTACAAGTCCTAAATAATATTTCCTTTGAAGTGTTAGAACGCATAAGAACTGAGTTTTACGATAGACTAGACTAGGTTTTTGCGAAGCACAAAGGGGCCACATTTTTAAACCACTTATTCAATAGGCATTTTTTCTTTCTTTCGTCTTATAACCGGGTTGATTTATATTTTTATTTTTTTCTATATTTCGATTGATTTATATTTTTATATTATTATTTTTATTTTTTTCATGGTCATAGTCGCCCTACTTTCGAAGTAAAAAAATAGTGAAAAAAGTAATTTTTCAACTTCAGCAGTCATTTGCAAGTTAACAATAGCACTTGAACACTTCGGGTTGAGCTTAAAATTTTGGAAATTCAATAGGCTACAACTTCTTAGATGCATATGCTATATAAAATATGCCAAGGAACGGAGATATAAGCGAAAATGTGAAAAAAAGACGTTTTTTTTTTCAAAAAACGTTAATTTAAAAAATTAGCGGACTGTTTCAGTTCTACGGACTCCGCGCATTGTGTTCTATGCAAAAAAATACATAGGGAACCGTCAAAACTAGCCCTATGTGTTTCAAGAATACATAAAAGTCTCTGCCTACTGGACTGTATGAGAATTTTGTTCAGCTGTTAGAAAGTTCATACAGTAGAGATGATGTATGGTACTGAATATGATCGAAATATCAAAAATATGTTTTTAAATTAGCTAGATCTACTTATTTCAATATTTACGAGATTCATTTAAAATTTTTGAGCAACTGACAACTATAAACGTTCGAATTTAATTTATATTTCTTATCAACCTTTAATTGATACAAATCTAACCTTACTATTAAATGTATAGGGTGTCCCAAGCTCTGGATTGCAATTATATTTCAAGAAATTGTTTGTGAAATAGTTAAGAGAAATTACATCCTCGTTATTTATAAACATAACTATACAAACATATATATCTGCAGACCCAGGAAGACGAGAGGAATAAAACAATGCAAACTATATAGTGACAAAAAAATTGAAACGGCGAAACCGGAAGTCGGATATGTTAACAGACACTTTTATAATAGATTTTGTATACCCCTTAATAATATTCCGTATCAACACCCTGTATAAATATCCCGAGGCCAATTCAGATGTTTTGGAAAATTCTGCATAAGTTCAGCGCAACATACCCCAAAATATCGCCAGGGGGAGGGGTTAAATTGGGACACTCTGTATATGCAGTTGCGAAATTTCGTTCACATACTAACTTTTTATAAAACGCTTGGATTTATTTTTTTTATGAAAACGTTATACTTACTCGAATGCGTATCTACTTTTGTACAAAATTTATTAGGTCCTTATAAACGACGATTTCTTAGCCGAGCACGATTTTAATTTTACATGAGACATGTTCTAAGATTACGGCCGGATTTTTGCAAGAGAATGTACGTTTTATCACTCCTTCGAGGACAATTCAGAGAAACCCTTCAGTCTATGTGACCGGCTGGAACATATTATTTAAAAAACGAGCCTTAGAGACAGTGTCAGGGGGCTCCTATCTCTCTTTAGGACATCTACATCGTGACCCCCTATCCCCACCCGAAATCTTCTAGATACCCGGTAGAATAATTTGACGCGCAACATACCGAGCACATTTATTTTATGAGCGAGATCACAAGCTTAAAATTATTGACCTCCCACCCTAATATGCGTCATCGCTGAATTACAAGGGAAGTGGGCCCGCTTTAAATATGACTGGTATTACCGAATAGACATGATGGGTCTTTTGGGAGTCATCTCGGTGGAAGCTCCGAGGGGCGGAGATGATTTACCACCGAAAAATTTCGTTTAATAGTCAAGTGGATGACTTAAGTTTGCATTTAAGGGAGTGATTTGAAGAACCATATACCGAGTGAAGATAAACTTTCAAATGTTTAGTGGCACGTCATTTTTATTTTGACTTGTTTCGATTTAAAATATAAGGTACAGGGTTGGTGTAAACATTCCTTAGTCGTTCTAATCTCTGGAATTTTTCTTATAACAGTCTCCAACGTTTCTTTCACAAAAATACCTGTTATATCAGTAATCTGTCTGTATGATGTATTTTGTAGCTTTTATATTACCCCTATAGCTGTATAATTATTGTGAATTGTTTGTAAATGCCTAAAATTTAACATTTTGATATTTCTGCTGGCTCTTCTTTATACATATATACATTCTTCCAAATTAAATTATAAAAATACATTTGTTATTGCTTCAAAATGTTGCACATAATAAATCAAGGCGTTTAACAACATACTCCATCTTAAAATATGTTCTGGTGGCTCAGGAATTCCGGTACATAAGTTTTGAAATTCCCGAATACATTTTGGAGACTTATCTTATGGTATGTGCCATAAAATATACGAGGTGTGTAAATTAAGTAATGAGGCTTTTTTTATATTTTTTTTATTCGACTAGAATTACAATTCAATATTGTCTCCTTCAAAATAACTCCCCTTGGGAGGCCACACAGCGCTGGAGACGGATCTTCCATTCCTCATAGCAGTGCTGGATCTCATTTACTGGAATAACCTTCAGCTGGTCGGTTACAGTTACAGCTGTTTGAATGTGTTCTATGGTCCCAAAAAATGACGTCCCTTGAGGTGATTTTTCAATCTCGGAAAAGAAAAAAAAGTGACAAGGACTCAAGTCAGGCTAATAAGGAGGCTGAGGAGCCACGGAATGGTTTTACTGGCTAAAAACTCGTTTACTGAAATGACTGTGTGACAAGGCGCAGTGTCTTGATGCAACATGCAGTTGTTCTTGATGTTTGGCCTCACACGCATGACCCTTTTTCGAAGTTTTTCAAGAACTCTCTCTAAAAGTGTTGAAGTACTGTTTGGCCTGGAGACACACACTCTTTGTGGACAATTCCCTGACTATCAAAAAAGCAACTCAGCATGCATTTGATCTTCCACTGGCTCATTCTTGATTTTTGGGTCTTGGAGTGTTCCATTCCATGCTTTGGCGCTTGGTTTCCTGGTCGTACTCAAACACCCAACTCTCATCACCAGTAATGACACGTTCCATAAAATGGGGATCATTTTCAATCGATTCCAAAAAGTCAAGACACCTTTCTCTCCTGATGTCATTTTATTCCTGCGAAAGGTTTTTTGGAACCATTTTTGCGCAGATTTTTCTCATCAGATTCAGATCACATTAAGATTTAACTCTTCCCCGATCATTCTTGTCATCAACCGACGATCTGAACACAAGATCCCGTATTCTATAGACATTTTCATCGATTCTAGAAGATGAAGGTCTTCCGCTGCATGGTTCATCTTCAATCGGCGCTTTTCTTTCTGAGAATGCCTTAAACCACTAGAAAAAAAATCGATTTACGAAAACAGTCACAAAGAACAAACAAATTACTCAACAAGTGCAAACTTGTACTGAAGGTGCATTACATGTTAACCTACCGCCCTTCCAAGTCCCGTCTCTACAGTGTTGCTAGATGGGGCGGTACGTTGCCAGTCTCATTACTTAATTTAAACACCTCGTAGTGCATAAATTATGCAAGTAACGTGAATTAAATGTGAAAACTGGTTTTAATAAACGAATCGTAGATGCAGTACCATCACTGGCACGTAAATGTAGAGGATAGACTGTATTCCAGTTCTGTAGTTGTGATACCAGTACACTGCGGTCTTGTACACGTTAAAAGTATTGCCGTTTTCTGCTCAACACATGTAATGTAAAAACATTAGCCACAGTATAGTTTCTCAAGTTCAACGGGTATCCACTTTTTTTTATTACACACAAATAGTTTGAGAAGGCTTCCTTTGCATCGCGAACATTCAATTAACTCCAGATTGTCTTTTATCGTTTATAAGAAAGGAAAAAGCAATACTTGCTTCTAATTTATTTGTTTATTAAGAAAATACAGCGTACCCAGGACACTAAGTCAATTTTATGGCTGCCCTTTTTTTTTCTCTTCGACCTCTTCTCCAAAGATGCGCGTCGATGCTCCTTCTACAAAATGTAATATCGGTAACGATTACATTTTTATCCATCATAACTTCCATTTTACGACGTTATATTGCCATCTTTCGCAACAAGCTAGCATTATTTGTTTTCTGATACACTTTTCTCTCGATGGCCTAAATAAAATTTATAGCTGCATTATCGGTTCCCTCTTCCGTAATCTATTCAATAAAGCGAGCGCTGAAATACGGCGACTCTGTCAGAGAATAATAACTACTCGTATTCTCCTTTTGATGTTCGCTCGTGCGTACGTTGTCCTTAGAGGAAAAGTATGGGACACATATATACGGCTCTGCTTGAAATACGTGTTTCATGCAATATCTACTCCTTTATTCTCGACCGACTTTATACAGGGTGTTTTTGAAATAGTGACGTACATTGAGGTGGGTTGTTATCCATCAAAAATCGTTATGGTTCTATAAAAGAACGACCACAATTTTCGCCCGTTTGCTGATTAGGAATCTGATGTTAAAAATTTAACACCAAAATGGCGGATCCAATATGGTAGCCGTTACTTTCCTATAAATTCCGAAAAATAGTTGGATATTCGCCGAAAAATCTTGAGAATGGTTACAGTTGAGTTGCTAAAGTAACTGTATTTTGCATTTACAACATAAGGTAACAATCGATTTTACCATTGAATAATATTGCGTTATGGGGTTTCAAGGTTATGGGTGGTATTACGAGCTGTATAAATTAAGTAATGAGATAGACAACGTAGCGCCCGATCAAGCAACACTGCGGAGACGGGACTTGGAAGGGCGGTAGGTTAACATGTAATGCACCTTCAAGTTCAAGTTTGAACTTGTTTAGAGTCATTTGTTTGTTCTTTATGACTGTTTTCGGAAACTGAGTTTTTAAAAATGAGTGACATGTTGATCAGGTTTTGATTCAGACTTGGACGGCGCAACGGATACTTTTGCAAAAACTTCAACACGCCTACAGAGACAGTGTTTTTTCAAGAGTCTAGGTTTTTGTGGTGGTTTAAGGAATTCTCAGAAGGAAGAGAGTCGACTGAAGATGAACCACGCGGCGGAAGGCCTTCATCTTCAAGAACAGACGAAAATGTCGATAGAATACGGGATCTTGTGCGTTCAGATTGTGGAAGAATTAGGAATGATTGGGGAAGAGCTAAATTTGAATCACACCACTGGTCAATAGATTTTGACTAACGAATTGGGGATGAAAAAAATCTGCGCAAAAATGGTTCCAAAAAAACCTTTCCAAAAACCTTTCGAAGAACAAAAGGACATCAAGAGAAAAAGGTCGTGATGGAATCGATTGAAAATAATCCCCTTTTTTATGTAACATGCCATTACTGGTGATGAGACTTGGGTGTTTGAATACGACCCGGAAACCAAGCGCCAAAGCATGGAATGGTACACTTCAAGCTCTCCAATACCCAAAAATCAAGAATGAGCAAGTCAAAGATCAAGTGCATGCTGATTTGTTTTTTGATATCCAGGGAATTGTCCAAAAACACAGGAGTTTGTGCTTCCAAGCCAAACGGTTCAACACTTTTACGGAGAGATCCTTGAAACGCTTGGAAAAAGGGTCATGCGTGTAAGATCAAACAACAAGAACAACTGGATGTTGCATCACGACAATGCGCCTTGTCACACAACCATTCCAGTAAACGAGTTTTTAGCCAGTAAAAACATTCTTGTGGCTCCTCAGCCTCCTTATTCGTCTGACTTTTGACTTTTTTCTCTTCCCGAGATTGAAAAACCAGCTCAAGGACGATTTTTGGGACGATAGAAAACATTCAAACGGCTGTAACCGACCAGCTGAAAGCTAATTCCAGTATATGAGTTCCAGCACCGCCATGATGAATGGAAGAATGGTCTCCAGCGCTGTGTGTCTTCCCAAGGAAGTTCATTTGAAGGACGTAATACTATTCGATTGTAATTCTATTCGAATAAAAAAAATAAAAACAGTCTCATTACTTAATTTACACACCTCGTATGGGATTACATGAGCCATTTAACACTATCTTGGCTGTATTACGTAAAATATAATTTACTGTTACCATTTACAACTTTACCAAGGTTGTGAAACAATTTTTCACAAGTTTTAAAATAGCTAATATGAATTTCACATATTTACGTAGTAATAGCAATCAAAAGTTGAATGCTTGGTTAAAAATGTCTTAAATTACGGTCGTCGACCACTATACAGGTCGTTGAAGTAAAAGATAATGTATGGGTTTTAAAGATTAAGTAAGGCCTTTGCTTCAAAATTTTAATTCTGGTCTGCTAAGCAACTTATTTCAGTAGCTCCACGCACCCAGTAGACAAGAGTATGGTTGCCCACAAGGACCAAGCGACGGTTTCCTTCGCGCCTTTCAATCGCACAGCTGTTAACCCTCTTAACGTACACTAGTATCTAGCAACCATATACCGTACACGGGTGCGAATTGGGATTTCGCGTTTCTAACAATCGATTTGGAGATGAAGGAAGCTTTCTAAATACATCGACAAATATATGATTTTGGGGTAAAATTTCCCGTACAATACGGTGCAACAATTCAATTTTATAAAAAACAACATTTTGTTATAAAAAAATTATTTTGCAAACATTGTTATTGTTAAATATAAGAAAAAAACAAAAAAATCGTATTTCTTTAAATTTTTGATTAAATCGAACAAAACCAATGCGATTTGTTAGTTAAATATACCCTTTTTTGAGAAAAAAATCTACAAATTTGATTTAATTATTTTAAGTATTTTCCCGCGCTTTCGAAGTTACTATATTTTTTGAAAGGGGAATTTAGGTGCATATCGGCTTTTGGAGTGGAGATATTATAATGAAAGTAACAAATAACAATAAAACACACTGAAATAATTTATTTACTATAAAAAAACACGTAGAAAAATACAAAATAACACAATTTTTTTTATTGTTCGAAAAAATGTTCGCACTCTACGCAAATAGCTGCACGATGCTCATCACACATTCTGCGCATACAATTTGGGCATTTCATGCGTGTTCGGCCTGATGCATCGCTATCGCAAAAGTTTCATTTTGCCCTTGTATCATCTTTGATAACCGACAATACTTGTGGTGCATTCAAAATTAAAAATTCAAAAACATTTTTTTTTAATCTTTAACAATCTACACTCACTAACCGTATACGGGTGCGAATTCGCACCAACTCGAACTTTATAACTTGCTGCTTCGGCTGCTACCTTTCAAATTAGAGCGTACTCAACGACAATAGACACTAGAGGGGTCACACATATTTGTCGTGGTGGGGATTGACCTTGGGAAAGTAACTGCGTGAAATGTCAGCAACTTGAAATTTTTGGCGGTGCCAATTCGCACCCGTGTACGTTAAGAGGGTTAAAGCCCCAATTAATGCCGAGACACTAGCGGGCCTTGCGAAGATTTATTAAGGGCAGGTATATTTTGAGAGACGCTTAATTTTCGTTGCGGTCACACGTTTGATCGGAATTGATGAGGTCCTCCTTAAAATTATAAGGGGGCCTTCGAAACGGACGGCCCAATTAAAACCAGTCTATCGCCGGATATTTCCATTTAGTCAGGAAAACACCCGTTTCCTGAGGCCAATAACTAATTAAAAGTTTTCCTCGAGGCCGACGCATTTCCGCGAAGTTAAAATTTCAATTTCGTAGTTGGAACTAGACGTTCAAATTGTGGAATTTATGAAAGGGATATGCAGAAAAAGAAAACTAAAGTGCTTAACGCCTGGGTGTTTTAGGGAAGTTTATAGCTGATAATTCTAAATCAGCTAGTGGTTGAGAATTGATTTTTTTTGTTTGTTAATGACCTGTGACAATGACGGCTGGCGGAATTTGAAATTCTCGTGTTTTCGTAAGGAAATTGGCGGAAAAAAAATCTAAATAAATGTGCCCCACCTGAAGATCCTGGAAATCTCTTGCACCTGGAGTGGGTACTGGAACCTTCGGCGTAGAAACAAAAAACTGGACGTTTTCCACGAAACACCGAACTACTATACGTTTCTCGACGGGCGTTTCGCCAAACCAAGTTGGCATCTTCAGGGAGAAGATTAAAACTAAATTCTGGCCTACACACTTGCACTATTTATACTAAATTTGTTCTTTAAATCTAGTCAAAATAGATCTTTTTGTTTTGCCCAATATACTTTAGATTACAATCTTTACAACTTATTTTGTATATTTCTGACTTTTCGTTATATTCGATTTTGTCTTTGGAGTTACCCAAAAGCGTCTGTAGTTTATTTTTAGAATTATAAACCAAATTGATACTGATATTTTTAAAAATTTTATCTAGTCCGCGGGTGAATTTAGGTTCATATGGTAACGAAGCAAATTTCGAATTGTCAGTATATCTACGAAAAGTCGTGGAATTGTACAGGGTTTTCTTAAATTTATGCTTCCTTATTAACTTATCTATTAAATGGACTGAGTAACCGTTATTCTTAGCTATATTCTTAATTAGTTGTTTCTCATATTCAAACATCTCTTCACAGAGGGGAAACTTTAACAAACAATGAATTAGAAAATTAAAACTTGCCATTTTATGTTGAAAAGGGTGGTGTGAATCGTTGGGAATATATCTAAGAGTCGCGGGTTCTTTCCTATATACATCAAAATCTAACTTATTTTCACTATTTATAATAACTAATACATTTAAAAATGGTAGCTGTTCATTGTGTTCCATTTCATATGTAAATTTTATGGTAGGGAAGCGGTGATTTAATTTAGCAACAAAATTATCTAAACTAATTGCTTTTGTATCAAATACCGCGAAGATATCGTCCACATACCTGAATCAGACTCTAGGGAAGTACTCGAATTTATCTTTTACTTCTGTCTCAAATTTACTCATAAAAAGATTTGTAATGAAAGGTGACAAGGAGTTACCCATTGCCGTTCCCTCATGTTGTTGAAAATATTCACCATTATACTAAAACAATTTTGATTCATACAAGTACTAGTAAGCCGAATGTATTCCTTTAAACCATTTAATTCGAGTAATTCCCTGAGGTAGTCCAAAGTTTGCGGGATTGGGACACATGGAAACAATGAGCTTACATCAAACGAGACCAAAATTTCACCTTCTCGCAATTGGATAGTTTTGATATTGTCAATGAATTCACTAGAATTTTTAACTGAAAAACTCGTTCGTTAACCATTTTGACAAATCATAAGTTGGGGATCCTATCGCTGAGACAATTGGTCTTACAGGTTTTCCTGGTTTATGTATTTTTGGTAAACAATACAATTTAGGTATTACTGGATTGGACAATTGTAATTTTTGTCTCAGTGAAGGAGTAATACGGTTGTTACATTCTTTTAAAGATTTTTTAACTTCCGTTGTCATTTTTGGCAAAGGATTTTTTGACAATTTATTGTAAGGACCACTATTAATTAAATTGCCGCATCTCTTCTTAAATCACTTGCAAATTGATTTATTACCATGTCAATGTAAAGCCTTCTTAATTTTTGTGCTTTCTGCATTTTGTTTAGATACAGTTATTGTAAAATCTGAAAACCGAAATGCTGGGGTGAGATAATAATTCAAAGAATCAGTTACATAATACTTTTTTATTACATTTAATAATTTAGTAAATTTTCATTACAGTTACATAATAATTTTCAGTCCCGGAACAGAAATTACATTTATTCTACCTTTTCATGCTCACTAGTTCCAAATTGCTGTCCCTTTTTGCTTCTACTTCGTCTGCAGCATTTTTAAAACACCACTCACTGGACCAGTGAACACTTAAAACGTTTTCTTCGAGCCAATATATTTCCTCGAAGGTGAATTTTCCGTTGAATCTAGATTTTCCAGACTCCTCGCTACAAATACCGGCTATTAAATTAATTAATGTGTTGCCGTACTTTGATATTGAATTACGCTGACTAGCTACACGGCATCGCGTGTACATACGCTGAATCCACCTGCGTACTAAATCTACGAATCACAGTAATTAAATGTATTGCTAAATAAACAAATACGACGGGATAACTGGCGCTAGATAACATAATTCAGCGACAGGGGTGGATAGGGGCGTATATATCAATTAGCTCTAAGCGGAGAAGTACACAATGTTCAACGAAACGGTGTTGGCGATTTCTTAGAAATTGGGTATTAGAAGGGGTGAAAATGCAAAGGGGAGCAAAAGGAAGCACCGTGCCATGCAGTTGTATTAGTGACGATCATTAAGAAGCAGGGATTAATAGAAGTGTTTGGAACATTTTCGAGTGTCCCTCTGCTGATAAAACCATGGTACCAGCTCCGCTTGTTTTTGTCAAGTAGATCAACCTCGTTCAAGAGAGTTGTCGAGGGTGTTGGCCACCAGCCTATTCATCACTTTTTTTATGAATAATGTCGGAACCAATCTTCCATGTGTAACTGCAATCTGGCAATGATTTGAAACCATGATATTGGATCAGTCGAGAGAAAAGGAGGACATTTGTTTACCTCACCATGGAATCTTGAAGTCCAGAAG
Source organism: Aromia moschata (assembly GCA_029963805.1). Classification (NCBI taxonomy): domain Eukaryota; kingdom Metazoa; phylum Arthropoda; class Insecta; order Coleoptera; family Cerambycidae; genus Aromia; species Aromia moschata. The sequence continues at coordinate 180,394 of JAPWTK010000225.1, forward strand.
TATGTAAATCCGACAAAAAAACGTTATTTCTTACACATATTTTTATTTTTTAGAAGATTTCCATGACATTTTTGCTTTAGAGACAATCGCTATCTTGCTCTTATTGAATACTCTGTAATTTTACATAGACAGGCTTTACACATCAAAGAAAGAAGCACTTAATTTCATTTCCAAGTCTAACTAGCTTCTATCTCTATCAACTAGCTCCTACTTCTATCGATTTATGGCTTCAGGTTTCCTTACGAGCCAACTTTTTAACTAATTTACTGCGATGAAATAAATAATGCATTAATCGCGTTTTTTTTTATGTTGACCTATGTCGAATCGAGCTAAACCAATCACAACAAAGTCATCGGAATATACTAAATGATCGTGAAACACATTTCCTGCTGAGAAACTTTTCCAGAAGAAATTCCATTTAGAGGCGATCTCGTCGATGTTTAAGACAACGTTGAGTCAATATCCAAGACAGCTATCGCAGATTACATTTTTAATGGTGCGTGTCAAAAATTGTTGCACATTTTTTTGTCACGCCGCAGACTTCTGTCAGCGCGTCTGCGGTGGGAAAGGCTTCCCCCACCACGCGTCCACTCGCTTACCCGAGCGCTCGAAGCAACGCGACGCTTGATTTTTAAACGCGTTGAAAGAACCTCTCCCACAAGTCACGATAATGGGTTTGTAGGAAATTTAATGACGAGTAATTTAAGCCCAGGAAAAATACTCTACGACCATTTTTCGGCTTGTTCAAGCCGTTTTTCGAAACGACCTTTTTTTAGTTCTTATTATTTTTGCATGAAATTTTTTCTGCAGATAGGCACGACCAAAAGCTACAATTTAAGCCAAAGCAGAAGTTTCTGCTACCATTAGAACCCCTTGTAATTCGATTTCAAAAAATGGTCGTTTTTTATCGGTTTTTATTTTTTTTCTTGTGCAAAAACTTCTGAACCGATTTTGATCACCAAAAACTCATATTTTTTCGTTTTTTCAAGAGCTACAACGTGCTATTTTTTGTTTTACGAAAAAAGAGTATTTTTCGTCCCTTAATCCGCAAGAAATCGGTTTTCGGCACTTTTATCGATTTTTTTACTAAGGTTCCTACATACCGATTTTATACAAAACATACACAATCCATTTCTACTATTTTTTACCTAATTATCGCGCCGAGAAACCTTATTCAGGACTCTTTTTAAAAACTGAACACTTTTCTGCTATATTACCTGGCGTACTGTACATGAATTAACCTCAACGCCGAGGAGCAGTAAATGTGTAAGGCAGCGTTAGGAACACTAGTCGACCGGAAACCATTATCCGTTTGCATTTAAAACGGGTTAAGTGTGTTCCATTTCCCGGCGTCGGGGATCGGTTTTCCCCGATAAATTAACAACTTATTGCCGGCGTCATCGGATTCAATATTCAATTACGATCTATTGTACGTCGGTCATTATCCGTTACCGTTGTTTGGTGTTCCTCGTTTTCGAGTGCCGGAGCAACCGAGGCGCTTATACCAACCCCCGGCCGGATTGAGCTTTCCAATTTCCCGTTGGAACTTGTTACGCTAATGCCGTTTTAAAATCCTTTTGTTTACGTAGTGGAACGCGGCAATTCACCGGAAGCGAGTGCCTTTACTTATTTCGGCTCGTCAATTTATGCATATCAAAGCTGCCTGTTTATTTTCTGCGCTGTGATCGGAGCGCGGCGTGAAGTACACACGAGACGTCATTACCATTCATATTTGCCACTGCATGTCTCTTTTTTGTAGCGATGACGCGACGCGACAACGGTCGCTTATTCTACCTGAGTTTGTACCTTTAGCAACGGTTGGAAATTTTGCAAAATAGATTGTTTGCTTTGTGCAGTTTAAAGTGTTTAACTGTTAGCAAGGATTTTTTTTTGGAATGTCCATTTTTCTAAAATAAAGGTGTACAAACAAGTTTTTAATAAAAAATTGGGAACTTATTGTGAAAGGACGGTACCTAATGTTTTATTCGAAGTATTGTCCATCGCTTGCCACTACTTTTTTCCATCTCTCTGGTAGCATACCGATACCGCGTCGGAAGAATGCTTCATCTTTTAAGGCTATCCACGAATCGACCCAATTTTTGGTATCTTCATATGATGTGAAGTGTTGCTCACACAGGTCATGCGCCATCGATCGAAATAAGTGGAAATCAGAAGGAGCAATGTCTGGTGAATGCGGCGGGTGGGGTAAAACTTCTCAATTGAGTGTTTCCAAATAGGTTTTGACCGGCGCCGCAACATGTTGATGAGTATTATCATGCAGGAGAATAACTTTCTCGTGTCTTAGTCGATTTCAACCGATGTGAAATTGCTTGTTGAGTCATTCCTAATGTATGTAAGTGCAAGTTCTTCTTGCGTTTGGCACGAATCTTGATCCAATAATGCTTCCATTTCCGCGTCTTCGTACACTTTCGGCCTTCCTCTACGTTCTTTGTCCTCGATATCAATTTCACCGTTCTTAAACTTTTGAAACCACTCATACCTTCTCTCACTTAAGGTAGCCTTACCATATGCTTCTACAAGGAATCGATACAAAGTAAATCAAAAGTTCCCGCAAATGACGTTTATTCGGCTCAAAACTCGACATTTTCGCACACAAAAGAATATATTATACTAAATAAAATTACTAATATTTTAAGGTTATGTTGTTGCCTGATGTCCAACCTTACGATAATGACGTTTACATCTGACACTTTTAACAATACTTTACTGGTGGCGCCAACTTTTGTCAAACGGCGGAAACTTATTTATACACCTTAACATAAAACACACGTAGTTTTATTCCTTTTAGTGCCTAAGACTAGAATTATATTAAAATAACCAGTGATGTAATAACACAACGTTAAACAAAGGTGAAAAACCCCAATGAATCTGAACTTATTTCTACGTAATAACATCACTAGATTTGCAAATATTACATTCCTTATGTTTGTTTTTTTTGGAAGTAAAATGAAACCGAGGAACGGAGTAATATGTGTGTATTCTTTTAATAAAATCCAGTGTTTCTTCATAAAGTCTCGTATATACGGCTGGGAGATGGCTGATACGTTTTTCGAAAATAAACACATATTCCGAAATTATTTGCTTAAAAATATAAAATATAAAATCGAACTGAAACACACCCTACCGAAAAAGGAAATAGAGGTATAAGAAACTAATTCGTGTCGTAATCTGGATAAAGCTGTGGTAAAACGATATATAATTAATGGTCTGTTGGACTTAAATCCGCGACACTAGCTGAAGAGCATACAAAACATATACGAATAATAACTGTGTATTATGTAGAACTCGAGGTGAGTGTTGCAAGAAATAGAAATCGGTCAGAAAATGAAAAAAGGAAATGTAATTTTATACCGGTATTATAATTTGAAAAACCGTTACAGATAAGTACATAAAAATGTAAAGGTAACAAAAAATTTATTGTTATGAAAAACGTGTTTTATGTCCAGTTTTTTGTTTCATATTGAAGAACGCATACTTTAAATATTTTTTCTTTCCAGAACTACTTTTGAATACCAAAAGTTAGATTTTTTATTTGTTTTTTATTGTCTTAACTATTTCCACTTTTTTCTGGTTGTATTGATATTTTACTAAGATTTTAACACCTTACATATTTTAATAGTGATACAATTTTTCGTCACCGGTAACACTGATGATGAAAAACTGCTGAACTGACTGTGTTCTATGTTTTGACCACCTAACCTAACCACACTTTGTTCACATTAGAGGCAAGTTCGCTTTGAACATACAATTGAGAGAAATAAAATATATTCCAGAATTTAAAGAGAATATAAAAGTGACAGTACTATAAAGATGCTAAACATTTTTTTTATTACGACACGAAATATAAGGCTGTCATCATCGTAATAATGCAGCGCATTTACGTTGAGTTTAGCGTTTTCCTCTTAAAAACTACGGACCGCCCCATAAATCTCGACATTCTAAATGGCCGTTTAGAAGAAGTAAAACGCCTGCGGCCCTTAAAAACCGGGACGGCTTCCGTTCGTGCACCCAGCACAACAGGCTGTCCTGAACGGGAGAATCCATTCTATTTCAACAGAGAATATTTTTCAGAGTCTGTACTCTCAAGCTCTCAGAAGGCAGGTTCGTATTCCTCGATTAATGGGGGGAGTAGAGGCTGCATTTTTTTAATTACAGTTCTAGAAAGTCAACTCTCGTTAAATAAAACAAGAAAAACTCATGCGTCGTAGGTAGTTTGTGCGTCATAGCTAAAACTTATGCGCCATAGATCCGTTAAATATATATTCTTCACTTTCGTTAGAACTCTTCATAAAAGAAATTCGTCTGTTAAACGAAACAACAAAACCTTATGCGTCATACATGGTTAGTTTATGCGTCATTAACTGTTAAATCGTGTTCATATTGGCGTACATCATCAGGCGTACTGAAAAATGAAGCTTTTTTTGGGAATTTTTTTTCGATACCGGATCAAAATGGATCCGAATCCGAATGGAATTTCGATAATGGATCAAAATGAAATTTTGACACTTGATTTTATGGGTATTAATGTATGCAAAAGTATTTTTTATTTTCATTAAAGTTACAAAATAGCGTCGTAGCTCCAGGTAATATGGAACAACATTTTTTCTGGAGGAGGAAATCGGCGTACACTGTAACAGTCTTCGTACACCACTTAGAAACAATAATATGTTTCTTATTCTACATTATTTATTATTTTTATTATTTATTCTACATTGTTAATATTCTAAACTTAAACTACTGCCCGTACCTTGCATATTCATCTATGAATTACTAATATATGTAAAAAATAATCTAGATGCATTCACATTAAATGGTGACTTTCATAATTATGAAACAAGATCGAGAGCCTTATTAGCAATTCCTAAACACAGTCTGTCATTGTATGAAAAAAGTCCTAAGTATATCGGCATTAAATTATATAACAAATTAACCCCTGAATTAAAAAAATATTAGAAATATAAAATCTTTTCGGTTTTCTTAATTTTTGATATTATTTTAACTTCCCATTTAATAAATTATATTAATGTATATTACTGTAGTCATTAAATTGCTGTATCATTTTATTTTATTTTAATATGGATCATTCGTTAATGCTTATTATTTTACAATAATGATTAATCACTTTTATTATATTTAACTGTGTCTATGTACTTGTAAAATTAAAAGTGATTGTGTTTTTGACTTTTCCTATACTATGTAACATAGTTAATTGGAATAAATTTTATTATTATTAGTTTTTCTTTGGAGTACCCAAGATTTTAATTTTTTTTTTTTTGAAAATTCGCAAATCGACCAGCACTTTTTTTCCATTTTTTTTCTTAAAAAAATCGTCCTTAAATTGTTTATTGCAAATCTAATTATTTATCAATCGCAAAAATCGTGTGTACCTCGATAGATAATCTATATAAGAAGCTACAATTAAAATTTTAAGTGTATCGGATAAAAACTGAGCTAGAACTATCGATAGAACTGTAATACAGCAGAGCGGTTTTTTTCGAAAGTTCTGGACCGCTGAGATGTGTTCGGAAAATAGGCTGAAAAATTTTTTAAAGCCCCCCCCCCCAAAAAAATATTCTTGAATATCATTCTTAGATAGTTTATACATCAGAAAAAGGAAATTTTAAAAAATCAAAAAAAAAAAAAGAAATTTGCTGGGTAGTATAAACCCTTAAGGGGTAACACCACTCTAGCGACCGAAAAAAAGGCCTAACTTTAAGAATTTATTTTGGGATAATGGTTTGGGAAAAGGAAGAGTATTTCTTTTTAGAGGGCTTATTAAACGTGTATTGAAGTATAAAAATAATTTTTTTTATTGTTATTTTAATACAAAATGGCGGAGATACAGCCAATCTTCGACCGCGCCTTTTTTTTAAGGTCCTTCACGGCCGGACAAATTTCTCAGAAAACTGAAGACCTAGAACAAAAAACGAAAAATGTTCTTGATCTACATAATATTGGCTAGATAAGTACGTAGGAGTTTGTTTTTAAATCGATTTTTGTGCAAATGGCGTACTTATGAAAAAAAACTCGATTTGCGGCCAAAAAAATCGGCAGTAAATTGTTTATAAAAAAGAAAATTTACACCGAATCAAAAAACGGCTACGCACTTCTACGGAAAATGTAATTGGGAAGCTACAGTTAAAATTTCAGATCGATCCATTGAAGGGTCTCCGAATAATCTTTCTGGCCAGTTCGAAACAAGTGGTTTCGAGAAAAACGCGTTTAAAGTTTTATGAGCACTTAAATTCTCAAAATATCTTTTTACCTTTAATCTGCGATGCCTGCTCCATACATTTGACCATCTATATTGATGTTCGCCTCCTCCTCTTCCTTTCTGGATGATTTTAAAGACAATCGCGCCTTTTTTTGCTGCATGAGAGCGCTCAGAAAAAAATCCGAGAGCGCGAAATTTCGAAAATGACGCGCTCAGAGTGAGTGTGGCAAAATTGAAAATAAAACCTGTTAAAAAATTTTTTTCACTATGGGACCAATTGTATATCATTTTTATGACCCTAAAGTACAATTTAAGCCAAAAACAAAAAAAAACGATTTTTTTCAAAATCCTAGAGTGGTGGTACCCCTTAAAGCCCCTTAACATATTCTTTAATAACGAGCTTTCGCAACAGAAGTAATACTTTCCACTTGTCTTCTGAAAACCTTTTTGTTGAATATACTAGAAAGACACTAGAAACGCTCTTTTCCCAAGCAATTTAGGAAAAATTCAACTTGTTGAGTAATGCGGTGCTTATTAAACTGTTCAGTCCAATTTTCCGTTCGATCGACGCAAAAATCCCCGCCAGAACAAACACTTGTCTTAGGAAAAGTGAGCGGCCACGTTAAGTCACGGCGACTTTGACAAAGCGGCCCCGCTTTATTTAACTTGAATATACCGAGAATTTTCTTGTTAGGACCGCCTCAACCTGGGATTGGGTTAAATCACCTTGCGGTGTAAATAGATTACCCCCGAAAGAAAATCCGGGACACTTGATGTCGGAGGAGTGTCTTTTACCGGAAACAGTGATGATATATTAGGCCCCAGTGGCGGTGCGTGATCCTAAGATTGGGGGTGCACCATACATAAAAATAACGATAATCTAGTCTAGTTCACTTTTTAAACACTCCGCCAATGACTCTGCATCATGTCCTACTGATTTTAAAAAAACTCCAGAATCTTTCTACAGGCTTTCCACCCACCATGTAACGATATATTAAAGCCAACTGAAAAATTGTAGAAACGTCTGTAGTTTCGTCTGCTATTATAGCAACAAAAGTGGATTTTTTTAATTTCAATGGTTATTTCATCGTGACAAACTTCAAGCATGCACTGAAGTAGCTCGTTTTGTATAGTATTAGAAGTTCATTTAAAAGCCGCCGCGTTTTGTAAATGATACTTCATAGCCTCGTCTAATTCGACACTGAAATCAATCAACCCACGAAAAATGCCTGTATTGGATGATGTTTCCTATTCATCGTGTCCTCTTAGGGCCAGTTCAAATTTTCCACAAAAACGAATACAGTTAATAATAATGTTTAAAACATACCTGTTTTTTGAAATCGCTTCATTGTGTGATGTCACTGCTCGTCGATGAGCAGAATCGAGCATTGTCGTAATATTTGCAGTGCCTAGCATGGCTAAATTCAAAACATTATTCATGTGTCCAGCAGAATTTGCATGTTTTTTTTTTTTATTTTCTCGTTTATGTGATTTAAATCCGCTACTCCAGTTTTGGTCCAAGGTGTTTCTCCGCCAAACAAAACACACGGAAAACAAAACACTGCGTTCAATGCATAGCATCCACTTAACCACAAATGTTTTTAAATAAGTCATTATTAAATGTTCTTACAAATTGTTTATTTTTTTCCTTACACGGCTAATTTTAAATTAATTTGTGGAGTGGGCCTACCTAGAGTTTTAATTTGCACTTTTTCCTCCAAACTCAAGCTAGAGAATGGAGTTTTTAATAAGTTTTGAATAGAATTCATTATTTCTTTAAACTACATTCTAACCTAAAACCCGAGTTTATATTTATAAAACGTGAGCGATAAAACAGCTGTGTACGAAAACAATTCACAAACTAATCGATAACTCTCGTGCGCTCTTAAACTCCACACATCATATCTATAGGATTCGCCCACTACTTTTGCTAATTGTGGAGGGGCAAGCAGTAACAATACGCGTTCGGAAACCAGTGGCGTTGGAAATAGAGACCTAGCGTCTAGTGGATTCGTAACGCTGCGGCCAAATAATATTGAGATGGTATTAACGCTAGGGATGCGGAAAGGCGATAAATTAAGAATGCATCCATTAATTACTAAATAAAATTATTAATGCTAAATTGTCGGTAGTGCGCGCGCACCAGCGCACCTTATAGCCCACCGCCACTGTTAGGACCTAAAGGGTGGGCCATCATATGGTTTCTTTTTAAAATTGCTATTAAAACTACATCGTTGAATATTTTTAAATGATTGTTGCTTTATTCAAGAAAGTATGCCTTCCCATTATTTATGAAAAACAATTTCAGTTAAATGGCCGCCCCGGCTAGCTTGGCAGAAGTTCATTCTTTTCGCCCAATTTTGCAGTACATTTTCGATTATTTGTGGCTTTATTGCACACGCGTCAATTGTTGGTGGATCGTTGTAGTAACAACGGTCCTTAATATGTCATAGAAAATCATGCTATAGAAAATACTCCAACGGTGTTAAATCGCAGCTGCGCGATGGCCCATTAATGTCTCCAAAACGGCTGTTAATTATATTATATACGGGCATTAATGTTTCTGTTATCCATAAGCATGCCAGTTTCACGAACTTTCCTTAAGAACTTTCTTACACCAGGCGCTGACGGAGCTTTATTTCGGCCAAAAATTGTTCTCAATTTTCTCACTGTTTCTGCAACACAGCATTTTGGAAATAATTTTTCAATATTTCCCAGCGTTGTTCAAGCGTAAAACGATCCATTTCTTACAGCGGAGGTTAGACACCACATACATGTCATATGTCAAGCTCGTCAGTGTCGGCAATGTAGAAATAACACTCAGTCTAAAAAGAAACCAATAGATGGCCCATCCTTTATATGTTAAAAACATATACATAGATGACGTACTTTGTCACGTGGAAGAGTAGGACGAGAATGCTGGTATTTTTTAAATCGTTGTCGTTAATATTGATGGAATTAAAAGTTGTTATCATATTTATAATAACCCGCTGTTTATTTGATTTATTGATTAAAGTTTTCATTGTGTACCTCATGCTTGGCTTGCATATCTCTAATTGTTGTCGTTTAGTCTTAATATATCTGGTATCTTCAAGAATGTGTATTCACCTTGAGATCTGGCTGAATTTGTAGACGTGTGATTGAATAAGGTTTTGTCTATAGACACGTTCTTCAAGAATAAATGTTTATCTTGAGATTGACTGAGTTTGTAGATGTGTGATTGTATAAGGTTTTGCCTATAGATACGTTCCTGGAGTAGGTACTGGAACCTTCGGCGTAGACACAAAAAACTGGACGTTTTCCACGAAACACAGAACTACTATACTTTTCTCGATGCGCGTTTCGCCGACTAAGTTGGCATCTTCTCCTGAAGATGCCAACTTCAGGAGATGGCATCTTCAGGAGAAAATTAAAACTAAATTCAAACCTACAGGCTTGCACTATGTATACTTAATTTGTTGCCACTGTTCACTGAACCGTAACATCTGTCTTTGTTTATTAGAGCAAACAGTGGACTGGTGGGTATCGGACCATTGTCCTTATTTATACTACTGTTACACTTTCTAGACTTTCAAAAGCATTCAACTGTCTACTGTTTGTTACATTTCTAATTAATTTTAAATTATTTATGTCTATCCTATGTTTGTTGTCAAAAGCGTGTTGGGCCCAATATGCACAAGATTTTTCCGTTCTGCCATATTTCAAATGAGCCATGTGTTCTTTAAATCTAGTCAAAATAGAAAAAAAAAACTGGACGTTTTCCACGAAACATAGAACTTCTATACTTGTTTCGTGGAAAACGTCCAGTTGTTTGTTTCTACGCCGAAGGTTCCAGTACTCACTTCAGAAACTAGCCAAAATATATCTTTTTGTTTTTTATTTAGAAAAATATTTTTTGTTGTTTAGAAAAAAGTATATTGGGCAAACAAAAGATCTATTTTGACTAGATTTAAAGAACACATGGCTCATTTGAAATATGGCAGAACGGAAAAATCTCATGTTGCCCAACATGCTTTCATAGGATAGACATAAATAATTTAAAATTAATTAGAAATGTAACAAACAGTAGACAGTTCGATGTTTTTGAAGTTTAAAGTTTAGAAATCATTAAGTGTAACAATAGTATGGATAAGGACAATGGTCCGATGCCCACCAGTCCACTGTTTGCTCTGACAAACAAAGACAGATGTTACGGTTCAGTGAACCGTGGCAATAAATTATGTATAAATAGTTTTAATCTTAATACGGTAGCATATAGCATAATACTCGTCACCAATTCCAGCCGAAGGAACCAAATACAAGTCATTGGTTTATTTAGGAATAATGGATTGACTGATTTACCTACACTTTTTTCATTCAAAGTCGTGATAGATGACAAGTGTATACTTATTTTCTATTGTATCGCTCAGATCTAAAACATTTTTCGACCTCTCGCAGAGACGTGGTCAGAGATTATTGATGTATGTAGAGAGCAATATCAAGAAACTCATCAAATTCAAGTTGTTCTTGGCGATTTGAAACTAAACTTTAGTAGTTCTGGAAAATCAGGAGGTGTCGATGCATCTAAAGGTTTAAATTGTATTAAAGCCCTTCTAATTTTAATTGAAAATGATAAATACGCCTGGGGAACAAAAAAAGCGGTGCAACTTTATGATTCCATGGGCGTGCATATATCTTTTTATAAATTCAAAAATTGTGAAATAATTTTTTTTATTCAAATCAATATAGGAGATTAAAATTAGCCTGCATAAAAAAACTCTTAATATTTGTAATATAATTTGCTGTAAATAATGCTCATTTAGCCAGACAATCTCAAAAAATTGTCTGTGCTAATAAACCTAGCTGAAATACATGTCACTGGCGCCTTAAACACGTGGAATTTCTAAAGTCGTAAATCATTTTAACGACGTCGTAAAAATTTTATGGCACAGTGGACCGAATAAGTATTTGGATGTATTGCATATAAAGCAATCCTATAGTACATATGGTCGGCATTTGCTGGTGCATTCGCGGCTGCCGGCAGCTCAGGCGTTGCCAGCTCTTCAAAATTTTCTTAAGTATAGTAATATACATAAAGTTGTTTCAATTTATAATTATTTTTTTCCTGCAATTTTAAACGCTTTATATTAATGCTAAGTAATAAATTTATATCTATGGATTTTTTTTAAATATTTCCAAACTAGCTTTCTAAGAACGTCACAAACTAACAGTTTACTGAAGTATGAAGTATACTTGTATAGTGAGCTTAGCAATTTTAGAAAATAAATCTGACAACCTTGCTTTTTTCTACCTATTTTCAATTTAGAATGGAAATAGAATACTTGTGGTTGAAGCTGAAGTGTTCTGAATTTTACTGATGATAGGGAAATTACAGAAGGGCCCTGACACCAAACTACTGACCACCTGTTTATTGAAACCAAACGAAACTATTCCTTCTAGAAAAAAAATGTTTTCTGGAAGAGGTATTTTTTGGTCCACCAGTTTCTTAAATAATTATTTAACCTATATGCGCTTGTAATTGTGACTCAAATACACTGAATCCGATTAACATCCACATGAATAATTTTACTAGACAAGTGCATTAGTCTAGTTATGGTACCGCCTGCGATGAAGCTAGTAGAGGAATGTAAAACTAATTCCGAACTTTAACACGGTGCCGCCGAGGAAACGGAAAACGATGAAGCGGCGTTTTAAGTAATCTAGAATGCATTGTACACTTCCTTCAACGCTAATTAGATCCGCTCACGTCCGACTTTAATGAAAAACTGCTAGAAGTCAGACATTGCGCAACTTACAATTAGTAATTGTATCGTAACTCATCGCGTACTTAAATTTGTTGTTTTCAATCCACGTTTGGTGTTCGTCTTGCTAATGGTCGGCACGTTTTGCCAATATAAAACTAATTGCATTCCAAAATAAATTTGTAAATTACGTTTTTGATTTATTTGGTGTCGACAACTGCCAATGTTCTCCCCAAAGCACTCTAACGTTAAAACCATTAAGCTCAGATGAATCGAGAAATAGTCCTCGTTCTTCGTCACTCGCACAGATTTCGATCTTTTTTAGATCTCGTCATTGTGACATATTTGATGACGAAGGACGATTGTGTCAGTTATACCCTTACCAGGAGAGCATACTGTGACGTTACCTTCAAGGTATCGCCCTCTAGTGCAGTTTAATAGAACCACACATATTTCGAAGGTCCGATAAGGTCGGCAACTATTTGTTGTCAATTGAGCCGTGACTGGAGAGAAATGATTCGATTTATTCAAGTGTGTGGACTGTATCTTGTAAGTTATCTGATTACATGAATAGCGGTAGTTCCAAATAAATTTATAAGGGCAGCATCTGCGCGAAAATCCACTATTTTCGTTAAATACCTTTACTTCTTCAATAAAAGCGCTCCGCTAATATTGCTCGTTATATTACTATAAAACTTTATGGTCCCATATCCAGTTTATTGAATGTAATCTAAGTTTCATCGTAACCCCGTTTGTTAGGGGAAATAAATCTTCGTAAGGGACCCCGTTTCGGGGTGGGTCGATATCCGACCGGATTTAATAACACCGTGCACATAAAAGTATGTTAAAGTCTCGGGACCGATCACCGACCCTTCTCGGAGGACTAGAATTTGAAACATTCACGATATACAAATTCCTATCACATATGTTCCGGACGATGACGGTTTTATTGCTGATTTCCATAAAGCTAGGAGAGCTTATATATCATTACCGCTCGAAAACACCACGACGCTGATGACTCGAAGCCTGCGAAGAAAACTGCGCAGTTCCCTCTCCCCAAGCTAACGATTGCTGTAGAGTGCAGCAAATGAAAACTGAGGTTTCGTTTTGTGAGAATGCAGCAAAACATTCTAGAAATGTAGATCAATGAGGACCAGTACCACGAAACAACTTTAAGCCGCCAATATTTTCACACAACAGCAGCTCTGTGCTTTGACCTAGGCCATTGCGGATTCGCGTGTGTCGCTGGGAAGTAACCATCGAATGGGATCGAAGACGAACGACTTCGCACAAACCAGTTAGCTGTAATGCGTTTTTTCGCACGTGATGTGTATCGTGAACTTTGTGTCGGCTGTAGAAACCTATCTTGGAGGAAAACAATCAAACAATTATAGAGATGTGTATGTGTACAGTATCGTGGATTAACCATACATAATATCAGCGGGTGCTGCGTCGCAGAATGCGTTACAAATTAATTAGACTGCTAAAAAGTATGTTATGGGTATTTTAGATTTATGTAGATCTAAAGAAATTGAAGCCAATAATTTAAAATAGGTTGTCTAGTGAGTGTTTCCAATGTTGAGTAGAAGGGCACTATTTTTTTCTAAGATTATTCATACTTTTGTTCGGGATAAATAACGACCGAAAAAAAATTGTACTGCCTGTTAGTTCTTTTTCTACGTCGTCCCAAATATATTTACATAATAAGCTATGCAGACGATGTGCCCTTTTCTTCCGAACGCAAAACTTTTTCTGTCCTCATTTAAATTGGAAAATTGTTTTCGGTAAGTTCGCTGGCACATTATACCCTTTATTGCCGGTCTCTTTTAATTAGTTTTTCTTCGGGCCTTAGAGTGATAAAAAAAGTCGCATGGTTATCAGGAATGTAAATTTTTAGCTTCGTCGTCGGTTTTCGCCGGTCGCAGGTCCTTGCTTTAATTTACTAAAAGAAGGCATGTACTTTAATGTCGTTTTTTCGTCCAGTTGTTGTTTAAAAATCTTGACGTTTCGTCTCGTCGCTAAAAAAGTTTTTTCAAAGAACGCGAACCACTCTTAAAAATGCATTCACTGCGGCTGGTCGTTTGCCAACAATTCTTGGACTGAGCTTAGACGATATGCATGCACATGTAGGTCACATTTCAGGATTGTATTGCAGATCCCATAGAACACATTTAGTCGCTGGTTTAAACGCCGAATAGGAGTTTGCGTGTATTCATCAACAACTGACTTCACTTCTTTAACTTTTTGTGCAGTGCGTGCAGTGCGAACTTTGGGTCTCCCGCCACCCAATCATGAATTGGTTGTAGACTTAGGACTCATTTGACCTTGGAATTAATTTTGAATTTACATATTACTTTGACGCGAATTGCATCCGTACTTGAGCCTCAAGGAAACCGTTACCAAGGAATGTCAAGGTCAACCCAAGGCCGAGTAGTGGGGGATAGCCGAGAAACAGTTATCCTCCTCTACTAATCTAATTCCAAGGTTACTTTTTTAGGCGTGTAACAAGATGCCTAACTTGCAAAAAATTGTTCAATATTTTAATGTAAATTTGACAGGGATGTATTTTTGAAGTTTAAGACGTGCCCTTTCCGATGGTGTCCATGAAATTCCTCCAAAAAATTATTGATTATGAAAAAACCCATTTTTTTAAAAAACAATTTTTTTTGCACATTTTTTTAAATAAAATTTTTAAGGGGTTTGCGGTCTGCAATGGACCTGGAACCTCATTATTCGGTGGAATAATTGTTTGAACTATAAGTATACGTGGTTTAAGGCGATTTTTTGCCTTATGCATTCAAAATGGCGCCTGAACTGCAAAATTTTTGCGTTAAAATTCAAGAATTTTTTATTGGAAAATGATGCACTTTTTACAAAAAATTGTCAAGAATAAAAGTTCTTAAAATCCCCCAATGAATGCACTAGTTATTTCAAAATTTTTTGAGCAATTTTTTTGGATTTTGCAAATTGTCAATTTTTGCAAAATTTGAAAAATTGCTTAAAAAAATCTGAAAAAATAATTCCAGTACATTCTTTGAATGAGTTTAAGTACTTTTTTATTCTTGACAATTTATAGTAAAAATGCATTGTTTTCGAGAAAAAAATTCTAAGATCAAATTAGTATCGAAATTTATAATTTTTTTTCTCGAAAACAATGCATTTTTACAATAAATTGCCAGGAATAAAAAGTTCTTAAAGTCATGCGAAGAATGGACTGGAATTTTGATTTTCAGAATTTTTTAAGCAATTTTTTAAATTTTGCAAAAATTGACTATTTGCAAAATCCAAAAAGTTCTTAAAAAATTTCAGTGCATTGTTTGGGTGATTTTAAGAACTTTTTTATTCTTGACATTTTTTTGTAAAAGTGTATCATTTTCCAATAAAAAATTCTTGAATTTTTACGCAAAAATTTTGCAGTTCAGGAGCCATTTTGAACACATAAGGCAAAAAACCGATCTTTAAACCCACGTATACTTAAAGTTCAAACATTTATTCCACCGGTTGAGTGAGGTTCCAGGTTCATTGCAGACCGGAAACCTTTTGAAAATTTTATTTAAAAAAAATGTGCAAAAAAAACCGTGTTTTAAAAAAAACTGCTTTTTTTTCATAATTAATATTTTTTTTGGAGGAATTTCATGGACACCATCGGAAAGGGCACGTTTAAACTTTAAAAATATGTCCCTGTCAAATTTTTCTGTCGCAAATAGTATTAGTTATGAGGCGCTGAAAAGCGATGTGCCGGGAGTGGCGTTTTCGACCGAAACGGGTTAAAACAGATTTGTAAGGCATCTTATGACTGGCATCTTATGATCATATCTTTATGCCATGCTTTATTTATTGTCGCAAGGCCAAAGGTAATTTGAATTGGCACCAGCTGAGATCGCATCACCGGCCGACCCGCGTTGACCCCAAAACGATTAGACCTCAGGGCCTAAACAACAACCACCGCGAGTTACGAGTCAGCCAGACCTAAACGGGCCCTTCCGGATGATTAATCGCGACGAAAGTCCCGCAAATAAAAACCGGCACAAAGGGCCGTCCGGCGAGCATTTCTCGTTGTAAATTCGCGAGCGCGAAATTTCAATCTAACAAAGAGGTTAACTTTTTCGGCGGACTGAAAGAGAGAACGACGAGGAGAATGAATGTCAGCGTAAACTTGTAAGCGCTGTGTAGTGAAATTTATGTATATCCAGCCCTTGAGCCTTGATATGCCCCGTACAAAGGACCGAAACGCGGGCCCCATCTAGACGGGGGCTCCTCGCTGGAATGCCGCCTACCTATATGATTAGATCGAGGCAGATTTCGAGAGAAATTTATTGCCAGAAATATACTTTACTGCCTGTATTGTACGGAGATTTATTCATGTATGTTTAGCGGGAGCAACATATTGCCTTCTGCGAAATGTTCGTACGCATATTAACCTTACGTCACGTGCGCCATGATGTATTCGAAGGTAGGGAGGACTTTTTTGTTAGGTCATATTTCGTTGGTAACAGTGGTAATGACTACTCCGCGACAAAATGTGCGAACCAATACGGTCCTCGGTTATAAGAAGTTCGTCCACTTTTGGTATATGTTAAATTCATTACCATACGAGGTGTGTAAATTAAGTAATGAGACCGTTTTTTTTTTAATTTTTTGTATTCGAATAGAATTACAATTCAATATTGTCTCGTTCAAAATAACTTCCCTGGGAAGCCACATAACGCTGGAGACGGTTCTTCCATTCCTCAAAGCAGTGTTAAAACTCATATACTGGAATAGCCTTCAGCTGATCGGTTACAGCCGTTTGAATGTTTTCTATGGTCCCAAAATGACGTCCCTTGAGGTGATTTTTCAAAATCGGGAAGAGAAAAAAGTCACTAGGAGAGGTGAATAAGGAGTGTTTGTCAGGAATATTTTTAATGGCTAACAACTCGTAAAGGCGCATTGTCGTGATGCAACATCCAGTTGTTCTTGATACTTGATCTCACACACATGACATTCTTGAAAAACTTTCGAAGTTTTTGAAGAACCTCTCTGTAAAAGTATTTATTTCCTGTTTGGTATGGAGGCACAAACTCTTTGTGGACAATTTCCTGGCTATCAAAAAAGTAAATCAGCATGCATTTGATCTTCGACTTGCTCATTCTTGACTTTTTGGGTCTTGTAGAGCTTGAATTCCATGCTTTGGTGCTTGGTTTCCGGGTCGTACAGTTATTCAGTCAAAATGTGATAAATCGTGAATGCCATTCAAATTTAACAATTTCAGCATTCAACTGACATGAGAAAAGCTGAAGAACTGAGGCTGAAGCTACTGCTTCAGTTCAGTTGGTTTAAGCTTCTCTAGTGAAATCTATTCCGGAAAATCGCAGACTTATCATATCTTTGTTATATCAGGTCATGCATTTATGACACAGAGAATACAGCGTGGATTCCAATGAAGTAAACTTTGTATCTGACCATTGGATTGATCATCTGTATGAAAAGTGTGCATTGCAGAAGTTTCTTTCGAAATTTGCAGCAGTGATCGTCGAGTTTCGCATGGTTTCCCTTTTGATGCATCACATTTGGTTAATAAAGACTTTTTCATCTATCATATTCAAATGCTCGCATGGTTGCAGATATTGTTCTTCTAGATGGAAGAAAAGATAATTAACTGGCATCTAATACAAATTTGGTTATGCGTACCACTTAAGGGGTTAGACCCCTCTAGAGTGCGAAATCCATGGAACATTCTATGTCTTTGGACCCATGACGTCATGCGTCACATACATGATGCTCGATAGAGTTTATCCCTACCCCAGATTTTGCCCCAAATCATCTTTACCAAGCGTGACGTGACGCAAAACCATGACGCAGATCGCAATATTTTCCAGGGGCAATCCCATAATAAAGACATAGAATGTCAAAAAAAATCTATAAAAATTTGTTTAGTTGTTTAATCTTGTCAAAGCAAAACAAATGCACAATAACGTAACAATGTTTTGTTTAATGGTGACGTTTCATAAGGTTTTTTTGATATTCAGTCCCATTAATATCTACATTTCATAATAATTAACGCATAATTAATATAACGGTCGTATTTTGCTTTGTGGTTTTCTCTCTCGATGCACTACGTGAATATCGCAAATTTTGCTGTTAGCGCAGGAGGTAAATAGTTGATGAAATATTCCATTAAAAGTAATGAAATGATTGTGGCGAAATTGTGCTCCGTTTATATTTTCAGTTGAAATAATTTTTTGATTTATTAATTTAAGCAATATCTGTGTAGTGTTGCATTGGGGATCGTTGATGTGTAAATTTTTAATTTATTTAATGTTTAACCGTAGCTAGATAATATTACAATATATATTTCAATATATAAGTGCATATATCTGCTACGATCGGTGAGGAGTGCTTCTATTTTCAACATAAAATCTGTTCATTCGGCTACTCATATTGAATTAAAATAAAAACACGTCGTACCTTCACGTAGAAATCTGCAGTAATTATTCAGCTATTGGCACTCTTTGAAATAATGGATGTTAAACCTAAAACTTGAAATAAATATAAATACGTCTTACGTAAATTAGCTATACGAGGCGTGGCTATTAAATAATCGACCTGCTGTCATAACACATTTTATTCGTTACAAATTACAGTAACAACTTTTTCGCCTTCAGTGTACTCCCTTTGGCGATCTCTACACCGCTCCATACGACTTTTCCATTGTTGAAAGCAGTGCTGGAAGTCCGCTTCTGTCAGCTGGTTCAGAACCTCCGTCACTTTCGCTTTAACTGTTTCCACACTTTCAAATCTTGTCCCCTTCAGTGTGACTGTGTCTAACAAGCCTGGATCAGTGTCATGTTGTTTATTCGATTCCTTTTATTTCCTTTTATTTCAGCAAGCCCTCAGATGCTTAGACGACGATTTTCGCGGATTAATTTACCAAATTTACCAAATGTTTTCGTCCATTTTTGGTACAATTTGGTACATTTCCTGTACACTTCTTTTAGTGTAAGTTTTCTCCAGTTTAATAAGAAACTTGAGATTAACACTTTGCTCCATCTGAACACTTAACATTTTTTCGACGCGTCATAGGTGCGTAACATAGACTAATTCAAACGACTGCTACAGTCAAACTGAGCGACCCACTGGCTTGTCCAGCGAGCTCAAGGTTTGGAAAGTATCACCAGACACAGTTCGGTTATTTAATAGCCACACCTCGTATTTCAACTTATTGTACAACTTCAACAAATTAAGACAACAACAAAAATCGATAGAAACTGAACTCCTTGATTAATAAGATTTCTAATGTCCAACACTCGTTACCGTAGCTATGTTCGTTCTTGATACCTTTTGCTTGGGAGTGAGGAGTTTTGGCACCATATTTGCGCAAACTTTACGCATGTTAAACGATTTATGCAAAATCTGGCGAACACATTTGTTGTCATTACTGTTCTTTCAGCAAGTTCTCGGATGCTTAGACGACGAACTTCGCGGATTAACTTACCAATTTTTTTCAATGTTTTCGTCCGTTTTTGACGTTGAGGGCCGTCCGGACCGTCTTTGGTCATTTCCCCAGTTTAACAAGAAACTTGAGATTAACCCGTTGAAGCACTTAACATTTTCACTGTTTACTGAGCGACTAAACTGAGCGACTCACTAGCTTGTCCAGAGAGCTCAGGTTGGGAAAATTATCACCAGACACAGTTCTGTTCGAATTTGTCGCGACACGCTCGCAGCGCGCTGGTAGCAGCACCAGTTCTGTTATTTAATAGCCACACCGCGTAGATGTCGCAAAATACCGTTTGTATTAGCTATTTTTTAGGTATATAAAGAAATACTCGCCGATGTGGAAAACAACTTAAAAAGAGAAGCGAGAAATATAAGTATTGCATAAGTGCTCAAGGTCCCAAATTAAATTATAATAAATTCAAGAAACTTTTTCATCTGTAAACGAATTTGCGGAAAATAACAAAAGATAATTCGAGTTCAGACAGGTCACTCCGGGCTATCGTATTATCCGCGTTTTATTTTATAAATTTACGTGTCGAGGGATATTGAAAACTTTTTTATGAAAATTTAATTAGCCGTCTTTCACAAATTCGAGTATCCGTCAGTTGCCAACATGCTGTATTATAATACCCATTCGGTACTTAAAATAGCAAATAACCTAAACTATATCCTAAGGACCTAAAGCATTCTTGACCTATTGACCTTTTTCGACATTTAACCAAAAATGTTAATTAGGTAGAGATGCAAAACTAGTACTTATTAAGCAACGCAGATTTACAAAATTAATAACGAATTATACCAAAAACCGTTTTATTATGACAGTTACGATGATTCTCTGACAGTTTTTAAATATTTTCAAACGCCTGGGCAATGAAACAAAATTATAGGTGCTGAAAAATATTATTGTCTAATGTAAAAAGAGTTGCAAGACCTGTCATTAAATGTTCGATGGAAATCAATTACACGTTGAAGGTAGATACATTTTTTATAGCCATAAACTTTTCTATAAACTAAATCTATTATATAAAACTCTGAATATAAAAAAAGAATCTATTATATACAACTCTAAATATAAAAAAATCTATTATATACAACTCCAAAACTCCATTCTCGTCAAATAACATACATGGAATCGAAGACGGCTCTTAAAGGGGGTTCAGTGCGACTTTTGTAAACATAATTTGGCCATACCATGAGTTGTGACGTCACTCGCAAGTGCCTTGGCCTTCTAGTTCCGTGGGTGACGGATATTAAAATTTCATTGACTTTTCTAATTTCATTGAATATTGTAATCAACAGCACGTTGAAGGTAGAACATTTTTTTATAGCCATAAACTTCCTACATCTCTTATAAACAACTCCAAAACTCCATTCTCGACAAAGGGCATACATGAAATCGAAGACATAGGGAGGTCAAAATCAAGCACTTTTTCGTGATTTTTTTACAAAGAATCTACACAATGGATTGTTTTGAAATTTTTACTGTTTATTGTGTATATCAAAAGGTTTACAATTTTTTTTTATTAAATTTCATATGTTTAAATAAAAGTTATTAATAATTGAATGCCGATGCCTTTGAAAATTCCTTCTCCACGGCCTGCAGGATAGCATCCCATAGAATCATCTGAATCATAAAAATTAAAATGTTTTGTAAAGTATATGAGTAGCTTCTCTTTGAACTAAAAAAAATCATGAATTTATTAAAATAAATTAAAAAAAAATTGTTGTTTTTGTTAATAACTTTTTTTTTGGCAATAATTTTTACTGATTTTTTTAGTTAAAATAGAAGGTAATTAAATAAGCTTTAACTAAAAAAAAAACAAAGTCGATCCGTCCATTAGTTTTTGAGTAATCGTGCACGCCAATTTGAAAAACATCGTTTCGAGAAAAACGCGTTTAAAGTTTTCGTACATGAAAAATAGTCTTGATAAACTTTTTTCGTTTATTTTTTGCCTTAACTTTTTGGCCAATCTGCTATCCCTGCTCCATAAGAAAGTCCCTCCTCTTCTTCAAACAGCGGCTTGATTCGGCTTCGTTCTACCGACGCTTCGGAGCACGCACTATATATTATATTTCGACTGTTTACAGTTCGAATTCGGACTTGAAACTTTGGGAGCATATTCTACATATGATATACTTTCAATTTAAGCAAAAAAAAAACAAATCGATTTTTTTGACCCTCTAATGTAGGCGGTCCCCTTAAAGGAGTTCAGTGCGACTTTTGTAAACATAATTTGGCCATACAACGAGTTGTGACGTCACTCGTAAGCGCATTGGCCTTTTAGTTCCGTGGGTGATGATACAGGTATACCCACCTTAAAATTTCATTTGGGTCATATTTTTGGGCAACCCCGTATAATCATATTTGACGAGTGACGCAAACACACTTGCGGTTCCGGCGGATTTCAGTAATTTATCGCGTGAAAGGCCCTAAATAATCACATACTCATGGCGCGTAAAGAAAACACGTAATTGGTAACGAACCATTCAGTTTTCGATCGTTATTGGAGATTGAAAGGCTCGGGCGTATTAAGCCCGAAATTTTTTACCGGCTCGATGGGATTTATTTCCCTTTTCGCTCTTTGTACCCGCACCTTATCGACGGACCCATTGAGACTGGAAATTGGAAAACATGTTTATTTACGTGGGCTCTCATAATTTCCGCGGGATTCATAGCAGGCACCGAGAAAATGCTTTACATTGCCTACTGGAAATATGACTAAGTTTCCATCGAAATCCAGATGTTGCAGTGTTGCTGAAGAAAACGCCATAATTATGAACGTTGAGCACTGTCTGATGGTATAAATTTTTACTTTCAAATATCTCCAAAGAAAATAGTTCATGGGCATCAGATCTGGATATCTCGGATGTCACTCAATTGGGCCTTGAAGGAAAAAGTTAGAGTTTCTGAGCTAATTCCTGTAGTTGTAAATGAAAATTAACACGATATTCCAAACACTGGTGTCTGGTTTCAGCTAGTCGAACCACCACCACACTTTGCTCAACCAGTTCGAGATTGTTTGGTGAGTGAAATTTCTCCCTGGACGCTGGATCGGTAGAGGAAGGCCAAATACTTTACAAAACAATTGTTAAGTTAACACAGCGGAAAGGCTAACGTACCCATACCTTGACAAGTCAATACCAACTACGGCTAAATGAAATATTGCTTTATGCTTTGCTTGAATTGTTAGGTACATTATGAGGTGTGGCTATTAAATAACCGAACTGATGCTGCTACCAGCGCCCTGCGAGCGTGTCGCGACAAGTCTGAACAGAACTATGTCTGGTGATACTTTCCCCACCCTGAGCTCGCTGGACAAGCCAGTAGATCGCTCAGTTTGACTGTAGCAGTCGTTTGAATTAGTCTACGCACCAGTGGCGTGTCAAAGTGTTCAGATGGAGGAGCGTTTCTTGTTAAACTGTTAACGAGGTTTCTTGTTAAACTGGGGAAAACTTTTACAGAAGCTTATGCAATGTTAAAAGAAGTGTACGGAAATTAATGTTTATCCCTCACACAACTTTTTGAATGGTTTAAACGGATTGAAGAGGGACGGGAAACGACCGAAGATGATCCGCTCCCCGGACGGCCTTCAACGTCAAAAATCGGACGAAAACATTGAAAAAACTGGTAAATTAATCCGCGAAGATCGTCGTCTAAGCATCCGAGGGCTTGCTGAAATAAAAGGAATCGACAAAGAATGTGTTCGCCAGATTTTGCAGGACAGTTCGTTTAACAGTTTGCGCAAAAAAGGTGCCAAAACTCCTCACTGCCGAGCAAAAAAGAATCAAGAATGAACATTTGCGCTCACATTCTAAACAACATTGACACATTGACACTGATCCAGGCTTGTTAGACACTAATAACGTAACTAAGGTAACGAAAAAAATAAAAAGTGTTATGACAGCCCGGCTGCCATATTTCAAAACACAGTAACTGTTATTTTCAAAGTTTTGAGTAAATTAAAGAAAAACTTTAAACATATGGCCCTCGAACTATTAAAGATATCTAATACTATACTTGCAAGGATACTATAATTGCAAGTTATTGTATACGTAAACAATAATTTAAAGATTATTGTGTTTTTTCAAAAAAAAATGCAGTTGCTGTGTTTTGGCATAGATGTTTAATAAAACGTGAGCAGAGTATATAGTAAAAAGCATTGTATCTGTTATATGCATTATATGTATTATTATTAACAATATATAATATGTTCATTTTGATAATAAACGAAACATATTTAAACAATAAAAAAGTGATTTTAAACAAAACTACGCTTAGATGTATGTCCTCGTCTATATCAATATTTTGAATTAAATCCTTTGATGCGTCGTTTGGATTCTCGTTGAACCATCAAACTAAAATATATTTTCCACATACTGTGTGTAAATTTTTGTAAAATATTCTCTTCTGGATGTTGCTTCCAATACACAGTAAGTACCACATACTAGGTTTCGCCTATATTTTACTATTGAAAAATAGCATTTGCTGGGTTTTGGCGTAGAAAACCAAAAAGTGTATTGTAGATACTGTGTTTTGCCGAAATATATGTGCGTAACTATGAAATATATTCGTTTTCTAGGTAGACGCGGAATAAATACAGTACCTGCTCGGAGTAAAAAATGAATTTTTGAGACAAATGTTGGATACTGTGTTTTGAAATGTGGCAGCCGAACAGTTCGGTTATTTAATAGCCACACATCGTATTATTGACATGTTTTTTTTATCATGCTTTTTATGAGATTCATCTCTTGATTAAAAAAAAAAAATATTGTAGTATTGACTCGCGGGTGGCCTTCCGCAGAACATTGTTAATACCCATCAATATTTCGACGTGGAAATAGTGCCCTATTAATAGGAGCAACTGCTGTAAAAATGTCGATAAAATGGGAAGCCTGGTGTCGGAGAGCCGAGACGCGATTTACAACTATTATGGAGAGAAAAGTTCGGTCGATTAGGCTTCTGCTCGACGTTTAATGGCCGGTCAGATTTAAAGGGGCGTCGATATCTTCCTTTTTGTTTAGTAAATGAGCAGAATAACCGCCAGTCCTGCTGATAAAATGCCTGTCCTTATGAAGGCGTCGGCCAATGGAGTAGAATTACCGAAACTACTTCGCGAACGCGCACAGTGGTCAATTTTGCGATTCTAGAAGGACATAATTATTTAAACAAAAAAACGTATTTATTTTGATAAAATATCATTTATTTTGAAAGTTTAAGGTAATTACTGTGTCATATATAGCACATAAATAAATAAATAAAAATAAATACATAATAAAAAGTACAAAGTTCCATAAAATGAGACAAATAGCTCTATAGCTACAAATGTCTAATAACAATAATTGGAATATTAAAGAAAGTTATCTAATCACTATTAGAACTCCCATCGGAACCCCATTTAAAAATTATTTCAACGTCGTTTAGTTCAGCTTTATTCTGCTCCAACACGACCCGTTGCACTTCACAAATCCGTCTCGTAGTATGTTCTATTAAAGATTGTAAATCCACTTCAGCAGCTGTTTCTGTAACTACGACATTTTCCGGATAGCACTTTGCCTTGGCTTCAATCAGGAAAGGATATGATGGACATACCTTGGAGCCAATACTTCTTAGGCGTTGTTGCACAGCAATATACGATCTTTTGGTCATTTTCCCGTCTAAATAAGTGCTTCTTCATTATTTAGCTTTCGCCCTGTAGTATCAGGGGAGTGAAAAGACTTCTTGATACGTGTAGTACGTTTCGGAGAAGTAGATACCATTTCTTTTAGCAATGTTGCTGCATCACGGTTACCCTCAGACTGTAAACTTGCTTGAGCCGCATAAATCAATTCTTTACTAGTGCTTGTCTCTAGCAATGGCTGTATTTTGGGTCTTTTGGTCTTTTCATTTGATTGTTCAAATATTTTTTTTGGCCTCCCTGGACCACTTGAACTGGAAGCTGCAGGTTGGCTCTGAACATCCGGTATATATGGTTGTAATTCAGGTAAAACCAACCAGGTCTTCCAACCATGTTTTGTGTTTATTTAAAAACTTCTCCTTATTTCTATAACATTCTGCCCATCTTTGAGACAATTTATGGCTAAATGACGAATTTTTTTTTCATAAGAACATCTTCTAAGTTAGCATCAGGGGTTGCAAGATTGAAGTAATTAAAAATATACGAATACATCTTCATATATATTTTGCCCTTTTCCGGTTCGCTAACCCATATCTCGAACAGGCTTCTGCGAGGTATGACATACGTTTTTAAAATTAAGGATAAAATAATTAGACGCACTTAGACGCAGGCATTTTTTTTGTAATTTAGTAGAGTAAGTTACAGGCAATCTTTGGAAAAAAAGATCAATGCGGAAGAAAGCGGGAAATCAAATAGTAGCTCTCGAGAAACTTTAATATTGCAGAAAATGTAAAATATTTACAGAACCAACTATAACCGAAAATTTTCTGATTTAAACAAAAAAAAAAAACACAAGTTGTTTTATACCAAAATAAAATACATACCTTCCACTAAATTTTCCATCGAGAACAAATTCACTTCACACAAAAACAACGGAGATTCAACTGCACACATTAGGGTCAAATAGACTACTAAAATATTCTCAAGCAAGTATCTGGTTTTATACATATTTCAACCCTCGTTAAAGGTCATAAAAATTTATAATAGGATAATAAATTTTACAGCATTAAATACCTTCATGGGTCTATTATACATTATTAAGGAAACTTAATTTAAAATTTAATTCTGAGAACATGAGTTTTTGGAATTTTGTCCTCCTTGCAAAATTGACCACTGTGAGGCGGAAGTTCGAGATTCATCAATTTGCTGAACAAGACTTGATAGTTATGAACATGACAAATCTACTCATAAAAAATTACAAAATTACTGTCACCCTGAATTACAGCGGCTGCAGGTGCTAAGAAGCGCGCCACGCATTTCAGCTAGTTCTCGTTCCGCCGCGGCGGAAAGAGTATCGCTTGTGCTGAGAGCTGGACGTTGCTCTCCTTTTCCACCTGGAAAAAGCAACTGTTTTCAAGGGTACTTCAAAAGTAATACAAAATGACGTTTTACAGACAATGTTTAAAAGAAAATTCTATAAAAATAAAAACAGCAGAGTTTTTATTGGACAAACGGGAGCGAAGAAATGGAAAGACAAAGCAGGAGGCAGACACCTTCGACCGCGAGTTTATTTACCCCATAGACGCGAGGAAAAAACGTGCGCACCAGATTAAGCCCCCGTTTGAATAAGCATTCAATTAGGGACCCAGACCTCCGACTGCACAACAATGGGATCTTAGTCCGATAAAACGAATGCCCGTCTACTAAATTAACCCTCGAATTTCGGCCGCCTAACGACCGCTCTAACGACTAATTTGCGCGCGATCCAGCCCTTTTTTTTTCGGCTCCATGGCCGACAACCACTGGCGACTCGTCCTCAAAGATAAAGGGGGTTGACAAAGTCAAAAACAATAAGATTATCGACGTTTATTACGTCACAAGGTTTCTTTTAAATAAATCTGAAGATCACAACGTGGCTCGAAACGTGGTAATCGTTTCGCCAAATGCAGATGAGGACGCAGGAATTCATATGTAAAAGTTGACGTGCCCTAAGAGTCTCTTAAAAAATCACTGGTATAATCAGTGAAATAAACATTATAAAGTGATTAGTAATGCAATATGAGTGGAAAGTGACTTTATACACGTGTTGCATACGATAGTTTGTCTACAACCGAATTTTTTGTATGTATATTAAAATAAACAATCATAGCTGGTATTCTCTGTACCCACTAGTGCGTAAAATATTTCTTTAGTCTTGTCAAACACACTGAAACACTTCGAGTTCTAAGAACTATAAGACTGTCTAAGAGATCTAAACAAATCAGTACAATGCATGATGAAACCAAATTTAAAAGTATCAAACATGTATATTTTAGTTGATTATTTCTATAAGAAGGGCTCAATCCTTATATAAGGTCCATTGTCCATTTCTTTACGCACTAGTGAGTACAAAAAAATTACGCACTAGTGCGAAAAATAAAATTTACGCACTAGTGTGAATAAATTAAAATTTACGCATTAGTGTGAGAAAAAATAAAATTTTGGGAACTGCGAAGAGTGCGCAAAAGGTACTTTAAGGACGGTTGTAGAAAAAAATATGTTTTACGTTTACTGCTATTTTCCTCGGGGGGATGCACGTGCTCGCGTGCGGAAACCGGCGCCGCCGCCAACGTCGGCGGTCAAAGAGGCTTTCCCCCCTGGGCTTTCCCTACTCGATTACCGCCTCATTTCCGCGCTATTTGCGAGCGGGAGGCCCGCGTAATCGAACCGCTCCGGATCCCGGATTTATTTGGCCGGAGGTCGCGACAGGATTTATGGACAATTAACGCACATTGTGCGCGGGCCATCGGGGTCGTTCCGGCCCTCCGTTATCGGCCCTTACCGCCCTCTCTGTCGGTTTGGCGTCGACCGGTGAAGCGTCGGGGTGGCGGCTCCTTTCCACCAAAGAACGAAACTGGAAAAATCGTGACGTCGATTTGGTAAAATCGAGAAACCGAGCGTATTTGAACGAAAGAGAGCTTGAGGAAGCATTGTGACCCGACCGATCTCATTCTTTGGTCAGTACGTTTCACTACTCCGTTTCGGTTGCGCACTGTTTCCGTATTCGGGTACTTGCGCTATCAGCTTCTTCTATCGATCTTCCGGAGTCGCAAATATATCAGACTAGCACAGTGAGACAGACATGCGTCAATGATTACCCAATCGCGCTCTCTTATTGGTTGTTATAAATATATTTCATTCCCAGTGCTGCGTATTAAAGTAAATGGCGTTAACTACATTAAAAAAGTATTTCCTTGAATGTACTTAACCATAGATTGTTGAAAAAAAAACCGGACGTTTTCCACGAAACACCAAACTAGTACACTTTCTCGACGCGCGTTTCGCCAACCAAGTTGGCATCTTCAGGAGAAGATTACAACTCTCTCCTGAAGATGCCAACTTGGTTGGCGAAACACGCGTCGAGAAAGTGTAGTAGTTTGGTGTTTCGTGGAAAACGTCCGGTTTTTGTTTCTACGCCGAAGGTTCCAGTACCCACTCCAGGATCATAGATTGTTGAAATATAAATAAAAAAATGTACATCATAAACTGAAAACTGCTTCAGCCGTCCACATACAGTACATTGCAACAATGAACGACCTAGCGTAAGACTAGGAATTCCATCACCAGTTTTGCGTAATGTTCGATTTTATTTCGGCTATAAATGCTACCAATTTATCAACTACTATTTCATTGCGACAAATTCGCAATTTTATTGTTTCGTATAACATCGGGAGGAACAACTTCATCGCTTAGAGAAGGTATAACAGCGGAGGAATGCTAAGTGTGTGTGCTTATAGTCGTATTTACTCAACATTTTATTGCTGTATATATATCGAGGAGGATTTAGTACCCTTGAGTAGATAGATTCGGCTGAAGTCTGGCAGGGTATTAATTTTATCGTTGCTCGTATAAAGCAGAGGAGTTGAGACAAATAATTATCCTTTTAAGTGGTTCATAAAGTAGTAAAGTGGATTTATTTCAACTAAAGTCCACTTTTAAGGTCTTATGATTATTTCAGTTTAGTTCAAAAATTACCATTAATTTTGTAGTAGTCAGTTACTCATTATATCAGTCAGTTATAAGATTGCGTCGGACTACTATGGTTATCCCACAGCCGTCTTGAAAACAAGCCACGAAGTAAATGTGGCAACGTCGTGCCACAGCTGAGTTGGGGTTCTGGTGAAATCAAACCGACTGCGACGATTTTAATTTGTGTTCATCTCGGCGCCTTTGCCGAGGCGTTTGAAGTAGATCAAATTTATTTTCTATATCATATTAGGTATATTTACTTTTCAAATACGTCATATATAGCTTTCTGTGCTTGGTCAATTAAATATAGCAATATTGTATGTAAAAACCACACGCGAATCTACATAGAGGATAGTAGGAAAATAGAAGATAGAGGAACGGATAGAACAGAAAATGATGTTAGATTAGGAAGAATAGACAGAAAAGGCATAACAAAAAAATTAACAAAAGTCTAGATTAAATAGAAATTAACAGAAAAAAAGAATAGAAATTAACAAAAGACTAGATCAGTCTTAAATCTCAATAATCAAAGCATCATGTGCAAATGAGTATTAAAAAATCTAGTTTGTTCTAGAGCTTTATTGTTTTGAGTTTTAACGTTTATGTTTTAATGTTTATTAGTATTGTCTTTATTTGGAGAAATATCCATACCAGATGATAGATACTGAAGATATTGCTTGATAGGTAAAAGAAAAAATGTCTGTAACACATTGTACGTAGTAGGAGACTGAATATATATTATAAATGACATATATAGAGACATCCAAAAAAAACGTCATCAAAGTTGGCCGAGAAAAAAATACGTATTTCTATTCTTAATCGAATTTATAACCTTATTTACTTGTCAAGACTGTCACTTCATATGACAGCCATTGTTTATTTTACAAATTGTGACAGTCACTTGTCAAAAGTTTGACATAACCGAAAAGCTTAGACATGACCGCTATTTCCATCTCTCTCGTTCATAGCCAGAGTTGATGACGTTTTTTTTGGATGTCTCCATATATGGTACACGCAGAATACAAAATGTTGATCTTGATCTACAATAATACCTAACTGCTTAGAATATAAAAATGTCATCTTTTTCAGTCAAATCTACGGCCTGTTGTAAATAAACTAAGGCTGGTTGACAACATATTTTGAACGGAATTTGTTTGGAAAGTGCTTTAATACGGATATTTATATCTATCTAATAAATTTTGCATTTGAGACCATCGGTTAATTTTCATGTCAAAGTACAAAATCCATTTTAATTCGTTATGATTTAGTTGATTGTCGTTCACAAAAATTTTAACAGCGAGGTCATTATTAATTGATATCTGATTTTCGATTTTTACTATTTCAGTGTCAAAATTTAATGTATAAAAAATTACTTTGAATGTTAAAATTTTTACACTCCAGCTTTCGAAAATATTTACTTTCTCTGAAAAACAACCCACAAAATTCTGGTAATTTTCATTTACAGCTGACTTTTCAAACTTCACAATTAAATTTTTATGTTGTTACATTCTGGATCTTTTCGAACTATTTTCGACTTATATCATTGTCGAAATTTACCTAAATATCATTGGACAGATATTTAGGTAAATTTGGAAAAAATAGATGAAATGACATCTTTATTTAATCTTGGTTTACATGAAATCGTATTAATTGTCCCATCTGGTAAAAGATGTTTATCAAATTTGGTAACTTCATCGGGATCAAAATGCAACTCACATACTACAGAATGTTTTGACGGTGTCTTTTCTGGGAATTGCTTTGAGCCATTTCTCCATTAATCCGTCCTCATTGGGAAATCCAAAAACACTTTTTACACCCTCAGTTTTTATAGAAGAATCGTAACGCAACACCGTTTTGGCATGTTTGTTTACGAATGAAATAAAACACGGAAAACACGCAAAAAATCTATTATACATCGAATTATCAATACACTGCACTATCTACAGATACTACACTTTAATTTACAATCGTCTAAAGTGATTATCACGTTTAAAAAACTCTATTTAATGCGAATAAACAAACAATTTAACCACATATAAAGCCATGATGTTTTATGTCGACTGTCGGAAGTGTCGGACTACATTCGGCGTTGCCATTTTCTTATAGCGTGGCTTGTTCTCAAGACGGCTGTGATTATCCTTGGTGTGAATTTACTTATACTGCCCAGGTCACGCCTTAACGCAAGTCCACCGAGCAACGTTGCCAGATCGACTGTGAACGATAAGCTTTTAACCTTACTGCATGTACTTTTTTGTTTTCAAATATTTGTATCTTCCAAATGAATGATTCCTTGTGGTAACTGCGGGATGTTTATTTCAAAATATACCTGCGTACACCCCCCATTACTTATCCCTCTTTATGTGCGTTCAATACGACGATCAGTACTTCCGAAATCCGGTTGTGGAATGACTGATGCTTCGCCTGTGCTTTAGGAGACAGTTGAATGGCGGCAGCCTTCGTGATACAGCGAACTTTCGACGAACGTTTAATGACGTATGTGTTCCATAAGGGAAGATAAATCGCTCGGTTTATTTGACATATAGGTTGAATGGATAGAATGGCGCGTTAGGAGTCGTTGAAGGTCTCTAGGATCTTACCTATGGAATATTTGTTGTTGCGAGGTTTTTATAGGTTTTATTGGTCTGAAGTTTGCAAAGAAAACGGTGTGTAATTTATAGGAATTTATAAAAGAATGAACTTTACACTCGCGTAAAACAATATACATATGTATGTAGACAAACAGCGTAGTGTAATTAATTATGTAATGTAGAGCAATTTGTAACAGTAGAGAAGCTTGAGGGTTGAATGCCTGAAATGCTGAATGCATTTTGTGCTGTAATGGGTGAATTATATGAGTGCAAAAAAATAGTAAACAGGAAGCACTTGCGGAAATGTATTTGTCTGAAACTCTACCGACTGCGTACAATAAAATAAATAAAATCATATGTAATGAATGAACCGGTGATGAAAGCCAACAGAAAAACTTGACCTACTTTTAAATCGGCCTTTGTACACTGGGTAACATTCTATTTTTCTTTATTCGAATAGAATTACAATTCAGTTTTATCTCCTTCAAAATAACTTCCTTGGGAAGCCACACAGCGCTGGAGACGGTTCATCCAATCCACATAGCAGCGCTGGAACTCATATACTGGAATAGCCTTCAGCTGGTCGGTTACAGCCATTTGAATGTTTTGTATGGTCCCAAAACGACGTCCCTTGAGGTGATTTTTCAATCTCGGGAAGAGAAAAAAGTCACAAGTACTCAATGCAGGCGAATAAGGACGCTGAGGAGCCAAAGGGATGTTTTTACTGGCTAAAAACTCGTTTACTGTAATGGCTGTGTGACAAGGCGCATTGTCGTGATGTTTGGTCTTACGCGCATGACCTTTTTTCGAAGTTTTTCAAGAACCTCTCTGTAAATGTGTTGATTTACTGTTTGGCCTGGAGGCACATACTCTTTGTGACTCATTCCATGCTTTGACGCTTGGTTTCCGGGTCGTACTCAAACACCCAAATCTCATCACCAGGAATGATACGTTCCATAAAATGGGGATTATTTTCAATCGATTCCAAAAAGTCAAGACACTCAGAAAAATCCAGTGGCGGTTCGTGGGTGTGTTACATTGGTGGGCACAGGGTGTGTCAGTAGGATTACTTCACAAAACACACTTCTCAACGAAAAAAATGAACAATCACTAAAAAAGGTCAGTCAACAAGTGTGACCCGTTCAGCTGATTTTTCGAACGATTTAACGACGTCTGTCTGCTGCAATCGTCTGCAAATATTACCAGTCACCGAAAAAGCCCGATTAAAAACGAGGGCTGGGATACTGTGTGCCCTCGGCCACGCGCGCGAAATGCGACTACGGTGGCTCGATGCGAATTCAGACTACGGTGGCTCGGTGTTCGATCGATAGTCTGTCATATATGTGTGATAAAAATCATTATTTGTGGTATAAAAGGAATAATAATTAGAATATGAATAGTTTATTGTATACAATTAATTTATACTATTGTAACAGTAATTTATAATAAATTAACACAAAAGAAATATTTTCTATTGAAATTTGGGCTGGGCACGTGCCCCTGTGCCCTTTATCACCAGCCGTCACTGGAAAAATCGCTCTTGTTGCCACAGAACCTCTTCAACTGTCCCATCAGTCACCTTTCGTCCGGCGAACTGACGGCGACGATGACAAGGGACGCCTCCACCCCGCTTATCTCCGCGACAGGCGTGCGTCCTGTGTATTACTTTAAAGGAGAATTGATGCGTCGCTCTCCGCGCGGTTTTCGCCCCCTCCACCCCGCCGCCGAGATAAACGCGTGCCAACTTGATAAATCCACGAAACACAAAGGTTGTTGACAGATTCCCGGGGCGCGACAACTTGCGCGAGACTTGCTAAAAAAATCCCCTCGGTCTAGCCGGAACCGAAGGGAAGTTTCTCCCTGGGCGGACGCCAGAACTAGGGACGAGTTTGTCCTGCATCTAGCTGCGGAACTGGCCCAATTGGGATCCCCCGGAACTTGTCTGCTGTTGATGAAATGACTCACGACAAGTGCGGTGAGGCACTCACTCGAATAGAGAAGCTTAGGAAATTGAAGCTTTTATTGATTCTCTCCAATGTTGGTACATCAATCAGCGGACTCCAATGTTGCTACATCAATTTTTCAGCTCAATATAATTACATACTACAAATCCAATAATTAATGTATGCAAGAATAAAATCGCTGAAACTTATTTTGATCTTTAACTCCTTCAGTTTTTCGTTCACAGTTTGATCCAGTATTTCCATCCCGACTTGATAATGATTAGTTTATTATAAAACCAGAACACAGTCGCAGAACACATGCACATTTAGTGGGGTAGTAATCTGATACATGTTAATAAACTAATACCATCTGTATTAAGTTGTCCGTTGTTGGAAATTTATTATACGAGGTGTGGCATAAATAAATAAATAATCGAACTGATGCTGCTACCAGCGTGTCGCGACAAGTTTGAACAGAACTGTGTCTGGTCATACTTTCTCCATCCTGAGTTCACCGGGCAAGCCAATGGGTCGCTCATTTTGACTGTATCAGTCATTTGAATTAGTCTACGCTCCAGTGACGCATCGAAAAAATGTTAGGTGTTCAAATGGAGCAACGAACGGGTTAATCTCAAGTTTCTTGTTACACTGGGGAAAACTTTTACAGAAACTTATGTAATGTTAAAAGAAGTGTACGGGAATGAAGGTTTATCCCGCACACATGTTTTTGAATGTTTTAAACGGTTTAAAGAGGTGAAACGACCGAAGACGATCCGCGCCTCAGACGGCCCTCAACGTCAAAAACGAACGAAAACGTTAAAACAATTGGTAAATCAATCCGCGAAGATCGTCGTCTAAGCTTTCGAGGACTTGCTGACATAACAAGAATCGACAAAAAATGTTTCGTCAGATTTTGCATAAATCGTTCAACATGAGCAAAGTTTGCGCAAAAATGGTGCCAAAACTCCTCACTCCCGAGCAAAAGGAATCAAGAATGAACATTTGCGCTGACATTCTAAACAACATTGACACTGATCCAGGCTTGGTAGACACGATGATTACTTGTGATGAATCGTGGTTTTTTACTACGACCCCGAAACAAAGAGCCAATCCATGCACTGGAAGAGCCCGAACTCGCCGAGACAAAAAAAAGCCAGGATGAGCAAATCCAAATTCAAAGCGATGATGATCATCTTTTTTGACATTCAATGCATTGTTTACCGTCACTGGGTCCCTGAGAGTCAGACGGTCAATCAGTTCTGACGGCCCTTCGTGAGCGTGTGAGAAGACGAAGATCCGATTTGTGGAAGACCAAATTATGGAAGAAGATTCACCTAGACAATGCATCGGCCCATTCTTCTTTGTCTGTGAAAGCGTTTTTTTGCAAAATACGGCATTACTGTGTCCAAACATCCACCATACTCATCCGATCTTGCCCCCTGTGACTTTTTTATTTCCCAAGGTCAAATCGGAGCTGAAGGGGACAAGATTCGAAAGTTTGGAAGCGGTTAAAGCAAAAGCGACGGAGGTTCTTAACCAGCTGACAGAAGCGGACTTCCAGCACTGCTTTCAACAATGGAAAAGTCGTATGGAGCGGTGTAGAGATCGCCAAGTGGAGTATATGGAAGGCGAAAAAGTTGCTACTATAATTGATAATGAATAAAAAGTGTTATGACAGCAGTTCGGTTATTTAATAGCTACACCTCGTAGATTTTATAAAATTATTAATTATATGACACAACTAATCATCATTGAAAAGCGATATCAAACGGTTAACTCTTTTTCTTCTTGGTGGTATCCTCTAGTATACAAATTAAATTTCACATTGTCTAGTGTGGTATCACTTTAACTGATAACATCTAGAAAGAATTCTTGTCACAAAGTGACGATTTCTTTCGATAATTTCCATATAGGTCTTTTGATGAGTCTCTTAGCAAACTAATAGCTGTTAATGCAGTTTCTTGAATTCCCAACGTTTGGTAATTACCATTTATAGTACTGTAGAATTCAATTACTCCCTTTTATTCTTGAGTGGGTACTGGAACCTTCGGCGTAGAAACAAAAAACTGGACGTTTTCCACGAAGCACCGAACTACTACACTTTTCTCGACGCGCGTTTCGCCAACCAAGTTGACATCTTCAGGAGAAGATTAAAACTAACTGAGTTTTTGGTTGGCGAAACGCGCGTCGAGAAAAGTGTAGTAGTTCGGTGTTTCGTGGAAAACATCCAGTTTTTTTTACTCCCTTTTAGGTAATTTTCAATTTAAAACACGTTGAAATATGTTTTTTTTTTGTCCGAAGATGTTGCTCACCGAAAGCAAGCAGCGATAGTTTAAAGTTGTAACAACTGCAATCTCAGCTATGCCCATTTTTTTAAACAGATATCGATATAGTTCGAAGTTACGAAAACAACAATTACAAACACCTATTAGATCTCGAGATTATGCCAAAGCATCGGTGCGCGCTGTTGCATAGAATTTGCCTGAATACGAAACGACTTTCATTTCAGTCGAGGTCGCAGTATCGCTAATGACTGGTTTATTAAGGCTAAGGCCAACGTTTTGTCAGCTAAGCATTCAACACATAGTGTTTTACTTATAAGCAAAGCTTTACTTAACGAACTTAATTCCAGGAATCCGGTGACCTAAATAAGACAAAATTGCATCTTGTATAAGGCACAACTTAGATGCACTGCGCTGTATGCTGACATAATTAATTAGGTGAGCTGGGTTGCGCTTTAATTAAAAATATGGTATTGAAATTGCCAAGTGTACGTACCTACGTTTTGTACATAATTTACAGACGCACGTGACCTTAGCCGTTACCGACGATAAAGAAGGCCGTGGCGCTTACGAGTGACGTCACTACACCGAGGTGAAACTGTATCATAGCAATGCAATCGCCGGGCGTCATGCAAGCAAATTATGTATACACTGAAGTATTATCATATGTTGTACTTACAATATTTCGTCCTTTATAATCTAATAGGGATTAATGTGAATTTATACTGATTGGATATATTTAAATTCACACTGACATCTTGTTTTAAATATAATTGATATTATTTTTGTAATCATGAATTTTAACGTACTTTAATTGTCTACGTAGTGGCCACATAGCTTGAAAGAAAATATACCTCGACATAGAGCAATTTCTTTAGTTTGGTATTATATAGTCCTTTCTTACAACACGACGCATAAGAAAAAATCAAGGATGCTACGCAGACCTATCGAGAACAAAAGACTTCTCTGACGAGCGCCTAACTGATTTCGGCATCCCTATATTCATTGTAGATATTTTCTTTTTACGTGGTCCGCAGAATACTCTTTCATTCTTGCGAAATATATTTTTATAAGCTCGTTGTTCTTTATTTTTATTCCTTCCAGCTATTTTTTCCCTCACCGTCGGGCTTATTGCCTTTCTTTGTTGCCGTTCTTTGTGCTGTGGCGGTCTCATGTATTCATGTCATTCATATTACTTCTTCGTAATCATATTTTTAGTTGGTATTATTAAATCAGGGCCCGCTGTAACTTTTAAATTGCTGTGAGTACTCGGTGGCGTTGGTACAAAAAGTGCAGAAAATCTTGGTTATTCACGTAACTTGTAAAGTAAATTTATATATTTTGGACTGTAGACGTCCCATTTTTTATTGCCAGATTGCTTAATACATTTCTTCTTCATATTTCCGTTTAAGCTGAAGCGCCGGCAACCCGCAGTGCATCCACGCGCTGCTGGTGGTCAGCATGTTCTTTTTCTGCGGTCTTTCAGCACAGCTTAGGCTGACGGTCCATCGTCTTGTTCATTGTTGTACGTCGTCAGATGTCAGAGATATACTGATGATACCTAATAAGGTCGAAATCCATATGTATGATTTCTGATGACGTATGACAGTGAAAATAGAATTATTTTCATTGTATATTCTTCATAAGGGTCGAATATAAATCCTTCTATATAGTTAATCGATAGCGACATAATATTGTCCGTAATTTATACGTAATAAAAGATATAGATAGAGTTATATAACATAAAAGTCGACTTTGCTCCACTTTGATCTAACTTATTGTGTATCTTAATTTTATTATCCCTTGAAATTCACATTTATAATAAGTTTGGTTTTACATTCTTGCTGTATTCTAAGTAATTTAATACAATAACTTCTGTTTCTGAAATACACCTAAAGCCTCCGCTTTGTTCACAACTTTAATAGAAGTTAACTTTTTTATGCGAAAAATATAAATATAGCTTTTGGCAGACAACAAGGCTTCTCTTTTTGCCGCGTCCTTGATCCTTCGGAACGAATAATAATTGTTTCGAATTATTTGCCAACTTTACGCTAAGTTCACAGCCTTATACTTTCTCTCCCTTTTAATATTGCTTGTTAGTATTGGATCTTGTTCAACTTTTGTTTAATAGAAATATATTTTTTTAAGAATATGATTTAATACCAGAATTCTGCTATAGAATCTATATTTTGTAAGTAAATTTCAATCGTCCTTCAGTTGAAATTTTGTGAACTTAAATATCGTCCTATTTCATACTAATTCATTATATCCAGGTGTGTTTTTAAACAGTGTCTTGCAGATCAATGAAAAATTGAAAGTATATATTATACACATTATTATATTCATATACACAGATTTGCACACGATCTGTTTTTGACAAAAAAATTGTCCAATCGTCCAAAGTTAATTTGTATAAATGTTTGAAAACATCGAAATTTTATCATACTTTTTTAGCGACATCTTTTCAGATAATCGACGTATCATCTTCAATTTGGGCTTATTAGACGCAGAAGTTCACAAGTCGTAATCCTATCAGAAGCAAAAAAAAATCATAATTTAAGTAACCTTCAAAAACTGGGTGTATGATGACCTTTGTTGCTAACTGTATCTGTTCTAGTTTTTAACGTATCATTTGCCCAATTTTTGACCTGTTCAATTATCGCTTTTTGCACACTTTCGATTCTACATTCGTTTATAAAATTTGTTACATTATCCACTTCATCCAAAATAGGTGGTTGAACATGGGCATAAATAATAATTATTTTTTCCATACAGTCCGCATTAACTAGATGTACTAATATATCACACGAATGGCTAGTCTCTGCCGACGAATTTAAATTTTCCACGCAACATTTCAGTGTTGCAGTGTTGTTTATTTCGCATAATTACCTCAGTGTGGAAAAATACTGCTGCGAACAGGAAAACACACATACAAAAAAACTTTTAATAAATGAAATAATGTTTTGAAAAAAAAAACATATCTGGCATCTTTACTGTACCAAAAATAACAGACATAACTGTTAGTCTTCTAATTTACGAGGTGTGTAAATTAAGTAATGAGACTGACAACGTAGCGCTCGATCTAGTAACACTGCGGGGACGGGACTTGGAAAGGCGATAGCTTAACACGTAATGCACCGTCAGTCCAAGTTTGAACTTGTTAGGGTCATTTGTTTGTTCTTTGTGACTGTTTACGTAAACCGGGTTTTTCTAGTGCGTTAAAAAATGAGTGACATTAATTTTGAGCAACGGTGTGCTATCAGGTTTTGCTTCAGACTTGGACACAGCGCAACGGATACTCTCGCAAAACTTCAACACGTCTACGGAGACAGTGTTAATTCAAGAGTCCAGGTTTTTCGGTGGTTTAAGGCAATATCAGAAGAAACACTTAACATATTTTCGACGTGTCACTGGTGTGTAGACTAATTCAAACGACTGCTACAGTTAAACTGAGCGACCCACTGGCTTGTACAGCGACCCCAGGGTGGGGAAAGTACCACCAGACACAGTTCTGTTTAAACTTGCCGCGACACGCTCGCAGCGCGCTGGTAGCAGCATTAGTTCGGTTATTTAATAGCCACACCTCGTATGTAGTATATTGTTTTCTGCTGTTTAAATACAAATGAAGTATTTGTCAAGTGTACAAGAAATAGGTCAGGGTAGTTGACCCAGATTATTGGTTATATATTAATATAACCAATAATCTCGTATAGTCATTCATCGTATTCATAAACTTCAGAAAAAAGCAATTCGCTATATTCTGGGCGCACCTAAGAATTCACCCTGTAGAAACTTATTTAAAGAACTCAGTGTTCCAACCTTCAAAAACTGGGTGCATGATGACCTTTGTTGCTAACTGTATCTGTTCTAGTTTTTAACGTATCATTTGCCCAATTTTTGACCTGTTCAATTATCGCTTTTTGCACACTTTCGATTCTACATTCGTTTATAAAATTTGTTACATTATCCACTTCATCCAAAATAGGTGGTTGAACATGGACATAAATAATAATTATTTTTCCATACAGTCCGCATTAACTAGATGTACTAATATATCACACGAATGGCTAGTCTCTGCCGACGAATTTAAATTTTCCACGCAACATTTCAGTGTTGCAGTGTTGTTTATTTCGCATAATTACCTCAGTGTGGAAAAATACTGCTGACGAACAGGAAAACACACATACAAAAAACTTTTAATAAATGAAATAATGTTTTGAAAAAAAAAACATATCTCGCATCTTTACTGTACCAAAAATAATAGACATAACTGTTAGTCTTCTAATTTACGAGGTGTGTAAATTAAGTAATGAGACTGGCAACGTAGCGCTCGATCTAGTAACATTGCGGGGACGGGACTTGGAAAGGCGATAGCTTAACATGTAATGCACCTTCGGTACAAATTTCAATTTGTTAGAGTCATTTGTTTGTTCTTTGTGACTGTTTTCGTAAACGGGGTTTTTCTAGTGCGTGTTAAAAATGAGTGACATTAATTTTGAGCAACGGTGTGCTATCAGGTTTTGCTTCAGACTTGGACACAGCGCAACGGATACTCTCGCAAAAATTCAACACGTCTACGGAGACAGTGTTTTTTCAAGAGCCCAGGTTTTTCGGTGGTTTAAGGCAATATCAGAAGGAAGAGAATCGATTAAAGATGAACCACGCAGCGGAAGGCCTTCATCTTCAAGAACCGATAAAAATGTCGATAGAATACGGAATCTTGTGAAGAACGATGGGGGAAGAGTTAAATTTGAATCACACCACTGTTAATATGAGATTTTGACTAACGAATTGGAGATGAGAAAAATCAGC
Source organism: Aromia moschata (assembly GCA_029963805.1). Lineage (NCBI taxonomy): Eukaryota > Metazoa > Arthropoda > Insecta > Coleoptera > Cerambycidae > Aromia > Aromia moschata. Next base: position 221,097 of record JAPWTK010000225.1, read on the forward strand.
GCATAAATGGTTCCAAAGAAACTGGAATCGATTGAAAATGATCCTCATTTTATGGAACACGTCATTCCTACTGGTGATGAGACCTGGGTGTTTGGGTACGATCTGGAAATCAAGCGCCAAAGCATGGAAAGGCACTTCAAGCTCTTCAAGGCCCAAAAAGGCAAGAATACGCAAGTCGAAGATCATGCATACTGATTTGCTTTTTTGATAGGCAGGGAATTGACCACAAAGAGTTTATGCCTTCAGGCCAAACAGTAAATCAACACTTTTACATAGAGGTTCTTCAAAAAACTTCGAAAAAGGGTCATAACTGTCATAAGTGTGAGACCAAACATCAAGAACAACGGGATGTTTGTCGTGATGCAAATTACGACAATGCGCCTTGTCACACAGCCATTTCAGTAAACGAGTTTTTGGCCAGTAAAAACATTTCTGTGGCTCCTCAGCCTCCTTATTTTTGACTACTCAGCCTGACTTGAGTCCGTGTGCCTTTTTTTCTCTTCCCGAGATTGAAAAATCACTTCAAGAGGCGTCATTTTGGGACCACAGAAAACATTCAACCGGCTGTAACCGACCAGCTGAAGGCTATTCCAGTATATGAGTTTCAGTACTGCTATGAGGATTGGAGGAACCATCTCCAGCGCTGTGTGGCTTCCCAAGGAAGTTAATTTGAAGGAGACAATACTGAATTGTAATTCTATTCGAATCAAAAAAAATAAATAAAAAAAAACAGTGGCATTACTTAATTTACACACCTCGTACATGGTGGTTCCGAATGAATTAATAGAGATAAAAAAAAGTCCATTGAACTAAACATACCTTAGTCCAATGTTGCACGAGTCCTAGAAATGAAAAAAAAATTTGATATAAAAAAACTATTTTAAACATACTTTTTAAAAAACTTTGTTTTACATATAGAATATCCCCTGTAAAATCACCCTCAGAACACACCATTTAAACGTTTTAACAGAATTATGGGACACCCTGTATACGACACGCAAGAAGGAGCGTAGTAAAAAGCGACAAATAGCCGAGCCTTTTTAAAAATATATCACGTCATGATTGTGATGATGCGTTTTTTTGTTCTTTTTCGTAGCGGACTACGCTCTTCGCGGGCTGCTACGCCCCTCATTTAATTTAATGAAACGCCCCGGCGTAAATTACGACGTACTCGGATGGCGGCGGATGCGCCGGGGACGGGCGCCGCTCCCGAGGATTACCCGCAGCCGGGCGGCGGGCAAAAACTGACGGAAGGCGCGAGCAAAAACTACTTGGGAGTTCGCTCGGTAATTGTCGGTTTTCAACTGCGGCAATTCAGGCGCTGAATGCGGCTCGCAAATCCAGTCGAGACAAATCGCGCTCGAAGGAAACTTGCCGACATAACTTCGGAACATCGGAGATGCGCGGAATTCTCCGCTCAGCGGAGTACAAGTTGCGGAAGGCTGAAAAGAAGCCGTTAAGTACTAGGGGAAGCCTAATGTTAACGATTAAAACTGGCAGAAACGGAGGTTGTAAAACAGCACCAGCTGACACGGGATTACTGCTGTCAAATCCCCAAATGACCCTCATCACTAGAGATGTGAATCGGGCGAGTCGCAACAGAGTCGGACTCAGGTCACTCCTATTACAAAGCGACATAAAATACTTCATAATACAATAATAAATACTCGAATAAACATACTGCATAACACTTAAAATTAGGTACCCAAAAAAACTTGTGTCTTAAACGCGAAGAAACTTGATTCATAAATTGTTAAGTTACAATTACTTGATTAAACTTTTACTAACGGATTGTACTAACGGCTGCAGGTGCATAGGTACATGCTAAAAGCAGGAACGATTTCATCGCAAATATTTCCAAATATGGTCCACATGACATGCACGTGTCGTTTTCTATAATGGTATTATAGAAAAAAAGATTATAGAAAAATAAGACAGTTCTCCTGTAGATAACGAACCAACAGGGGTGTGATTTTTATATAAATGAGTCATACAGGCAGATGTGCTTTTAACAGCGTTACCCGATACACATTTGCATTCCGAATAAAAAATACAATATTTTAGTAGCGTTTAACAGTTTATAGAAGACCGTGAATCATCCCGAGCTTACTCAGTTTTCACAAAAATTCCATTAATGGGAAATATAATCAATACAGCCGTGGAGTCTACCTTGAGAAAATATTATTAGCCCCTGATGTACGATGAATTTCAGACTTCAAGTGTCAATTAAATGAGGATAACCATATTTGGATGTATGTATAAGTTGAATGATCATCTTGAATATATAATTGGATTTTGAGTGATATACCTCAAACATTAACACCTGAGTATGGAATAACTGTTAGTGATTTACTCTCAATATAAACAATAAACAGTCACGTGGTTAGTTCTTGTTTCTCGATACCTATTTTGATTCGCTTGTGAAAAAAAATTTAAAACTGGATTCATGGTGTTCTAGATACGTCCCTGGTATTTATGTCATGTACATGGTTATTGGTTATATATTGACCCATGTGCCTTATCTTGCTTATTTCTAGAGATACGAAAAAACGCGACGTTATATGGTGTGTTAAAAAAATGTAATATGCTGTCAGAAACACAAATAAACAACGCGTTTTCGAGATATGAGACAAATATGTTTGTCTTATATAACCTATATTTTTACATATTTAAGTAGTTTATTTTTTCTGATTTGTTTTATATAAATACGGGGTGTGGCTATTAAATAACCGAACTGTTGTCATAACACTTTTTATTCGTTACCAATTAGAGTAGCAACTTTTTCGCCTTCAATGTACTCCCCTTGGCGATCTCTATACCGCTCCATACGACTTTTGCATTGTTGAAAGCAGTACTGGAAATCCGCTTCTGTCAACTGGTTCAGAACCTCCGTCGCTTTTGCTTTAACCCCTTCCACACTTTCGAATATTGTCCTTTCAGCGCCGATTTGACCTTAGGAAATAAAAAACAGTCTCAGAGGGTAAGGTTGGGCGAGTATGGTGGATATTCCAACTCAGTAATGCCGTATTTTGCAAAAAAACGCCTTCACAGACAAATCAAAATGGGCCGGTGCACTGTCTTGGTGCAGGGGCCCAGTGAACGTAAACAATGCCTCGAATGTCAAAAAAGATGATCATCGTCGCTTTGAATTTGGATTTGCTCATTTAGGCTTTTTTTTCCTTGGCGAGTTCGGGCTCTTCCAATGCATGGGTTGGCGCTTTGTTTCGGGGTCGTAAGTAAAAGATCACGATTCATCACAAGTAATCACCGTGTTTAACAAGCTTGGATCAGTGTCAATGTTGTTTAGAATGTCAGCGCAAATGTTCCTTTCCTTTCCAAAGATTCCTTTTGCTCGTTCGTGAGGAGTTTTGGCACCATTTTTGCGCAAACTTTGCGCATGTTTTCATGCAAAATCTGGCGAACACATTCTTTGTCGATTCCTGTTATTTCAGAAAGCCGTCGGATGCTTAGACAACGCGGATTAATTTACCAATTTTTTCAACGTTTTCGTTCATTTTTGACGTTGAGGGCCGTCCGGGGCGCGGTTCGTCTCCGGTCGTTTCACGTCCCTCTTTAAACCGTTTAAACGATTCAAAAACTTGTGTGCGGGATAAACATTCATTCCCGTACACTCCTTTTAACATTGAATAAGCTTCTGTAAAAGTTTTCCCCAGTTTAACAAGAAACTTGAGATTAACCCGTTGCTCCATCTGAACACTTAACATGTTTTCGACGCGTCACTGGTGTGTAGACTAATTCAAACGACTGCTACAGTTAAACTGAGCGACCCGCTGGCTTGTCCAGCGACCCCAGGGTGGGGAAAGTACCACCAGACACAGTTTTGTTCAAACTTGCCGCGACACGCTCGCAGCGCGCTGGTAGCAGCATCAGTTCGGTTACTTAATAGCCATACCTCGTATGTAGTATATTGTTTTCTGCTTTTTAAGAACAAATGAAGTATTTGTCAAGTGTACAAGAAATTGGTCATGGGTATTGACCCAGATTATTGGTTATATATTGATATAACCAATAATCTCGTATAGTCCATCTATTCTGAATTGAAAATGATAAATACGCCTGGGGAACAAAAAAAGCGGTGCAACTTTATGATTCCATGGGCGTGCTCGAATAATAACTTTTAGGGATAGGTAATAATAATTTATATCATGACTTTTTTTATTTTACATACATACATATGTATATGTAAGTCTTTAATTTTAAATTCATCGTACTCGACCGTTTCGACATTTTCGCTGGTTATATCTGAAGCTACGTTGTTTTCCTACGTTTGGAAAGGCCTCCAGAAAACCACGTTTATGAAATAGGTATTGATTAAAAATATCGATTTTTTAATGATTGAATTATGACGCAAATAAAATAAAAGTTTGTGTAATTTAAACCTTTTAAAAACCCACTTCTCCGTTATTGTACGCGCACAGAATATAAAGCATCAAAACACTCATAAAAACAACGTTTTTTTTTGTATACAGTCGGTCAAAGATAGCGTGGTTATAACCCGTGTTTTACCGCCAACGTAATCAACTGGGTCGACTGGATGTGCTGTCTGGTGACACATTTCCCCCTACGAGAGTACCGACAATGACCAATGAAGTGTAGATTCCGCCTACTTCTTAAGTGACAGGCGCTCGTCAAGGCAACATGGACTACGATACGGTCTATACGGGTACAGATCAATATAGAAACGCTTACTTAGTTCCATACAAAGTGTTAGTAAACTGATATATCCTTATCCTACCTCGTATAAGTACCTATTTTCAATTTAGAATGGAAATTCTATACCTCTGGCTTCCGCCCTCTCAATGATCACACCTCTGATGAGGTTTTTTTGCTGGCTCGTTATCTCCACCAGGTGAAGGACAACGTAAACAACTGGAATAACGCACTTTCCCCCGAAAAAGGCGCCGCGTTTCGCTCCCGGTACACCCTCCCACCCCACCCTCCGCCGCATTAGCCCCGTATCCTTAGCGCGAGGGCCGCCACCCGCGTAACGCACTTACGATTTACTTATTTCCCTTTCCGCGACCTGAATTTTAAGCGTCGCGCCTCGTATTCCGATCGCGTCGCCCTTGGAATTTATGCCCGTTCGGTTTTATTGACTGGCGCGCAGATATAAATGAACTAGAATCTTATATCGGAGACGTTGATTATTCATAAAACGCCCTGGCTGTCGCGGGGCGTCGCATAAAATTCTAGTAAATCTCCCGGAAAAGCCGCTAATATTTTATTGGAGGGGGGAGATACGCCGTAATTTATATTACGCAATGTATAGATAATTTATGTTCGATTTTTACCGCGACGTCCCATATCGACCTGGTCGCAGTAACGGAAAACGTTAGTGGTGTTTCAATTTCTCGTAAAAGGTCCATTTTTCAATCGTTTATTATTGCCCTTTAACGGTCACAACACGCACCTTTTCACATAGAGGTCGAGACACATTATTTGGGATCGTATCGATTTATCAAATATACAGGGTGTTCTCAAATTACACCGACTGTATCTAATTGCAGGTTAAAGATATACAAGGTAACTGCTCTTCATAAATAAGTGTGATTCGGATGTGTGTGATTCAGAAAAACACAGCACTGTTGGGCACCTCGAGCTGCCCCATTGGGCACCTCGAGCTGCCCCATTGGGCACCTCGAGCATCCCCTGAGGTAGTCGCCCAAGCAATAACTCCATTCACCCAATTCTTCCGAAAAAGGGGATGTTTTTACCCAAGAAGAGCTTCCTCACGGTGGCCATGGAAGAACAACATCTCTGACTCTCATTGACGAGACAACTCAACAATCACAAAGTATATGTTCGACTGTCTTCTTCCTGTTCACACCCTCTGCAAAAGAGTGTTTCACTTAGCCTCGTATTGTATAAGTGCTTCCATAGCTAATTCTGTTCTGTCAGGATTCCTGTTACAAGACTTGAGTTTTGCATAGCTAAATACGAGGTGTGAGTTTCATGTCCCTCGTTAAACCGTTTAAACCATTCAAAAAACTTGTGTGAGGGATAAACAATATTTCCCGTACACTTCTTTTAATATTGTATCAGCTTCCGTAAAAGTTTTCCCCAGTATAACAAGAAACTTGAGATTAACCCGTTGCTCTATCTGAACACTTAACATTTTTTCAGTAACATTAACGTTAACATTAAATAGTTTCTCATTAACAGTCAAATTGAGCGATCCACTGGCTTATCCAGCGAGCTCAGCGTGGGGAAAGTGTCACCAGACACAGTTCTGGTCAAACTAGCCGCGACACGCTCGCAGCGCGCTGGTAGTAGCATCAGTTCGGTTATTTAATAGCCACACCTCGTATATCTTTGCGATATCCTCAATGGGGTCGATTGCATATAAATTCCCTAGCAACTCGACAGTTGATTGCCTTATCCCATATCTTCCTAAATCAGTATTGGTGTGGGTGTGAATTTATTGGAGAAAAATCGTGTTTGACAGTTACCAAAAAAAATTGCACAGTATTTTAAAAATGTTATGCATAATCGGCCATAGTATATATATAGTATTAATAATATTAATTTTATTTGGAACAGTAAAGTATTGCTCCCTTGAAAATTTGATGCAAAAAAACTTCTCAGAGGTGGGGGCTACTTATTGCTTCAAAAATTTAAAACCAGTTAGACGTGTTCGAACGTGCAAGGAAGAACGCATTTCTGGAGAGCAGATTGGAGCAGGTGTCTCCTCGCCTTGTTTAAAGGTCCTAACTTCGTGAGAGAATTTCGAGGAGCATATGTCCCGCTTTCTCGATCGTTGCATTCAGACCGCTTTAAAGTATCGTTTTAATTCTGTTCGCGCACGAAATCGAGGGATGACGCAGGAGGTCGCCTTGTACCGTTCGGCGTAAATAAGATATCCGGAGGTAATATTCAAAATCGCGGAAACTATAGAGCGTGTATCTGGCATCTTCGGCTGAGTTCCCAAACCGGTTAAATCTGGATTTTAGAAGGTTATTTTAAGGCAGATTATTCCTGGATGATAGTGTAAATGCTGATTAACTGATATACAATATTACTACGCTATTGTACCATTGTCATCATTGGAAGAACATTGCAAAATAAAAGAATTGTATGTAGAGGCGGTTAATATCTCTAATGTCCTGTGACGAAGGCCACAATGCTGTTTAACGAAGTTCCAGATATCTGGAGTCTAGGCGAGTAGCTCTCACACTAGCCAAAGGGCAAAGACAAAAAATATGGAGAGGAGTTCCCTCCTCTTCTACACTCATTCTACAAGTATCGTCGGCTGCGATGCCAATGATCTTTAGATGTATTTTCATGGGGTAATGTCCAGTGAACAGTCCTACGAGAATTCTAAGATCCTTACGACAAAGTGTTCGAGTCAGGGTCCTTAATGAAGAATCATGATTGATGGAGCCCCCTTCGCATTTGCGGAAGAGCCTTCGTTCGAAGAAAATCCATTATTGAGCACTCCTTTGCCATTGTATCAGCCCTCTCATTGTTCGTGTTGCCACTATGACCAAGAGCCCAGCAGAATACAACCTTTTGATTGCATCTGGCTAATTCCTGCATTGTATTGTGGCATTCTCAGACTAATCTCGAATCAACCTCCAGTGGTGTATAAGCAGATTGGTCTGCCACGTGGTTCCATATGACCCATTGCACATGTTAACGCGTCAATTTCGGCGGCATGTTTGCCCAATGGTGTTGACGAACCAATGTTTCCACCAATGAGTCCACTGACCTCGGATCCGGAATCATCGACCCAATAAACCTATGAATATATTCAATCGAAGTCCCAGAATAAGTCTACTCATTCCGAAAAGGCGAGTTTATTTCACGTCTTTTTCATAATGGACCTTGAAATGACCCTAAGTGGGGAGTGGGGTTGGTTCCGTTTGTGGTCGAATAGACTCTAAGTTGGCCCTAGGCTGTTAAAAAACATGTTCTTTTTTTGCCAAATTTGAGGGGGGCCGAAAACCGGCCTTATTAACCACCCCCCTCTTTGGGCTAACATAATATGACTTATCCAGGACGCTAACACTGGGGAGACTCGAGTAAACACCCCTTAATGCCAGCAGACCGAGATTTTATCTGGTTAATTTCATTTGAACTACAGGTCCGTTTTCTTTTGCGTCTAACACGCATTGCGTAGGCGAATCATTATCGCGGATTTCGGTAGTAAATATTTAAGGTGAAACTTAAATATAAGCCTTAACGTAAGGAGCCGACCTTATGCCTTTCCATGATGGCGCCTGTGTTTGTACTTTGGCAATTTTCCATTTAAAGTTTCGTCGCAAATCCAAACCCGTGAGAAATTGGAGATGTGTGTGTATGCATTACTTAAGCTTTCCGAAGCTTAGCATGTTAACCAAGTACGATCATTTAAAGTTTTCCCTGTAATTTATGTAGATGATGGATATTACGTGTGTTAGTAGAATTTTAAATGAGAGGGATTGATGTGGAGGTCATCCGTCGACAGAAATTATCTATAACTACAAATATTTTAACAAACACTGTATTTAAAATTCAACACTGATTTTATTGTTCATACTTTTCAATAACACACTTATAAACGCTTGAAAAAAATCATATATTCCTGCTGCAAACAGTGATGAGTTACCCATATCTTTGACCTCAGCAGGAATTAGGCGCAGGTGAAGAGAGGAACTCCATCCTGTCCCAAAACCTTTGTAACAATGAGGCAGGTTTATAATATGACTTCTAATATTAAAGGCAGTTATGAGCGCTTCAACTATTTGGGTATTATATCGTCCAGCCTTCTGAATGTGACACTGCGATGTCCATGCTGATCCCTCTTCGTTGTTCCTTGTTTATTATCATAATATCTGGTCGGTTTAAGTCCACTCTTCGAGCGTGATAACCAGCCTATCCTAGTACATCACTGCTACTTCTGATTCCAGCATAGCTGCAGGAGTTTGTTTGCAATATGTTATTATTAGTTATTATTACCGTTGTATTGAACTATATTTTTTCCTCTACCGCTCCTTCTATGCTTATATTTATATTATTTGTCTTTGTCTTTACTAAATATGTTTCTTTTTTTCAGGTAAGTGGAGGTTGCTCATCGCCTCTTTATCTGTTGGACTCTTACGTAAGTTTTATATCGTTATTTATCAAATTCGCAGCCAGCTCGTATCGACTTCCTACTAAACTACCAAGTTAAATTCAACCGTACAGCTTTGCCACATACTCAGTGTTGCGGCAATCCGCTCGCTGTTTCCAAGTCAATTTCAAAGAAGCTTATTCGGGAAAATTCAGCGTCTGAGAAGATTAACATCTGATTTGATCTAAATGACATTGGCTGCAACTAACTTTGCAACGGTTGGTGGGAAAATATTTATAAAATAGTTTTCTGGATATACGAGGCGTGTGAATTAAGTAACGAGACTGATTTTTTTATTTTTTTTTATTCGAATAGAATTACAAGTCAGTATTGTCTCCTTCAAAATAACTTCGTTGGGAAGCCACACAGCGCTGGAGACAGTTCCTCCATTCCTCATAGCAGTGCTGGAACTCATATACTGGAATAGCCTTCAGCTGGTCGGTTAGAGCCGTTTTTCTCGGGCAGAGAAAAAAGTCACAAGGATTCAAGTCAGGCGAATAAGGAGGCTGAGGAGCCACAGGAATGTTTTTACTGGCTAAAAACTCGTTTGTGTTCATTTATTGTTCAGCCTGGAGGCACAAACTCTTTGTGGACGATTCTTTGGCTATCAAAAAAGCAAAAAAAAAAATATGCATTTGATCTTCGCCTTACTCATTCTTGCTTTTTGGGTCTTGGAGAGCTTGAAGTGTGCCATTCCCCGCTTTGGCGCTTGGTTTCCGGGTCGTACTCAAACACCCAAGTCTTGTCACCAGTAATAACACGTTCCATAAAATGAGGATCATTTTCAATCAATTACAAAAAGTCAAGACACCTTTCTCTCCTGATGTCCTTTTGTTCCTGCGAAAGGTTTTTTGGAACCATTTTTGCGCAGATTTTTGTCATCCCCAATTCGTTAGTCAAAATCTGATGAATAGTAGTGTGATTCAAATTTAACTCTTCCCCGATCATTCTTGTCGTCAACTGACGATCTGAACGTACAAGATCCCGTGTTTTATCGACATTTTCATCGGTTCTTGAAGATGAAGGCATTCCACTGCGTGGTTCATCTTCAATCGACTCTCTTCCTTCTGAGAATGCCTTAAACCACAGAAAAATCTGGTCTCTTGATAAAACACTGTCTCCGTAGGTGTGTTGAAGTTTTGCAAAAGTATCTGTTGCGCTGTGTCCAAGTGTGAAGCAAAACCTGATAGCACGCCGTTGCTCAAAATTAATGTCACTCATTTTTAAAACGCACTAGAAAAAACCGGTTTACGAAAACAGTCACAAAGAACAACCAAGTGACTCTAACAAGTTCAAACTTGTACTGAAGGTGCATTACATGTTAACCTACCGCCCTTCCTGCGCAATGTTGCTAGATCGGGCACTACGTTGCCAGTCTCATTACTTAATTTACGTACTTCGTATATCTAAAAAGTTCTGCGAATTTAAAGGGGATACTCATTATTCATAAAAAAATCAAAGCTGTTGAATGTTAATTTAAAGAAAACTAAAAATAATGAGTTTTTAATAAAGAAAAGCCTTTGTTTCAACTAATTCTTACTAACAGAATGCAATCATCACATTTATTTTACTTACAAATTTTTTAACCAAGCGTTGTAACCAAAAACGAGCGAAGACAATAAGAACGATTTGTCAAGCTGCGTTCACGGTATAAACTGGAGAATAATCGTCGACATTACAACCTAGAGTGTTGTTTCAAAACGATTCCCAAGTTTTGTGTTCGTGAAAAACGAGACCAGCGGCAATATTCCATTCTTATGGAGTACGCCAGTGCCCCATTCATTTAGAAATTGCATTAAATAGCCCAAATTTCCGGGTTTCCAACAATGAAAGAAACTCGATTTCCTTGCCCCGGCAACAAAACGCCCTTAAAATTGATAGTCCTGGAAACGAATTGACTGCCCATTGACTGCCTTAATTCGTCTTTCATATAGTTCTCATTGTTAGTTCTTCAAAAGGCTTCTAAGATTGCGGAATGACTGGTGTTTAACGTTTTTATTCAAAGTGCACAACACAAAGATTTAAACTTTTGTGGATAAGTAGGCTGCAAGAAACCATTTTTTAAGCCACATAAAAATTGCTTACCGTAAAGTGTAATTTTTAACATTGCTATTTCCTTTACTAAAGGAGTAGAAGTAGTAGCGAATTTTATTCTGACGATAACTTTCCCTTCCCATTGTTATTATTTGGTGGTGACCAATGGTGGACAAAAATCAGATTGCCTGATTTAAATAATTTAGGTGACTGAATTAAACTGAACTGACTGGAAGCATGTAGCGTTGGCAAAAGTAAAGACTGTTGCTCAGCTAGATACTGTGTATCGAAAAAAACATTGAACGAAAAAGTAAGTTAGAATCGCTGTAATACTTTCCACATTTTCGTCGTTGTGCCTTTGACGAAGGACAGACATTCAATTTTTACCCAGCTCATGCATTGAAGGCGAATGTAATCTATATCCTCACGTTGTCAGCTGCACGTATTTGGCTTGCGATAGCTCAAATTCTGGGTTGCAATAATAACCTTTATATATCTTGCTTTGTCATACAATCAATTGCAAGCTGATCCAACTCTTGCGATATAAACAAGTAGATATAACGTTTATTTGCCAAAATAAAATGTGACGTTATATTTGCCAATATAACGTAACGGGTATTTAGGAGGAGAAATATTGGAATCACATAGAATATTTGTGAAGTGGCTCCTCAAGGTCAACTCAAGGTCACCACCAAATACATCACTAAGCATTTAACGAGTAATAAAAGGAGCTAAACTGTTGCAATAGTTCATGTAAAACCTACCCTCTTAACTAGCTGGAACCTCACAAACTGGATAAGATCCGTAAAAACGTGCCAACATCAGCTGCGTTTCAATTGTTGTCTCCTTAAGTTATGTTCGCCATGGTGAAAAAATATTTTTATATTGTAAAATTACCAATAAATAGTCTTTGAATGCACTTAAGGGCTCTGAAGATGTACCGTCACTTTGTTTCAATCTGCTGAACCCGGCGTCTTCCTGTGGGACACTTTTTTTACGTAATCTATAGCGTGTAACACTTCATTTATTTCGTTCACTATTCACAGTGAGTCCACTAAGTATTTCGCCAGTACACTCAATTAGTCTCTTGCTTGCTCATAACAGGGGACATGTCGGTTTAAGAGGGGCCAGCACACGTACTATAATATTTACAATGGATTGTTTTTTTTTTAAATCTGTCGTTTCATCAATACACAACCATAGCCGCGCATTTTTTAATACACATTTTATTGTATTTATCTTTTCTGGCAGTTGTCATATATTTACGTAATGTTCTGTTTACGTTTAAACAACTTTAAAAATATCGTTTCGAAAATAATTAGCCGCGAAAATAATTATACCCTTTTATTGCGTATTTGGCACAAACAAAAAAAAGAACACGATGTGTTTTAGTGTTTAATAACCCTTTGTGGCACGGTGGCACCATACGGTGCGGTGCCACCTTTTTTAAAACATTTTTTTGCGATTTTGAAGTAGTTTAAATTCGATTTAACCGATGTTTTTTTGTATTTTTATGATCGTGGGATGTTACAGAATTAAAATTCATGCACAAAGGTATGAATTTGTTTGTTAATTAATTTATTTATTAATACATTATAAATTATAAATAAAAAAAAACAACCCTTTTTTTAACAAAAATTCATTATTGGAGAAATTTTTTTAGCATCATCGTGCGGAAAAAATTATGCGAAAAAAATATTATACAACGGTTTTTGGGGTCGCTGATTACGAATCAGATTTTGAGAATTCAAAATGGCGGATCCAAGATGGCGGACAAAAAATTCCAAATATCTCTGGATTTCATAAAAAACTGTTATATAATGGTTTTTGGAGTGGCTGATTACGAATTTGATGTCAGCATTTAGAAATTCAAAATGGCGTATCCAAGATGGCGGAAAAGAATTTCAAACATCACCGGATTTCATTAAAAATTATCATTTTGTTGTTTTCGGGGTCGCTGATTACGAATCTAACTTCAAATTTTGAAAATTCAAAATGGCGGGTCCAAGATGGCGGCCGAAAATTTGAAATACAATCAGATTTCATTCAAACTTACTATATAGGGGTTTACAGAGTTGCTGGTTACTGGAGTTTTTGAAATATTTTCTATATGCAATTTTTGGTGAAATTCAGTAATATTTCAAATAATTAGTCATCATATTGGACCCGCCAATTTGAATTTTTAAAATCTGAGGTTAGATTCGTAACCAGCGACCCCCAAAACCATAATATAACATTTTTTAATGAAATACTGTAATATTTGAAATTTTTGTTTCGCAATCTTGGATCCGCTATTTTGAATTTCTAAATTCTGAATCTGAATTTCTGAATTCAGATTCGTAATCAGCGACCCCGAAAACCCCTGGATACCAATTTTTATGAGAAACCGATTATATAAAAAATGTTATGCCGCAAAGGGATAAGCATGTTGAGTTTCATTCGAATCGGTGTCATCTGGGTAGTGTTACTTGTCAATGCTTCGGCAGGAGATTGGAAACTCGTCAGGTCATCTTCCGGCGGTGACAGGACGTTTTTAAGCCCCTTAACAAAGTTCTTCATCGATCCGATCAGGGGTTGGGGTTCTATCGAATAATATATAAAATATATATCCGGCTCTCCAGAGCGCTGTCGTCCGGTCCCGATGTCGGATGTAGGTTGACATATTCATATTGATTTCAAATTTGATACATCCTGACATGCCCACGCATGAATTTTTCATGACCGATCGTATTTATTATTATTTCTTTGAGGTGTGCGGAAATGCAACGCCCCAGGTGATAAATCGGTTTGCCGCTCAAAGGAAACGCGCCGGGAAAATCCCCGTCGACTTTTCCCGGTGGCGACCTATTTTGCTCTTTTTCGAATCGACGAACTTATAGGAATGAAAACAGGCGGTAATAACAATCTTTTGTCAGTTTTTTTACACAGTCTTATAAAATAATCATGTTAATGACTCAAACACCACCATCGAGCTCTCGCGTCCATGACCTTGAAGTGAACCATTTCTCCCACAGTATCACCACTGAGACAAAATAGTAATTTTTAGCGCTCTGAAAACTTTACGTCAAAACTAAGCGTTCCTAACTGGGTAATTTTGTTTATGAATAGAACTAAAATCATTTCTCCGCATTTTAAAACTATTTACCCGTTTATACTAAAATTCACGTTGCGGTCAAAAACATATATTTCTCTATCTACAATATTTTACGTAAACTGTGTATAATAAAAAAAAACCTTGACGTTTTCCACGAAACGCCGAACTACTATACTTTTCCGACGCGCGTTTCGCCGAGTAAGTTGGCATCTTCAGGAGAAGATTAAAACCAAATTCTAACCTACACACTTGCACTATTTATACTTTTGTTGCCACGGTTCAGTGAACCGTAACATATGTTCTTCTTCTTTATTTATCAGAGACCATTGTCCTTATTCATACTACTGTTACACTTGATGATTTCTAAACTTTCAAAAGTATCCAACTGTCTACTATTTGTTACATTTCTAATTAATTTTAAATTATTTATGTCTATCCTATGGTTGTTGTTAAATGCGTGTTTGGGCAACACAAGATTTTTCCATTCTGCCATATTTCAAATGAGCCATGTGTTCTTTAAATCTAGTCAAAATAGTTTTTTTTTGTTTGCCCAATATACTTTTGATCACAGCCTTTACAACTTATTTCGTATATTCCTAACTTTTCGTTATTGTCGATTTTGTCTTTGGAGTTGCCCAAAAGCGCCTGTAGTTTATTTTTAGAATTATAATCCAAATTGATATATAATATTTTTAAAAATTTGATCTAGTCCGCGGGTGAATTTAGGTTCATATGGTAACGAAACAAATTTCGAATTGTCAGTATATCTACGAAAAGTCGTGGGATTATACAGGGTTCTCTTAAATTTATGCTTCCTTATTAACTTATCTATTAAATGGACAGAGTAACCGTTATTCTAGCTATATCCTTAATTAATTTTTTTTCATGTTCAAACCTCTCTTTAATGAGGGGGAAATTTAACAAACGGTGAATTAGACATTTAAAACTTACCATTTTATGTTGTAAAGGGTGGTGTGAATCGTTGGGAATATATCTAAGAGTCGCGGTTTCTTTCCTATATACATCAAACTCTAACTTATTTTCACTATTTCTAATAACTAATACATCTAAAAATGTATGGTAGGGAAACGGTTATTTAATTTAGCAAAAAATTATCTAAACTAATTGCTTTTGTATCAAATACTGCGAATATATCGTCCACATACCTGACCCAGACTCTAGGGAGATACTCGAATTTATCTTTTGCTTCTGTGTCAAATTTAGTCATAAAAAGATTTGCAATGAAAGGTGACAAGCAGTTACCCATTGCCGTTCCCTCATGTTGTTGAATGTGTTCCCTCGTATGTGTTCTTTGAATCTAGTTAAAATTAATAATTTTGTTTGCCCAACATAACTTTATTCACAATCTTTACAACTTGTTTCATAAATTGCCGTCGTCTCGTTGTTACCTGTTTTATCTGTCGAGGTATTTTTTTATTTTGTGATAATTATAATATATATTACAAAACAAAAACATATTTGGCGTTTTTTAACGTTTAACAGCAAAAATCACTCTGTATTTATCTAGTTATTATACGTAGTTCATTTCAGTGACATACAATTTTATTTTAATTAATAATACCACAGTGACGCGGTTGAAAATAGTAATATTTTACCAATATTGCAGTAGGTATTTAAATATTCAAATTATTTAGAACACGCGCAATATTATAACCAGTAATTCACAAAATGTTATTATAATTCTGGGGATAAATTAGTTATATGATGGAACGTATTCTCCATCAAAGTGGATACGAATAGATATGATGCGTCAAACAACTATTACATCCATGTTACAGATCTAAATTGAAAATATTTCGTTTTGCATTTTGGTTAGCGAAAATTAATTTTACATTATATATGTATATTATATATTCACCTATAAATATTGTCTTTTCATTAACTGAATGCAAATGTATGAAACAAAATGTTTCTTTTTTTTTGCTTTTGATGTTTGTTGGTGTCCTCCAAAAGGTCAAATTGTAGGTCATTGTAACTTAAAATATACAATGTGTGACCCCATTTATATAAATGTACGAGGTGTGTAATGATTTTTTTTTATTCGAATAGAATTACAATTCAGTATTGTCTCCTTCAAAATAACTTCCTTGGGAAGCCACATAGCGCTGGAGTCGCTTCTTCCATTCCTCATAGCAGTGCTGGAACTCATATACCGAAATAGCCTTCAGCTGGTCGGTTACAGCCGTTTGAATGTTTTCTTCTGTTCCCAAAATGACGTCCCTTGAGGTGATTTTTCAATCTCGGGAAGAGAAAAAAGTCACAAGGACTCAAATAAGGCGAATAAGGAGGCTGAGGAGCCAAAGGAATATTTTTACTGGCAAAAAAACTCGTTTACTGAAATGGCCGTGTGACAAGGTGCATTGTCGTGATGCAACATCCAGTTGTTCTTGATGGTTGGTCTCACACGCATGACCCTTTTTCGAAGTTTCCAAGAACCTCTCTGTAAAAGTGTTGTTTTACTGTTTGGCCTGGAGACTCAAACTCTTTGTGGACAATTCCTTGGCTATCAAAAAAGCAAATCAGCGTGCATTTGATCTTCGACTTGCTCATTCTTGCTTTTTTTGGGTCTTAGAGAGCTTGAAATGTGTCATTCCATGCTTTGACGCTTGGCGTCCGCGTCGTACTCGAACACCCAAGCTTCATCACCAGTAATGATACGTTCCATAGAATGCGGATCATTTTCAATCGATTCCAAAGGGTCAAGAAACCTTTCTTTCCTGATGTCCTTTTGTGACTGCGAACGGTTTTTTGGAACCATTTTTGCGCAGATTTTTCTCATCCCCAATTCTTTAGTCAAAATCTGCTGAACTGTGGTGTGATTCAAATTTAATTCTTCCCCGATCATTCACAAGATCCCGTATTCTATCCACATTTTCATCGGTTCTTGAAGATTGAATAATCTACAATCGACTCTATTCCTTCTGAGAATGCCTTAAACCATCGAAAAACCTGAGCTCTTGAAAAAACACTGTCTCTGTAGGCGTGTTGAAGTTTTGTAAAAGTATCCGTTGCGCTGTGTCCAAATCTGAAGCAAAACCTGATAGCACCCCGTTGCTCAAAATTAATGTCACTCATTTTTATAACGCACTAGAAACAAACGGTTTACCAAAACAGTCACAAAGAACAAACAAATAACTCTAACAAGTTCAAACTTGTACTGATGGTGCATTACATGTTAACCTACCGCCCTTCTAAGTCCCGTCTCCGCAGTGTTGCTAGATCGGGCGCTACGTTGTCAGTCTCATTACTTAATTTATAAACCTCGTATGTCCGTGATATATTTCTTCGCCGGTACCGGTTTCCTACATTTCCCGCTTTTCAATGAAAAGCTGCTTGCTAATGACATGTCATACGGCTTAAGCCGTTTGTAGATAACAAAAGGATTTAATGGATATTAACTTGACTATAGACCATTTGGAGCGCAACAGGAATTTATTATTTTCTAAATACGAACTGATACAACAAAGGGCTGTTGGGCCTCATCACAGCATTCGCGATTGGTAATACCATTAGTTGTGTACCAGTTTCCATGCAATGTAATATTCGAATCAAAGCCGAACTGAGTCGAATATGGAATTAAATCTTGGGTATTATGACTCAACATATAATACGAGTAAATATACTAATCACAAAAATTAGGGGATAAAAAAAAATTAGGTGACTTCAGACGGCTGTAACTTGGTGAAAAAATGGACATAGAGAAATGAAATTAAAAGAAAAAGTAAATTGAAGCCTCAAGTTTATAGTTTTCAGATCAGAAGTTGAAATATTTATATCACTCACAATTTTTGAGTAATCATGAGAAAAGCATTGGGAAAAAACTCCAAATCTTTGCTTGCCTTTCAAAAGATCCATGGGCTTCAATATATTTTTTTCAGTAATTTAACCTTAAAACTTTTCAAGCTCATTATATCCTCTTTAATTTGAGCAGTCGGAAAGCGTCGTGCGATAATTTTTCACTGAATTATCGTCGTTCGAAGCAAAATTGACCTTTTTCACATTGAACATTAATTACTGGGCAACTAATGATCGTATAGAAAATTTCCGTAGGGTTTTGGAAAATTCACAATATTCTCTACAAGACGTACTTAACGTTTTTCAATAATTTTTTATGCGAGAAAGTTGGTTAGAAACGGAAACTAAAAATGTTTGAGAAAAGCATATTTTTTTTACGAAAATACCTAAAATTGATATAAAAGGGTCCCACAAAAAACACGTTGTATTCCTAAAAACATTTATATGGCACATTTTTTGGAGTCCAATTGGTTCCAACTGCCACCCTTAATTTACAGGTCGATGTAAAATTCGCTGGTTTTATTTCGAGGGGAACTATAACTTTATTTAGTCAAAGAACATAAAAAAAAATGGAAACACGTTCTCCTGGCCTCAAACATATTTTGCGATTGCTCTAAATGGATATTTAGGGTTTAGGGTTGTTAGAACCTACTGAACTTGAGGATAACAGGTCCTACCCCAACGACAGTACATGACCAAAATTTTGTTACGTAGTTAGTCTAAGATCCGAACTAGAAACGACCTTCACCCATCTGTTTAATGGATGAAAAGTATTTTATATTAAATTTATAATATTAGAAAATATATCCCGAGTGGGTTGGCTAAAAATTCCTGGCCAGACTATGATTAATTAAAAATTGAAAAAATGACTTTTTATTAAATATTGCACTCATGAGTTTAACGAAAAAATTTAATACCAACCAAAAGTATGAAGCCTATAGAATATACAAACGTTGGGTTGTCTATTTTTTTCCTGGCGCGACTACTGGGTTGGCAGGTATAAACAGGTAAATGGATACTAGTTATTTTCATCTATTTGTTTAATAAATAAATCTTATAACAAAATAAGCACAATTTAATTGCGAACACGGTGATGTAGGGTTGTCTGTAAAAAATGGTGGTGGCCTGAATGACGGTTGTCGAGTTTTGAAAGGTGAAAATTTTATGCGAGAGGAAACTTGTGACAAAGAGGTCCTATCTAACTATCCCGTGCGATAGAAGAAGACGCAACATTGCAGCTGCGCGCGACGTGACCGCCAGATGAAAGAGAGTGCGCATGCCATTTGTTCATGTAACAGTGAAAGATAGCGGTAAATTAGAAAATACTGAGTATTATTTTGGAGTGGTTAATTACCTAAAATATTGAGAACGCGTGTTACTACGTATCGTTGTTTATTGACAATATATTGTAATAAAAAATGACTAAAAAGTGTTTTTTGTGTGACTCGGACGATTCTTTGATTGATTTTAACGATGAAACGTTCAAAAATTGTTCATTATAGTTAGCGTTTCGTAAAAAAAAGAATTTGGAATACAGCGAAGTTGAGCTAGCTAAAGCATCACTCGATTTTGTTGGTTACCATACCACGTGCTATAAAAAGGTGACTGCTCTGAATATGTATATGTCTTTTTGACATTAATTTCTTTTATAGTAAGAATGTATTCATTTGAAGTGATTTCAAAGCGATTAAGCAAAAACAATTTTTAATATGCTTTTTTGGTTCCTACAGTGGACCTATATATAGCATATACCTTTTTTGGCATTAGGCACGCGATACATTGTAATGCCACATATATGATATTATATTATATTAATATTTAATATATTAAATATGTATCGTTGTTTTCTTAACTCTAATGACAGTTGCTCCAAAATAATGTTTAGTATTTACTATTGTATCGCTATCCTTCTCTGTTGCATGAATAAATAGCATGCGCGCTCTCTTTCATCTGGCGGTCACGTCGCGCGCAGATGCAATGTTGCGTCCTCTTCGATCGCACGGGATAGTTAGCTCGGACCTCTTTGTCACAAGTTTCCTCTCGCATAAAATTTTCACCTTTCAAAAACTCGACAACCGCCATTCAGGCCAGATTATTTACAGATCACCGTGTTCGCAATTAAATAGCGCTTATTTTCATTCATTTATTAAACAAATATGTGAAAATAACTAGTATCGATTTACCTGTTTATACCTGCCAACCCAATAGTTACGCCAGGAAAAAAATAGACAACCCAACGTTTGTATATTCTATAGGCTTCATACTTTCGGTTGGTATTAAATTTTTTCGTTAAACCCATGAGTGCAATATTTAATAAAAAGTCATTTTTCAATTTTTAATTAATCATAGTCTGGCCAGGAATTTTTTAGCCAACCCACCCGAGATATATTTTCTAATATTTTAAATTTGACATAAAATACTTTTCATCCATTAAACAGATCGGTGAAGGTCGTTTCTAGTGCGGATCCTCTACTAAGTGATATGTTTCCTACTGAGGACATTGATTTATACTACAGATTTTTACTACTACTTTTTTCTTAGGTTTTCTCCTTCCTTCAAATTTAATTCTTACATTTTCCTATACTTTCAATGATGTTTCTGACGCGTCTTCATCAGTTTTACTAGCTTCACTGTTTTTACTTTTTACGTACAAGAAATTGAATTTAATAGAATCTTTCAGTCAATAAGAATGAGAAGATTGGCACACTACAAAAAAAAAAAAAAGAGAACACTGTTGACGAATAAGTGTGTGATTTGAAACTGTATTCTCTCCTCGAATAAAGAAAGTAAAGTACAAATTTTGGTACAGTGCCAGTGCGAAGACTAGAACAAGTAGAACTTTTGCGGGCTAGACGAAAATTTATCTCGTTGTACTGGACGTCTGAGTTATTATTTTACTGCTTCCAACTAATACGAAATAGAAAAACTCGATTTATCGGTCTACGGTTCCAAGTTATAGATTAAAAACCGATTCGGCAGACGCCGAAGGTAAATTTAGTCTTCCAGTTCATTTGTACTTTACGCCTTCCAGACTCAGTCCGTCGGAAAAATTTATTTAACGTTGAAGTTTTATGTATAACAATTTTTTTAGAGTACTTCCGCGTGAAAGAGATATCGGCAGCTCATATAGTTTCACAACTTCGGTTTTACGCCAGAGTTTGATTCTCTTCAATATTCAATAACAACATGGCGGTACGAATCTAACCGTGATTGAATAAGCTTTGAGAGATAACAGAGAAGTTAACGTAGTTTAACATCGGAACGGGAAACAAAAAAAGGGCGAGTAGCGAGAGCACCCCGACATTCATTATTCATTTTCGGCTTTTTTATATAAGCCAGGAACCGAGCCTGTAACAACAAATGCTATTTTATTTGCCTACCTGTTCAAAGAGTATATTTGCATAAAATAAAAGATAAAAGAACGCCGAGCAGCGTACGAGGTTAACCTGTAATCCCCTTACTGAGAGGCATTAAATACCGACCTACCGAAAAATTCATGAGAATCCTCGAACATTTGCGTAAATCACCGTTTCCGGCAGTTCGGGGTATCAAAATTATTTCGGCTGTGAAAGATTAAAAGAGAATTGAAAAAACCATCCTAGTAATCCAACTATACAAGGTGTGTAAATTAAGTAATGAGACTGGCAACGTAGCCCCCGATCTAGGAACACTTCTGAGATGGGATTTGGAAGGGCCCTAGGTTAACATGTAACCATAAATCCAAATTTGAACTTGTTAGAGTCATTTGTTTGTTCTTTGTTTTCGTAAACCGGTTTTTTCTAGTGCGTTTTAAAAATGAGGCGTTTTAATTAATGATGTTAATTTTGAGCAACGGTGTGCTATCATGTTTTGCTTCAGACTTGGACACAGCGCAACGGATACTTTTGCAAACGTCACACAGACTTCAACACGCCTACGGAGACAGTGTTTTTTCAACAGCCCAGGCTTTTCGTTGGTCTAAGGCATTCTCAGAAGTAAGAGAGTCGATTGAAGATGAACCACGGAGCGGAAGGCCTTTATATTTAAGAACCCATGAAAGTGTCGACAGAATACAGGTTTTGTGCGTTCAGATCGTCGGTTAACTACAAGATTGAACGGAGAAGAGTTAAATTTTAGTCACACCACTGTTCATCAGATTTTGACTAACAAATTGGGGATGAGAAAAATCTGCGCAAAAATGGTTCCAAAAAACCTTTCGCAGGAACAAAAGGACATCAGGAGAGAAAGGTGTCTTGACTCTTTGAAATCGATTGAAAACGATCCCTAATTTATGGAACGTGGCGTTACTGGTGATGAGACTTGGGTGTTTGAGTACGACCTGGAAACCAAACGCCAAAGCATGGAATGACACACATCAAGCCCTCCAAGACCCAAAAAAGCAAGAATGAGCAAGTCGAAGATCAAATGCATGGTGATTTGCTTTTTCGATAACGAGGGAATTATCCACAGAGTTTGTGTCTCCAGGCCAAACAGTAAATCAACACTTTTACAGAGAAGTTCTTGAAACACTTCGAAAAAGGGCCATGCGCGTGAGACTGAACATCAAGAACAACTGGATGTTGCATCACGACAATGCCCTTTGTCACACAGCCATTTCAATAAACGAGTTTTTAGCCAGTAAAAACATGCTTGTGGCTCCTCAGCCTCCTTATTCGCCTGACTTGAGCCCTTGTGACTTTTTTCTCTTCCCGAGATTGAAAAAATCAGCTCAAGGGACGTCATTTTGGGACCATTGAAAACATTCAAACGGTTGTAACCTTCCAGCTGATGGCTATTCCAGTATATGAGTTCCAGCACTGCTATGAGGAATGGAAGAAGCGACTCCAGCGCAAGTGGCTTCCCAAGGAAGTAATTTTGAAGGATACAATACTGAATTGTAATTCTATTGAAATAAAAAAAATTAAAAAAAATCTCGTTACTTAATTTACACACCTCGTAAATATGATCGAATTTAATATACTCGTAGATAAAACAGCGTAGTTTCTAAAAACGAGAGAGTTAAAAAAAGTTTCATAAAACACAAATATAAAAAAAAAATAAAAGCTATGTTTATGATATTGTTTAACTTTTATTAAGAAATTTTTGAAGTCGTGGAAAGGTTTTTCCAAAATGGCTGAGAAAGTCGTATAGATACTCTGAAGATTTTCCTTTAATATGAATCCAAGAACTATGGAGAGGAATTAATATTTTCGTTTTGAGAGCATCACTATTTCACCTTTTTAGTTATATCTTTTCACATAATTGACATATCACCTTCAACTTGGGCTTATTAGACGCAGAATTTCACAAGCTAAAATCCTACGAAAAGCAAAAAAACAAATCAATTCCGTAGTACAAAAACTATTAGAATTTAGTCAACATTCAAAAATAGGTGTATCATGACTTTTTGGTTCTGCTATTTGCACCGAATTCACTTTTATTTACGATGAAAATACACAAGCGATACTCTCTAACACCGCGGCTGAACGACAACTGGCTGAAATAATAAATAGTTGCACTTGGAATGCAACCTGCTGGATGCTTATTAACAATTAACTAAAAATAATTGTTTTTATATTTTTTTAGGTAAATGTCTACATATTTCTATTTAAGCCTATAGAAGTTTTAGTACACAGCGTATTTAAAAATAGTCATTTCAACTACTTTTATTACTTTTAAGAACTGTTACTTGAGTTTCTAGACATATATAATCCCTCTACTTAAAGGTATACACATGTGTATAATTCAATTTTTTTAAATAGTTTTTTCCTTTCACACGACATTCAGTTAAAATATAAATATTTTAAAGCCTTCGCATTCCGCTATTAAATAATTCATGAAAGGCGAAGGGTCATTACAATTTTCGTACGGTTTCCACGATAAATTAAATACCTGCTAGTACCTATTGAATTGTTAAACAATTCGAACACGAAGTTTAAAACCACGTTGAATCCCAGGAAAATCCAAATATTTAATTTAAAACTTTAATCTAGCCACCTTAGGAACCGGCTACGCGAATCGGCGCTTGGCGGCGCTGCGTTCGCGACGCCGACGCCTACTGCGAGGCAGACGTCGGGTCTGAAGTCTGTCACCGATGTTTAATTAACTTTTCTTAAGGCGTCTCCGACTCTAAACTTATCTCGCCGAATAAGAAAACCGAATTGGATCCAAATGGAACTGTTTAATTGGATTATATCTGATTCGGTGAAATAATGCGTTACTCAGTTCCTTGAACCGTGCCATCTAGCGATCGGAAGTACCACCCTTCTCGTGACTGAGATAAATGCGATTTGTTTCGGTCCTTGAATCCGTTTTTATTTTTCTTTGGTTTGGAAGTCTTTACAGGCAGCCGCAACTGGTATGGGGACCTTTAGATGCCTGTATACGAGGTGTGGCTATTAAAAAACCGAACTGATGATGCTACCAGCGCGCTGCAGGAGTGTCGCGACAAGTTTGAACAGAACTGTGTCTGGTGATGCTTTCCCCACCCTGAGCTTGCTGGACAAGCCAGTGGGTCGCTCAGTTTGACTGTAGCAGTCGTTTGAATTAGTCTACGCATCAACGACGCGTCGAAAAAATGTTAAGTGTTCAGATGGAGCAACGGGTTAACCTCAAGTTTCTTGTTAAACTGGGGAAAACTTTTACAGAAGCTTATGCAATGTTAAAATAAGTGTACGGGAATGAATGTTTATCCCGCACACAGGTTTTTGAATGGTCTAAACGGTTTAAAAAAGGACGTGAAACGACGGAAGACGATCCGCGCCCCGGACTGCCCTCAACGTCAAAAACGGACGAAAACAGGAATCGACACAGAATGTGTTCGCCAGATTTTGCATGAATCGTTCAATACGCACAGTTTGCGCAAAAATGGTGCCAAAACGCCTTACTCCCGAGCAAGAGGAATCAAGAATGAACATTTTCGCTGATATTCTAAACAACATTGACACTGATCCAGGCTTGTTAGGCACGGTGATCACTTGTGATGAGAAGATTCGAAAGTGTGGAAGCGGTTAAAGCAAAAGCAACGGAGGTTCTGAACCAGCTGACAGAAGCGGTCTTCCAGCACTGCCTTCAACAATGGAAAAGTCGTACGGAGCGGTGTAGAGATCGCCAAGGGGAGTACATTGAAGGCGAAAAAGTTGCTACTGTAATTGATAATTAATAAAAAGTATTATGACAGCAGTTCGGTTATTTAATAACCACACCTCGTATAGAGTGTTTTCCAAGTTTATGAAAAAAATAGCCATCACTAGAACTCGCGGGATACATCGCTCGCCCGATCCCCAACCTGTTTTGCCAGAACTAAAAAAGACAAAAAAAATGCAAAAAAATTTTGTTAGCGTTACTAGAGAGTAGAGATTTCTTCGTTGTTGTATGGATTTAGAGAGAAAATAATTCCGCTTATCATTATTCACCATCAGAAGCCGCAGATTCGGAGTACCGCTTTAATGTAGTCACTAAAGTTGAGACGATAATATAATTAATTTCAGTCATATATGTATATTTTGGGTCTTGCATTGTATTTTTCATTAACCGTTTGTGATGTAATATCTTGATTTTACTACATTGTTTCTTTAAAATACCGGTATAATGATACTTTGTAAACCTAATTATCCAAGTAATCGAGTAGACTTGTGAAACACATTTGATCCTCTCTCGCTAGGCGTTTAAATTAAATTTCATTTGAAACTTAAAAGTTTGCACTAAAAAAGTTTCAGCCGAAGTTACACGATTTGAATTCTTTAACTGTGATTCTTTCTTGTTTTTGTGAAAGTGTAGTTAGTTGAAAGGCAAGGTCAATTTTAATTTTGTGTTGTGGAATTATTCTGAAAACTGTAGAATTGTCTCAACATCATCGATTTCTAATTAGCTTTACTTCTCAAGGCAATTTATAACCATGTGAAGTTTGTTGATATACTCGAGATAATCGAACTATACTAACAAGCCCGACTTAAATCCAATTGAGCATATTCGCGATAACAAAAATGTTGATATAGTATAGTTCTTGCTTTAATCGCTGAAATTAAAAATTGTACATGCCGCTAAAAATTAAGTAACACAGTGCATTTCAGCGACTATGTATATGGTTGGGACATGGAAATTTTAGACTAACGCTTCCATAAATTTTGCCCGCCGCACAGGACGAACTGCGGTAATTCGCTATTCATACAGTCCGGCGAAACATGCAGATTCCGTGCATTACCGGCGTTTTCCTGGAACTACCTCACAAATACCGTCGAAGTTAGTTTAGACTAATGCATATGCACCGCTCATCTAGCACGCGCAGCACTTATTTCGTTTAATTAAAATAAAGTTTATACTTCAACCGCAATTCTGGCGGTCACGCCGAGGCGACCACACTGAGAGAACAGTTTTGATGAATACAATAATGGCTAATAAATGGTAATTTGTACAAATATAATTGTGTGATCTTTAAATCTGATTAAAATTTGTCTTTTAGTTTGCCCAATATACTTTAGCAACACAATCTTTACAATTCCGAATTTACGATATGCCGGGCCTTTAAAAAATTCTCAATTGAGGTATTTTATTATGAAATTGGCAACGTCCAACTTCTGCCAAAGGACAGTTGTTTAATCTGATCGTGACATAAATATATATAAAGGAAACGCAGTATTAAAACAAAATGTTTATTCTTAGAGCAAATGTACAAGATATTGTCTTTTACCACTTACTAATCCAGTTTCACGAAATTTGTCACCACAAGCATGAATTTGATTTACAAGCTATGTGTAAGTGATTACAAGTATAGGAAGCATACTTTATTTCCTCAGTGTTTGGCATTACATTTTCTTCTAGTTTCATCCCGTTAGCGAAATCTACTAATGGTGTTCAAACTACACTGGTGTTCAAACAAACTTCTCTCCAATCGAATTATCGGTTAAATAGCCACACCACGGGCTAATAACTTAATACTCAATAAATCACTTGTTTCCGCTGATCTGTACGTGACAGTGTTCGGTTTCTTGTACGTGACCTTTAACCGGAAAAAAGTGGGGGATTGCAAAACAGCATTTCGCGATCCCAGCTGGTCCTGACCCAATTTGAGGTGGGTCGAAAACTTTTAATAAACTAAAAACGACTTATCCCCTTTGTTTTAATTGAACCATGGCCTTCTTTAAACTATCAATACGGAAACTACGTAAAGTAGCTTGCAAACTCCTTTCACTCTAAAAATTGTAGGAATCCTTTTACCTATTAGTTTAATGTTGGTATTTTGAAGAGGCCATTATCGTATTTCCTTTAAATATGCATATAACGGTTTAATATATATTTAATAAAGGCTTTGGTAATTTGGTCCTTCGAGCCGGATTTTTTTAGATATTTAGAGTTTTAACACTTGTCTCCACAATTGTTTTTCTATATCAATTAACTCAACATGTATATATTTTGAGAATTTGATAACAAATAATAGATAACAAAGTATTGAATAACATGTATTTTTGTTTATAAAATAACGACATGAGCTTGACTGTAACATAAAGGAATTTGAAATAATTTAAAATATGTTGAAAGAAATAGTGAATATTTTACAAATGGATAGATATTTTAAATTGATGTTTAACTCTGTTAAAAAAATTGAAATAAACCTTACTATTTTGAAAGCAATTAATTATTTATTGCATATCCATGTTCACTTGTGTTAGCTTTACAGAGTACCTGAAATTTTCAAGGTTATACTATTTTTTTTATGCAAAAAACCAGTTTTCCGGTATGAATTATTTTTATCAGTGTAACTGAGAAATGTGTTACTCCCCAAGTTTCCAACTTTTAAAACTTAGATAACATCCACGTTATTTGAGCGATGCCTCGCCGGCTGCATCCTCGAACTCCCAACGGTTATTCCGATCATGTCCCACTTAGTGCCAAAAATTTCCCTTTACCCTTAATTAAAGTCCATCAGAAGGGATGGGAAGATCCTGACGCCGAATTGTGCCAGATATCGAACGCCCGCCGGGAGAACGGAGAGAGAGAGAGAGGTTGAAACAGGAATAAGAGGAATGAGAGAGATCGCAGATACACCGTCTCTACACAGAAGGATCCGAGCCGAGGCAGATTAGTATCTTTAAGTAAGTGATTTCCGCGTATAAGTTTTATTTAGACAAATGGGTGGCATCTGCTTCACATTGGACCCCGGCTAAATCTAAGGAACGAGATATGTTAAGTACTTTACCGTCCCACCAAGAATACGAGGTGTGTCAATTAAGTAATGACACTGATTTTTTATTTATTTTTATTCGAATAGAATTATACTTCAGTATCTTCTTCAGTCTCCTTCAAAGTAATTTCCTTGGGAAGCCATGCAGCGCTGGATCTTCCATTATAATAAAATAGCCTTCTGCTGGTCGGTTACAGCCGTTTGAATGTTTTCTATGGTCCCCAAAGATGTCTCTTGAGGTGATTTTTCAATCTCGAGAAGAGGAAAAAGGCAGAAGGACTCAATTCAAGCGAACAAGGAGGTTGAAGAGCCACATGACTCTTTTTACTAGCTAAAAATTCGTTTACTGAAATGGCTGTGTGACAAGGTGTATTGTTGTGATGCGACATCCAGTTGTTCTTGATGTTTGGTCTCACACGCATGATCCTTTTTAGAAGTTTTTCAAGAACCTCTCTGTAAAAGTATTTATTTACTGTTTGGCCTGGAGGCACACACTCTTTTTGGACAATTCCCTGGCTATCAAAAAAGCAAATCAGCATGAATTTGATCTTCGACTTGCTCATTCTTGCTTTTTTGTGTCACGGGGAGCTTGAAGTGTGCCATTCCATGCTTTGGCGCTTGGTTTCCGAGTTGTACTCAAACACCCAAGTCTCATCACAAGTAATGATACGTTCCATAAAATGGAGATCGTTTTCAATCGATTCCAAAAATTCAAGACACCTTTCTCTAATGAAGTCCTGTTCCTGCGGAAGGTTTTTTGGGACTATTTTTGTGCATATTTTTTCTCATCCCCAATTCGTTAATCAAAATCTGATGAACAGTGGTGTGATTCAAATTCTCTCTTCAAAAACTCTTTTTCTCTCTTCAAAAACTCTTTCCCAATCATTCTTGTCGTTAACCGACGATCTGAACGCACAACATCTCGTATTCTATCAACCTTTTCATAGGTTCTTGAAGATGAAAGTATTCCGCTGCGTGGTTCATCTTCAATCGACTCTCTTCCTTCTGAGAATGCCTTAACCACTGAAAAACTTGGGCTCTTGAAAAAACACTGTCTCCGTAGGCGTGTTGAAGTTTTTGCAAAAGTATCCGTTACGCTGTGTCCAAGTCTGAAGCAAAACCTGATAGCACACCGTTTGCGTTTCTCAATTATTACTTAATTTGCACAGATTTACAGGGCTGTTGGGGGTACATTGAGGTGTAACAATTCCTAAAAGTCTTAGCCTCCCCATCAGTATTTGCTCAGATGCAGTCGATTTACCAAAACAAGGGAAAGTCACTTTTTTTCAATTTTCAATATTGATGGTGAAAAAAAATATTTTTTTAAATATCTTGACAGGATTTTATAGGTTTTTTTCCAGTTTCCGAAACTGCCCTTCAATTTCCTGTACGATCATTGGTTGTTGTTGAGATATCGATGGTTGAAGACAAAAGGGTCAAATTTCGTTCAATTTCGGATATCTCCGCGACAAATGGACGTAGCAAACAATTAAAAAAAGGAAATTAGAGCTGAATAAACAGGCTCTCTGGTCCATATGGTCGTTTAACCGAAAACAATTTTTCCGAGCCCGTGGAGCGAGAAAAAGAAGGCTACAAATTTGGAAAAAAAATTTCGCGCAATTTCTTCGCATTGCGTTAAAATCGTGACTTCTAAAAAAATTTGGTCTACAGATCCGAAAACTAGAGTCTTGGAGCTTTAAAACGCTTTTCTTAAATTCGCGATTCGACCATTTCTCACTTAGATACAGCGCGTCAAAAATTGGAGAATATTTTAAATTTTCTTTGCTCCTTTAATATTTGTGTGTAGTGTATAATTTAATTAAAGTGATAGATTTTTCGCTGTCGCTGTTCAAGAATGACACAGTTAGTGTGACAATAAAATCCTCCTCCCTTATAGGACGACCTACGCGAACAAATCTAGGCGGCGCGGCTCTCCAATGCCAACGCTGATAAACGGCAATCCGATAGCCGGCGCAAACGTATGTTACACGTGCATGCGCCCGTAGTGACCGTTTTAAAATCGCGGCGTAGATAAGGATTAAATCGCTGGAACACAGAGAGACGGCGCACCATTCATCCCGGCGCAATGTCTGTGCAAAACGAGGAAGAGGACAGGCCGGAGTCCGTGTTCTCGCTGAAATATCTGAACGCATTCCAAAGCCGGATGATTTAACGTGGACGATATCTGTCGTGTAAGTCCTGAATTCTGAAGAGATACCGCGGACTGAGCCATCAGACGTTTCAGTTATGCATAGGCTGCAACACGAGCTGCAACAAGAAAGATATGTCACGATGACCAAAAATGACCAGGCCAGTGCAAGTGGTTTGCAGTTTGCGTACCTCCAAAAAATCATCAAAAAACGCATTATTTATTATTAAATTTCAATTGTAGTAATAAAAGTAGTTCATTTGTGACAATATACGATGTGTGTAAATTAAGTAATGAGACTGGCAACGTAGCGCCCGTAGTCATTTGTTTGTTCTTTGTGACTGTTTTCGTAAACAGTTTTTTTTCTAGTGCGTTTTAAAAATGAGTGACCTTAATTTTGAGCAACGTTGTGCTATCAGGTTTTGCCTCAGACTTGGACACAGCGCAACGGATAATTTTGAAAAACATCAACACGCCTGCGGAGACAGTGTTTTTTCAAGAGCCCAGTGTTTTCGGGGGTTTAAGGGATCCTCAGAAGGAAGAGAGTCGATTGAAGATGAACCACGCAGCGGAAGGCCTTCATCTTCAAGAACCGATGAAAATGTCGATAGAATACGGGATCTTCGGATAGATACGGGATTCAGATCGTCGCTTGACGACAAGAAAGATCGGGGAAGAGTTAAATCTGAATCACACCAAAACATGGAACTCTTCAAGCCCTCCAAGACCCAAAAAAGCAAGAATGAGCAAGTCGAAGATCAAATGCATGCTGATTTGCTTTTTTGATAGCCAGAGAATTGTCCACAAAGAGTTTGTACCTCCAGGCCAAACAGTAAATCAACACTTTTACAGAGAGGTTCTTGAAAAACTTCGAAAAAGAGTCATGCGTGTCATGCGTGTGATCAAACATCAAGAACAACTGGATGTTGCACACAGCCATTTCAGTAAACGAGTTTTTTGCCAGTAAAAACATTCTTCTGGCTCCTCAACCTCATTATTCGCCTGACTTGAATCCGTGTGACTTTTTTCTCTTCCCGAGATTGAAAAATCAAATCAAGGCGTCATTTTGGGACCATCGAAAACATTCAAACGGTTGTAACCGACTAGCTAAAGGCTATTCCAGTATATGAGTTCCAGTGTGGCTTCCCAAGGAAGTTGTTTTGAAGGAGACAGTATTGAATTGTAATTCTATTCAAATAAAAAAAAATGAAAAATCAGTCTCATTACTTAATTTCCACACCTCGTATGTACATATTTGTCGCTACCTGTCGGATACTTTTAAATGCTTTGTAACTAACAACACCACTCAACCTCCAAGATCGCGTAACATAACACCATGTGATTGATTTTTGTGGCCATGGAAAAAATAAATGGGAATAACACCACTAATCTCCTAAACAATGTTTTCAGTTCTGTGGGGGCAGAAATGTTTCGACAGTTTTTGACTACAGTTTCATTTCTATAGCCAACTTGAGGCAAAATTAATTTGAGCACTAGTTGTATAATTTAATTGCTTAATTAGTATAGTAAAATGTGCTTACTGCGCCACAAAGTTTGTTGTATTATCCGATGAGTTGACATTTCAAAACATTTGCGTGAAACTATCCTAAACTGTTTCTACTAGTGGGTAAGCAGCCTCGATATGCGCTCGGTCCCAGACACGTCGAGGCAATAAAACGTACCACGTGCGCTCAACTGCGTCGCGTTCCGACGAATTTTTACCCTTACCCGAACCACCCCTTCGGATTCGGGATAATCTCATTTCCTTTAAGTGTAAAATATTCGTCGAAGCTAGTAGTAGCTAGTAGTAGTAGTCCCAATCTACAATCAATTCTTTTCGAACGATGAGCAGGACACGAGTCGTTCATATACTTTAATTAAGGGCTTGCTGGTTTGAGGATGTTTTACATGGATGACAATGATATCTAATATCGGGTATCTGAGTCGCGTGATTAAAGAGGCGTGGCTACTGAGGGAAAAACAAGTCGAAGTAGTGGTTCAGTCTTATATACAGGGTCTTTTCCTCATAATATTTCTTTTGCAGAGAGAAAAAAATCTATTTATTTGAATACATGTAAAACAGAAATTGCGACCAATTTAATGTCCACAATAAATTGTAGAATTTAAAACTTTCTCTGATTTTAGGGATATTTAGTAACTTTTTACATTTATTTCATTGTACCAACCTCATAATGAGATAAACGGATTTCTCTTAGTGACAAACCTTTGATGATTCGTAGATTTTAGTCGTTTGAGAGTTGGCAGTGTTGAAATTGGCCAACAAATTGTTACAAATATTGCAAATTACTAAAATTGGACAATTTATTGGAAAATAAATTCTACAATTTATTGTGAAATTAATTTGTGTGTGTAAAACAGTCTTTAAAACTTCTTGTAGTGCAACGTAGTGCCGGTCTCTTCTGGAATGAACGCATGTTGCCTCGATTATATCTAGTAGCCACCAAAAGCTTCGCGATTAACTAGCAGGAAATATAAAACCCTGTCGGGGCCGCAGAAGAATCAGTCTTTAAAATAAATACGAGCGGTTCGCGTTTTGTAAAACGTACGTCGATATAAATTCGGATATAAATTGTTGTATATAAATAATAGACTGGCAGTTAATTTTGAAGAAACGAGTATCACCCCCTGAATGTCCTCGTTTTTATGCAAAATGAAAGGTGAGGTGGTTTGAAGCGAAAAAACATTGTTTTAACCGGCCCTGTACGAGGATTTGAGCGTTTTTATGATTTTTCCGGCACCGGATTTGTTGAAAACGACTTTCCTCGATATTATTGACACATAGCCGAAAAAATGCCGGGAAAACCTATATCCGATGTAAAATTTTCCGGGAAACACGATCCCGCTAGTAGTTTTGCAATATTTTATCAAGTTTTCCCAGAAAATTCGGATAACCGGTTTTTACGAAAAAAAAAAAAAAAAAACATCTCTATACTATACGCATAAAAATCTTTCGAATTTCGACAGAATACTCTTCGATATATGTACTTTGACCTGATATCAGTTAGAAATGTGTACTCCTCAATCAGAACCGAATTTCACTGGAAAATAAAGTTAAAACTGCTGAACTTCTACATGAAGATTTCTGCAAGAAGCTTACTTTATTTCTCAAAAATAGTTTATCAGGTGCATGCAGTGATAATATAAAGCTTTATGAATCCGGCGACACTGGGCGAGAGAGAGAGAGAGAGAGAGAGAGAGAGAGAGAGCGTTTTTTTGCGTATAGAGATATGTTTTTTCGTAAAAATGGGTTTTCAGAATTTTCCGGGAAAACTTGATTGCAAAACTACTAGTGGGATCGTGTTCCCGGCAAATTTTACCTCGGATATAGGTTTTCTCGGCGTTTTTTTTTTCGGCTATGTGTCAATAATATCGAGGAAAGTCATTTTCGACAAATCCGGTGCCGGAAAAATCGTAAAAACACTCAAATCCTCGTACAGGGCCGGTTAAAACAATGTTTTTTTCGCTCCAAATCACCTTACCTTTCATTTTGCATAAAAAACGAAGACATTCAGGGGGTGAGACTCGTTTCTTCAAAAATTAACTGCC
The DNA here is from genome assembly GCA_029963805.1 of Aromia moschata. Taxonomy (NCBI): domain Eukaryota; kingdom Metazoa; phylum Arthropoda; class Insecta; order Coleoptera; family Cerambycidae; genus Aromia; species Aromia moschata. Next base: position 255,028 of record JAPWTK010000225.1, read on the forward strand.
AGTCTAATAAATTAAGTATAAGTATAAGTGTCTGTCAGTAGTTTATTTTGTTATTATGTTTGCATTAACTAAATCGTGTATGTAAAATGAACCGGAGTTGGACGAAACGTTATATTCTTATAAGCTGTAAGAATTTGCTTTTGGAAAAATACAATAAACAACGCAGAATCGGAAAACTTACCCACGGTACTGGAATACAAAAAATAAATATAACAAAATTGACCGTCCTAACGAAGCCGAGTTGTTATTCACTATGCCGTGCCCTGGATTCGCTGATGCGGCTTATTTGGATACGTTCCGAGTGCACCTAGCTGAAATAACAGTGCGCAAATAACATCGGGGGATTATGTTGTGGAAATCAGCTAGCATATCAGTTAACCTTATGAAATAACTACTACCCACATATGGTTGGTACTAAGACTGTAAATTCGAGAATACCAGCTATGTAATTTTACACGTTGAACTAAATGGAAGAGGGACTCGTTAACTCCGTAGTTAACTACTTCGTAGGTAAATATGATACAGTAACGGAATCTGGATAATAAATGGAAGATATACCAAAAAAATTACTAGGACTCATTCACTTTTAGTCTTATATCAACCTTTGGAGCGCAGGAAAATCTTATATAAGACGCTCTCCATAGGCTATACAATCATTCTAAAGTTGTAACGAAACTTACTAGTCTTTGCTTTTTGGACGTCGTTGATCACGAAAAAAAAAGGTTTTGGGGTTGACACCCCCTAAAAAAAGTACCCCCGATTCTGATATCAATGTAAGATTGAGTTTTGAGTAAAAATATAATTTCATTTTATATTTCATGTGTCTTTGCACTATGAACGGTGGCAGATACCCCCGAAGTAATATCTCGTGGACGTTTTTGATAGTAAACGAATGAAAACCAATTCTTGTTGCTATTTCCAAGGATGTTTCTGAGTTAGACGAAATTTGAAAATATTTTTACGCGTAATAAATTACTCGTTTAGAATCAACTGAAAATACTGAAAACTCAAAAACAAATTCTGAGAATTCTAAAAAACAAACAAAATACTGAAATATAAGAAAATACTAAAAACTAAAAAAATAGTAAAAAACGAAAAAAAAAAATGAAGCCACAAAGTATCTTTACGTCTTCGTTGGCTTCGGGTAATACTAAAGGAGAAACCATGAATCAGTCACACACTGAACGGCAAAATGATTCCAAAATCACCATAAAAACCAATCCGATTTTGAATCGACGGAGGGAAAATGTGTTTACGCTTCGGATTGGCAAGTGACAGCCTACTATGTTTTTTCCAACCTATTCTTGTAAATTATCTATTTCAGGAATTTTTTTTTTGTTCAATTGAATTATTGACTGACCCTTGAATGGCCAATAAATATTTTATAGTGAACGTCCTTTAAAATTTGATAAAATAATTATCTTACCCAGTGAGAGAAAAAAGGAGCAATACGTACTCTCCCCTGAAAAGGGTATGGAATTATATACTTTATTGTTGTAAACAAAATTCATCTTTCCTGATTTTCGAGAATTTTCTACTCTCAAAAACTTATTACAAAGTAATATTGTAGATACTTACGGCAGAGTCCGAGAAAAATGATAAAAGGGGTAGTTTCTAATTAGAAAGGGGTGGTTTTTGAAGGGTAACGCAAAAATTATTATCATCATCGCATTCCTCATCCTCGAAAACCCCATAGAAGCATTTACTTGGAATTTTAAAAAATTAAAAATTTTCCGGATCGTTAGCTGCCGGAACGTCTTATATAAGACGCTAGTTGAAGTTTGTACTGCATGGGGGTTGAATGTACAAAGTAGGACTAAATCACTAGGATTTTTAAAGCAAAAAAAGTGCCAAAAACCCCGGCGCTTCAAAGGTTAATCACAATAACATTGTAGTTTGTTTAATCGTATAGATAATTAAATTTAATTCAGTTTAAATCATCTAATAATATGAAACGCGGGATATTTTTATTGAAATTATATACATGTATTTCCTAAGTAGGTTGTCATTAATTGTGGCCATTTTACATTCGGTTCATCATGACAAAGCCATTAATTCTGATAAAATCCGTAAAAAAATCCTAATCCTTGTAACTCCAACAAAGTGCCTATGCTCACCGGATCACGAAGTGCTATTATATTTTCCATTAATTAAAATCCCGGTATAATTTTGGATTACGTCGTGGATCAAATCCAACTTCGAAGATTATCAGATTTACAAACGGCGTCTAATCCCACTGTGGCTCTGTCGGCAGTTATTTTTTTCATTGTGCATTACGCAATATGCGCTTTCATTAACGCCTTGATTTAGAGTCATTATTTTTTACTCCATACGGAATAAAAGTAAAAATTTAGATCTAACAAGTTGCTATCATCGTACCTAACTAGTTACAATATTTCCAATATTGGTTTAAAACTATATAAAGAACAAAGCGAGGAATTTTTCGTGTGAACACAGCTGCACGGACCTCGAACGCGTGCCATCCATAGGCGCGCTGTTGATGTAGACTGTTTTGCTTATGCCCATAATATAGAATCGCAGAAGATTCCAATAGTATCACCAGATAAAACGGCGTTTAATGAACGAGGTGTATAAATTAACTAATGCGACTGGCAACGTAGCGTCCGATCTAGCTACATTGCGGAGACGGGACTCGGAAGGGCGGTCAGTTAACATGTAATGCACCTTCAGTACAAGTTTGAACTTGTTAGAGTCACTTGTTTGTTCTTTGTGACTGTTTTCGTAAGCCGTTTTTTTTTTCTAGTGCGTTTTAAAAATAAGTGACATTAATTTTGAGCGACGGTGTGCTATCAGGTTTTGCTTCAGACTTGGACACAGCGCAACGGATATTTTTGCAAAACTTCAACACGCCTACGGAGACATTGTTTTTTCAAAAGCCCAGGCTTTTCGGGGGTTTAAGGTATTCTCAGAAGGAAGAGAGTCGATTGAATCACATCACTGTTCATAAGATTTTGACTAACGAATTGAGGATGAGAAAAATCTGCGCAAAAATGGTTTCAAAAAAACATTTCGCAGGAGAAAAGGATATCAGGAGAAAAAGGTGTCTTGACTTTTTGGAATGGATTGAAAATGATCCCCATTTTATGTAACGTGTCATTGCTGGTGATGATACTTGGGTGTTTGAGTACGACCCAGAAACCAACCGCCGAAGCATGGCATTCCATGCACAAGCTCTCCAAGACCCAAAAAAGCAAGAATGAGCAAGTCGAAGATCAAATGCATGTTGATTTGTTTTTTTGATAGCCAGGGAATTGTCCACGAAGAGTTTGTGCCTCCAGGCCAAACAGTAAAACAACACTTTTACAGAGGTTCTTGAAAAACTTTGAAAAAGGGTCATGCGTGTGAGACCAAACATCAAGAACAAATGGACGCCTTTTTTCGGTTTCGGCTCATCATCATATCGCCATTCCGATAATAGACGACTTGTTTGCATGTGGAACTCGTAGACCCATGTTTCGTCTCCAGTTACAATGCGTTTCATGAAGTTTGGTCACTGTCGACTCTGGAAACCATGTCAAGAGCAACCTGTTTCCGATGCTATTTTTGAAGAATTCAGCTCTTTCGGAACCAGTCTCGCAGCGACGTGTTTCAATCCCAAAATATCACTCAAAATACCATGAGCAGACATTGTCAATATGTCACTTCCTTAAGCCATGTGTGTTGCATCACGACAATGCGCCTTGCCACACAGCCATTTCAGTAAACGAGTTTTTAGCCAGTAAAAACATTCCTGTGGCTCCTCAGCCTCTTTATTCGCCTGATTTGAGTCTTTGTGACTTTTCTCTTCCCGAGATTTAAAAATCACATCAAGGACGTCATTTTGAGCCCATAGAAAACATTCAAATGGTAACCTACCTAACCTGTAACCGACCAGCTGAAGGTTATTCTAGTATATGAGTTCCAGCACTGCTATGAGGAACGGAGCAACCGTCTCCAGCGCTGTGTGGCTTCCCAAGGAAGTTATTTTGTAGGAGACAATACTGAATTGTAATTCTATTCGAATAAGCAAAATTTAAAAAAAATCTCATTACTTAATTTACATACCTCGTATGTCTAGTTCTTTTTTTTGAAGAGGTGTGGTTTTTTTTGAAAAATCCAAGATGGATTTCCACATCTTAGACCTCCACATTTCCACAGATGGAAATCCACAATACTTAGTTTACACACCTAGTATAAGTGCCATATCTCGTCTATCAAAATGAAGCTGACCAAAGGTATTTTTTGTTTATTCAATATTAACGAAGTTATACAATGTCTAGAAACTAATACCACAGCATAGACATATGCTGTCCTAAAACATTCCTAGCGAACTATGAGGAGCCCCCGTCATTCCTCGCGCGTCACAACTCACAACTATCACACACATGGAGCACGTGAGTGATGAAGGTCCCTGCGAACCGCTGGTAAATCTAGATTGTAGCCGGATAATGCGAGTGTATATTTAAAGCCGTCGTAGCTCATCGTCATCGGAGATGTGTGTCTGGAGGGTACAATATTCCAACAATGGAATAATCGCCGTGATGTCACCGTAAGGATGGCTCTAAAATTATTGGCCATTGTGCACGTGTCGTATCAGAATTATGACAGGAGCGAGGCGAGCGGCGGACGAATAAATGGGGCACTGTTGCCGAGTAGCGTCGAAAGGCGACATGAATTAGATGTGTAATTGGTGACAATCATGAAATTATGAATATGAAATTACACAGGACCGTAAAAAAATGTGAGTTAGTGTGTATGATTTTCCGACTCACATGGGCTTTAGGAAGTCCATTTGAGTCGGAAAATCATACATACTAACTCACAATTTTTGGTCACACCTGGTTTGACCTTAGAGCCTCTTGTTTTTTCCTCAAGGTGAAAAAAATCCCTAGAAAATTCGATAGCGTGCAAATGCATCCTCAACCCTACAACTATTTAAGTTGAGGGGCTGTAGGGGGACGTATTCAGACTCTATAATCCCATAACCCAATAACCCAATAACTCCAGATTCTGGAGATCTGTAGATATGAATTGAAAACCACGTACCATGAAGATTGGCAAGAAAATAAAGCCCCATACTCTGAGGTCCTTGAATAAGTATAACCCAGAAAACTCTGGGTTATCTTCAGCGAACTTCTGTAACTATACTATTACGTACAAAAAGTACCCGGAAATTGTAAAAAAAGCACATAAATTGTTATTTATTCATCAAAATTTATTGTGTCTCCTTCAAAGTAGGCTCCATCGAGTGCAATACAGCTATGCCAACGTTTAACCCAGTCCTCCATACACCGCTCATAGGCCGCCGAAGGTATCGCCTCCAGTTCCTTCAGCGAATTTTGTTTGATGGCCTCATTCGTTTCAAAGCGGCGACCCCGTAGTGGCAATTTTAGTTTTGGAAATAAAAAAAATCACACGGAGCCATATCCGGTGAATAAGGTGGTTGGTCGATCGTATTTATTGAGTTTTTGGCCTTATATTTGGGTGAGATGGCGCGTTGTGCAAAATACAAGAATTTTCCTTCCACAATTCCGGCCGCGTCCGACGGATGCTTTCACGCAAACGCCTCAAAATGCCGAGATAATACTCCTTATTAACCGTCTGTCCTTCCGGAAGGAATTCGGAATATACCACGCCTCGATAATAAAAAAAAAAACTGTCAGCATGTCCTTCACTTTCGACCGACTTTGGCGCGGTTTTTTCGGTTTCGGCTCATCATCATAGCGCCATTCCGATGATTGACGACTTGTTTGCATGTGGCACTCGTAGACCCATGTTTCGTCTCCAGTTACAATGCGTTTCATGAAGTTTGGTTCACTATCAGCTCTGGAAACCATGTCAAGAGCAACCTGCTTCCGATGCTCTTTTTGAAGAACATTCAGTTCTTTCGGAACTAGTCTCGCAGCGACGAGTTTCGTGCCCAAAATATCACTCAACCTACCATGAGCTGACATTGTCGATATGTCACACTCTTGAGCTAACTCTCTAACACTCATGTGGCGAGCATTTTCAGGCACTAATGTTTTGATTTTGTCGATGTTGTCCGCTATGAACTCCTTTATACCACTCGTAAGCCAGTGTTTTGGACATACACGAATCACCAAATGCCTTATTTAACAATTTCAATGAATCAGCACACGAAAGTTCGTTTACGGCATGAAATTTTAAACAAACGCTTTGTATCAATATTTTTTCCATTGTACAATTCGCCGAGCACACTTGAGGTATAATACTAACAGCTGCTGTAAACACACTGAATGACAGATCGCGCTCTAAATGGGCTTGGTAATTAAGGAACGGGTTACCAACCTGAAGAAAAAAACATTTTACCGATTCCTTTTAAGCGGTTCATTTAAATCCAAATTTCCGGGTATTTTTTGTACGTAAACCCTTACCGTGCAAACCATTACCGTGCGTTTAAAAGTGCAAGCCTTCTATCATCGACTTCACACTCAGGGTTGTATGGTTATAGAAGTTTTCTTACCCTTGGTTATGGGGTTATAAGTCCACATAAGCTGACACTGGACGGTGTTGCATAAAATTTTGCAGCCTAAGTTTTGTGGGCTATTCTTACTTGCAGGTCCCAGGTTATGAGGTTTTGTGGTTAAGGGGTTGTCTCCAGTCTTCAAGATACGTGGTTTTTAAGGCTCAGAACCGCAAATCCCTGTGTTGTGGGGTTTGGTTGAGGTTTCTTGGTTATTAATTTTCCCATTCTCGTGTAGGACAAAAGCCCAGAGACGGAAGGGTTAGACCGAGCCCAAATTCGTGTTTCAGGATGTCCATTTGAGTCAGAAAATCTTTCATGTCATGTAAAATTTTATGGCGACTTTGGAACGACAATGCTTCGAATTAGGCATTCTCGGAGTGGCCAGGAGCGCTGAGTCATGCCGTACTAATTAAAAAGGCAGCCGTCTCCAGCCGCCGCCGAGGATAATAAGCGACGTGCGTGCGGCGTCTAGTACGGCCTTTTCTGTCGCCTCCAAGTGGAAGTGTGTTAATGGACGCGATCGATATGCCTAGGAATCTGCCGGGCCGCGGAGGCTTCAGTGCCGGTCCAGATGGGGATTAGAGGCAGTGTGGGGCAAAATGTAGCTTCAACTACAGCTACAAAACTACAGCTACTGTAGTTGGGATGTAGTTGCAACTACAGCTACACTAAGTAGCTTGAAGTTGTTCGCCGCAGCTACTTCTGTGGAAGCTACAGTAGCTGTAGCTTGATATAACAGCTACAGCTAGTAGTTGTGAAAAATGTAGTTGCGGCAAACAGCTACAGCTAGTAGCGTAGCTGTAGCTATAAGCAGAGAACTACAGCTACTTTTCTTTCGTACTGGAAAAGTGTCAAATAAGAGACAAAAGTAGCTGTAGTTTAAATTTAATAAAAATCGTATAGATTAGATACAATTGTTTCGACGAATTTTTTAAAATTTTGTCACAAAAATGGTTTTAGATTTTATTCACACGTTTTTAATTTTGTGACAAATTTGGAGTAATCTTTCGTTATTTTTATTGGTTAAAGAAACTTTTCTGGAAAAGGTTTTAACATTGGATACTTAAGACGTCCTCGCAATGCGATCAAATTTCGATAATAATTTGATTTTTTAGAATTTTTTTCTCGAAAACAATGCATTTTTACTATAAATTGTCGAGAATAAAAAGTTATTAAAATCATTCAAAGAATGCACTGGATTTTTTTAAGCAATTTTTTAAATTTTGCAAAAATTGACTATTTGCAAAATCCAAAAAATCGCTAAAAAAAATTGAAAAAAGTCATAGTGCATTCACTGAGTGATTTTAAAAACTTTTTATTCTTGAGAATTTTTTGTAAAAAGTACATCATTTTCCAATAAAAAATTCTTGAATATTTACGCAAAAAATTTTGCAGTTCAGGCGCCATTTTGAACGCATAAGGCAAAAAATCGATCTCTAAACCACGTATACTTAAAGTTCAAACATTTATTCCACCGGTTAGTGAGGTTCCAGGTCCATTGCAGACCGGAAACCCCTTGAAAATTTGATTAAAAAAATGTGCAAAAAAAAATTTTTTTTTTAAATGCTTATTTTTATAATCTATAATTTTTTGGAGGGATTTCATGGACACCATCGGAAAGGGCACGTCTTAAACTTCAAAAATATGTCCCTGTCAAATTTTTCTATCGCAAATAGTATTAGTTATGAGGCGCTGAAGAGCCGAAACGGGTTAAGACGTCCTCACAATGTGAAGATGATCTGACACACGAACGTACGAGTAGTATAGTTCGGATACATATGGTTTGTAATCGAGGCGCAAAGCAATTGCAAGACTACCTCTCACGAAGTAGCCAAATCCTTATACCTACACCTATCCATATACATTAATATGATGGTGAAATAGATATCAAGGATGATCTTATAGTGATTAATTATAGTTTCAAATGTTGCACAACATGTTGCACAGGATATGATTTGTATGATCCTAAAGTACATTTTAAGCCAAAAACAAAAAAAAACGATATTTCGAAAATCCTAGTGATGTTACCCCTGAAATCTTAAAAATTATTTGGTTAACAGCGTTTATATAAAGTGAAATACAGTTGACACTTAAAAGATAACACAGGTTTACAAAAAACAAGTTGTCTGGATCTGGGGTCAGACCATACGATTCTTATGTATTTTTCGACGCTAAATTCGAATCTATTTTGCAGGATTTTGAGATATCCTAACCTAAAATTGCAAAAAACACGTTTTTTTTTTCGCACTTCTACGTTAGGAACAACAGGAAAACAAGGTCTGACTTTCAAAATTTTTCGAGGAAAATTTGAATTGATTCTGAACGAGCAAGTCTTTTTATATAAGAAAACATTGACCTGTTATTGAATTTCAAACATTTTGAGTGTTTTCTAATCAAAAAACCAATCGACTATTTGATGTACCTTAATAGGTACAAGGACCTATTAGGAGGGCCTTAATAGGTTTTCATATATAGAGAAATTCACAAACATAAAAATTTCAAAATGCGATATCGCAGCGAAAAAAAAACTATATTTGAGTAAACTCGACGTCATTTAAAAGGGCAAGGCATGGACTTTAAGATGTTCATAGTTTTTTGAGAAAAAATATAATATAGGCCAAAATAGTTGTTTTTTTTGCACTTTTAGTTTAGGATATCTCGAAAACCAGAGCCAATTGAGAGATTCGGATTGAGCGCATCAAAAACCTTCAGAAACATATATTCTTATTTCTGGGTTAGAGGGTCGGCCTAATTTTGTCGGCCTGTGTAATTTTGGATAATCTCTTAGTCAACTTACATATTCAAATATACTCAGAACTTCACGTTGAAAAAAAAAATGTTCGAAGCTCCGCGACACCTTGCTTCGTGCAGTTTTCTTCCTTTTATACGTGACCAGTTCTAGTCTCAGATGATAGGAACATGATACTTTTTGCAGAATACAATTTCATTTAGCCGTTTACAAAAAAAAAGTGTCAAACTTAGCTTATTTTTTGGGGTGCTAATTTATCACCACCCCTCAAGTTCACTTTCCTCTCTTTCAATTTAATACCCAGCGAAACGTAATAAAGGTTTCGTTCTTGTTTTTTTTTTTTTTTGTTAATCTAAAATCATTTTCCTCGCCATTTCTGCCTCTCCGGAATCCGGGACCGCCCGTGGAAGACGCAGCAACGGGGTCGAGGCATATTATTCCCGATAATGAAATGGAAGCCCGCCCCATTGTCCCGGCGTGTACTTCCCAGCTATTCCCGTGCCGAATACGGAGGGTACGTGACTGAATAATCCCGGACGCGAGTAGTTTAGTTTCCCAGGAACGAACGTCCGACGTCGACGGATGAATGTTCTCGAAGCTGTAAATTAATAACGGGCACAGACGCAGAGGAAGGAGGCAAATCACCGGCCAACTCCAGGCGATGACGTCGTAGACTAACTAGTCTACACAACCGACAGTTAAGACCGACATCGACAGTCTAATTGTATATACATACAATTTGTTGTCGCCAGGGTTAAGATAATGGGCTGTATACTTTTACCAAATACTTACACTATGATAAAAAAGAACTAATCGACTTACCAATCTGTATTGCAGTGATGATATGTGTTGGTTCGTGTAGTTCGGTACGGGATGGTAAATGGACAAAATGGGAACGAAATGGATGGCGGGATTGAACTCATTCACTATCACAATATAAAAATGTTTTTGATTTAACCAACTACATATATGCACGAAACTCTCTCTATCTATCTATCTGAATGTCTTCTACAAGCGACAAAAAAAAAACACGTAAAAAATCAAAACAAAAAAACTTTCTATTTTAATCAGACATATACATATCCCAGTGGCGTAACCACAATTAGACTGGCTAAAAGTACGCATTAAGGGGGTACTTATTCTACAACTTTGAAAAAAAATCGATTTTTTTTTTGTTTCAAATTCATTTCATATATAAAGTTTAGACATTCAAGAATATGCCCTTAAAAGGATTTTTCAAAATTTCAATTATTTTATGAGTTACAGCCATTTTTGTGACGCGGCATCGGCTCCGGTCCGACCGGAACAAATGAACAATAGACGGTAGACGCTGCCCGAGTACTTACGAAACACGAAACGTATTTAGTCAGAATCTTTTCGTTTTACTATTTATTTCAAATTAGTTTTGAGCCAGCCTTCAAGCAACGTGGACACGTTAACTGAGTAAAATTGCCGGAAACTTGTCTCAAAACTTTAAACGCGTTTTTCTCAGAACTACTTTTTTCAAGTTGGCGTGCACGATCTCAAGTTCTAATGAACTGATTTATTTGAAATTTGGTTTGAATGTTCTTTATACATTCCTCTATCGCCTCAAGCACGCTCAGAACAAAATTTTTAATTTTACTATTTTTAAAAAAATCGGAATTGTTAAAAAAAAGATGCAAAACAAATTTTTTTTTTCAAACGGCCGCCATTTTATGACAAATATTTGTTTTGACTTTTCCAAGGTTCGAGCTATAGGGGCATCTATACTAATTAAGAAACCGTTCGGATTTTTTGTTTCAGTTGACCAGAAGGGTTGAAATCATGCACGCCAGGACACCCTTTTTTTTGGACCCCCCACTTTGCCAGCTCATAACTTTGTCAATTTTGAGTCTTTTTTTTCAGTTAATTTTTTATGTTATTTTAAGATATCAATAAACAAATGATAAAAGAATGTATAGTAAAAATATTGTTTGTTTCGTTTGTACAGAGCTTCAAAAACCGCCCGAAATTCATGCCTCTAGACTAGAATACCCCCTTAAGGGGGTAGTACACATTTATTACGCTTTTTTTTCAAGATTTTTTTTTGTATGGTAATATTCATTTTAATATTCTAATTTTTTTACATATAAAAGTCAACATCTCAAACTATATAAAAAATTTTTTTTATAATTTTTAAGCCAGGTGTGACCGTGATATGGCTGCCTGAAGTTAACCATCTAAAAAAACGGTTGGCAAAAAATCTCAGCTCTAGAACGTCTGAGACAAAAAATTCAAAATGGATATTAACATATAAGCCAGCCGCTATCGTCGGCAAACTACAGACAAATATTTTGAGTGAAAAAAAAAAAACAAAATATCGGACTTTTGAATTTTTTAACCCCTTTCTTTTAGTGAAAAATGGGTTAAAAAGTGGTTAAATATCAACGGATTTTTATGATTGTTCATACCATAACTACACATGTGTAGAATAAGCCCTCAAAATTTCAGCCCGATCGGATCAATAGTTTTTTTCAAAAAATTGCCAACCAGGTCAAAAAACATGGTTTTGAGAAAAACGCGTTTAAGGTTTTTTTTTTTTTTTTTTTAAATATGTATGAAACCATGAAAAAAAAGTACCTTATGCTTAATCAGCGATACCTGGTCCATACATTATACCTTCCTGCTCCTCATAGAGCTCAGATTGTGTCGATCTAGCCTTTCTGAGCTCTGACCTCCGTTCTTTTGAAGCCTCTATTCTGCGACGATTGCCTTGCCGTCCCGGAACTTTTGACACGCACTGTATATTTATTGAACGTTTTGGCCTATATAACATGTTGTACACTATTTTTAAAGGTCTCTTCTATAAGAATTCGATGATTTTGAAAATAAATGTGTACTGCCCTCTTAAAAACATTTTTTTACCAAGAAGGTTTTATTTAATCATTACAAAACTTTGTATATTTGTTAAGATAAGAATGAAGAATTCAATAATTTTTTTTTTATTTTTCAAACCAAAATGGCGGCTGCACGCTGGCAGAAGTGGACCTACAAAAAAACGGCAACCACTCTGGACGCCGTAATTTTCATCTGTAACAATCCAGGAAATAAAAGTTAAAAATACAGATAATTTGTCGGTAAACCTCAAAAAATTAAAAACAAATAATGTAAGTTTGGCAGAAGTTTTTCGAGAAAATCGGTGATTTTCCGTATTTTTTCACACTTTTGCATTAATAATCAAATTTTGCAACATAAAATTGCAAAACATTTAGGTTTACAGACAAGCTAAGAGTATAAACAAGAAACCCTGAAAGTTTCAGCCAAATCGGCCGAGTAGTTTTTGAGTAGTTGTCAACTTTGGTTGTCAACTTTGAAGGTGTTGTTTTGAGTAAAATTCGTTTAGTTTTGAATACTGAAAAATGGTACATCCGACTCAGTCAGCGATTCCAGGGGCGTACAAAAGGCCTTCAATCTCTTCGTACATGCTATTATTCATCTTTTGTATAGGTGTATAATACTCTCAGGTATACAAATCCGGCCTTGGGTATTTTAAAGTAAGATACAATAGATAAAACTTTCACTAGGGCCGACCGCTCTCGTATAACTGCTGCGCGCTGAAAAAAGGTGTTCTAGAAAAATGACGAAAAAAAATAAGGAGCTCGCATTTCGCTCTGAAATTTTCACGAGCGTATTGTACGGGAAATTTCCTAACCTTTTAGAAAAAAAAAATCGATTTTTTTGACCACCTAATTGTATTTACCCCCTTAATGCCACATCTACGCCTACGGGTAGTACTTACCTAAAAGAAAATTTGTATCGTCTACTCGTAAATACGACGTGTGTAAATTAAGTAACGAGACTGATTTTTAATTTTTTTTTTTCGAATATAATTACAATTCAGTATTGTGTCCTTCAAAATAACTTCCTTGGGAAGCCACACAGCGCTGGAAACGGTTCTTCCATTCCTCATAGCAGTGCTGGAACTCATATACTGCAATAGACTTCAGTTGGTCGGTTCCAGCCGTTTGAACGTTTTCTATGGTCCCGTGAGATGATTTCCAATCTCGGGAAGAGAAAAAAGTCACAAAGACTCAAGTCAGGCGAATAAGGAGGCAAATTCATTTACTTTACTGAAATGGCGGTGTTACTGAAATGTGCATTATCGTGTTGCAACATTCAGTTGTTCTTGACGTTTGGTCTCACACGCATGACCATTTTTCGAAGTTTTTCAAGAACCTCTCTTGAAGTGTTGATTTACTGTTTGGCCTGGGGGCACAAACTGTTTGTGGACAATTCCCTGGCTATCAAAAAATCAAAATAGCATGCATTTGTTCTTCGACATCCTCATTCTTGTTTGCTTGGAAAGCTTATTGCCATTCCATGTATTGTCTATTGGTTTCCGGGTCGTACTCAAACAACTAAGTCTCATCACCGGTAATTTACACGTTCTATTAAATGGGGATAATTTTCAATCGATTCTAAAAAGTCAAAACACCTTTCTCTCCTGGTGTCCTTTTTATTCCTGCGAAAAGTTTTTTGGAACCATTTTTGCGCAGATTTTTCTCATCCTCAATTCGTCAAAATCTGATGAACAGTGGTGTGATTCAAATTAAACTATTTCCCGATCATTATTGTCGTCAACCGACTATCTCAACACACAGGATCCCGTATTCTATCGACTTTTTCATGGGTTCTTGAAGATAAAGGCCTTCCGCTGCGTGATTCATCTTCAATCGACTTTCTTCCTTCTGAGAATGCCTTAAACCACAGAAAAACCTAGGCTCTTGAAAACACTGTCTCCGTAGGCATTCAGTTTTGCAAAAGTATCCGTTGCACTGTGTCCAAGTCTGAAGCAAAACCTGACAACACACCGTTGCTCAAAATTAATGTCACTCATTTTTAAAACGTACTAGAAAAAAACAGTTTACGAAAACAGTCATAAAGAACAAACAAATGACAACAAGTTCAAACTTATACTGAAGGTGCATTACATGTTAACCTACCGCTCTCCGCAGTGTTGCTAGATCGGGCGCTACGTTGCCAGTCTCATTACTTAATTTACTTACCTCGTAGGCCTAAAATTATCCGAAACGTCGAGATTTTTGAGCGAAAAAAAAATGTCGACCTTACAACTTATAGATCACTAGCGACCCGCCCCGGCTTCGCACGGTTTACGACATCACATTAGAAACCTCTAAAATTATCAGTGTTTCTCTACTATATTATGCATGTATTATACATATAAACCTTCCTCTTGAATCACTCTATCTATTAAAAAAAACCGCATCAAAATCCATTGCGTAGTTTTAAAGATCTAAGCATACATAGGTAGGGACAGACAGCGGGAAGCGACTTTGTTTTATACTATGTTATGAAGACGCCAAGGATTTCGATTATTGAATTTTATCATCTACAGCAGTAGAATTACATACAGTATTCGTACACTCATGGAGGCTGCTTATATTTTAGATAATTTTTGAACTGTAATATTGATTTTTTTTGCTTCTGATAGGATTGATCAGCTTGTGAAAAATGTACGTCTAATAAGTCCAAGTTGAAGGTGATATAAAATAAAAAAGTCTTACAGATTTGCTCAGTGAAAATTCTCAACAAAAGGAATAAAATTGAGAAATTTAGTAATAGAGTAATACAAATTAATAGAAGTAAGATGTTAATGATGGAACATATTATTTAGAATCTCGGCCTGAAACAGAAACGTGTTTTGGAAATTCGACTCGTCTACGGCCTCCAAGCCCCCTTTTCTCCTCACTTCATATTTTATATTAAAGAGGTACAAATTTACAATTTGCACGATTAAACAACAGTCATTTTCGGCACTGAAATCGCCTTTTTGTATCGAAATGTGTCATCGAATTTTATTTCACAGATGCCGTTATTAAATTTCTGCTTTATGAGACCCGTTTAAAAATTCCTCTCGATAATAAACAAACGAAGGCAAGAACACGTGTCTGCCGTTGATTGTAAGTAGATACATAAGGTCATTCTAATAAGCTCTTCAGTTTCTTTGTATAATAAAGAAAGATAATAAAGCGCGATAAAAAATACGTCGAATCGGCTGCGGAGGAGTATAACTGGCAACAACGCTCGGCACAGCCTCCTTCGCATTACCACTTGAATTTAAAAACTGCAAACTTAGCGTTTCCATAAAGAGCTAGAGCTGAAGCATCAACAAATTTGGTATAAGCAAAATGTAACGCGACACAACCCATAATCATCTGTAACTAAACTGTGCTAAAGAACAAGACTAAAACCATTTCTAGAAGAAGATACAAGTCTCGGAAAGCTCCTGGAGCCTTTGAATCATGCATCTCTAATTTATGTTATGATTTCTCCAGGGCCTGCAACCATGAGAAGGTAATTTGCAGTCTAAAATCATCTGTAATTAACTTGAAGCACTGTATGAGACTAAAATTATTCCTGGAAGAAGATTAAACGTATGGAGAAGCTCTTGGAGGCTTTGAATAATGTATTTCTAATCTGTCATGATTTCTCCAGAACCTGCAACCATCAGAAGAGAATTTGCAGTCTAAAATCATATGTAATTAACTTGAAGCACTGTATGAGACTAAAATTATTCCTGGAAGAAGATTCAACGTATGGAGAAGCTCTTGGAGGCTTTGAATAATGTATTTCTAATCTGTCATGATTTCTCCAGAACCTGTCAACCATCAGAAGATAATTTGCAGTTCTAAAATCATCTGTAATTAACTTGAAGCATTGCATGAGACTAAAATTATTTCTGGAAGAAGATACAACGTCTGGAGAAGCTCTTGAAGGTTTTGAAATATGTATCTTTAATCTAAGTCATGATTTCTCTAGGGCTTGCAGCCGTTAGAAGAGAATTTGAAGTCTAGAATCAACTGTAATTTTCTTGAAACACTTTACAAGGCTAAAATTATTCCTGGAAGAAGATACATCGTCTGAAGAAGCTCTTGGACTAAAATTATTTTTGGAAGAAGATACAACGTCTGGAAAAGCTCTTGGAGGCTTTGAATAATGTATCCAGGGCCTGCAATCATCAGAAGAGAATTTGCAGTCTAGAGTAATCTGTAATTCATTTGAAGCACTCTGTGAGACTAAAATTGTTCCTAGAAGAAGGTACAACGTCTGGATAAGCTCTTGGAGGCTTTGAATAATATGTCTCTAATCTAAATCATGATTTCTCCAGGGCCTGCAACAATTCGAAGAGAATTTGCAGTCTAAAATCATCTGGAATTAATTTGAATCACTCTATGAGACTAAAACCATTTCTGGTAGAAGATACGTCTGAAGAAGCCGTTGAAGTGAGTTCTCCTATCTCTTAGCAAAAAAAAAAGTTGAATGGAAAATAATCGGTAATATAGCTGAATTATTCTCAACTGTCACTTGTGCTACGTAAAAGGAAATAAAGGCGGGAAATATAAATAACAATGCCCGTAGCTGTCATTTTTGCTCGAACGCCGACACAACGAAACTGCAGTAACGATTACAACTTTATAATAAGGACTGGCAGATATGAAATCGGATAAGTTTGGGGGCATTAAAAGTTTTACTTTGCTCGATTTCGAATACATAAAAATTTAAATGAAAAACGTCAAAAGTTTATTTAGACGGATTATCTCGGAAACGTTCGTATCGCCGAACAAAGAGCGAATACATTTTTGTTTATGTAATTGCATCGAGATCCAGAAGTTGGTAACGACCTTTGCGGAGACGGAAAGAATTTATTGCCGTTAAGAGTTATATTGTTCTATAAAGAGACTCTCCCGTTTTCTTGGATGCAAACGGCGTTCCCCTCAAATCAAATTCTTTGTTTTCGCGTATAGAACAGGCCGATGCTACATATCTTTTCCAACGGAGGGGTTATATGTTATTATTAAATTTCCAACGAGGGACTCGAGAAAGAAAGAAGAAAAGAGAATGGTGAATGAATCACACATGAAATTCTCAGAGCGGACGAATCTCTAAGACTGCAGTTCTTCTAAAGGTTTATTAACCATTTTAAAAGATGATGCTCTCTTCGAAAGTTTTTTACTGAGGCTTGATTCCATCTTTCAGGCTATATCACCTCTCAGAATATGATACTTTCGAAAGACAAACCTCAGCTCGGAATTTTTAAAAAATTCAATACAATGTATCTTTTTATTAATGCCCACACAGTGAAAATATACAATGTAGTCCAAGGTTTATTAATGTAATTTAATAATTATCTTCTTTTTTTTGTGTTAATATGTGTCTATTTTGGACCAAGCTTTGTCCTGACGAGACAAACAACCCTCGAACCAACGAGGAGAGCGAGACACCCTGACGTCATTGCAGCAAATTTGTTGTGCGTCAAGCCTCGTAGCAGAACGTCAGTCCGTCGGCGTTCCTCAGCGATCTATTGACAATTAGTCGCATTTAGTTGAAAAATAAACGCCAGGCATCTCTCCAGACTCCGGAGAGTATATATAGCGTCGGTGCCTTAGGGAGATAAGGAATCAAACAAACAAATTAGACGAAACGAAGTGAAATTAGATCGTCTTTCCAGATAGCGCCCCAATACATGCTTACATGAGCGCGTAGAACGAGTTGTTTGCCTTCAAACGACTTTAACTAACGGCTTCTCTTAGTAATTAAGTGATACACTGGTTTGTTACAACGTACAGCACAATCAGTGGATCTTGGCGACCACGTCATCAACTAGAAATGAGAATAAATAAAACAAAGACAAATATTTGTGTTTTGTATACTGAACAGTACGATTTTTGCAAGATAATATTATGCCGTTATCATAACATAGTATGGAGACCAAAAAACCGCCCCCCCCCCTGGTTTTTTCCCCGGGGGAAAAAAAAAACCCCCCCCCCCCCCCCCCCCCCCCTTTTCCCCCCCTCTTCCCCCCGCCCCCCCCCCCATTTAAAAAAAAAAAAAAAACCCCAAACAGGTTGGATTTTTCCCAAAAAAAAAAAATAAAAAAACAAAAAAAAAAAAAAAAAACCCCTTTTCTCCCCCCCATAATGGGTTTTTTTTGTTCCCCCCCTATAAAAAACAAAGTCGCTTCCGCTGTCTGTCCGTATCTATCTATCTATCTACTACCTATGGATGCTTAGATCTTTAAAACTACGCAACGGATTTTGATGCGTTTTTTTTTTAATAGATAGATTGATTCAAGAGGAAGGTTTATATGTATCATACATGCATCATATATTAGAGAAACACTGATAATTTTAGAGGTTTCTAATGTAATGTCGTAAATAAACACATTTTTTTTGCGCTTACATTGCAAACGCTGGCTGAACCCTACGAGATAGATCAAAATAATGTACTACAATATTGTACACCTTAGAAAGGTCTACAAAAAGTCCGTGATGGTATATGTCTATCTCTTAGGGATAACCCACAATAACCATTTTTTATATTTCCATGCGAAGCCGGGGCGGGTCGCTAGTGCAAGATAATATTGATTTGTTATGAATTTATGGCCAGAATATTAAAATCTGCTAAAAATGCTGACAACTATATAAATGTTCGGAAAATCGAGAAACCTGCCCTAAAAAATAAATAAAACTTTGTTGTTGCCGCGGTAACCATTAATTACACAATTAGATGTGTCAGTCACAGGTGATATCTGGTAATTTTTGCGAATATTCGTTATTTTTAAATAAAAATAGGCCGTGGACGTGCGACTGTTCATTGTAAAAAAATGTAAAAAAAAATACTGCAGTGTTACAATTACCCATTACCGCGAGACTGGAAATTTGGATGTAAAAGGTAAAAGTCCTGGAAACAGACTTGTTACTGAAAACAAACGTTGATGAAAATTCAAAAAGTTGACAAACACCTTAACGGATATAACATCGCAATAGAACTCTGAAACAGGAGAAAGGCTATCCCGCGAATGTTGCAGAAAATAGATTCATTACTCATCAGAGTTATCAGTCTGGGCTCAGTTCTTCTATGGTATTACTATTTTATTTTTCAAATATTTGATTTTTCAATTTTCGTAAATGATCGTAGGCTAAAGAAATGAGGCACAAAAAAAATCGACTGAATTGGGCCAAATCGAAGGTATCGTGGACTATACAAGACTGGTCAGAAGTAATTTTCACTGACGAGTCCAAATTTGATGTCTGCGTAGGCGATCATAGAAAAAGAGTAATGAGAACAAAAAAAGTGAAGCTTTTCATAAGGACTGCCTTAAACGAAGGCTGTCGAAGGGTATCATGATTTGGGGATGTATGTCCGCTAAAGGTTTGGGACAGTATGAGGTCATAGAGGGTACCGTCAACGCTGACAAATATATACAAATACTTACGAATAGCTTATTACCAACTGTTATATGGATAGGATATGTTATATGGATAGGATATGTACCCAGATAATAATTTCATATTCCAACAAGACGGCGTAGCTTCCCATACTCCAAAAAAAAAAACGAAAAAATGGTTCGGGGAACAGCATATTAAAGTCATATCATATCATGGTCATCAAACAGCCCCAACCTAAATGTCATTGAAATACTGTGGCATACTTTTAAATTCTTTAAGTTCTTATGTACTGTCAGCTGCATTAGTCAATTTTTGCTCATCATTATACATAAAAACAGTCTAATACGCGAAAAATGCGTTTGTCCGAACATATAGTTAGGGCTCGTAGTTATAACGAAGTATATGACAGGTTTTACTTACAGTAGAGGTCATAAGTTAAGCAACTAACAGAATAAAAACCATTTATTCAAAAAAAATTCGAATAATCAAAAACAAAGAAACATGTGCATTACAAAAAAATATACCTACAAGGTATCCCAAAGAAAATAATATAAAAAACATAAATTTATATAAACATAAATGATATATAATGAAAGTACTCTTCAAGACGCGTATTTAAAAAAATGGACGTCAAGATATTATAGTCACAATTCCGAGAATTTCGAGGCGGCAACGCTAAAACAATATATACGTCGCGTCAAAAAAGGTAGTCGCGTAGAAAACGTTATAAAACTAGCCCAAACTAATATTTTTCAAAATCTCAAAAAGTCTCGCAAACATGAAGAGATTTATGATTTTTCTAGCCCAACCCGGTCAATATCGTACAATACACAAAGAAATGGCGTCATTGTTAATTAAGGCTTGCAAAAAAATTCGATCGTTGATTACTCGATAAATTATTAACGGATCGAGCTGAATTTTTTTTTTTGTAACTTCATACTACAAATAGCAGTCCCTCCAAGAAATTTCATGATCATAGTCGCCCTACTTTCGAAGTAAAAAAATAGTGAAAAAAAAAGCACTTTTTCAACTTCAGCAGTCATTTGCAAGTTAACAATAGCAGTTGGACACTTCGGGTTGGGCTTAAAATTTTGGAAATTCAATAAGCTACAACTTCTTAAATGCATATGCTGTATAAAATATGCTAAGTAACGGAGATATAAGCGAAAATGTGAAAAAGACGCTTTTTTTTCACAAATTGTTAATCTAAAAAAATTAGCGGACGGTTTCAGCCCTACGGACCTCGCGCATTGTGTTCTACGCAAAAAAATACATAGGAAACCGTCAAAATTAGCCCTATATGTTTCAAGAACACTTTTTGATGATCCCTGTCTACTGGACTTAGCAGGCGAACGGAGCTGTTGCCGAAGAGCGTATAAACGAACGCAGCCAGGCGAACAAACGTTGTGCAAGGCGCCCCTTCAAAATCAACTCGACTCTGATACGTTATCTGTCACACAAAAAAGTGAAAAATATGCAGGTCAGTCACGTGTTGACCGTGTTGTGGTCGAGAACGCGTGTTCGGTTTGAGGTGTTTTAACATGTTTTTCAATTTGAAAGTGAAGTAGAAAAAGTACATATTTTGAATTGTGTAGTTGTTGTTAAATAAATAACATCGTATCGTATGGAATAATAACATTGTGAAGTGGCTAGTGCTTGAAAAAAATCTTTGAAGTTAAGCGATCTGGCTGTGTTGGAGGTCCACTAGGTAGTTTATTTATTTATTTGTTTCTAAAATAGATATGTAGGTAAGATTCTGAATATCGTAAAAGTTTCGTACTATTTTACATAAGTTGCTAAATTATCGATTGTATTTTTCATTGTCAAATTGATTATTAAATTGAAATTAATAGTGTTTTAAAAGGCAATTTCTCACACGTGATCTGTATAATCGTAAGTATAAAAACCATTTGAGAGTCAATAAGAAAAGATAGCATTAAAAATACCTCAACTTATCAAGTTTTTTTCTGCATTTTATTAGATTGTCTATGTCTAAATTAAATTAATGAAGGCAGAAGAACATAAGGTTCAAACAACGATTTTTCAGAGAAATGCGATTCATTGCAATATTGCTCATGCAGAGCATTTTTTATCAGATCAATTGTTGCTTTTTTACATTTCCTAGAAGCTGATATACAGCATACGAGGTGTGTAAATTAAGTAATGATTTTTGTTTTATTTGAATAGAATTACAATGCAGTATTGTCCCGTTCAAAATAACTTCCTTGGGAAGCCACACAGCGGTGGAGATAGTTCTTCCATTCCTCATAGCAGTGCTGGAACTCATATACTGGAATAGCCTTCAGCTGGTAGGTTACAGCCGATTGAATGTTTGCTATGGTCCCAAAATGACGTCACTTGAGGTGATTTTTCAATATCGGGAAGAGAAAAAAGTCACAAGGACTCAAGTCAGGCGAATAAGAAGGCCTTTTTTTCTCGGCCAACTTTGACGACGTTTTTTTTTGGATCTCTCCATATTTGGCCTGGAAGCACAAACTCTGTGGACAATTCCCTGGATATCAAACAAGCAAATCCGCTTGCATTTGATCTTTGACTTGCTCATTATTGTTTTTTTTTTGGGTTTTGGAGAGCTTGAAGTGTGCCATTTCATGCTTTGGCGCTTGTTGTCCTTTTGTTCCTTACAAAAGTATCCGTTGCGCTGTGTCTAAGTCTGAAGCAAAACCTGATAGCCAGTGGTGGTTGGTGATATTTCAGTTAGCCATATCTTGAAAACGACGCATGGGACCCACTTCACTTTTTAGGTGATGACTGTACACCTATACAGAGAGGATTTATAGTGAAAAAATCGTCAGCAAAGTTTACGAAAAAAACACCCTGGGATCTCAGTAACGCTTATAGAATATTTTCAGTATATATTTTTTTCATAATCTAAAAACAAATATAAGAGGTTTTTCGATTTGTTACAAAATATTTTTTTTTTTCAAAAAATTATGGCCATTTTAATTTTAATTTTATAGGAACATTTTGTTTCCCAAAAAAAGTTATGGCCACTTTAATTTTGGGAAACAAAATGTTCCTATATAATTAAAATTAAAATGGCCATAACTTTTTGAAAAAAAAAATATTTTTTAACAAATCGAAAAACCTCTCCTTATATTTGTTTCTAGATTATAAGAAAAAATATACTGCAAATATTCCACAGAGCGTTACTGAGATCCCAAGGTGTTCTGCAGTTTTTTTTGAAATTTTTTTCGCAAACTTTGCTGACTGGTTTTTCACTATAAATCCCTTTCCCTAAAGGTGGGGGGGTTCCCCGGGGCCCCTTTCCAAAAATTTGACAAAAAAAAAATACCCCCCCCCCCCCCGGAAAAACCCCCCTTTCCCAAATTTTTTTCTCCTTTTTAAAACGCACTAGAAAAAAACCGGTCTACGAAAACAGACACAAAGGACAAACATGACTCTAACAAGTTCAAACTTGTACTGAAGGTGAATTACATGTTAACCTACCGCCCTTCCAAGCCCCGTCTCCGCAGTGTTGCTAGATCGGGCGCTACGTCTCATTACTTAATTTACACACCTCGTATATAAAAAATGTGCTGGAAATATAGCAACGAATATCTCTTTCTGTAAAATCTTTGTTTGGACCTTATTTTGGAGCACAGTTATTGTTTGTTGCAGATATTTTTTAGCTTATCGATACTCTCCTTTGTGCAATATTCTTTCTGTTGTTGTTCAGCCGAGATACACATTTTCAAGGAAGCTAACACTAAAAATAAAAGATGAGTAAACACTCGCAGTTATCGCAGAGTTAATGAAGCCCCTACGATCGAGAAACTTTACGACTGAAAGTTTCCATTTTTTTTTGTTCTCCGAGCCCCATAAATCCCCTTGTATACCGTGAAATCGTTTATTAATATATTTCTCGAGATAGCGAGAGGGAAATATTAAAAGAATTACGCCCTTACTAGCGGATCGATATTTCATTTTCCCCTTTAAACTTAGTTTGATTTATTAGTTTTATTTCGTAGCGAGTTCAAACGTCAGAGGGTGATATATATTGTGTATACTCCTTTACTATATATATGTATATAAAAAAGAGCGAGCCAAAGCGAAAGCCGGCAATGTAATTAAGCTGAATGAGCGCTTTTTTTTATGGTGCGGAGATTTTGAAGTGTAAGAGATTTTTTTTATATAAAAAATAGTATCGTCAAGAAGTGACTATGAGAGCAAAACTAACATTTTTAAGTTAATTTATAAAAATTGATGTAATAAGTGAGAAAATAGAAGCATGGCATGCTCAGTCAGGAGGCCTAAAAAGAAGTGTTTCTTTTTATTATTATATTATTACACGCTTTATATTAGCTTCACCTGTATGTATGTATGTATGCATGTAACGGAATCTTTCAGCGTAATTTTTACCAATTTCCAGAAGTCTGATCAGCTTGAAAATTTGCACAGGGGTCAAGGACTGATGACAATACAATTATTTTATAACTTTGTTCTAATGTCCTGACTAGAATCATCAGGATAAAAAAAAGACACTATTTAGAATAGAACTAATAATCACTAGCGCATTCGCCATATTTGAGAATATTTTTTTTTATTGATATTCAATAACATTTTCTTGAGCGTCTTGCAACAGGATAACAACGGTGCATAGTTTGTTTACTTTATCTGTATATTTCCCAATGCAGTCAGATATATTTATGTTTCTGCAATATCTTGTACGAGATGATGAGTATGAGTTAACCGGTGATATCAGGTGTTCAAAAAGGCACGATAAAAGGAAGGATCGATTTGAATTGTCAAAACCATAGCAGTTTTGAATAGAGAATGAATATATCTTTCAAATGAAGTATCACAGCCCCTACTTCCAATTTGAAAATTTAGGTGTTGTAGCTGTCACCTGAAGGGGGTTTAATTTAGGGATGACATTTTTACGTCGCAAGATGTCATTTTAGAATTAGAAATTGACGTCTCAGAATTTTCTAAAAAAAAATTATTAACCATTTAATAAACCAATTTATTGCACAATAAATTGTAGAATTACTTTTTCAATAAATTGTCCATTTTTAGATATTTTTATCCAACTGTTTACACTAATTTCAACATTGCCAACAGTCTTTGTTAGGGAATTACCTCTAATCTTCGTACTAGATGCAAATTTCCCTTTTGATGAAGACTCTAAGAATGCAACTAAAATGACAAGGTTGGTACATGAAAATAAATGTAAAAAATTACTAAATATCCCTAAAATTGTCCAAGGAATTAGAGAAAATTCGAATTCTACAATTTATTGTGGACAATAAATTGGGCGCAATTTCTGTTTTACACGTATTCAAATTAATTGAAGGTCAACTTGTACAATTTATTGTGAAAAAAATGGTGTGTGGTTTTTATATCCCTATGTTTTATAATCAATATTAAAACTAATTAGGTATAAATAAATTTGTATTGAAGTGGGATTAGAAATGTACCTGTAATTAGATCAAATCTTTAAAAAAATTCGACATGGTTTTGGTGAACAGGTCAAAATAAGAATTACAGACATTTTAAGGCAACCCAAATGATAAAAGAAATAACAACAAAAATTTGGGAATTTATGAAATAAGTTGTAAACACTGTGGACAAAAGTATATTGGTCAAATAAAATGATCAATTTTAACTGGATCCAAAGAACATAAGCTCACTTAAAATATGGTAAAACGGA
Organism: Aromia moschata; assembly: GCA_029963805.1. NCBI lineage: Eukaryota > Metazoa > Arthropoda > Insecta > Coleoptera > Cerambycidae > Aromia > Aromia moschata. The sequence goes on from JAPWTK010000225.1 coordinate 280,146, forward strand.
GGAATCTTGTGTAATCCAACATGTTTTTGATCATAGGATTATATAAGGTGTCTCTAAAATGGGTGGTCAAAGTATAGGTAACATGTAGAACAAGCACAATAATGTCGGAACCATTAATACGTTTTTTTTTTTTTTTTTTGTAAAATACTTCTTAAGGACGTCATATCTGTTAACGAAATAAAAAAATACCTATATTATATATTCATTCCACTAGGAGGATAAAGTAATAACATATCGGAATTATAATTACATTTTAGAGCAAGGTAAACAAATTGACTCGATTTTACTCGAAAGTTCTGAAAATTCAACAAGAGTTTTATGTAAGTTTATTTATCGTAAAAATATCAAAAACTCTGACAGAAATATAAACAGATGACACAACAACATTTTGAGTCAACTTCACCACCACACCCTAGCATTTCGCACCCATAGTATAATAAATTCCAAATAATTAAGATTCCATATTATAAAGTATCAAAAGCTTATCTAATCTATCTATCTAAAAAAGTCTAATAGTTTACAAGATATTTAGGAAAAACTGCCAGGGGCACAATTATGATAGGGTGTAAATCCCTTAGGAGGAATTTAACAAAAATCGTAACGAATATTCAACGTTCTGGTTAATAAACAGAGACAAAAATTACTGCCTACTTCAGTATAAATATGGCAAATAGTTCAATACAAATTTGGCTATAATCGCCTCCTGAAGATGCCACCATTAATGGCGAAACATGCGAATTGAGTGTACGTGTAGTGTTTGTGTGTTGTGGTTAAACGCGTTTAAGTTTATTTTCATAGTTTTAATTTGAAAGTTGGGGGAACTTGACCGATTTAGGTTAAACGAATCGCCGCTTTGAAACGCGAAGCGCATTAAAAATGCCCCTACGCAAATAGGGGAATTATCCGGGCGCCCTTTTTCGCCATTTCTAGAGCGCGAAAAAAACCCTTTAGAACGCAAAGTGGTATTTGTTAAGCCCGCTCTCATAATGAACCCTGTACGGAACTTATTACGGAGGTCGGTTTTTAGATTACACAACTTTTTTTACTGGATGAACACGGAATAAAGTTGAAACGGAATTAGCGCGGCCCTGTAAAATAGTCCGGAGTAATCCGGAGAATTACGGCGGTTTTTTCCGGGTTTATGCCGGAGGGCGGCCGCCAGGGGGACGCGCGGAATCGAGATTTTTTGCATAATTTTCGAGGCCGGAAAGGAAACGGCACCTCTCGACGTAATGGGGAAAATCATGCGGTGAACACACACCAGATTATACCGTGCTTTCGAATAAATTCTCATCTATGGTGGGCCGGATTTTATTATGAATAGACTTCGCCAAATGAGGATCATCACAGGGTCGTACTAGCCCATATATGTACCTATAGGTTCTGAAGAAATACAAAACTTCTTTGAACACGACTTTCACTTCTATCTTATTCCGAATTCAGAAATACTTGAGTTTCTTCAAGACAAAATTGTTTGCCTCAACATTGTCGTTTTTTCTTTTGTTAATTATTAGCTTTTAACGTTGCAAATACCAAAAGAAGAAACATATTTTCTGTGGACAGAACCTCGAATACAGCAGCCTAAATATTTGATAGCAAAAAAGTATATTTCAGCATTTTTTAGACGTTTTTCTCCGGTAAAATTTTTTCTAGAGTCCATCTATCAGGCACGTATTTTTTAGCATAACATTACTATTAATATTAATATTACTATACTATTTTCTAGCATAACTATTATTATTAAGTATTTTTTAGCACAGAAAGTAAGGTGCGTTGGGGGAACTGCGTCTTTGGGGTAAGAGCGACTATGGTTCCCAAAAATACAACTACGGTATATTTGTTGAGATAAGAATGAAGAATTAAAAAAAAAAATTATTTTTCAAAACAAAATGGCCGCTGCATGCTGGTGCAGAGTGGACCTACAAAAAAAAAACGGCAACCACTCTGGACGTCGTAATTTTCATCTGTAACAGTCCAGGAAATAAAATTTATTTTAAAACTACATATAATTTGTCGGTAAACCTCAAAAAATTTAAAAAACGAATTCTACGTTTGGCAGAAGTTTCTCGAGAAAATCGGTGACACTTTTGCATTATTAATTAAATTTTGCAACATAAAATTCCAAAACAGGTTTACAGACAAGCTAAGAGTATAAAAAAAGAAACCCTGAAAGTTTCAGCCCAATCGGCCGAGTAGTTTTTGAGTAAGCGTTGTTGCCAATTTTGAAAATGTTGTTTTGAGTAAAATTCGTTTAAAGTTTTGAATACCGAAAAATGGTACTTACGACTCAGTCAGCGATTCCAGGGGCGTACAAAAGGCCTTCTATCTCTTCGTACATGCTGTTATTCATCTGTTGTATATGTATATAATACTCTCAGGTATACAAATCCGGCCTTGGGTATTTCAAAATAAGATACAATAGATAAAACTTTCACTAGGGCTGACCGCTCTCGTATACCTGCTGCGCGCTGAAAAAGGCGTTCTCGAAAAATGGCGAAAAAAAATTCTAAGGATATTCTACGGGAAATTTTCTTTCTAGAGAAAAAAAATCGATTTTTTTTGACCACCTAATTGTATTTACCCCCTTAAAATTGCTTGACATGATTTCTCAGCTCTGGAATGTCTGACACAAAAAGATCAAAATACTTATTAAAATATAAAAGTTACTCGCTATGTTCGGTAGTAAAATCAAGTATTTTGGGCCAAAACAAAAACAAAATGGTTGGTATGGAGTTTTTAATTTTTCGACCCTTTTTTTTAGGTTATTATTCCGTATAAAAACAATCTCTGTTCACAGTCCGACTCTTGTGTTTAATATTTTAGTGCTAATACGTAATTCTGCTAATCAAGTCTTATGTTTTTTACCCACAAAATCAATATCTCCTTTGCCTAAACCAATCTACTTTTTTTCTACTAACGATCTACTTTTTTTTCTGCCGAATGCTGTTTAAACAAATTTAATTAAACATTGTGTTTTTTTGTTTCAGGTGAGTTGATGTTCTCTTCCCTTCTCCCACCGTACTCGGTAGGTACGTACGATGAATTTTATTTTAAAATATAAAATAAATAGGATTCCGGAGCTTATTAATTCCGGTGAAGTTCTGAAGTTTAAATTCAATTAGACGGCTCATCACATGTTTGCCTCGAAGTATGCCCGGTTAAAGTTAACCGGAATGTTTATGGAATGATCAACGGCAACCCCCGGGGGTCATTAATAAGAATATTCGACTTGGGAGTAATTTTGGCCCGCGGAGCGGCACAAGGAAATTTTAATTATAGTAATTTTAATTGAAATGGCGTTTTGTGGAAGTTTTGCTTTCCAACCGATAATGCTCTAGATAGGTCCCAGTTGTGAGGTTGGTTTTATGGTTTTTTTATGGGGTTCTATGGGTTTTCACCGCCTCCTATTGTTCCCGTGGGCGTTTTGCTTTTCTCCGAAAATATCCCGACACTCGTTAAAATACGAGAATCTACCGGGTGCGTTATTTAACTTGATACAACCATATATCTCGAAAACGGTCCATTTTAACGAAATTTTTCCAATTAACCTTTAGAGGACAAGAAATCCAATATACTCATAAAAAACTCTCGCCTTTGTGCAAAATTATTATTTCGGGGTTTTAGGGTCCCATTACAATCTAAGTCAGATTTTAAAAATTCAAATGACGGATCTAATACGGCGGACAAATTTTATATTATCAGATTTAAAAAATACAAGATGGCGGATCCAATTTTGGGGATAAAAATCTCAAATTTGCTCGAATACTATACACATGGGTTTTTGAGATCGCTGAAACCAGAATTTTATTTAAAATATTCATGATGGTGGACCCAATATGGCGACGAAAAGTTTTTAATTCAATCAATTGTGGAATAAAATCTCTATCAATTTGTTTTTTTTTTTTTAATTACGATTTGGGGATTGCTAATGACAAATATGATATCAGATTTTTTGAATTCAATATGCTTGATTCAGTTGGATGGATTCAGAAACTAGAGCAATCAAGATACCAGTTGGTAAAAAGAATATATATGAGCTATTTACTTGGGAAGAGCATTGTTTTCGTTGTGTTACCGAATTGAGAAATGTCGATATAATGCGTCAAAATAAATTTTAAATACCAAAATGTGTCATTATCACATGACTTTGTCATGTGATGAATATTTCTCATTTTGTTGATATTGTAGTATCGTTACGTGATCAGTAATTTCAATCGATCCCAACAAGTGATGATTTCCGAAGAGGAGTGAAAAATTTGATATATCGTGATTTTTTGTTTTTCGATCGCCATCTTGAATCTGCCATTTTGAATTATAAAAATTTAAAATCAAATACGTAGTCAAAGTCGGTGACGTATTTTATCCATTAGTTCTATTATTTTTATATTGTAAGACATCCTGAATCCATTATCTTGAATCCGCCATTTTATGTCCACCATATTGAATTGTAGAAGTCTGACTCACAGTTATTATTGCATTCGCATTTTGAATTTCAAATATCTAATAACAGATTCGTGAAGAGCGGTATCAAAACTTACTAAGACAACATTTTTCGCAAGTCAAAAAATTGAATTTTTTAAAAGTAGAAAAATTTAACATTAGCGTTACCGTTCCGGACGAAAAAACAGTATACTGTACCAATCCATGATCAACACTTTTCCCATGATCAATCTGTGATATAAGATACATTTTTTATGCATTTTCTTAGAGGGATCATAAGCCCCAAATGCACGTCCTCTAAAGTTTAAAGTTGTTTGATCTTAACGAAGCAACAAGATGATCATACGATTTTTTTACTTTTGATTGTATATATATTCAATACTTCGTACTGTGAACACGCTTTGAAAATTATTTATGACAATTTTTATATTGCCTCATCCAACCACAAATGCATCAATTTGCAGTTGTTTATCCCACGTTTGAAGAAAAGGAGGTATTACTTAAATATGCAAGTTGTATTTTTAAAAATCATATCATAAGGAAAAACGTAATAACTTCTATAACTTTGTAACTACGTCACTGTATTATAATTTGCATTCCAAATTCATTTTAAATGGCTTATTCGGGTTAAACGTATTGCTCAACCTGAGAGTGGTGATGTCACTAATGTCACTAAGCGCCCAGGCTCACAGAGGGTTCCACTGGTCAATAGTGTACACCAGGTATATACATTCTCCCCCCCTTGGTTGGGACTTACTATTGTATCGGGGATGAACACCTGCTTTGACGCAGGTACAGTTAGAATTGCCCCGAGAACGCTCTTTTGGACGTGCCTTTCTATTTTTGCATTTTTCACTGAAATAAGCAGTTTCAAGCAGCCAATGTTTATGAATTTCTTATTCCACTAATATTTCCCACATGTTAAATTGTGAATTATTGTTAGAACGCTGTAGGTGCAAACTATGTTCCTACATTTCTTTCGCTACCTTAACATGCGCGTTTGTATTATAAGCGCAGAATTAACATTTATTTTCCATAATAAGAAATACAAAAATTTGAATTTCAATGCATAGATAATATTTTACATCCCTTCAAGAGTAGTCTCCATTTTTTTAAGTCGGAAATACACCTTGTGGTAACAAAAATGCACAACACACGAACGTTGAGTATTTCGGGACCGATTCTCGTACCGTTACGCACTCGAAGGTGGCCAAATTCCGACTGAAGTAGAACGGCAGGTATAAAACCTAGGTAGCTGTCGTTTCAGTATTACACGCAGGAAACCCTGCTTCACAAAGCTATATGAATTAAAACAGAATATAACGAACTTGGTTTTTCGATTTTTGGCCAGGATTTTCCGATTGTGAGGCCTTGTTCCTCGATGGTAACGATGTGCCAGTCATATATGTTGAACCGTTTAGACAGGGCAATCAATTTCCAGCAGTGTAGATATTCAAAATCATTGAGACAAAATCATACTTGATACAATATTTCAATTTTACTTTTCTGCGCCATTTGTTGGCAAGAATTTAATTCGAACCTTAAAGATAAGAATATCCAGGGGTCGTTATTTACACTCCGCTTATTTTTTAATAAAACACGAGGAAGTTAACAAAGACGTTAAGCCGCCTCGTCGGCACTGGAAAAAATCACCGAAGAGTCAATATCCAGGGCTTATAAACTCCACCGGGATGCTCGTAAAACCAAAAAATACCACGCCTGCGATTCCCTCTCACGGTCTGTCCTTGTAACAAGATACACGGCTTTTTTCCTCTTTCCCAATCACATCGGGAAAACTGCCTTCACAATAACTAGACGGTGATTAATGGCATTGTGGGTGCGGCAACCCTAGAACGGATTTTTTATCCATTAGATGACTAGGAGTTCGGTCTAATGGTAGAATACGTTACGCGGATTAAGCGAGTTCAAGTACCTAATGGGTCATTTGTTATGAATTAAATTTGCCCCCGGAACGATGGCCAAAAACCGCCGTACAAGATCAATCTACCCCCGGGGGTTGCGTCAAGGCCTTGGCGTATGGGCAGGCAGGTTAAAACAGGGTTTGTTAGGGTGGTTATCAGGATTATTAATTGTTGGATACATTGATAAAAAAACGAGTGGATTTTAAGGTTATGTCATACATACATGCAGAAATACACTAGTCACAAAAATTAGGGGATATAAAAAAAATTGGAAATATTTAGGTATATTTCAAAATGCTGTAACTTGGTGAAAAATGGTCATAGAGCAAATTAAAAGAAAGCAAATTGAAGGTTGAAGTTTTCTAGTTTTTAGATCTGAAGTTCAAATGTTTAAACCGTTAAAAAAATATCTTAGCAAATTTTTGCTTACATTTCAAAAGGTCCATGGGCTTCAATACACTCGATTCCCTCTTAAGTCACCAAATCCGTGTATCATCTTCTCGCTTAAGTCGCGAAATTTATTCTCTCTTAAGTCACGTTTATAAGCAATCAATAACCTCAACTTTTTCGTGTTTTTAGTTGCAAAAAGACATTTTTAGAGATGTACCATAGCACTTGTTATAATGAAAAATGAGACAGCTGAATCAACGTAAGTATACCCAGTCGTGCGTGACAAAGTTCAATTTTCCGCTTGAGTGAATATTTTAAAGGTTAAATATTTTAAAATATTTTGCAAGAAAAATTAAGGTTTTCGAATAACATTGGTTACATTTTGGCCGTTGCATATTTAAAAATAAATTTTGCATAAAAAAGCGTTGTAAAATTGTATCATTTTTTTCGAACCGTTTTTTTTTCGAATAACTTTTTTAATTTTGGTTTTACATTTTTGGCCGTTGCATATTTAAAAACTGGCATTCAAAACACGCATTTAAAAAAATGAAGGTCCTACGACCTCAGGGAGCCGAGATAATTTTTTTTAATTCCTGACAGCGCTGTATACGTCCGATTGACTTTACACGAAATAAATCTCAGACTTACTTTCTTAAAAAAATATTTCAAATCATTTCGCATAAATTAAGTTGACATAATTGTTTGCGAAAGTACAGCGTTGGGTGCGGTACGCGCTAGCCAGCACACGGCGACAGAGTGGAGGGACACTCCGCTTGGGCGCATCGAAAACTAAACACGATTTCAAATCGATCGCGCTCGCAAAATTATCTTTTCCTCCGCTTAAAACAAAATTATCTTGGCTCCCTGAGGTCGTAGGACCTTCATTTTTTTTAAATGCGTGTTTTGAATGCCAGTTTTCAAATATGCAACGGCCAGAAATGTAAAACCAAAATTATAAAAGTTATTCGAAAAAAAAAAAAAACGGTTTTAAAAAAATGATACAATTTTACAACGCAATTTTTTATGTAAAAATTAAATAAACGATTTGATTGTTTAATAGCATGAAAGTACAAGTCTTCGTGAATAAAATGAGCCCATGATCGTTTCTGTACGATCATTTTTGCGTCTGTAAAAGCTGATTTTTGAAAATGTCTTTTTTTAAATCGTTATAACTCGAAAAAATAAAACTTTTTTGAATTTTTGAAAAAAGGATAATTTTCCGCTTGTCTTGGGCTATATTTGTAGCTAACAAGAAGTATGTTCAAACAAAATTGGAATTTATACAGCAAAAATACGAAAACGCGATTTTTGACGTTTTTTTAATTTTTCTCAAATGTTTATGAACCGATTTTTTTCGTTCAAATCTCATTCGACGCGCATTTTTAAGACCTACAATTTTCTAATTTAACTTTATGGTGTAGGACTTGAAGCTTTTTTTTTAATTTGCAAAAAACCGGTTTTTTTTTACTTTTGCGATTTTTTTTTGGTTATGTTCGCCATTAAAACTCTAGTAGCAAAACACGCAATCTTTCTTAGAATTTTTTTCTCTATACGACCATATTTTTCGTTTGCTGATAACAATTAGTGACCGGTTTTCTCCCCGTTGATTGGGCTACTTGTATTCTGCTTTTGGCTCGCATTTGTGTAGGTCGGTGAGACAAACTTCAAATTGACATATCTCAGTGAAGAAAAAAGATATCTGGACGATTCAAAATTGATTTTTAAGATAAAGCATCATATTTTTAGATGTTATTACTAGTTTTGTCAAAACGAAATACCCAAAGCTGTTACATAACTTCAAATATGTCAAAAAAGAGTATTTTTGCACTTTAAGGTTAGGATATCTCAAAAATCTGACGTGGTGGGGCAATTCTGAGGCCAGATTTAGATTTGGCACACCGAAAACCTTCGGAAAAGCGTACTAGAGTTTCTGCTTCCGAAAATCAATCAAATTTTGTTGGCCTGTGTAATCATTTCGTCTGGGCATTTTACTGATTACTTTGAACAAAGCGATGAAACCTTTGAGGAAATACTCGCTTTTGTTTTCCGCGATCTGCAGGAAAATCGTACGGAAAAAAAAAACGAAACAAAATGGCAAACGTATACGCGCTTTGAGCTCGAAAAAAGTATCAGATAAATGAAGAAGATTACCGAAGTTCATTCCGAACACTGCTCCGTCGTTTGTTCTTTTATTAAGTGAAAAAATCGCTTTAAGTAAGTATCGCGTGGCACTAATTTATAAGATTTGTCTCTGAACAAAAACGCTTCCTCGAAAACAAACCCGCGTTAAGGGGGCTTTCCCGCTTTTTCGCTGGAAAAAAAAGTTTTTTTTGGGAATTTTTTTTGAAGAAAGTATAAAACGGATTGACACAATTTTTTTTAATTAAAAGGTACATTTATGAAGGTTACATTTTTTTTTAATCTTTAAATCAAAATGGCGGCCGTCGATTCATGTTCTAATGCAGCTACTTCAGGCGGACATGTCTCATGTAAATGAAATTTTTCTACGACGCTATTCATCTAAAATCAAAAAATGAAACATTTTTACAAAATATAGGGTTGTTAGTGTTTATCATAGGGGTTTTTTGAAATTCAAATTTTACGCGATTTGGTGCAACTTTTGAAAAAAAAATACGATTTTCACCTTAAATTTCTACCTTTAAATTGTTATAAAAAATCTAATTTTTGCAATATCAAAAAAATCCTATGTTGATCACTAATGGCATCGTTTGTGAACATTTTAAAAGCAAAATCATAATAATCGGTTGATTGGTGTTCGAGAAAAATTTCATTCCAGTTTCAAAAACGTTGTTTTGAGAAAAACGCGTTTAAAGTTTTTTTACGTTTTTTTTTTTCATATAACTATGAAATTTTTTTACTTACATGTCATCAATTCCCGGTCCGTACAGGACACCCTCCTCTGCCTTGTAGACCTCATTTTAGCTTCACGTCAGACAGCGTCACGCATTTTTTCCACTGAATCCGCATTTCGCCGAATACGGATAATAAGTAACAGACCGTAATAAGTTGTCAATTCGCCTGTTACTTTGATGGTCAGTTTTCCTGGACCTCTTCCCCCGAATCCCTTGTTTGTTTTCTTCGCATTATGGAGCCTGGTTCCCATGCGTTTCGCCACGTGACCGACGCATTCCGTTTTCATTACTTTCGGATCGTTGTTGTACGGGTCCAAATCCAAAATCGTCTTGAAGTCATTACCTTATCGCCTTACTGTCCCCGTCGCCAATATACTGAGCATATTTTACATTATGCTTTTCTTATGATGGTTGAAACACTTCCTTTACACTGTCCACCTCCATTTTCCGTGCGCGACTCTTTTCAAACGCCGTAACCGCCGTCACTAATCCGGCTGTAACTCGAAATCTAATACGCGGGTCACTTTAAAATTTCAGGACAATAAATTTGAATGCATAACGCATCGATTTCAGTAAAAAACAAAAAAACGATTTTTTTGAAACTGAAAAGCGGGAAAGCCCCCTTAATATATCGAGCGCGGTCTGGACGCGTTTTACAAAAACGGAAAAAAAACCGACTGCGGATTGAATGAGCCGCTACGCCAGCGTTTTAATTTGGAATTCCGCTGATATGTAGTCGAGGTTTTTCACTTCGTGCACTCCCTTATTAGCCCGCGGAAAATGTTCAGCACGTTTTGTCACCGTAATTAAACGACAGACGATAGCACGAGAACGTTCTGTAATAATAATCCTTTTTTAAAACAAACTGACAAAAAAAGCCCTGGAGGAGTCTTGGCAGGTTGAATGCGCAATACAGCACCTGCCCGATTCTTCCGGGGGGTTTGTCAGAGAAACAGTTAGAAAACAAATTAGTTCCAACATTGTTAAAAATAATACCAAAAGAAATTCTAAGAAAGACAAAATCATTGTCAAACAATTACGAGAGAAGGATTGCTTTTTAATTGAAAGCTGACAAGGGAAATAAGGTTGTTATCTTAGACAAAGGTGATTATTTTCAGAGAGTCGACAATTTAATTAATAGTGGTCCTTACAAGAAATTATCAAAAAATCCTTTGCCAAAAATGACAACTGAAGTTAAAAAATCTTTAAAAGAATGTAACAACCTTATTACTCCTTCACTGAGACAAAAGTCAAATCCAGTAATACCTAAATTATATTGTTCATCAAAAATACATAAACCAGGAAAATCTGTAAGACCAATTGTCTCAGCGATAGGATCCCCAACTTATAACTTGAAAAAATGATTAACGAACGAGGTCGAAAATTTGCCTATTGCACAAACAAGTTTTTCAGTTTAAAATTCTAGTGAGTTCATTAACAATATAAAAAATATCCAATTGCAAGAAGGTGAAATTTTTGTCTCGTTTGATGTATGCTCATTGTTTCCAAGTGTCCCAATCCCGCAAACTTTGGACTACCTCAGGGAATTACTCGAATTAAATGGTTTAGACGATACAGTTATTAAGGAATACTAGTGTTTGTATGAATCAAAATTGTTTTCAATATAATGATGAATACTTTCAACAACATGAGGGAACGGCAATGGGTAACTCCTTGTCACCTTTCATTGCAAATCTTTTTATGAGTAAATTTTAGACAGGAGCAAAATATAAATTCGAGTATTTCCCTAGAGTCTGGTTCAGGAAAAAGGAGATCACAGCGGACCGCAAAATCGTCGAAGATTTGCTTCGCTCCGGTCGGCCATCGACCTCTATGACAGCCGACAACATCGACAAAATCAAAACATTAGTGCTTGAAAATCGCAACATGAATGTTAGAGAGTAGGCTCAAGAGTGTGACATATCGACAATGTCAGCTCATGGTATTTTGAGTGATATTTTGGGCATGAAACGCGTCGCTGCTGGACTGATTCCAAAACAGCTGAATGTTCTTCGAAAAGTGCATCGGAAGCAGGTTGCTCTTGACATGGTTTCCAGAACCGATAGTGAACCAAACTTAATGAAACGCATCATATCTGGAAACGAAACATGGGTCTACATACGAGTATGGCATGCAAACAAGTCGTCAATCATCGGAATGGCGTTATGATGTGGAATTGTGGAAGGAAAATTTTTGGATTTTGCACGACGACAACGCGCCATCTCACCGAGCTACGATTGTGACCGAATATAAGGCCTAAAACTCAATAAATACGATCGACCAACCACCGTATTCACCAGATATAGCTCCGTGTGATTTTTTTATTTCCAAAACTAAAATTGCCACTAAGGGTTGCCGCTTTGAAACGATAGGGACCATGAAACAAAATTCGCTGAAGGAGCTGAAGGCCTATACCTTACCTTGTACCTTCGGCGGCCTATGAGCGGTGTATGGAGGATTTGGTTAAATGTTGGCACAGCTGTATTGCACTCGATGGAGCCTACTTTGAGGGGACAAAATAAATTTTGATGAATAAATAACAGTTTATGTGCTTTTTTACAATTTCCGAGTACTTTTTCTACGTACTAGTGTATATTGTCAATTAAGGATGGTTTTAAATTAAGGGGATAGACTCCTCTGGAAAAAAAACGATTTTTTTGTTGCCTAAATGTTGTAAAAACATCCTACGAATTATATCCAAAAGGAATTATTGACGGGTTTAACAATTATTTTTAACTTAATTTTTGAAACAACTATGTCGCTCCGAAATGTTCGAAAATACCGCTCTGCTGCGGTATTTTTAGTATCATATATAGCCTAGCATTTTGGAGTAGGTATCTGCGGCCCGATCGATAATTTGGAAATGATGATATATGGTCCTGGTATAGCAGACTAGAGGTAAAAAAATTAACATGCCTGCATTTTGAAAATTTCATGAAGTAAACACATCTTGAAACTTTAAACGCGTTTTCTTCGAAAACATGTTTTTCAAACTGGTGGGCAGTATTTTATCCGATCGACTTGAAATTTTGACTGTAGCTTCTTAGATAAATTATCTAAAGCGATACATACGATTTTTTCCATCGGTTAAAAAATACGGTTTTTATAAACAAATTAATATCCTTTTTTTCGTAAAATTTTATTTTCTTTTTTTCAAACTCTTGACATTTTGCGAAAAATCAATATTTTACAATAATCTTGTGTACCGCTTTAGAAAAACTCATGTAGTTAATGAAAAAAAAATGTGTTTGTTCTAGTAGCTGTTAAAAAATTGCTGTGTTGCCCACCGATGGTCAACAACAAAAAAAGCGTATGTGTTCGCTGTGTATTTATGACGCCATTTTGTATTTTTTATTGAACAAAAAATATCTGTATATACCTCATTATGTACTTAATAAAGCTCTAAAATGAATTTTTGATCGCTTTATTAGTAGAGCAGAAAAAAATTCCCAAAGAACGCCTCGCACACCAGAGGGGTCTAACCCCTTAAGTGTAATTTTTTACAAGTTTCGACTTTTCTCAACACTTCTCACAATTCGCACAAATAAACCCCGACGAAAATGCTCTTTCTGCGCGTGGCGAAGCCCGCAAAAACCGCCGGAGAAAATAACATTAAGGAAGCCTTCAAGAAAATGTTAACATGATGCACATAAAACACAGACCTAAAATAAAGATTTATGGTAACTTTATTCGTTGGGATTTTCGCGACGTATATAAACTTTCGTTCCGTTAACTACAAATCCGCACAGACACAATTTTTGCCAAGATCCCATTCGCTGATTTATTTTTGGCTTACGTGCGATATTTTTTCGCACCCCCATTCATTACGGCAAAAAGTGATCGTGAGAACTGGGATTTCGGCTTTTTTCCCCCGCATCGATTCGTCCTCGCCGAGCAGATGATACGTTCCCGATATTTTTGCCGCTGCCTCGCCGAGAGGCACTCGTTTTTGTTCGAACATAAACGTTTGCATCGTGTACAGAAATTAGCGGGTGGTTTTTTTACCGCTTGTGTAACAGTAAATCTCCCGGATAAAACGGGACTATTAGTCGGGCGAATTATAGTGTGGTTTTTGCGGCGGCTTAGTTTTTTTTTTTTAACGGAAATGTGTACCAACTATTTAGTACTGAACTTGGATCGAGGGGTCAACCGTTACCTGCTGGAAACAAGGCCTTAGCATTTACGAGTGACGTCACCAGTCAGAGGTTTTTTTAGAGCGGCATACATACGCGAATAAGCCGTCTAGAATTTATTTGAAGTACATATTATGTTATAGTCAAGTAGTGTGTCACAACGCAGGGTCGGACTGCAAGACTTGGGTCTTGCTGCTTTCGTTTGGCGTGTCTAAATTAACTTGATAAAAGCCATTAAAATATGTTTTTATTTCACCAAAATACTGTCACTTAAAAAAAGTGTCTAAAACCATCAATTTGGTCATTTATAAGGTAATAATGATTAGGGTCCGGATATTGTCCACAACGCAGAGTTGGACTCGTAATCCGTCATGCCATTGACGGAGGACATATGAGAGACCAAAAAGACAGGAGTAAAAATGTGTTAATAATGTACATGGGTACTTATCGCTTGGGTCATTCAGGAACACTGACTGTCTTCATTGCTTGAACGTACATTACCACAACCAGTAGTCTTTCTGCATTTCTTGTCGTTAAACGTGAGCGATTTGGCCTGTACATATGGTTGTAGAAAGAAAAATGATCGTTCCACATCTACTGGAGTTACATTTGTAAATTCAAAATAGTTCACATGGACAGAAGACGATACACCACGCACATTATTTTCACAAATTTCGCACAGTTGTTTATGTCACTAACAGTTATTTGTCACTAACAATAATACATTTTTATTTTTTACATCTGTAGAGGACAATGCCCATGTTAATACTATTTCTATACTTTTAGCCGTTGTTTGCAAACCCCGTTTACTATCAATATCGGGGGCGAAATATCTGAAACACCTAAAATTCGTATCAGAACATTAACGACCTTATTGCCGGAAAAATATGTTGTTTCGTCCATTGTCAGCCACAGAAATGTATTCGTTTATTTTCTTTGATATTTTCCATGACACGTTGATATGTCTTCTGTAAATATGTATGGCTACTAGGCAATGGAAAATCAGATACATATTTGGCAAAATAATGTCTAAAGTAAATAAATATTGTCGAAAACGTGTCACGAAAGGCGGCTACATGCGCAAAACATTATGCACACACCAAACCAAAATTCCTCCACCTTGTAACAGCACCAGTAATATTTTGTTGATGGATATTCGAATCTAAATGTCTTTCACAGTCTTGAAGTCTACGAAGTATATACGGACGATTGCAAGGAATACATAAAATATGTGATCCGTCTATTGTAAAATCGTCGTAATTTTCAATCAACTTCGCATCGAGTTTAGGGTAATCCTCGCATGCAGCGTGGTTAAACTGCATACAAGTCTCCCGCACGGGAATGCGCGTTACTAGGCACGGTCAGTGGCGTACGTATACACGGGCAATAAATACACGCTTATATAATTTACAAGGCGCCTAAAATTACGGTTTATACTTACAATTCTAACGTCTAACATTTTTGGATAAAAAAAATAACCAGATAATCATGGGCGTGCAAACTAAGATAGGAGTCTTGCACTTATAGAAATCTGTTATTTTATATTATACAGTCCAGGGTTATATGGTTTTAGAAATTTGCTTACCGTTGGCTATGGGGTTATGGAACTTATGGGGCTACAACAATAGAACCAAAATAAGTAACAGAGGCTCCACTAGAAATTGTCCTTAAACTTCTTAAGGAAACAGGACTAATAGAATAACTAGCCTGTGGGGGCACAATACCCCCCTACGTAATTGTATTGTAATTGTATGGAGTTGTGGGATTTTGGAGTTATAAGTAGAGTTCGTGCGAGGGCGGAGTGTAACAAATCGTAACGAATTCCGAAATTCCGAAGACCGTAATCAGTTAACGAATGAAAATATTAATATGTTTACATAAATTATGTATCAACATAGTACTATTTTTACCAAATAGTACGATTAAGTCAAGGATAAAATACCTATATGTATATATAAATTAAAATAAGACGTAACAATGGCAACACTTAGCCGACGAACGTCAATGTTGAGACAAGGTTCCCATGGCAGGTTGGGGTGGCTGTCACTAGCAGTGTCACTTTTTAACGCACCAATTAAAAAAAGAGCTACTGAACGCCCGCAAGCATCGGTAGCTTCGTCTATAATGAAATACACGAAATGGTCCGCAATGCCTTCGCGTATTGATGTCACTACATTGTTGTAAACCCGATCCGACCGTCTTAACGTACTTTCATGAGGAATTTTTCGGTCCATATATTTTTTTAAAAACGTACATAACTTGGGGTTCTCTAGTTTGTTTAATGGAATATTGCTTGCAACAAAGGCTCTGTAAGTTCATAGAAAAATACGGAGTCGTTGGCGCTGGACGAATTTATAATGCGTTCACACACAGTACAAAAAAAGGTAATTTCCTTGAATACGTATGTCCCTAAAATCCTCGGGATCACTGTCGAACCACGTTTGAAATACTTCCGTCTATTTCTTTTCATCTTTGGCATGGTACCTCACTTTATTCACTTCTCCCCTCAACTAATAATTATTAATATTTATAATGTTATTTAAACAACCGGCGAATACAACACACGGCGAATACGTAAAAACGAAACGTATCAACGCGATGCAATACCGGCAACTGTCTGTTACAGCGTGCCATAAATAACAAAAATGCTAGCGCAGTTTTCGTAATGCAAGTCAGCTGTGAGCTGTGAAGGCCAACGAGTCAAGGGCAGGACATGCACAGTGTCGGCCCTGTGACATTTGCGCTCGGTAATAAGTAATAATATTTAATAATGTACTATGATGCAACATAGTTTCTGTTAACATATTAACATTTTCATTCTTAAACTGACTACGGTCCTGTTACACTCCGCGCTCACACGAACTCTAGTTATAAGGCTGCCGAATTATGGGGTTACATAAGCCTGTTCTGTACGTTATACTTTTTTCTTAAATTTCGGTCTTATCTGCTTCGCTATGCTGTATAAAAACAACAAACGATATAATAAGACATATTTAAGGAAGTTACTTTTCTCTTATATCAAACTTTAGAGTGCCGTTCTATGGATTGTCTGTGGAAACTTTCCCTTCGACTTAACGTGTTTTTCGCAGTGCCCGGAAAACACCGCGCGACATTTTATTTATATTAGGAAAACTTCGGGGAAACCCGAAGGGTCGACAGGAACTTCCTGCGAGGGCAGCGGAAAGTTAATAAGAATGGGAACTATAAGCGTTGATTTATAAGCGACCTTTCCTCGTAATTTAAACAGTTTAGTCAGCCGAAAACCTATTGCATTGTTGCCTTCCCGGTAATTAGAAGATTTGAATTATTGCCGATCTTCGTTGCTGCACATTTACGGAGTAAGTTGTTTATTTCGTTCCAGAGGAAACTAATTAGAATAGATTTCTTGTGTTCCGTGTTCATTTTTCATCGTTTTTAGTTTGTTTGTATTCGGAAATATTATCTCGAACGTTCGGAGTTGTCGGCAGTCAAGGCCTTCCTTAACTGTGTGAAGTAGGACCTTCTCAATAATCTAAAAATAAATTTAAACAAAAAAATTACAATTGAGGACCCTGCTGCAAGAACGATGCAGCTCCATTTTCAACGCGTGACGATGTTAGCTGCTTATAATTTCGATAAAAATATTAGGCGTTATTTAACGCAAATTCCACGCATCTCAGTGCATGACGTATACATACTGACATATGCTGAGCTGCGTCGAACTTGCGTTAAATAACGTCTAATATTTTTATCGAAATTATAAGCAGATAACCTCGTCACGCGTTGAAAATGGAGCTGCATCGTTCTTGCAGCAAGCTCCTGGAATTATGAACTTCAGTGTTAATGGAGAAAATATCTATAACGATGTCTAGAGTTGGCGTATGCATCATAATACGTGTAATACCTACAAGAAAGTAACTAATAGTAAAACAGGTCCAATTTTCAATGATTTTGCCGCATAGATCAGGCCTAATTTGAGCGATGACCTGGGTTATGTTCACTTTGAAGGCATCAGTCGATTACGGCTTATTGGCATACATCTCCGACTTCAGAAAACCCCACAAGAAAAAGTCAAGTGGGGTTAAATCGTACGATGTTGGTGGCCACTTCACGTCACCTCCGCGAGAGATAACCAATGTTCATCGTGACGTGCGCTGTGTGGCACGTAGCGCCGTCCTGCTGAAACCACATGTCATCCACGTCCATATCGTTCAATTTGGACCAAAAGAAATTGGTTATCATTGATATGTGACGGTCGCTGTTGACAGTAATGGCCTCACCAACGTCGTTTTCGAAAAAGTACAGACCAATGACGGCGCCGGCACAAAATCCGCACCAAACAGTAACTTTTTGTGGATGCAGTGCCACCGAGGGAACCTCCTATGGATTGGCGTCGTCACATATATGACAATCTTGCTTGTTAACATAGCCGTTCATCCAAAATGCACCTCGTCACTAAAGATGATTTTTCGACCAAAACTGTGGTCCTCTTCCAAACGCTCCGAAGCCCAGTCAGCGAACAACCGGCGTTGTCTACGGTCATTAACTTTGAGTTCCTGGGTCAGTTGGATCTTGTACGGGTGGATCTTGTAAAATGGGCTCAACGCGCACAATTTTTCGCTAACCAACACTCATTTTGACAATAAAGTTTTATCATTTGGACGTGCTGCTTAATCGTGTAACTTGCTATGGTGATTTGGCAGCAGTGACTGAATAATAAACAACATATTTGACAGACACTGCCGAAACAACATGGCCACCACATCCTGTCAACATCGGCCCGTCCCTATTGGAAAACCCTTTATTTATGTAAAACTAACCCTCTTAGCTTGACGATGTAGCTTGGTTAACAGTACTATCACGAACTGAAGAAGTTTCATCAAGACTTTATAGCATCAGATAAGTTTCTATAGTTGTCTCCGAGAGCCCTGTTCGCTGTGGTGAAAATATATGCTTATATTTTGAGGACGGCCGTTCGACATCTACCGATGTAATACAGGCATACACTAATTGCAGTAACTTTACTAACAACTACAACACTACAAACCTTTATAGTTACTATGAATAGTTTTTAAAGCTGTTTCAACGGACGCATCTTGAAAGGTCTGGCTCTCCTTAATAGCTGCAGCTTCGGCAGGATTGAATTGTAAAATAAATAGCAAGCTTTTATTTGCTGGAAAGGTCTCGCTAATTCATAACCACAGCCGTGTATTTTTTAAGGCACTTTTAATCAACTTTAGTAAATCACTACGTACAGTTGGTTGATAGAATTTATTGGATTTGTTCACTTTGTCATCAAATGGTTGTTTTTTAGGCGTTTGCACGTGTAACATTTTATTATTAATGTAATATCGACACCGACGACATAAACACGTCGAACACAGTAGTTATAATGCTAGAGTCTGCCAGAAGGTCGGGCGAAATAGCGGCACTTTTTGACTTAAGTACTTTAAGTTTAGTAATTGCTTAGTGTAGTAATAATTCTCGCCACTTGAACTTGTGAGGTTTTAGAAGTTCAGACAAGTTTACGTTTATATAAGCGCATTACCGTCATACGCTGTTTTGAGCACAATATCTCGAGTGGGATCAATTTTTTTTTTGTAGAGTTTCTAATTACAGGAGTACCTACAGGTATTTTCGTTCCAGGGACTATTTTTTTTTCAGAACGGTGTTGAAACAAATACCTCAAGTTGGCTTTGAAACAAAAAGCGTTGTCAAAAAAGTGTTATCAGAAAGGTTTTTTTTATTAACGACTTTTTTTTGTGCGGCATTAACGAAATTTATGATTATAAATGATAAACAATCACCTAGTTTATCCGTTACTGACCACTGACCTGTAAGTATAAAGAACAATATTAAAAAAGTAACATTTTTTGCCCCCGAGACCAAATCCAAAATACCTTTTGGATTTTATAGAATATGAGCTATTACACTAGGCTTTCCTATTAAAATTTGTTAAAAACTTCGGGAATATTATGGAATTTAGATTTAAACTGTTGTTTCTTAAACCACTTACGCTCAATCGACACATTATGGACACATTCGTATTTTTAAATAAAAAATTAATATTTTGGACTCAAAATGGCCTATGTAAGGTACTTTTTTTTCCTTTTTACATTTTTGAAATTCGTTTTTGCATAAAACGCCTAGAAAATACAAAAACAACTCCTAATATAGGGTAAATTTTTAGTGATTTTTTTTTAAAACTTTTCTATATGTAGGAAAAAGTTCACGGGGAATTTAAAATAAATAGATAAATTTTCTATGAAGGTAAGATAATCATATATATGGAAATTAATTTTACTCACCCTCTCCGGAGGGTGTATTTAGGGGATGAAGGGATAGGTTTTGGATAGAAAGGAAGAAATGAATATTGGGGTCTCAAATGGCCCCTATATGGACTTTAGGTTTCCTCTCTCCATTCATGAATTCCGTTTTTAGTTATAACCCCTAAAATGTAAAATATCAACCCCTAAAATATCTCAATTGTTAAATAAATACTTGGGTAAAATTACTGGGATTTAAAAAAATTTACCGTATATTAGGGGGTTGACTTTGTATTTTCTAGGGGTTGTATGCAAAAACGAAAAATATTGATGTCCAAAATATTGATTTTTTTATTTAAAAATATGAATTTGTCGATTGAGCGTAAGCGGTTTAAGAAACAGCAATTTAAATCTAAATTCCGTAATTTTCAATTTAAGTCTTTATTAAATTTTAATAGGAAAACCTAGTTTAATAGATCAAATTAAAATCCAATAGGTATTTTACGTTGGTCTCGGGAGGGTAAAAAATGCTAAAAAAATGTTAAATAAAATTAACATTGTTCCTTGATCCGTCTAACGGCCAAGAGTTGAATTTTGAAGGCTGGAATTAATCTACCGAGATTCAGCTATCATATACAGGGTGTTAGAAAAGTACAGAAATAGCAGAACAACTCGCCAGGAGTGCATTTTTTGGAAAAAATGTTGTATACAAAAGTTTTAGAATTTTTCCCCGGCTATCTATCGGTGACCTTGAACATGACCTTCAAGGTCATTTGAAGGTCAAGGTCGTTTTTTCAAACGGGAACACCTATTTTGACCCCGGAATCGAAAAGAGCGGATGCGACCTTGTTTACCCTCTTTTCAAATTGTGGAGATCACCACCCTCATTGGTCAATTTTGTACTTTGACTTTGGAGTGACCTTCTAATGAGAAGAAGATTATCGTTGTCTCGAATTTTTTCCATTCTTCATTTTCGGGCTCAAGAATATGCAGCTCTACGTTTATAAAAATGGATATTTTTATTCGAGGTTACCAATGGATAACTATGAATAAACCTTTTGTGCCATTGTCTCTCTTGTTTGCGAATAATCATTTTCCCACGATATTGTGAGATTGACTTCAGGGTGGTGACCTCCACAATTTGAAATGAGGGTAATCAAGGTCGCATCCGCCTGTAATTTTTTTCCGCTCTTTTCCATTCCGGGGTCAAAAACAGGTGTTCCCGTTTGAAAAATGCTAATATTCTGCTGTTCCGGTACTTTTCTAACACCCTGTATGATTAATTTAATTAGGATTTTTTTGTTTTTTTGACCAGCAATGTGAGGTTTTGGCCCCACTGTGCGGCTGATATCGCAGTGAATTAGCGAAGTTCCGAGCGTTCGTCACCGGCGCCTCCGCACAGAACGGTAAATCCCCTTCCGACCGACCTATAATCCGCAAACACACACGCACACATCGCAGATTTATGCCGGAGCCCCGCGTCCAGAGTGTCGAAACGTCTTGGCGGGGCTTAATAAACGCAGACGTGTCATAGTTCGGGTTGACGGGGACCCGGCGCGTCCGCCACCGTTCGCCAGCCTCCAGTGTTGTACCAGAAGGCCGTTGCGCCGCATCCGCTCCGCCGAGAGAGAACCGCCTCCAGTTCGCCGCCTCCGTTTTGCGCTGCCGCTCCTCGCGATCCCGCGTAGCCGGTGCCCGGTGTTGTTATTGTTGTTGTTGTTCCCGTTGTTGTGTCTGCTGTGAAGAAGATTGTCGCCTGGAAAAAAAAGTAATAATTGCGGGGGGTTGCGCCAAGCACGGGCCTAGGATAATTTTCTGGAGATTCGGTGGAGGAGTTCGCACAATGACTTGTGGAGTAATTTTAGTAATTTTATATCATTATCAATATTAGAATGATACTTATCAAACATTTTAGTAGCCAAGGAACGTCTAAGTAATTTTATATCCTTATCAATCGAGCGTCGAATTTTTGTTCACAGCGCGATAAATAAAAAAATACGCGATTTATTTTGGTGGTTAAATTTACGCTAACCTAATATGATTTTACGCTAACGTTATATTACGCTAACCTTATATTGCTTGGTTTTACTCCAAAAAAGAGATATTTACTTAGCAGTTATCAAAAAATTTTAGTAGCCAAGGAACGTCTACGTAATTTTATATCTTTATGAACCCACGATATCGAGATTCGGTGGAGGAGTTTGCACAGTGACTTGTGGAGTAATTTAAATAATTTTATATCGTTATAAATCAATAAATAAAAAACTACGCGAGACATTTTGGTGGTTAAATTTACGCTAACCTAATATAATAATATTAGAATGATACTCTTATATTGCTTGGTTTTACTCCAAAAAATGAGGTATTTGCTTAGCATTTATCAAAAACTTTAGTAGCCAAGGAACGTCTAAGTAATTTTATATCCTTATGAGCCCACGATTTCAATCAAGCGTCGAATTTTTGTTCACAGCGCGTTAAAAAAAAAACTACGCTATATTACAAAGTAGTATAATGACACTATTATATTGCTTGGTTCTACTTCAAAAAAGTGATCTTTAATTAGCAATTATCAAGAATATTACTAGCCAAGGAACGTCTATTTGGGATACGAATTGCGTTTTAAATTCACACTACAGCTTATCAAATTTGAAAAGATCCCTATTTTCGTGAACTCGTGTGATAGATTTCATCGTCAAATGCTTTGTCCACATCGTTGAAACCAATTGATATTTAAGAAATTCGAAAG
This sequence comes from Aromia moschata, assembly GCA_029963805.1. Lineage (NCBI taxonomy): Eukaryota > Metazoa > Arthropoda > Insecta > Coleoptera > Cerambycidae > Aromia > Aromia moschata. Next base: position 302,895 of record JAPWTK010000225.1, read on the forward strand.
CATCACTTTTTCATCTATTACCCTGAATTTTCTTTTTCTCTTTAAATTCGGCGAAATCTTTTTCATGATGTTCCACCGACTTGGCTGGTAATAAACGCAAAGTGACCCCTTCAGCTTCTTCGAGAATCTCTGCAGAAATTTTGTCGATTTCTTTAATTTTTCACCAATTCGCTTTTTTTACAATTTGGCCTATAATAATAAATCAATCAACCATAGAAACCAACAGAGCCTACCAAGTTGAGATTTACCTACTCTACATACAGCCATGGTCAATCAAACATTTGACAAACAGTAAATTTATCAGTATTTTTCATTCCGTATTTTTTCCAAAAAAATATGAATATCTCCTCCACAAAACTAGAAAAAGGTTCTACCTTAAAGTGTAATTAAAAAGAAAACCACAACATTGAAAGTTAATTAATTGAGTGTAGGCAATGATTCGTTCAATTTGGAGTTATTATAGACATCCAAGAAAACGTCATCAAATCTAGCTATGAACGCGAGAAATAGAAACAGCGGTCATGTCGAAGCTTTTCGGTTGTGTCAAACTTTTGACAAGTGACTATTACAATCGTAAAATAAATAATGGGTCTCATATAAGGCGAGAGCTTTGGCAATTAAATAAGGTTATAAATTTCAGATAAGAATAGAAATACGTCTTTTTTTACTCGGCCAACTTTGATGACGTTTTTGTTTTTGGATGGCTCGATACAAACAAAAAAAACAAATTCCACAAAAGTATAGAGACGTCCAAAAAAAACGTCATCAAAGTTGGCCGAGAAAAAAAAAGGTATTTCTATTCTTAATCGAATTTATAACCTTATTTACTTGTCAAGACTGTCACATCATATGACAGCCATTGTTTATTTTACAAATTGTGACAGCCGCTTGTCAAAAGTTTGACATAACCGAAAATATTAGACATGACCACTATTTCCATCTCTCTCGTTCATAGCCAGAGTTGATGACGTTTTTTTTTTGGATGTCTATATTAAGATATTCAAACACATATACATGCAGGTAAAGAACATGATCAAACCTTTAACTGACAAAAACCGTTATATTAAACACTAATTAATCCCTGAAGAAATCTGTGTACGTTAGACGAAACGTCTGGCAAAATGAGTGCTTCTTTATTTGTCCAATATCCCCAAAACCAATTTCTTTCCTTTGTTAAGGTCAACCACAACCGTTAGAATAAAGCTAGTTTTACAAAATAAAATGCAAAATCAGTAGTAAATATTTAGTAAAAAAAAACTGTTTGGTGTTTAATGAAAAATTTAACAAAAACCGAATTATTATGCAGTATGTTTTTCTCAAATACAACATACATTATTTCGAAACCATGTTTTTTCATAATCTTTGTAATTCATAATAATGTAATTCATTATATATCTCAAGCACACTTTTTGTTACATTACAATTACGTAGTACTTACCTCATAGACCACGCTAAAAGAACAGTTTAACAAAAAATTAAAAAACAAATTGACAAAGGATTTTTTGGGGATGTTGGACAAATTACAAACCAGTAATTTTCTGCCGACGTTTCGTCAAATTTACTCAGACTTCCTCTCTCAGACACATCTCAAACAGAGATGTGTTATAATATCTTAATAATGTGATATTTATTTATTTTGTTTGTATAACCACAATAAACGAATAATTGCCTGGGCTCGATTCACTTTAAAAATGTGAATTCACATTTTAAACAAAAAAATATTAAAACACATGTATCTGTAGGTAGAGAAAAAGATCAAACTTTCGTGTGACATAGACCGTTATATACAGTAAGCGGCAGCCTAATGCGTACATAGGTGGATATTTTTATGTCATAGTTAGGCGAATTTACTTTGGCCGGCGGGGCTTGATATTGGTGGGGGTTTTTAGCGGAAATCTAAAGAGCAACGTTGCGGCGAATCGTAGCTCAGGTCAGAGTTGGGCTCAGGTCACTATTATTGCAAAGCTATACACAGAAAATACATCAGAATACATTAGTGAATATTCGAATAAACGTACTATTATATGACGGTATTTAGGTGTGGTAATGTCAGTGGTCACGAAAAATGAAACTTAACAGGACTTACCAATTAAAACTCATAAATTGTTTGGTACAAAGAGTAACATTACTCTTTAGCTAGCTTATAATATCTTGCAGGGCATATTTTTGCAACTTTTTTCATCTTTTTTTAAACAGTTGCAGTTTTATTACAGCTGATTTTGTGTTACTTAATTAATTTTACCTTTAATCTGACGAAATATTAGAGTCTTCCTTGTCTCAAAACAGGTATTATGGGAGCAGGAATTTAGAATAGGTATACCCTGGAAAAACGAGTCTTCCTTCAAGGGTAGACCTGTTCCAAATATAAGGCAGGTATAAAAATTTGGCAAGTATGACTCGAATATTTTGTCGGTTTGAAGGTAAAATTGATGAAGTAAATTCTAATCAATTGTAAGGAGACCGCAATTGTCTAACAAGAGACGAAGAAAGCAATAGTGTACTGCTATCACCGACTTGTGATCTATGGCAACAACAAGATCCTGTATGCCCCACTTTTTAGAACTAGTCGTTCAAAATCTAACTGTCATTATAACTTTATAACTTGTGAATCAAATTTCTTCGCATTTTAGGTCGAAATTTTATGAGCTTCGTGGGTAAGTTTTTTTAAGTGCCATGCTTCGGGACCACTAACATTACCACACCTAAATACGGCTCCATTTTGTAATAGCTAGCCCCTTAGTAAGTTTTAATTTTCTGTGAATTATCGTTTTGTAATAATAATGAAATGATCCGAGTCCGCCTCTGTTGATATTCGCCGAAATCTGACGTAATCACCATTTTCATGTTAGTAGCATCTGCGCATATCAAATTCAAACTACTATGCCAGCGCTCGGGGACTCGCCTATTGGGAAATTTTTCGTTAAAAATGGCTTTAATATCCCTTACAGACCGATCACCAAAATACCATTTAACTATTTGAACTTTTTCGTCAATGTGATAAATATCCATTTTCATTTTTATGAATGTATGTAGTGCTTCTACAATACGCTCGTAATAACGCACTTTTCTAATCAGTCACTAGACCAGAATAAAATATAAAATGGTATTTAAAATTTTAACTCAAACAGCCCTACTAACAGACCGGATGCCTCTCATACGCCTGCTCTAGCGACTAGATCGCGGTTAGTTCTCACCTCATGTTTACATGTGCTCAATAAAGAAGTTAAATAATTATCAATTGCCCTTCATTCGGCTATGTACGCATTAGGGTGCCGCTTACTGTATAAAAAACACTAATTGAGCCTTGAGGAAGTCTAAGTAAATTGGACGGAACGTCGGAAGAAAATTGGTGGTTAATAGTGGTTAATAATTAGTGATTAATAACTACAACTAAAAAAGAAATAACTGATAAATCACTACAGCTGTCAGATTCCAGCTAGTTTCACAAACTAAAATGCAAAACCAGAACTAATACGAGATTAATATGTGATTAGGCCTGAACGCTGTAATTTTTCCATCGCGGTTACCCTGCCATAGAACTATTAACTCCCTTAATTAAACTTCAGAGAGTTTGCGTTAGAGAGGATATTAAAAGGAAATTACAAGGGCAAACGCCGTTAAAAATCGCCTCTGAAATACAGAGTAATTATCATTGCCGGTCGGTAACATTTAAAAAATTTTTCCTGCAAAGGGAAAATTATGTTAATAAAATGTAAATACTTGTAAAACGGAACGGACTCTATTTGACTTCTTGGAAAGACATTTACGTTTTATGAAGCATTTATTTAAAATCGTGGACGGCAACTGGGAAATAAATAACATTTTCGTACACCCGCTTAGAAATTATTGGTGAAAATGCGTAAAAAAAGAGAAATTAATAAAAACACGTAAACCTTATCTGAAGCTAAATGTAATTACCTTTATCTTCAATGGCATGTAAAATACGAGGTGTGTGAATTAAATAATGGGACTGGTTTTTTTAATTTTTTTGTATTCGAATAGAATTATAATTCTGTATTTTCTCCTTCAAAATAACTTCCTTGGGAAGCCACACAGCGCTGGAGATGGTTCCTCCATTCTTCATAGCAGTGGTGGAACTCATACTGGAATAGACAAAAATGACGACCCTTGAGGTGATTTTTCAATCTCGGAAAGAGAAAAAAGTCACAAGGACTCAAGTCATGCGAATAAGGAGGCTGAGGAGCCACAGGAATATTTTTACTCTCTATAGAAGTGTTGATTTACTGTTTGGCCTGGAGGCACAAACTCTTTGTGGACAATTCCCTAGCTATCATAAAGGCAAATCAGCATGCATTTGATCTTCCACTTGCTCATCCTTGCTTTTTTAGGCCTTGGAGAGCTTTAAGTGTATACCATTCCATGCTTTGGCGCTTGGTTTCCGGGTCGTACTCAAACACACAAGTCTCATCACCAGGTTCCATCACCCATCAACACGTTCCATAAAATGGGGATCATTTTCAATCGGTTCCAAAAAGTCAAGACATCTTTCTCTCCCGATGGCCTTTTGTTTCTGCGAAAGGTTTTGTGGAACCATTTTTTGCATATTTTTTTTCATCTCCAATTCGTGAATCAAAATCTGATGAGCAGTGGTGTGATTCAAATTTAACTCTTTCCCGATCATTCTTGTCGTCAACCGACTATCTGAACGCACAAGATCCCATATTCTATCGACATTTTCATCAGTTATTGAAGATGAAGGCCTTCCGCTACGTGGTTCATCTTCAATCGACTCTCTTCCTTTTGAGAATGCCTTAAGGAGACTAGGGAGGGTTGAAATTTCGAAAAAATATATTTTCGTTTTTTTTTGCATATTCCGATACTGTGATCCTTTAGGAATATCTTCCCGTTTGTTTTTTTGAAAAATTCCCAAAATTGAGGTCAAGAGAGCGTAAAACGTGGGTGTGGCGCGCGGCCGGCCGAACGCAGATATTCGCGTGGTCGGTCCCGACCGAACGGTTGAGCATTACTCTAATTTCTAGGGTTATCTATGCAATATAGAGAGTAGAATTAAGTTACTTGATTAAGACACACTAAAGACGACCTAATAATAAATTCGAAACGTTTCTGTTTCCGTACGACTGTTCTAACACAAATATTGTACCGAAGCTTTGAATGAGATTTTCTCGAAACTACATTTTTTTATTATTTTACCACGATATCTCGAGAACCGCAAAAGATATCAACTTTAAATTTATACAGGAGTTGTAAAACACTATGACGCATGAATTCTACCTAAAATCAGATTGAAAAAAAATATTGCTACAATTTTATAATAACAAATAACTCTAATCTTTCCAATTTTTTTGTTTTCTGGACGCCATTTTGTTAGTTTTGTCGTTTTTGTTTTTAATTTGTTAAGTATAATCAATAGAGGGAAGCTTAAGGAGAAGAAATATTTTTTAGAATTTGCCAAAACCTTTATCCCTTTGACTGGAATCGTGGTAAAACCGTGGATTCGACAGTTTTCCTTATTACATTGGGACGCCGATATTATTGTTCTGGGAACGACTTTCAATGAATTTTTTCATTTTATAATGTTATAATTAATACCCTTAACAATAAAAAAAGTTTTATATTTTTTCGCGACCTTGTTATAAACCATTAAACACGAGCCAATTTTTGCATTTTTAACCCTCCCTAGTCCCCTTAAACAACCGAAACTCCTGGGCTCTTGAAAAAAACACTGTATCCGTAGGCGTGTTGAAATTTTGCAAAAGTATCCATTGCACTGTGTCCAAGTCTGAAGCAAAACCTGATAGCACACCATTGCTCAAAATTAATGTCACTCATTTTTAAAACACTCTAAAAAAAAACGGTTTACGAAAACAGTCACAAAGAACAAACATATCTCTCTAACAAGTTCAAACTACTGAAGATGCATTACATGTTAACCTAACGCCCTTCCAAGTCCCGTCTCCGTAGTGTTGCTAGCTCGGGCGCTAAGTTGTCAGTCTCATTACTTAGATTACACACCTCGTAGCTCATTGACTGAGAACGAAAGACAAAACATGTTTAGTTTACTCGGTGAGAAACTTGTTTCACAAAAAAAAATAGTGTACCTACATTTATAAAAAATACTTATAAAAAATATATCGTAAAAATAATGATTATTAAAAATCAATGTCTAATAACAAGATACAAATATAAGAATAATTAATCGTTTGCACTAATCAGGGGAGTAAAAAATATTACCCATTCAAGCAGAAAATTATGAGAACGGAATGTAAAAGACCCAAGCAAAATTTAAGGGGTTGAAATCGATAGCTTAAAAAAATGTTTACCTTTTAGTAACCATCCGTTGAATTCCAATCTAATGCAAACAGAGAGTAACCTGAATACTTTAGTGTACCTACCTTAAATAAAAAATATGCCTGGTTTACCGACAACTCTACCTAATATATCTTTATGCCTGGTTTCCTTTATTTTCACCTGTGTATTTACAGTAGCAATATTGGTGCCGAAAATAAATAAGGGATTTATATCAGAGCCTGGGGTTGGATATAAAGAATAATTCAACTATAACGAAGAGTGTTTTTTAAAAAGTTTTTTTTAATATACTTTTTATTTTCATAACATATGTTTTATCATTATTTACGCGAGTGTCTAAATATATTTAAAACAAAATTAAACTGATTGGGCAATGCGGAGTTGAACCCGGGACTCTTAGATTGCAAGGCAGACGTACAACCGCTCGACCATCTAGGTCGTTAAGTGATATCTTCCAAGTAGAGTTTATAAAGAGAAAAAAGCATTAAAATCAAAAGTATTATAATATTTCTGCCAGTTGTAAAATGCCGTATTCTTACTCTTAATGAATTGTCTTTTTTTATCAGGAAAAAAATATATATCATTATCCAGAAATTTATTCATCCAATCTTTTAACGCAAACTAAGTATTTTTTTACGAAATATTTTTCAAACAGCCCTATGTCTTTTCGGCAATGTAATCCATTAGGTATTTCAAGTAGACCTTTTGCTTGTCCCTAATCGTTCATTTTCAAAGCGAGGCAAAAAACGAAACTCCTTCGGTCAAGTGTTCGAGTGAAAAGCCTATAAGAAATTGCCGAATGAAGAGTGTCAACTTTGAAAGGGCCTGTGATGTATTAGAATGCAGCCTTTGTACTGAGAATATTAAGTACCTTATTGGCTAAGTATTTTATATATATTTTTAAATGCATATTTCATTTTTTATTCAATCACCAAGAACTGGCATTCTATCTTACCCACCGCCATTTTAAAATTCCATATGTTGGAAAATTTCAACAAATTATTTTTTCCAAATACAGAAGAATAAAATTATCTCATTAATTTCGAAAATAGTATGGTAAGATAGAAAATACTAAGAATAAACAATTCAGAAAACAAGCTCTAAATATTACGTTTTTCGAACATGTTTTGATTTTACAATTTATTTAAAATGCAAGGCTGGACCGGATAATCTCTATTGTCAAAATTAATAAGATATTTTTTTTGAGTTTGTACAAGTGATATTTGATTTGTACAAGTTGTACGAGGTGTGGTACTGATGATGCTACTAGCACGCTAGGAGCGTGTCGCGACAAGTTTTTATCAGAACTGTGTGTGGTGATACTTTCCTCTCCCTGAGCTCACTGGACAAGCCAGTGGGTCGCTCAGTTTGACTGTAGCAGTCGTTTGAATTAGTCTACGCCCCAGTGACGCGTCGAAAAAATGTTAAGTGTTCAGATGGAGCAATGGGTTAATTTCAAGTTTCTTGTTAAACTGGGGAAAACTTTTCCAGAAGCTTATGCAATTTTAAAAGAAGTGTACGGGAATGAATGTTTATCCCGCGCACAAGTTTTTGAATGGTTTAAACGGTTTAAAGAGGGGCGTGAAACGACCGAAGACGATCCGCGTCCCGAACGGCCCTCAACGTCAAAAACGGACGAAAACATTGAAAAAAATTGCTAAATTAATACGCCGAAGATCGTCTTCTGAGTATCCGAGGGCTTGCTGAAATAAAAGGAATCGACAAAGACTGTGTTCGCCAGATTTTACATAAATCGCTCAACATGCGCAAAGTTTGTGCAAAAATGGTACCAAAACTCAGTCCCGAGCAAAAGAAATCAAGAATGAACATTTGCGCTGACATTCTAAACAACACTGACGTTGATCCAGACTTGTTAGACACGGTGACACTGAAGGAGATAAGATTCGAAAGTGTGGAAGTGATTTAAGTAAAAGCGACGGAGATTTTGAACCAGCTGACAGAAGCGGACATCCAGCATGACTTTCAACAATGGAAGAGATCGCCAAGGGGAGTACATTGAAGGCGAAAAAGTTGCTACTGTAATTAGTAATGAATAAAAAGTTTATGACAGCAGTTCGGTTTTTACCAGCCACACCTACATGCTTGGACTTGTGTGTACAACTTAGGAAACGCCCTGTATAAACGAAAAAAATATGTAAACTTTAACAGATACATCTCTTTAACATAAGTTTTTTGAAAATTTTGATTATCTAGTGCGAAATATACAGTATCATTTTTGAGAAAAAAGATCAGGGGCCAATTGACAGCTGTAGTTCAGTGGGTTTAATTCATTTTTTCTCAGGGCAATTGTCTTTATCTAAGCTGTACTGTACGATCTACAAATACATATTTAACGTTTTTCACTAGATAAATAATCTTATTTATATATGTATTAAAAGATTTCAACAAATTCTTTACTTGCAATTAATTTTGGACGCTGTACCCTATTTAAAATTAATTGCGGTCAAAAGAAAGGCTTTTAGAGGGCGTCCTAATTCAACTCGCTTAAGGTTTTAAAATGACTTCGGCAAATTAGACTTTAATGATCCCGGTATCGATTATAGCCTTTCTCTGGCGTAACGTTCCAATACGTGTTAGCCTGAAATAAACGTCAAAAACAAATTAGGGTTCCACGAAATTTGCTACACTGTTTTCAGCAGATATATTGCCGTTGTCTTTATAGACCGGTCAACGGAATACATAACTAATGTATCGTTAAGAGTCATGCGCGGTTTGTTTGCTGTACCTTTAGACACTGCAGGAATATCGATGGTGACACGTGCCGTTTTAAACAGGTGTTATTGCTTACAACATTAAGAAGTGTTTTGGCACTTCTTAATGTTTAATGAAGAACTGTCGAATTTGGCAGGAATTGTTTTAATATTTTTTACTTCTGGTTAAAATTAATACCCAAATGTTGCGCCTCTGGTTAGTAAAAAAGGCGATTTTTGTTTAGTTCTTTAAAAATTTCGTGTGAACACTATTTCATGTGCCAGAATTAGTCCATTATGAAAACCTTTTTATATAGAACAAGCCAAATTAGCGTCGTATTCATCATCTTCAGAATAATCTGCCTGGTACTAGATTTGTTGAATTTGTTGAACAGTATTAAGCCACCTAATGTTCTGGGTGCAAAAAATGGTACGCCCTACATTCTATAATGTTCGGTGTAATCAGAGCAAATACAAATAAGTGCATATGGCATACAAGTTTGGTTTGATACATCTCTAGCATTGAAGAAAATTTGAACAGGTGCCTTATAATAATGGATCATTTACACATCTGTAACATTATTTTGTAGTTACAGTTACTTTGACTATTTGCACTTCCTTAAATAAAAAGTGTATTATCTCACTTTGCTCCAATACTTAACATCAGCGGCATTTAGCATTTTTTGTTTCTTATTTCGATGTCATGAAATTATATACGTTTCAGCGTGATATTCCAAAAAAATGGCGAAGTCGCTAGTAACATAAAGGCCTTAAAAAGTAGTTTGATGAAGAATACGATAAAAATTAGCTTAACTTCAAATGATTTTCAAAAATTGTTTATACCAAATTAGAAAATATCCCTTGGGTTAATATTACTTGACATATTTTGAAATGTTTAATGCTTATTTAAAAACAAACAATACAAAAACGAAAAATATTGCCATGTGTCAAATGATTGCAAGAAAGTCTTTAAAAAACACTTCCATAGTTCCTACATTCTTCATTATTTTATATGCCTAAAATTCTAATATCGGATAGGCTATCCTATGTTTCCGTATTACCTCAAGAAAAGCAATATTTTCTCTACATTTTAATATCGCTAGATAGGACGTTACACGAACGAAAGAGCTTGTTAAACAAGCCGTAACATAAACCAAAACGAGTTTAATTAAAACTTTTTGACAGGAATCGGAAAACGATGAAATGTCGATTGGAATTGAATGTATTATACAACCGTTTTATATTATTTTATATAGTCATCAACTTTTTAATTAAAACTCGGCTAATTGTACAAATATTAATTTCGTAATTAAACTAATGTTTTGTGTGCTCGAACTAAACCGTATTGGGATATATTCCAAAAAAAATTACTAGTTTTAATAATTAATTTGTAATTAATTAGTTTGTATTTCAGATAAGTTTATCCCGAATGTTTTGATATTTGTTATTTTAAGTTCGATAGGAAAAAATATCAGTCTGTTTTATCTGTTCGGCAATTTTTGCACTTCACTATTTGCACTTCATCAAATAAAAAGTGGATTGCCTCCGTTTGCTCCAGTAGTTAACGTTAGCGGTCTTTAGCATTTTATTTTGTTTCTTGCTTCGATTTTTGAACGCTTAATACGTCTCAGCGTAATATTCTAAAAAATGGCGAAGTCGCCAGTGATATAAAGCCAAATGGTTTTTAAAAAAATTACTCAGTAGCTTACATACATACGAGCCCTAACTATATGTTCGGACAAACGAATGTTTCGCGTATTAGACAATTTTTATGTATAATGAAGCAAAAACTGACTAATGCAGCTGACAGTACATAAGAACTTAAATAATTTAAAAGCAAAATATATTTTAATTAATGTTTTCTAAAAAAAACGAATTAACAATGTCACAACTTAACAAAACAAATAAAATGTAACAAAATAACTGGCAACTAAATGTTCGGAAAAAAATATTTCAAATATTAATAAGGCGTTAGGTCCCCTTTAATTACGGCCCGAATTCTTGCCGGCATTGTTTCAATCAAGCATCGACAGAGTTCTGGTGAAAAGGTGCCTCAAATTTCGCCGTTTTTTTCCTTTAAAGTAGAGACCGGTCTATGAGGATCATCTCTCAAAGCTCTTTTTATCTTATGCCACAGTGTGTCGTGATATTTAGGTAGGGGCTGTTTGATGGCCATAATAGGACTTTAATATGCTGTTCCCCGAACCACTTTTTCGTCTTTTTTGCAGTATGGGAAGCTGCGCCGTCTTGTTGGAATATGAAATTATTGACTGGGTACATATCCTGAACAGTCGGTAATAAGCTATTCGTAAGTTTTTGTATATATTTGTCAGCGTTGACGGCTATGACCTCATACTGTCCCAAACCTTTAGCGGACATACATCCCCAAATCATGACACCCTTCGGGAATTTTACAGTTTGTTTAAGGCACTTCTTATGAAAGGCTTCACTTTTTGTTCTTTTTACTCTTTTTCTATGATCGCCTACGCAGACATCAAATTTTGACTCTGGATTTGGATTTGAAAATTACTTGTGACCAGTCTTCTATAGTCCACGATACCTTCGATTCGACCCAATTCAGTCGTTTTTTTGTGCCTCAGTTAATAAAAGGTTTTCTTTAGCCTACGATCATTTAGGAAAATTGAATAATTAAAAATTTGAAAAATAAAATAGTAATACCTTATAAAAACTGAGCCCAGACTGATGAATGTATTTTCTGCAACATTCGCGGGATAGCCTTTCTCCTGTTTCAGAGTTCCATTGCGCTGTTATATCCCTTAAGGTGTTCCGTCGACTTTTTTTGCAAATTTTCACCAACAACCTGGACTTTTACCTTTTATATCCAAATTTCCAGTTTCGCGGTAGTGCTTTAATATGTCCCCAACAGTAGATTTTGCAAAGCACAATTTTCCGCAATTTCGCGGATTTTTTTGCCACTGTCGTATTGTTTTACAATGAGCTGCCATAATTTTTGATCAGTCGCACTTCCGCGGCCCACATCTAATTGTGAAAATAATGAATATTCGCAAAAACAACAAATCACCTGTTATGACAATCTTTTTAGGGCAGGTTTATCGATTTTCCCGGAAACAATAAGTTGTCAGCATTTTTAGCAGATCTTTATATTTCTGGCCATAAATTCATGACTCCAACTAATAATAATTTCAGCATAATATTATCTTGCAAATGTATGTAATTTTATATATTTTAGGTGTTTAAAGCGTGGTTGTAATTCTTGGCATGGCAGTGAATAATTTTTTTTGAAAAAATGCATTTGTCCGAACATATAGTTGTTAGGACTCGTAGTTAGTAGATATACATTTGGCTCACCCCGTATATTCCCGCAAGAATAATGCCGTCACAGTATTATTCCCTTTTAATATTTCGCGTCTGTCTTCTCAGAAAGTTTGTCTAACACCCTCCTAGTTCCCTTTCGTTTATCAAACGCCCGGCCTGCCCCGATGTAGTGCCCTTGACGTCTGCAGATGTCCGTAATTAATTGTCGAAACGCTGCCTCCTCATTACTAATCTTACACATCTGATGCTGGCGCGGCAATTGAAGACCCTAAACGGCCACAATGAAATCTTATTTCTCATTAGTAGTCGCGAGATGACAGCTCGAACGGTACCGGGTTTTGCCGCAATATTTTCGGACAAAGACTTTAATTGTGTCGTCCTTACGTATTTGAACTTTGTTTGAGACCTGTGTTCTTCTGAAATGATGTATACCGGAATAGTTCAACAAAGAACTTTTTGAAAACTCTGTGGACTTTATAGAAGTCAGACGGATTTTCTCGTTTTGCAATTCTGATTTCAGCTGGAAAATATATGTACTGGGTGACATTTTTACCAAGAAAGTTTGTAATTTCGCTATTTCCATTATAATGGTTCTAATAACATACGAGGTGTGTACATTAAGTAATGAGATTTTTTTTTTTAATTTATTATTTAATACAATGCAATACAGTATTGTCATTTTCAAAATAAGTTCCATGGGAAGCCACACAGCGCTGGAGATGATTCTTCCATTCCTTATAGCGGTGCTGGAACTCATATACTGGAATAGCCTTCAGTTGGTCGGTTACAGCCTTTTAAATGTTTTCTATTGTCCCAAAATTACGTCCCTTGAGGTGATTTTTCAATCTCGGGAAAAGAAAAAAGTCACAAGAACTCAAGTCAGGCGAATAAGGCTGAGGAGCCACAGGAATGTTCTTACTGGCTAAAAACTCGTTTTTCATTTATCAAATAAGTTTGTCAAGAACCTTTTGTTCCTGCGAAAGGTTTTTTGGACCATTTTTGCTCAGATTTTTCTTATCCCCAATTCGTTAGTCAAAATCTGATGAACAGTGGTGTGATTCAAATTTAACTCTTTCCCGATCATTCTTGTTGTCAACCGACGATCTGAACGCACAAGATTCCGTGTTCTATCGACATTTTCATCTATTCTTGAAGATGAAGGCCTTCCGCTGCGTGGTTCATCTTCAATCGACTCTCTTCCTTCTGAGAATGCCTTAAACCACCGAAAAACCTGGGCTTTTGAAAAAACACTATCTCCGTAGGCGTATTGAAGTTTTACAAAGTATCCGTTGTGCTGTGCAAGTTTGAATCAAAACCTGATAGCACACTCTTGCTCAAAATTAATGTAACTCATTTTTAAAACGCACTAGAAAAAAAAACGGTTTACGAAAACAGTTGCAAAGAACAAACAAATGACTCTAACAAGTTCAAAATGTTACTGAATGTGCATTACATGTTAGCCCACCGCCCTTCCAAGATCCACCTCCGCAGTGTTGCTAGATTAGGCGCCAAGTTGCCAGTCTCATTACTTAATTTACACACCTCGTAACTAAAAAGAAAAATACATTTATAAAAATAATAAATGTTAAAATCAAAAAGGTTTCAAATATTTCTATCTGTCACCTTGGTTGAACTGTTTGTTGAAGGTATGCCGAAACATTGATTTCATATTCTGACAATTTGGATTTTTGAAACGAATTTGCATCAACAAAAGAATTTTTGAAACGTAAACATTTTTTTAACTTGAATACACAATTTCGTATGGAAGAAATATGTAATTGAGGAAGTACAAAATATGTTCGAAATCAATTCATTTTATTGTTAATAAGGGTGAGTCGTCTAACGTCGGATCGAATACGTGACATCAAATAGGGTTTTTTCCAAAATGTTACTTATATTACGTTATTTAGTTCTCGCGGAATTATCGATGTGGAATCTGGTCCCAGTTTCAAATTAACCGTTGTTTGACAGTTTACAAACTACACGGTGTTTGTGAAAATATGCTAGAACACATTGCTTTCATATTCATGACAATTTCGGTACAGCACATAACGTTCAAAGTAATAATCTCAGATCTTAAAGAAGATGTTGTTTGCACTCAAAAATCAACATGACAAATTCTGAGCGGGTTTCAAAGGCGTTTTAATTTTACGCACTACCAAAACGGAAAATGTTTTGATTTTTAAAAATTGAATACCAAACGGGCTTCCCTTTGGTATTTGTTAAATTTAAATAATGATGTAAACTTTTTATACTTTTACCTATGCAATATTGGTAGTACAAGATGAAAATGTTCTAATTTTAAATAACCGAAGCTACTAACACTGTATTCTTAATTTGATACTTTTTGTTAATCACGTGTGAAGTCAGTCTAGCTGGATCAGACCGACGATTGTCCCCTTCACGCGAAGAGTGACTTGGGAATAAAAAAATAGGTAGGGGTTTTTGCAGAGAAGTATTTTGGGTTGGTTCCTTGGTTTTTTTTACTTTTTTTGTCCTTTCGTTTTCCTCGTGGAATAAACTTCTTCCCATGTACTTCTTTAAACATGCAAGCTACTATAAAAGCTATCCCCGTTTCAAAAAATGTCTGTCTATTTTGATGGAAAATTCAAACGACATATGTGGTTCTACGAAAATAGCCAAGAATATTTGGATAGTTTGTATACTATCCAGTTAGTTTATAAACTAGCCAAGTAAACACTTTAGCCGTAACATATACACTTTTTTCTTAAAACGCTTCCTCTTTGAAATACAGTGTTGAATTTAAAATCTGATACTTTCAGTGTGCGACTTTTTTGGAAATATTGAAAAGCGATTTAAAAAAAATTATGTGCTGCCAATAAAATGTTTTATAGGGACATTTTTTGTTAACAATGCTTATATCAAAAATGACAATCATCTTGATTTTGTGCAGGGCCGTAACATTTTTTTTTATATACTCTCGGCACCGACGTTAGATCCGACTCACCCTGTATATAAAGAAGATAGGGCTAGCTTCCCGTTTGGGGACCTATACAAATGACGTCCTTAAGGCAACCAGCGATATTTCCTCATGACATCAAGTATTCCATTCAAGGCCGAACAACGCGCACTCGAAAAAGGAGATCAGATCTCAAATCGGATTCGGGGCATCCCCGAAGACTGCCCCCTAGTATCCCTTCGCAGGGAGCAATTAGTGAACGTCCCTATCGCGACGTTAGGCTAGTCCCGCAGCGCTTATTTATAACGGCGGCAAAGGAGATTCCGGCAACTCCGTAATTTAATAAATAAACTACAGTTTGCGATTGCAGCCCATGTTTGCGATGCCGCCTTGCCTCTCGGTCTAATTCAAAGTTTAGTTTCGTGCAAATAATATTTCAGTTTGGGAACAAAATTTTCTATAAAATTAAAATTAAAATGGCCTAACTTTTTGAAAAAAAAATATTTTGCAACAATCGAAAAACGTCTCCTTATATTTGTTTCTAGATTTTGAAAAAATATACTGCAAATATCCCACAGGCGTTACTGAGAACCGAGCTTGTTTTTGAAAATTTTTTCGAAACTTTGCTGACGATTTTTTCACTATAAATCCTTTCTGTAAGAGGTGTATAGTCGTCACCTAAAAAGGAAGTGGGTCCCATCGTCGTTTTCAAGATATGGCTAACTGAAATATCACGCACCGCCACTGGCGGTACGTATGAACGATGTGGGCGCAAATAATTGTTCGCCGACGCCCGTGGACCATGGGGGCATGTAAACAGGAGCCTTCTTTGCCGGCGGCTTGGGTTCGAAGCTGGCAGACTCGTTTAATGTGTGGCGGAATAATAGAAATGGAAAGTTGTGCGTTATAACGATCCCACTGGTACGAATGCAGTAGTAAAAATGTAATCAACATATGGGTTCCTCATGAACTCAAGGAAATTCATCTCACCAATCGCATCACTATCGCCGATACTCACCTCAAGCGCAACAAAATCGATCCGTTTTTGAAGCGTCTGGTAACAGATGATGAAAAATGGATTGTTTACAACAATATTCGACGTAATCGGTCGTGGTGCAGTGGAACTGACCGAGCCCAAACACAATCCAAAGCTGATCATCACCAGAGGAAAGTATGCTCTCAATATGGTGTGATTATAAGGACATGGTGTTTTTCGAGCTCCTACCGCGGAACCAGACGATCGATTCCGATGTATACTGTTGCCAACTGAATGATTTGAATATATCTCTTGCGGAGAAGCGGCCAGAACTCATCAATCGCAAAGGCGTAGTGTTCGACCACGACAATGCGAGACCCCATACAAGTTTGGTGACTCGCCAAAAGTTGATGCAGCTTGAATGGGTCTTGCCTCAAGTCTTGCCTCATCCTCCTTAATCACCGGACTTTGCCCCATCAGAGTACCATTTGTTTCGTTCCTTGCAGAAGGACTTGAATGGTAGATCGTTTGATTCTGATGAGGCCATCAAAGAGCATCTCACCCAGTTCTTCGCTGGAAAGCTGAATCAGGCAGCTCCCAGAAAGATGGCAAAAGACCATCGATCAAAATGGGCAATAACATACATCATTGATTAACTTTTTCATTATTAATAAATGAGCCCCGAAAAGCACATCCTAATACATACCTAATAGCACTCCTAAGACAACCTAATACATCTATACCCAAATATGTTTATCCTGTATTTCATTGACAATTGATGTCTGAATTTCACCGTAAATCGAAGACAAATTTTTTTTTTGAAAGCAGATCCTGCGGGAATCATCCCGAGTTTACTCAATTTTACAAAATTCTTTTACGAGACATATAATGCTATTTCCTGTAACAGAATTTTGTAAAATTATCGGACTGTTCGTAGCTAAAAGATGCTAGTAGCGTGTAACTATCCATGAAACAGAGGGAATCATCCCGAGTTTACGCAGTTTCTATTACGTGAAGTATTGTTATGTTGTAGTCCGTAAGTACTGTGTAAATGAACTTTTATTTTTATTGTGATATTTCTCGTAAGAATTTTTTAAAAACAGAGTAAACTCGGAATGATTCCCTGCGTTCCATGGAATTTTCCAGGCCGTGAGAACTGATTTCGTAATCAAGGTATTTTTGATTATATAAAGTAAGTTTCAGTTAAAAATCTTGTATGTATGGTCGGTTCGAAACATCGTGATACAACATGTTGGCGATCTTTATTAAATGTAGATTTTTTTGGACGCAATTGGAGTTGTTTAAGAATCACATATGTACATATTGCAATATTATTTTCATCTGATGATGAAAGGAAGATACAAGTATGTAACTTGTGTTGAGTCACGTAATTGATAAGAAAAATGCCTACTCCACACCCTCAATGTAAGTGGTATTTCCTTTGCGTGGAGTTTTTTTCTCGGGGGCTTTATGAAACCGTCTCCAACGGCAGGATATTAAATTTTTGGGAAATGCCCGTTCATCCCGTGCCGCTGGGATTTATAATGAGAGTTGATGCGGAAGAAAAAGTTTTCTAAAATTCAATCTATTTTTTTTTCGGTAGGGGGGATGCGGCGAATTCCGTAGTCAGACGAGGGTTATTTGCTTGATTGATGGCGGGACGCGTGCTCCTTCATTACTCCGACTTTAAATTCAATGTTGATGGGTGATATATAGTCGTCGGCGACGCAGCGCGAATTTCGCCAAAAAATAAAATACGCGCACGAAAAAAAAGTATAATTCTTATTAATCGACGTCGGGACAGGGGCGTCTTCGCCACGATATTAATAAATCTTGTATTTAGATGACTCGACTTAACCTAAAACCGTCATATTTCGCGTTGGGAATATCAAAAACGGAATAATCTAATAGGACCCCCCCACATTCCTCAAGGGAAGTGGCCCTTGGTGAAATTGTCTGAAATTTGAATATGATGTTCCCCAGAAGCATAGGCACGAAGTCGGAAATTTGACAGTTTTTTAGATAGTAGGGGTAGGAAGTTTTCTATCCCGAGGTGTTGCCCATGACTCTCCAAAATCTCTTCGTTGGGACCGTAGGTCTATGTATTTGTCTATGCATTATTTTTCAGAGGTATCCAAGGAATTTTGGGGTCGCTGATCCCGAATCCTAAGGCAAAAGTGTCCATTGACAGTTCGCAGCTACCGAGAAACTGCCATCTTGCCCTTTTTCCAGAGAAAATAACATTACTAGCGGGAGTGGAGACTTTTTCTAATCGCTCTTTTGGAAGCAGATGTCAAATGTGGCCATTAGCAGTTCACAGTTGCCAAAAATCTGATAGCTTGCTCTCTCCGTAATGAAATAATAATTATCATCTCGGTAACGAAAGATTACCGAAAAGAATCCCAATCCCTCCGACAGAAGTGGTTACTGTAAGATAATAGTTGCATTTACATTTCATTGGAGAGAGGAAAAGCTGTCAGTGTTTTTGCGGGTGCCAACTGCCAGTGACCACGTTTGATATATGTTTCTGAATCAGCGATGAGAAAATTATTCGTTACCGATAGTAGTGGTCATTTCTTGGGAAAGCGGGCAAAATGGCAGTTTTTGGCAGCTGCCAACTGTCAATGGATACTTTTGACCTCGTATTCAGGATGAGCGCCCCAAAATCCCATGGATACCCCTCAAAAATATCTCGAAGAACAATGCAAAGACCTACGGTCCCCTTCGAAACAATTTCAGAAAATCATTGGCACCTAAAGCTTCCTACTCCTATCATCTAAAAAACTGTCCATTTCCCGACTTCGTGCCCATAAGGACACGAGAACAACATATTCAAATTTCAGACAATTTCACCAAGGGCCACTCCCCATAAGGAATGTGCGGGGTCCTTACTTGACCTCCTTCAAAAATCTGTGCAGCTAGTTATGTAGTTATGTCTCTACTCTACTCTAGGAATTGCAAATAAGACCACCCACGAGAGTTTCTCCACTCCTCCCTTAATCCTTACTATTGTTGTCTATTATATAATATTGTTGTTGAGGTCTCTTTGGTTTTTACTTCTCTAACAATTGAAGAGTTGAAGGGAAGAGTTCTGAGAGTGCAAAGTTCGTTTTTGTTGCGATAGATGGTGCAAGCGCTAGAGTACGGCCTAAATTAAAGTACTGGCACCTGTTTGTTTGAATAACCACAGAAGTTCATTATGTATTAAACAAATAATTTGACCAGTTGCGTGAAAACCGATGAACGTGACTAGCGTTTGTTGTAAAATTGATTAAGCGTGTTGCTACTATTGATTAGGGGTGTTACGAGTGGCCATACGAAGTGGTACTGTAATGTTTGATCCAATTCGGGCGCGTTTTACGCTTGCCACAATACAATACAATTATCACCTGGTGATTGGTAACATATATTTTGTTATGTATATTTGTTATGTCTTTAATATATATTTTATTATCCACCCAGTAAGTTAGAATTCCAATTTTCTTTTCAATTTTTATTACTATTTCAGTTACACCTTCACTGTTAATCCAACGAATATAAAGGACACTGTATTAAAATTGTAATTAAAACATTAACAAGAAATGTAGGTACTTACTTATTTAGTGATCATTTGCAATACTAAAATATCAATGGATACACTAGTACAGAGTAAATTAACATATTATTTAATATATGGAACTGACACTGCTTAAAACTTACAAAATCGATCTTCTCAATTTCAACAGAATCACACCCTCATCGCTCTGCCCGTCACCTCCTCAATTATTGCAATAGCATTGCCACGTCATTTGCCATTGCCCTTATTCACTGCAAAATTTAATATTGCCGAAACAAGATAGGTAAATTAAGTGGAACTCAGCTAACAAACATGACATTTACATTTTGACAATTACATGTATCTACTACACGAGTGACCCTGTATATTTATCTATAGTGTCAAAAAAAACGCACAACTGAAAAGAAAAATTGACGTGTCCCAGCGTTTTTCTGAGAAGTTTTTTCTTAAATTTTGTATTGAATTTATGCGCGACTTTATAAGAAATACGATGAGATTCTGGAAAAAAATTCGACGAAAAATGTGAATTACACTTTATTTAGGGTAAACTTTTTTTTAAATCCATTGCGTTTTTCGTTCCCTTTACAGATCCAATTGAATATATGTAAATACACCCTACGTTTTCAACCTACGCAACAGATCCCTCGAAAAATTGATGTATTCTTGTTTATACACTCGTATTGTTGAACTTATAATATTTATTTCTTTAGTGAAATTAAGAGAATATTCTCTATCTGTGAGACGAGAAATACAAGAAATAATAAATATTAGGCTCTTACTGATAATATATCTTCCGCAATTTCTTAAATATGTTTCCCCAGATGATATATAAGCGTTTTCCGTAAAATTTACCGAATTATCTGCCTTATGTTTCTTCCTCCAGTAAATATTTTATTAATTTCTTGCGAGCCTTCCGGTTTTTATCCGTTGTCTCGGTTCTTTCTGTTCTTGTTGCAGTTTTTGTTAGATAACAGCGGGACACAATGCACGAGAATTTCATTACTTAGATGGTAGAAGTACGGTGAGTTTTTAGGTTAAATAAAAATACTCCTGGGTAAATATTAGATAACAATAAATAACTGCCACATATTCGAAAAAATGTAATTAATTAAAGGCAAATCTTCTAGTATTTATCTTATTAACTGAGCCTTGGAACTGATGATTTTGGAAATGGAATGTTTCCGGGAAACGGACAGTTTCTAAACTTGAACCAAAAATATAATATAGAAAATTTTACAAAATGGCTCAGTTAATCAGATATACGAGGTGTGGCTATTAAATAACCGAACTGATGGTGCTACCAGCGCGCTGCAAGCGTGTCGCGCCAAGTTGAACAGAACTTGTCTGGTGATGCTTTCCCCACCCTGAGCTCGCTGGGCAAGCCAGTGGGTCGTTCAGTTTGACTGTAGCAGTCGTTTGCTTAAGGTTACGGTTACTATGGATGCGACTTCTGACGAGTAAGTGTTCCGAAATCATCGATTAGAACAAGGTGTTTACACTAGGCGTTTTCTGATTGTCAGAACGTTTCTGCACTCCCAGCAAGATCTTGACGAGTTTTATTTTCGTAGAAAGTCCATTGATTCAATTCTTGTTCATAGATGGTAATAAATAAGAGCAAGTTACTTAACCCATTATTTGGACCCCACAAGAAACGATAAGGGAGAGTATTAAAATGCTAATTCCAGATATGTCGGACGAGCCTCGGCAAAAGTTTTTCGAAATATTTCAGAATGCGACCAACACCTATTCCCAAACACAAGACTTATCAATTTTTGAATATCCATGGTGAAAACATCCACCAAACTTTCACAATTGGTCGTCAGAACTCCCAAAAAAGGTCAAACCGTTCGAAAGTGTGGAATCGGTTAAGACGACGTCGATGCGGGTTCTGACGGAGCCAGTCGACTGCCAAAGTAAACACTCCCATTGGAAAACACATATTTGTTTGTACAGAACGAATGGGAGTACATTGAAGTGTTCAGAACAAGATTTGGTACTGAATTGGTAACGAATAAATAGTTATAACAGCTGTACGGTTAGTTAATAGCCGAGTGATCTAGTAGAAAACATGTTAAGTTTCAGATGGAGTAATCGGGTTAAGCAAAAAAAAAGTCTGTACTTGTTAAAAAGGGAAAAAGACTTTTACAGAACCTAGTAGAAACAGTTTTCAACGAAATGGATTTGAGAAAAGACGGACGGCCCTCAACGTAAAATCGGACGAAAACATTGAAAAATTGGTAAATTAATACTGAGAAGCCTCGTTAGGACGGACCATTCGAAATTGATTTGCGTGCTGAGAAGCTTTGCCCGATTCTGTGGAATGTCCAAATCATGGTAGATCTAAGTAATACAATGCACCGGCCCATTCTGTCTTCTTTGAAGGCGTTTGTTCAAAAACTATGGCATTACTGTGTCGGAACATAACATAATAGTTCTAGTGCCCGACCTTGCCTTATGTGTTTTTTCCATTTATTTCTCCAAGGTCCAATAGCAAACATTCGAAAGTGTGGAAGCGAGTTACAAGCAAAAGCGACGGAGGTTCTGAACCTCTTGACTGAAGCGGAATTGCCAGTAAAATCTGTCAAAATGGAAAAGTTCCGCAATGGATTGCGGTGCCGAAACTCGCCTAGCGAGGGTGTGAAATGTGAAAAAATTCGTTACTGTAGGTGGGTAAGGACCTAAAACGATGTTATGACAGCATGTTGTAAATATTTAAATTACCCTAAATCTTCCGTATTTGATTGAGATCTGAATATTTGCGAAAGGAGTGTATTCACGATATTTTTAGAACGGTTATTGACTTTTTACGGCAAATTATTTTTTTACTAGAATAATTATCAGCCTTCGACTTGAACTGTATTTAGGATAAGAAGAATTTTTTTACGATACTTGAATATAATGTGTTCTGAATTCGAATGTAAAACAAATACTATAATAATATAAAATAAAAGTAAAATATTAAAATATAACTATATAAATATAAAAGTAGAAACGTATTTCGTATGAAAATTTAAGTCTAGGGAGAAGAAAATAAGTATTTCACTGGTCGCTTTTATAGATTCTTAGATTGCTTATTTGATGGTGAAATATATTTTAGAGTTGTGCTAATTACTTTAGTAGCACACATTCTTACAAAAACCCTATTTGTTTTACACAATCTGAAAAATTTTAAATTATTCTGTTGCCAGCCGGCTTTGACATTCTTTGAGAATGCCTCGGCAAGTACTCTAGATCTATTAGATTCTAATTAAAATTGTTGCCCATCAAAAGACTGTTTTTATAAGGGAAAAATGCCATTTGTCCAAAGGTAAAAAAAAAATGTATACCTATGTGTATATTCTTGTTGGACAATAATAGTTGTTAGGTTCAAAGAAAGTGTTATTCTGTCTATATAATAAAAATGATGGGCATAAAATATTATCAGACAGTGACATTGTTTGTGAGGATAAAAATAACAACATGAATGAAATAAAATTCGAGTACTTTTTGTTACTTGGAGTAATTTTTTTACTAACATGAAAAGAAAACATTATGCTTTAACTAAAAGAGAATGCATTCATCATTTAATATTCTATTTACAACTGTTTTACGGACTTTTAAGCGCTATAAACTGTATGCAGGGTATATGAAGAGTTTTTCATTTGTTTTCCTTAAACATTAATATTACACGAAAGATGCATAATTTACGTCGCAGAGCGTTTAAATTTTCAGTCGCTTTCAGCACAAACCCGCCACCTATCGGATATTTATATTTCAGTCCCTAGTAGTCCATTTTTTGCCGTTGGCAACGCTCACTCGACCTCTTAGACTAGTGTTTATTTTTCATATCTCACGGCACTTTTCACGTGAAAATACTCGTGCTATGACTGAATAAAATCCGCAAAGGGCGACAAATATAAAGACTGGTTACCGGCCCTTCAGAGGATAGACTTGCAGTCCTTCGAGTAAGAGGTGAACTATAAGGGGGACGCTTCTTCCGCTAGCCACCTTGAAAATCTATTAGTTTTGTTGTTTCAAGATGGAAACTGCAGTGCTAGGACGTAACAGCACTCAGCCACTTTCCTGTAATTTAATAAAACTGAAAGGTTTAGGGTTTACATTCGTATTTTGCCTAGTCCATAATTTTTAACCTAAAAAAGTCGCACAATAAAGTCGCCTTTTTTACTAACCAGAGGCGCAACATTGGGGTATTAATTTTAACAAACAATTATGATCAAAATTAGAAATATTAAAATAATTTTATATCAAACAAATAGTTCGACGCTTCTCAATGTTGAAAGCAATCCTCAACACCATAAGCATATAATTATTTATTATCCAGTTCCTACTTTTTTATTCAATGTTTCAAATTTAGTTTTAGTGGCATGAAGAAAATACTGTTATCAGGAGATTAAACTACGCACAACAATTAAGGGAGCAAAAAAAACTAAATTTTTTCCCAGATTTTTGACGGGGAAGTGAAAAATGGTCATATCGCGAATTTAAAAAAGCTTTTTTGAAGCTTCAAAACTAATTTTTGGATCTGTAGAAAAAACGTTTCAAATTTTTTTAGAAGCCACGGTTTTAACGCAATCCGCAGAAATAGCGCGAAAAAAAGAATTTAATTTTTAGTCTTCTTTTTCTCACTCCACGGGCTCGGAAAATTTTTTTCGTTTAAACAACCATATGGACCAGATATCCTGTTTATTCAGCTTCAATTTCCTTTTTTTAATTGTTTGCTACATCCATTTGTCGCGGAGATATCCGAAATTGAACGAAAAAGAACCCTTTTGTCTTCAACCATCGATATCTCAGCAACCAATGATCGTACAGGAAATTGAAGGGCAGTTTCGGAAACTGGAATAAACCTATAAAATCTTGTCAATACATTTAAAAAAAATCACCCTCAATATCGACTTGAAAAAAGTGACTTTTTCCCTTATTTTGGTAAATCGACTGCATCTTAGCAAATATTGATGGGGATGCTAAGACTTTTAGGAATTTTTACACCTCAATGTACCCCTAATAGCCCTGTAAATCTGCAGATCGATCCATTGAGCGGTTTTTCCGGGTCGGTCAATCAAAGTTTTGAAAAAAAATTAGCAAGATTTTTATTCTTAAACATTGTGTAATCTTCATTAATATGGAAAAACCACCTTTTTTTCCACTTTTTTCTCAATTCTGCATCAGTCACTTTTTTTAAATTCGCGATACGACCATTTTTCACTTTTATTAGATACAGCCCGTCAAAATCGGGGAAATATTGAGATATTTTTTTGCTCCGCTAATTGTTGTGCGTAGTGTATTAAAACTGATTACTAAGAGAAATGATTAAAACTGATTAGTTGGCGAAAGCGCGTGTTGCGTGTAAAAAAGTGTTTCAATGTTAAATGGAAAATAGTCAACTTGTGGTAATGTAAGAAAGGAAAAATATAAGACTTGTAGTTTGTACGAAGAGTATATTTTTCACTCTATAAGGAACATAAAACTATCCTCCTATAGCCATATATATTCACTCTATATAATCATAAAGCATTATCCGGAATATATTTTATGAAAGGTACCTGGCAACAGAAGTCCAGTTGAGGCTTTCGGTTGATTTAAGATGATTTATGACCGGGGCATTCTACTCGTCTTCTTATTGCTTTCTCGTAAATTTTCCAGGTAGATGTATGTGTTCATAGTTATGCATTTAAAGGCCGCATTTTTATGACATTTCTGAAAGGCTGTCGCATATTCATTCTTATGTTCCCACTGCACCAATGCGGGTTGCAGTAAGATGTAATCAGGTCGAAAGTATGGGGTTTTATGAACAATTCATTCCTTAACTTGGATTTATCCAGAGATGCATGCTACAAAGTTGCGATGTTTTCAAAAAACCGTGAATAACTCAAAAAATATCACATTCTTTTCAAAGTTCTTAGACTCACATTGAAGGGAAATGTTCATCTTCAAGGGGAAGTCTTCTTATATCTGTCTAACTGAGCCATTTTGAAAAAAAAACGACCGGACATGAGAAATTTCTAAAGTTGAACCAAACATCATAAATATTCAAAAAAGCCCTGAACGTACTACTAAAAAAAAAATTAAAGCACTGATATGCCTCTAGAACTCGCTGTGTTTTATTAAAATTTCATGAACAGTGATTTCTACGAAAACTATAGCTATGTGACGAGGCATGGATCACCCTACGCCGGCCTTGGTAAACAATAAACAAAACAAGAGTGACTCATCGCGAAGTGTCAGCGGTCGTCTCGAGAGCGGTCGCGAGTTTTTTTGCATGCATTTGAGAACACGCCCTTATCATCTCGAGCCCGACCGCTTGGAATAAAATAGCCGAGGCCACGGCAAGGCAGTTATAGCCCAATCAACGGGGAGAAAACCGGTCATTAATTGTTATCAGCAAACAAAAAATATGGTCGTATAGACAAATAAATTCTAAGAAAGATAGGGTTTTTTTTGCTACTCGAGTTGTAATGGCGAACATAACCAAAAAAATTCGTAAATGTCAAAAAAACGGTTTTTTTGCAAATAAAAAAAAGCTACACAAGAAAGTTCAATTAGAAAGTTGTAGGTCTTAAAAATGCGCGTCGGATGAGATTTGAACAAAAAAAATTAAAACATTTGAGAAAAATTAAAAAAAAAACGTCAAAAATCGCGTTTTCGTATTTTTACTGTATAAATTCCAATTTTGTTTCAACAGACTTCTTATTAACTACAAATATAGCCCAAGACAAGGGGAAAATGATCCTTTTTTTCAAAAATTCAAAAAAGTTTTATTTTTTTCGAGTTACGATTTAAAAAAAAAGACGTTTTCAGAAATCAACTTTTACAGAGGCAAAAATGATCGTATAGAAACGATCATGGACTCATTTTGTTCGCGAAGACTTGTACTTTCATGCTATTAAAAAACCAAATCATCATTTTTTCGAACCAGTTTTTTCGAATAACTTTTTTAATTTTGGTTTTACATTTTTGGCCGTTGCATATTTGAAAACTGGCATTCAAAACACGCATTTTTTTTTAAATGAAGGTCCTACGACCTCAGGGAGCCGAGAGACCTTTAATTTTTTTTAATGTGTATTTTGAATGCCAGTTTTCAAATTGTGTATAGTTCAATGCAGCCAAGAAATGTAAAACCAAAATTTGTCGACGTGCGCTGGCTCGAAGAGACTCACCCATACGAAAGAATTTATGCAAACAATTATACAATGCATTTTTTTTATGCAAAAATTAAATAAAAGCGATTTGGTTTTTTAATAGAATAAAAGTCTTAAGACTCAAGTCTTCGCGAATAAAATGAGTCAATCGATGTATACGTTCTGTGGACGAACATTTTTGCCTCTGCTAAAAGCTGATTTTAGAAACCTTAATTTTTTTTAATCGTTATAACTCGAAAAAATGCCATTTTTAAATTGTAGAAAAAAGACCATTTTTGCGTATCCAATTTTTGGGCCAAACTTGTAGTTAAGAAGAAGCCTGTTCAAACAAAATTGGAATTTATACAAGCAATTATGCAAAAATTATTTGAAATCGTTTGGTTTTTTAATCCTTCTCAAATGCTTATGAACAAAATGATTTTTTCGTTCAAATTTCATTCGACGCGCATTTTTAAGACTCTTTAAAACTGTTTTGTGAAGGACTTTGATTTTTTAGGTGTTTATAATTTGAAAAAAAAAACGTTTTTTTGATTTTTTGAAACTAGTTTTTTTTGGTTATGTTCGCCATTAAAACTCGAGTAGCAAAAAACGATATCTTTCTTAGAATTTTTTTCCTTACGACCATATTTTTTGTTTGCTGATAACAATTAGTGACCAATTAACATGTGAGGTTTTCGCTCGTTGATTGGACTATTTTATGTCTTGATGAGTCTTTTGAAATAAATCGTCCGTGCTTCGTAAAACGCTCGAATATAAATTGTAAATAAATTAGTAGCTAGTTCCTATTTGTATTTCGTTAAATAAATTGTGTTAGTTGAAAGTGTGTGTGAGTTTTTCACACCTAGTGAACCTTAAAGTGGACGAAACGTTACAGTTATATAACGAGCCATCCAAAAAAAAAACTTCATCATAGTCGTCCGAGCAAAAAAAAGACTATTATTATGTTATGTATTTATTTGTGTTATGTATTTTTTGTATTCTATCTTAAATTTATAACCTTATGTAATTGTCAAGTCATTATTTATGTATCTTACAGTTGTGACAGTCACTTAGCAAAAGTTTGACGTTTCGTTTTGAGCTTCGACATGACCGCTATTTCTATCCCTCTCGTTCATAGCCAGATTTGATGACGTTTTTTTTGGATGTCTCTTTACTAAGGATAGTACAGTTTTGAATATTTATGATGTTTTTGGTTCAACTTTAAGAACGCTTTTCTGTTTACTTTTGTTTTTTTTTTGTTTGGGGGGGGGGGGTTGAACCTTAATGAAACTCGTATATGTCTTTTAAACTTTCAGTTAGTAATATTATTGGCATTTGTTAGTAACTTTCTTAATGCCAATTATCGTTAACTCCACAATTTTTAGGCGTTATTATTTTTTTCAACTAACAGGACTTTTTTTTAATATTATATAAACAGCTGTGTAATTATTTTCAAATATATCCCGATATAACTTTTAATATACAGAAATATAAAGTTTTTTTTTTTACGTAGAATCCGAACCTGGCTTTAGAATGTGTACACCACAGATAATTGTGGTTAAGTAACCAAAAATGGCATTTATGGCTATATGCATTTTGTATGATTTTTTTCTTTATTGGGAGTGTTTGTTTTCCCATCTACGATTTTTTGATAGGAGTTATAGCCTTTGAAATATGATTGAATTTGAATACTTGTTGCTGAGTAAATTGCAATATGAGTTGCTGAATTTAACATTCTTCTAACCGTTCGATTTTGATGAAATATGGCATGCAAGAGTTTTTGGGAGCGCTAATCATGAATTCGGTGTCAAATTTCACAAATTTAATCCGGCGGATCCAATATGGCAGATTGAATTTTTCGACACTTGGAATACACTGAACATTTTCTTCGTAAAAACTAACTTCGACTGAAACTCTACACTCATCAATTTGTGCATAAATATTACTTGATATTCATAAGCAGTGCCGTATTTCAATACGAAAATGACTGAACATCGGAGTCTACAGCTGTACAATGTTGTTTTAAACACTGCACGGGTACGTTTATGTGGTTGAAATTATAATTACCTACTAGAGCTCTTGTCGTGTATCAACGTCTGTGTCAACAGCCTTTGGCGGCGCAGTTTCAATCGCGGTACTCCGCAAATTAAACAGAATATCAAGTAATTTATACCTCTTACATTTTGAAACGGCGCGCCACCACAAAGCAGCCGGCTTTTGAGCGCTCCGATGGGCTAATTACCAAAAATTCTAGGATAATCATATCCCGTGTACGTAACCAACAATATGCGTATTCATGGCACTCCGATTTCCTTGTCAAAGGAGCCTCATGCGATGGATAGTATCATTAGGCTCTTCGAGTAAATAGAAGTAGGTAGGTACGTGTTTATTTATCCTTCGGCAGCATGGGATCAGAAGTCCTGAGTTGTTTGCTTGCGAACCGTGGCCGACGCAAACCGTCACCGTCAGCGTACGCCTACTACAGATCTGTTTGCTTTATACACATCCGTTAAATGATTTAATGTTTGTCGTGGAGATATTACATATAGAGTATTTGCTAATTGTGTTTCCGATAACACGTGAGTGTGGGCGGTGTAAATGGAATCGAAAATGACCGGAAATGTACGAGCAAAGCCGAATCAGAATCATGTTGGGCTACACGAGGTTTTGCGATTCGACAATTATCTTAAATGGTCCATATGTTCTTGAAGTCTTGTTAAAATTTGTGTCTTTATTTGGCCAATATAATTTTTCAAATTATAAATTACATAGACACACAAAATATTCCAATGTCCGGTGGAGCTTGTTCTCCGGTAAACTCCACTCCGGTGTCAGAACTGTTTCATCGCCCTTTAGGTTTGCCCTATGAAAAAAAAATCCTCTGCAAAAGCCCTAATTTTGGCTGTTAACTCTTGAGACATGGCTAGTGTCATGCTGAAAATCTTCCCCTAGGATCGGAGAATTGCTAGGAATATCCGTTATCCCACATCGAGCTTTCATGACAATACTTAGATGGCTAATCCTAATTTGGCCTGCTCAAGTTGATCAGATGCTAAGATCAGATGCTCTGGTATCCATGGGTTTCCCCCCAGAAACAATAGGTTTCTAGCTATTTCATCACCACTAGCCATGTGACAGATTTCATAGTGAAAAAATCGGAAACACCCCATGTATCCCATGTAATGTGATCCCCTTATATCTGGAGTCCGACACCACAACTGGTCCAGCTCCAACAGATTCCCCCTAGGATCGGAAAAATGGATTGGTCTCGTACTGAAAAAATCCTACGGCACATGATTTCCATCCTCTCCACTATCATAGAGACAAATATTTTAAAAATTCTTTTGTAAATTTTCCAAATATGGAAGGTGATTTGGTATGTATATTGCGATAATGTATATGGACTAATGAACAAACTGAAACCAAATACATACTATAGAAGATTGGAGACTGCTTGCAGATTCATCTAGGCGGAGCTTGAAAGCTGTATTGTTGCCCGACACTAGGAGAAGATCCATGGGTACCGATTTTGTACCCACGGATCTTCCGTGGGAACAGAAGTATCATGGGGGATAGCAGTATCATGGGAACTGATACTGCTATCAGCGCGCTGCGAGCGTGTCGCGACAAGTTTGAACAGAACTGGGTCTGGTGATACTTTCCCCACCTTAAGCTCGCTGGACAAGCTAGTGGGTCGTTGAATTTGACTGTAGCAGTCGTTTGAATTAGTCTACACATCAGTGACGCGTCGAAAAAAAGTTAAGTGTTCAGATGGAGTAACGGGTTAATCTCAAGTTTTTTTGTTAAACTGGGGAAAACTTTTACAGAAGCTTATGCAATGTTAAAAGAAGTGCATGGGAATGAATGTTTATTCCGCACACAAGTTTTTGATTGGTTTAAACGGTTTAAAGAGGGACGTCAAACGACCGAGGGCAATCCGCGCCCCGGACGGCCCTCAACGTCAAAAACGGACGAAAACGTTGAAAAAATCGGTAAATTAATCCGCGAAGATCGAGGTTCTGATGGCCCTTCGTGAGCGTGTGAGAAGACGAAGACCATATTTGTGGAAGACCAAATCATGGAACACACCGGTCCATTCTGCTTTTTCTGTGAAGGCGTTTTTTTTTTTTGCAAAATACGGCATTACTGTGCTGGAATATCCGCCATACTTACCCGACCTTGCCCCCTGTGACTTTTTTTATTCCCCAAAGTCAAATCGGCGCTGAAGGGGACAAGATTCGAAAGTGCGGAAGCGGTTAAAGCAAAAGCGACGGAGGTTCTGAACCAGCTGACAGAAGCGGACTTGCAGCACTGCTTGGTTCCATTTTCCACAAGACCAAAAAGTTGCTACTGTAATTGGTAACGAATAAAAAGTGTTATGGTCAGCAGTTCGGTTATTTAATAGCCACACCTCGTATTTTAGAAGATTTTCAGTATGATACTACTCATGCTACCAGAGTTACAGCCAACATTGAGGCAGAATGTCAAAATACATACTATGTATTGAAGCTTCCCGGACACTAAGATTTTTTTGTGTGCCTGAATTGAATGTTTATTTATGTTTTCAGGGCGGCTTTAATGAAATCACGTACCTATATATACATACATATATCGTTATTCATCCGAAACAAAAATTGTCACCTTCAAAATTAAACTTTGACGGCAAATGCCAGAGGTTGATGCATTAATATATATCTCGTTCAGCTTGATGCGGTGAAACACACGCTGGGGAAATAACGCACTTTCACCGGATTGCTCCGGGGGTTCTGAGCATGCCTCATGGTACACCTTTCCTGAAGCCTTGATTTCATGGCCACGCAAGACTTTTTATTATTAGACATTTACACATTATCGAATCTCATAGAACACAAAGTATATTATATAGCTATTTTCATTTATACTTCATTAACCTTGTGTTTATAAGTATTCCCGTTTGGCCTACGCATTATTTCCAGTTTACGTTTTCAATTATGTTTCTGTTCTATTCACTTACCATCTTACCCACGTCGTGTATTAGTAATACACGGAAAACTGGAGGAGAATCTCCAGAGTAATGGACACTACAATTTAAATGTCCCCACAAAAAATAGTCGACAGGTGTCAGATCCGGCAATCATGCTGGCCATTCAATTGCTCAGTGCTACTTTCCGAAAGCACAGAAACTGGTAATACTTCACTCTAACCTCGTCTATAATCCAACCCACAATTAGACACAACAACCTGCTTTTGTTCGGTAACGACTTCGTCACTTTTAGATGGTTAGAAGTTTCCAGAACTCGTGGAAATGTTATCCATTGACAGGATCGCGCTTAAACTTCCCTCGATAACTATACCGAGTCTGATACAATACAATGCGGTAAATACAATAACTGTCAAACGTAGTTATCTGGAAGAACGAACTTTAGTTAGTTCGCTGACAATGTTGAACAAAGTTTATCGAACTTATATCATTTAGCGTGATACCGTAACGCCTATACACATGCAGTTTTTATCGGTGGCGTATTTCTTATTTAAAAGCGTATAGAGTTAGTTTATTAGTGAACATGACATGTTTAGTCTTTGATGTTAGGGTATTGTTCGAAGAAAATTTAATCGAAACTGAGGTAACAGGATTATTATTTTAGTAATACCAGGAAGACGAGCGTCGATGGCTCTTGTTTTCGTGAAGTAGTGGATACGACGAGTGAAGTGGTGATGATTTCTGCGTGTCCTCAGTGAGTAGAACCTGGCGCAGGATGATGCACACAAAAGGGGAAGCTTTAAGAAAATTTACTATCCTTCCTTCCCATTTCCTTTCTTTCAGAAGGGAGAAGACTTTAACTCCGTGGAATTTGATACAAGACACTGTAGGCATATTAATTTTATATCAAGGATCTAAATAAGAAATTCTCCTTGTAGTTTTCTCTCGGAATTAAGCTTCTTTACGAGCCGACACGTCTTTCCCCCAATTTAGGCCTATTCTTTGGGTTTTATCCGAAGTTTGCCTTGTATAACAGTGCACTGATTCCCGGCTATACACCAGCGTATTTCTGCAAAGTATCTCTTATTGAATTTCAAATTTTAAATTTCAAATTTAACGAACGAATAAAGCGGTGCCGGGCTGTTCACCGCCGGAACAGCTGCCTATATTAAAAAATATGTCTGAACTTTCGGGTTGCGAAAGTTTTATTAATTTATATATCGTGAGTGATGGCGGTTATTATAATCTTCACCGCTTCCCAGGCGCGACAGAAAAATATAAACATTAATATTTAACAAGTTAGGTACCTTTGACGCTACGAGAATTTGTGGTTTTACAAATTTTCTATTGCCATGGAAAATGTATTGCCCCGTTCATCCCCCAACCCCGCAACCGATGAAGCCTAAACCATGATAAGCTCTAGATCTCGGTATTGTACGTAAATGAACTAAATTTCAAGTTGATATCTTAATGCATTCTAGAGTTATCGTGTACACAAATGGTCCTAGGAGAACACCCAAAAGCTTTAGTTTCAGGGGCTTCTAGAGCGCTGAAAAATGTTTTCTGAACATTCAGCTATTAGAACATATCTTGTCTCATTTAATGACATATGCTCTTCTAGTCAGGATATACCTGACATTGTCGTTCTTGGTCATTCGTCGTCAGATATGTCACACTGATGAGATCTAATATGTTACGAAATTCGGATCTGTGACTTCTGATGGTGAATGACGATGGACGGGGAATCATTCTGGTAGCATTTCAGTTTATTTCAAATTTCCCATCCATTGTACTGATTTGTACAAAACACGGGGATCCGATTGAAAACAGAATAGGCTCCTATCCATTGTTTTTTTTATATATCGAACGGAGGTCCCTCACAGGTACGAAATATGTAAATGCCGAAAAGCCAAAAACGGGTCTATCCCCCTACAAAATTGAAAGTTCTCACGCGACCGAGTTGCGCCAATCTTCGCGATTTAAAATTTAAAACAAAAATACGAAACCCGCTCGCATTGTGTTACCGTTGAAATGCCAGCTCAAACGATTTCGTATTGGATTTTTTTTTGCACTCGGCGGGAGGCCGGGACAACGGCGTGGGCATGAAAAATGAAAAGTTCCTTTCGTTCCTTTATAAGCCCGGTGACATAAAGAGGACGAAATTACCAGCATGTGATTACCTCGCGGAACTTTGTAATTCGTTCGGATGTCGCCTCGAGCTGTATAATGTTTTTCTAATTACCCGTAAAAATACGAAACAAATTCGTTTTCGTGGGTCGAAGCGGAAAAAATGAGATGAAAGGTAAACCGGCCAGACCAAAGGGCTCCTTATGCGCACCAAAACGAGAATTTTTCATGTAACGTGCTTTTAACATAATCAGTAATCCCGTTTTGAAATAAACATAAATGTCGTAAACACAAATGTAAATTAGAAAAAGCAATAAGACAAGCCAATATTAACACAACTGGAGTAGTTTATCATAAAAATCATCAATGTGTAGCCTACGTAGACGATATAGCACTCATCACAAGAAGCGAAAAAGAGATACAAGAATTGGTAAAGAATTTGGATAGATCAGCTAAAATGATGGGATTGGCAAAAGAATTTTGCTAATGACGATACTTAAAAATTAAAAGAGACGATGGAAAACAGTACAATTTCGAAGAAATAGATAGGTTCAAGTATCTTGGAACAATATTTAAAAGACAACCTGACGCAAGCGAAGAAACAAATGCAAGAGTAACAGCAGGCAACATATGTGTATTAGCTCTAAACGCGGTACTTAAAAACAAGGGAATGTCGAGAAAACTGAAACTAAGGATATATAAAACAGTAATTAGACCGATAGTAATTTTTGGAAGCGAAGTGTGGACCCTGAGGAAGGAAGAAGTACAGAGAATTGGAATATGGGAAAGGAAAGTTTTAAGAAAGATATTCGGGGGAAAGATAGATGTTGGGAGGTGAAGAAGAAGAACAAATAGAGAGATATATGATATTTTCAAAGAGCCGAATATAATAGGAAGAGTTAGAGCGCAGAGAATGAGTTGGATAGGTCATGAAATGAGAATGGACAATCATAGAATACCAAAAATAGTGCTTGGAGTAGGAGGAAGAAAATGCCTAGGAAAACCAAGACAAAGATGGAAGAAAGAAGTGGAGGACGACATAAGGAAACTAAAAATTGGAAATTGGAAGGAAAAAGTGAAAGATAGGAAGCGATGGAAAAAGATTGTGGACCAAGCAATGGGCCAACCTGTCTCGTAGTGGTTTTCTATATATATATATAATAAATGTCGGGGTCGCTATCTTATGCGTTGATGTGGCCAAATTTGAATTAATGGCACAAGTTTTATAATCCTTAAAGTAAGAAATTTCATTATCCCTAAATAAAAGAGATTCTAACGTCAGCACTGATTATATAAATTATTGGGGAAAGATATGGTCAAAAATTGCTATTGTCAGATTTTCAGGTAATTTTCAAACAGCTGTAACTTGGGGGAAAATGACCGTAGAGGAAAAAAATGAAATTGAAGCTCCAAGTTTCTTGTTTTTGGACCTTGAGTTTAATTTTTTTAGCTTCAGCAGTTTTTCAGTAATCATAAAAAACCATCGAAAATTTTGCTGTCTTTTGGGAGGTCCACGGAGTTCAATTTTTTTCTAAATTATCTTTAATTTGACTTGTTTTCGAGCCCTGTAAGTACGATGATTTTTCGCCAAGTTCGCCGTTCAAAGCACAAAAGTCTGACTTTGGTAATCAATTACTCAGGAAATAATGATCGCTTGTAAAACTAAAGTAGGGTTTTGAAAACTGCGAAGTATCGTTTACAAGTCGTAGTACACTCGAACCCCTCTTAATTCACCTTCGCTTAATTCACATCCTCTCTTATTTCACCACGTTTCCCCCTATTAGGTCGCGAAACCGTCCCGGTTAAGTCGCCGCCTGTAAAAGTTTTAGAACTACGTTTGGAAATTGGATTCTCGCATGAATACAATTTTTATTGAAAAAAAATGATTGTGTAATACATTAAATATGGACCCCTAACCTTTAAAATAGGTTAGGTGTCTTTTAAAAATATTTAACCTTTAAAATATTCATACAAGTGGAAAATTGAACTTTGTCACGCACGACTGAGTATACTTACGTTTATTTTTTTTGTTCAGTTGGCTCATTTTTCGTTATAACAAGTGTTGTGGTATATCTCTAAATATTTCTTTTTTGCAGCTAAAACACGAAAAAGTTGACGTTATGATCGCGACTTAAGCGAGACTAAATTTCGCTACTTAAGCGAGGTGATGATGCACGGATTTGGTGAATTAAGAGGGGTTCGAGTGTGATTGGTTTTTGCTAAAAACATTTTTTTCGTTAAAACAATGCATTGTTTGGGATATTTGCATAACTTGGCATAACTTTGCAAATACTGGATAGACGAAGGATATTGATTGCAACTTTTCAACCTTAAAGTACCCTAAACAAGCCCTGATAGTTTCAAAGAGCTGCGATTTTTTTTCATAACGCTCGTTCATAAAGTTTGAGCGTGAAATACGCATCGTACTTAACGCTCCTGTAGTTTCGCTGTTATACGCACGACATAATCAAATACTTTTTACAATATCGGATATTTATTGGACGATCCTCGTACGTCATTGTCTTCTTGAATAAAATTTTGCGCTCGAATGTACCTTCGACATTTTCCCGGGCAACATCAGGCGCTGAGGCACAACCACTTGCGATGAACCTCTTACCGCGATGTACCTAATAAAAATTTAACGCTGCCATTATGTTCGAGGCTTCACCTGCTTTGGAGATTATCCCCGACGGCGTATAGCAGAAGCACGTATAAATAAAGCACTTGGCGATTTCACCTGAACAGCGGCGTATCGGTAAAGGGTGCGTGGGAGCTTGTGATAATTCATTTGAAAGGTATTTTCGTGCTCTATTCAAAACTGCTATGGTTTTAAATTTTATTGCAGAAATTAACAAGAAAAAAAGATAAGTTTCTCCAGCGTAGGAAATTCGTTACATTAAAATAAAACTTTTATAAGTAACACTATTTGTCAATTTTAGGTTCTGAAATGTTAATCATAAATAAGAATAATAAGATAAAACTTTACTAATAAATACGTACAATTTTTTGCTTGACTATCGAACAACACAAACGAGCAAGCAGCAAAAAAAAACAAACCTGAAATTTAAGAAGTTGGCCATTATCAGCTCTAGTGATATTACCTAGAAACGTGCTTGTCATTGTAACAGTAGTTAACTGTTATCAGTGTTAAACTTTTTGATTTTTGCGTGTTGCAATTCAGAGAGATGGTTTACCTAACAGAAATGCATAAGATAACTATTCTGCAGATGATTGGTTACGGAGACAGAACACGAACGCAGGCCGAAGTTGTCCGCCTATTTCAAGAAAAATATCCGGAGTTGCCGCCGATATCTCAAGGTACCGTATGTAGAAAGAAAGAAAGAAGAAAATCCACATACGTCGAGTCGTCAAACAGCTTCAGCATTAAGTATTAGCCATTCTTCGATTCTCCGCGTATTGACAGAAAATCAGATGCACCCATATAAACTGGTACCAACTAATGAGCTCGCGGAAGAAGATTTTGATAGACAAATTCTCTTTTGTGAACAAATGATGCAAATGGTAGATGACAATACTTTACAAATAGAAAATCTTTTATTTTCGGATGAATCTACATTTACACTTCACAGCCATTTTAATCGCCAAAACTGTCGTTACTGGTCGAGAGAAAATCCGCACTGGATGAGGGAACTACACACACAAAACCCTGAGAAAGTTTTACTGTTTGGGCAGGAATAATTGGAGAAAATATCATTGGTCCCTTCTTCATTGACGGCAATTTGAATGGAGAAATTTATTTAGCGCTGCTCCAAAATAATGTTTTACCGACGATGGCAAACTTGTATCCAGCTGAAGGAAACCCACAACTTAAAGGTAATGCAATATGGTTCCAGCAGGATGGTGCACCAGCACTTTACGAAGTCAATGTCCGGCAATATCTCCACACAATCTTTCCAAATCGCTGGATAGAGAGACGTGGTTCTGTAGAATGGCCTGCACGATCACCTGATTTCACGCCGTTAGACTTTTTCCTATGGGGATATGTAAAAAGTATGGTCTACAAAACCAAACCCTACGATTTAACTGACTTAAGAAGAAGAATAACACTTGCAATTAGGTGGATTACCCCGCAGATGTTGACTAACGTTAGAAGACATTTCTATTTACGTCTAGGATGCTGCCAAGATGCTGGAGGCATGCATTTTGAACATCTGCTGCATTAATAATGATTTGTATTTTATCTTAATGTAACGAATTTCCTACGCTGGAGAAACTTTTTTTCTTGTTAATTTCTGCAATAAAATTTAAAGCCAGCTTTTGAATAGAGAATGAAAAGATCTTTCAAATGAAGCATCACAAGCCCCTACTTCCAATTTGAAAATTTAGGGGTTGTAGCTGTCACCTGAAGGGGGTTGAATTTAGGGATGACATTTTTACGTTGCAAGATGTCATTTTAGAATTAGTAATTGACTTGTCTCAGAATTTTCTAAAAAAATGCATAATAATGGAGCTACTGAATTTATTACATTTGGCTGTTCCACACTGTAGATGGCCCTTGAGAAGAAATTGCAAGCGGTTGAAATCAGTCGTTCTTGGGGGTCATTCCACGGAATCCTCTCTTACTTTCTCTCGTTTCTACGGTGTCCTAATATTGCATTCCAATATTACAGCATCATAGTCATTATGGCCTTTGTAGTTCGAGTTATATAATAGATATATAGTAGGTATAGTAATATACATTGTAGAGTAAAAAATTATATTACATTTTTATATACTCATTGATTAACCATGCATCTAGGATGGCCAAAACCTGTCCCAAAATCTTTCTATATGAAAGTTTGTAATACCTTCTTTGCCTTTTGACCACTTCTCAATAGTAGTGGACATAAGGCAATACAAATGCGCGATACTCCGCTGATATCATTAGAGCGTATATACGTCTCCACCTTCTCCAGTCTCCAAATGCGCTTTAGCTTCCTCGCCAGGTTTTCATATTTCGCAATCTTCTCTCGTTCAGCGTTCTGAATGTTGTGAGTAAGTGGCACTGCGATGTCTACTTCCACTGCGATGTACATCGTTGCTACTTCTGATTCCAGCACAATTTCATGAGATATTTGTAGTATGGTGGAGTCGTCACTATCAGGCCAGGCTTGAGTGCCAGTTGTTGGTGGATCATCTTCGCAAGTTGACTGTGCCTGCCGAGATATGCTGACTATACTAGCGCAAAACACCCTCCTATTATGTGTTCTATAGTTTTGCCTGCAGATCCAGATTTACTACATACGTCGTCCCTCAGGATATACTTCTGGGTTTTCCTGTTTTTTATAACCCTGTCCTGGACAGCTGTTAAGCCTTTGGTTTCGTGGTATAGATAACCATTTCAGTAAGCCATTTTACTGAATTATCCTTGTCGATGTAATCTGTCTGTAGGATTTTTGGAAAACATTTATTATTACTTTTTCTACTACTGCTC
This sequence comes from Aromia moschata, assembly GCA_029963805.1. Lineage (NCBI taxonomy): Eukaryota > Metazoa > Arthropoda > Insecta > Coleoptera > Cerambycidae > Aromia > Aromia moschata. The sequence continues at coordinate 342,282 of JAPWTK010000225.1, forward strand.
AGGAAACCATCGAAACGTATTTTGAATAATATATCGGATATCGTTCCAACTTTCGCTGAACTTTTCCGATGAAAAACTTCCAGAGGTGAAACGCTCGGTGTTTGTAGTGCGGAGATTGCGGCACACAATTGTCGTGTTACGCTTTGGCGATGGCGTCTGAGGTAGTTTGCCCTAAAAGCCAGCAAAATGGGAAAACTTCCAGGAGATGCAACTTACTTGCCGTTCTCTCGTCGGATATTTCAGATCTTGTGATATTTATAACCGTCCGACTTGCTCAAAGTAAATGAGACAGAGGGAGTTTGGTACAATAAGGAAGTTTTCAGCTGATACGTTGTTGCCGAGATAGGATTGTCTAATATGGTTAGTTAGTAACTGAGACACGTCGAGTTTCTTAGCAAACTTGACTTAATCTGACTACTGTATACGTACAGCACCATAATTCAGGAGAGATATCAATATAAATAGCACTAGAAGCAAGATTTTCATATACAGTGCGTGTCAAAAGTTCCGGGACGGCTGGATAACTCGAGAAATACGCCTCCTAGAGAAAAACGACCTTCATAAAAGTTGTAGGATTTTCCCCTGGTAATCCAATGGTGAACTTGGGTTTGACCTTGAGCATGACCTAAGGCTATATCAATTATATTTCTCGAGTTATCCAGCCGTCCCGGAACTTTTGACACGCACTGTATTAAAAGCCACATTATGAAAAAAATTATAATGTTTAAAGAAAAAAAACTAGTAGTTATTGATACAGTACTGTTTACGGTACGACGTACATTACAGAGTGAAGGAGAATTGATACGCGAATTTGTCTCTCAGATAGACGCGTTCCAAATATGAGAGGCGGGGGCGAATGGTGGGAGGTGAAGAAGAGTGGGAGTAATTTCTACTAACTTAACTTAAGACTTATTTCTGTTTCTCTTTTCTGCATTATTAATATGCGTGAATCCGTAATATTTTGGAATTTTCGCCTACAGAGATTTCCGCAATAAAATCGACGGAGTTACATTTCTGAAGCCGGAATTTTCAAAGGAAAATCCTTGAAGGAACAAGATAAACATTTCTACCATCCCTGGAAGTTTAACCATTGTTACTGTTACATATTTCAGCTCTCTCTCCTTGTACCAAACATAAAACTTTAGAAAAACTCTTATTCAACTTACAAACTTGTCGCCGTATCGTAAAAAAAGGGAGACCCGAAGTTGTCAGCGATGTCATAATGTAAAAACTCTGCGGGGTGAAGTTGAGAACTAAGAGCGGATCCGTGCGGAAAGTATTATATATATAAGACGTATAAAGAAAGGGAGTTTTTGCAGTTTCGTATTTCGTAATAGATACAGCAAATATTTGTTTGATACTCGTGGCTGTCAATCATACGATCAAAGACATACGTATGAATTGGCAAAGCCTACTTTGACGTAAAATTTTGTTAGACTCTCGTTACATACGAGGTGTGCAAATTAAGTAATGAGACTGGCAACGTAGCACCTGATCTAGCAACACTGCGAAGACGGGACTTGGAAGGGCGGTAGGTTAATATGTAGTGCACCTTCAGTACTAATTTGAACTTGTTAGAGTCATTTGTTTGTTCTTTATGACTGTTTTCGTAAACTGTTTTTTTCTAGTGCGTTTTAAAAATGAGTGACATTAATTTTGAGCAACGGTGTGCTATCAGGTTTTGTTTCAGACTTGGACACAGCGTAACAGATACTTTTCCAAAAACTTCAACACGCCTACGGAGACAGTGTTTTTTCAAGAGCCCAGGTTTTTCGGTGGTTTAAAGCATTCTCAGAAGGAAGAGAGTCGATTGAAGGTGAATCACGCAGCGGAAGGCCTTCATATTCAAGAACCGATGAAAATGTCGATAGATTACGGGATCTTGTGCATTCAGATGATCGATTAATGACAAGAATGATCGGGGATTAGTTAAATTTGAATTACACCACTATTCATCAGATTTTGACTAACGAATTGGGGATGTCAAAAATCTACGCATAAATGGTTCCAAAAAACCTTTCGCATGAACAAAAGGACATCAGGAGAGAAAGGTGACTTTTTGGAATTGATTGAAAATGATTCCCATTTGCCACACTTCAATTGTCCACAAAGAGTTTGTGCCTCCAGGTCAAACAGCTGCACTTTTACAGAGAGGTTCTTGAAAAACTTCGAAAAAGGGTCATGCGTGTGAGACCAATCATCAAGAACAACTGGATGTAGCATCACGACAATGCGCCTTGTCACACAGTCATTTCAGTAAACGAGTTTTTATCCAGTAAAGTATTCCTGTGTCTCCTCAGCCTCATGATTGGCCTGGCTTGAGTCCTTGTGACCTTTTTCTCTTCCCGAGATTGAAAAATCACCTCGAGGAGTGTCTTTGGGACCACAAAAAAAAAACATTCAAACGGCTGTAACCGACCAGCTGAAATCTATTCCAGTATATGAGTTCCAGCACTGCTATGAGGAATGGAAGAACGGTCTCTAGCGCTGTGTCGCTTCCCAAGGAAGTTACTTTGAAGGAAACAATACTGAATTGTAATTCGATCCAATTTAAAAAATCGATCTCATTACTTAATTTACACACCACATATGTTTTAACTTTCCAGTAACTTGGTGTTGCCGCAAAAATCTAAATATAAATTTTCCTCTGCCGATAGTATTATATGGAGTGTTCAGAAGCCAATCAGTTTAAGTCAGAAACGAGATAAATTGTATTTACTGTATTAAATCTTTTAAAAAGTGTGATATAGAAAAATTGTAATAAGAATTGTAAGACTTTTTTTATTGAAAGCAAATACAAAAATAAACTTATTACATCTACAATAGTTACAACAGTTACAACATAATAAATCATTGTCATAAAAGCTATGACTTACGTTGATTGGCTTCTGAACCCTCCATATTTGAATACGAATGACCACAGATAAATCCAGCTTATGCGGAAAATCTGTACCTCGATATATTTTTCGATGATGACGAAATCGATTCCTTCAGGAGCACCCTCGCGTCCGAGTATTCTTTTTTGGGCGCACGGAATTATTCCGAACTATAAATGCGGATTCTATTCTTCTTGCGCGTCCACAAAGCCGTTTTATTGAAAGCCGTTACGGAGGCGGGTTTAAATGATTCCGCAATTTCCGTTAATTAACTTTTCCATCGATCAGATCCGATAAATAATTCGCTAAATTTCCCGCCCGATTTGCTCTCCCCCCTTTTTTCTTCGAATTCGCGGATTCCTCGATGTTACACGTGCAAACACCGTCTGATGCCGTAGCGGCGATTTATTAGTTCGGCTCGTAAATGTATATGCCTCTAAAATCGACATAAAATATAAAAATGAAATTCTATTTAGAACCTCAACAGTATTCAAATACTTACCATCACTCAATGAGTTCGTAGCATGGTTAACTTTAAAAAAAGTCTGTAGTTTATCTTTAGAATTACACACCAAATTATTAAGATATTAATATTTAAAAAAAAATGTATCTAGACCGCGGGTGAATTTAGGTTCATATGGTAACGAAACAAGTTTCGAATTGTCAGTATCTCTACGAAAAGTCGTGGAATTGTACAGGGTTCTCTTAAATGTATGCTTCCTTATTAACGTATCTATTAAATGGACTGGGTAACCGTTATTCTTAGCTACATCCTTAATTGAATTTTCTCATGTTCAAACCTCTCTTTACTGAGGGGGAAACTTAACAAACGGTGAATTAGAAAATTGAAACTTACCATTTTATGTTGAAAAGGGTGATGTGAATCGTTGGGGATATATCTAAGAGTCGCGGTTTCTTTCTTATATATGTATATATCAAATTCTAACTTATTTTCACTATTTCTAATAATTAATACATCTAAAAATGGTAGCTGTATTGTGTTCCATTTCATATGTAAATTTTGTGGTAGGGAAATGGTTTTTTAATTCAGCAACAAAATTATCTAAACTAATTGCTTTTGTATCAAATACCGCGAATATATCGTCCACGTACCTGAACCAGACTCTAGGGAAACACTGGAATTTATCTTTTGCTTCTGTCTTAAATTTACTCATAAAAAGATTTGCAATGCAAAGAACAACCTTTAAGCAAAATTCGACTTTATTCATCTCCTTCAAGAGTGATTCATTCCAACGCTTCTATGCCTTTCTTATAGAACGATTTGTCCAACCCTTCACAACATTTCAGTTTCGATGATTCTTTGGAACCATAGCTCTTTCCGGCCAGCATTTTTTTGAGATTTGCGAAAAGTATTAGTCGCTGGGGGCTAAATCTGGAGAATATGGTGTATTCGAAAGCAATTCAAAGTGCAATTCGTGTAATTTTGCCATTGTTGCGATCGATTTGTGACACGGTGCATTGTCTTGTGAAAGAGCATTTTTTTCTTCTTCATTTGGGGGTCATTTTTTCGCGATTTCGTCTTTAAAACGCACTAATAATGCTATGTAAAATTCATAATTGCTACTTTCTCCCTCTTCAAGATAGTCGATGAATTATACCATAAGCATCCCAAAATACGGACGCCATAACCTTCCCAGCCAACTTTTATGTCTTTGGTCGCTTTGGACGGCTTTCGCCGGTTGCTTCCCACTCAGCTGACTGCCGATTTGACTCTGGAGTGTAGTGATACATCCATGTTTCATCCAGAATCATCAACGCGTTGTTTTTGGTCAACAGTGAACCAATGCGGTAGCCACTTCGAACAGAGCTTTCTCATGGGCAAATGTTCATGCAGCCGAATTTGGACGACCAGAGCGTTCAGCATCATCGGTGTTTGTACTGCCGCGTTTAAAATCAGCAAACCACTTCTTTACCGTTTGTCTGGATGGAGCAAAGTCTAATAACACTTGTGAAGCCATCGCTTTGCTTGAACGGTATTTTTCTCATTAAAAAATGTTTTATCAACGCACGAAATTCAGATTTTTCCATTGTTTTGAAAATTACAAAGGTAGCATCATCCTACGAACTTGTTGAGTAATGTAGTGAGAGCTTATCCAGACTGTCGGAAGTTGTCGTTGTTTCAACGTCTTATGGTTACAGGTAACGGAGCGCACAATTTGAACAATATATGATTTTAATTATTGTATAAGGGTCTGTGATTTTTTTTTGGTAGTTTAAAAACTTCATTAACCAATTAAAAGAAACGAAAAACCTGTTTATTAATGGTAATCTAACGCAGAGGGGGGAGGGGGTTCTTTGACGCTTTGGCAATTGCACCAGCCGCGAAATCCGTTTACATACATTTTCGGCGGTATAAAAGTGTCCATTTTTTTTTGCGAATATCAGGTCCAAATTACGATACGCAGTTAATCCGAATATATGTATTATTCATGGCATATGCGTTCGATATATGCCCGTTAAATAAAAAATAAAACACATGGTCGAGATTTCGCTTCTGATGCGGTAGGTTGCCATGGCGACTGAGTATATTCTCGATTCGGCCACTTAAAAAATACGGATTCTGCATCGACTCAACGCAAATCTTATATTTATTGCCGCTGTTTCGGGAGTAGCTTGTCATATTCGGTATAAGCAGGAGATTATGTATTCTGAGGGAGCAGGAAACATTTTGACTGAAATTTATATGCCCTCTCCTTTTCCCTTCAACTTTCGAACGAATCGAGTTAGAAGTTTGGAACGGAATCGGGGCCACATTGTAATTCAAACTGGACTACTTTTTAATATCAACAAAAAACGTGTCTTAGTTATATTCATTTTCTAAAGATCAAAATATGTAACAATTGTTCTTTCTCCATATTTATTTTATCCGTTAATTACTAACACCTGAAGTCTATCGCTTAGACACTAACCCCCGTCTGTCAGACGTCTTCTTTTTTAAGATAATAGGATTATTCCGATTTCTTTTTAGGAAAGTATATGATTCAATAACATTATTAAACTATTTCTAAACTAGAATCAAGTCACTTTGTAGAAAATAAACGTTTTTTAATGATACTGTACAAAAAATACAGAAGTAGTGTATGAATAACGTCATATTTGCATTACCCAATAAAATTTCATTGCAATCTCAAAATATTTATTCTTATATAAAAAAATGCACAAAACCAACGAAAACGAAGAATTACTTGCCTTCAATTTCTGAATCAGTCTCGTGGTCGCTATGTATGGCATCTCTTTCATCATAGTCCTTATCAATGTCACTACAGTCATTATCTTCCTTCTTATACCATTTTAAAAGCTGTTCCTTATATCGGGGCTTATCTAATTTCACTTTTTTTGGAGTTGGCACTCCATATCCATTAAATGTCACATACACACTAACCCTACGTCTCTCAGACGGCACAGCACTTTGATACAAGACAGTACAAGACAGAACCGCAATTTTTTGGATTGCAGGCTTTTTAACGTAGATTGAAATTACATAAAGTTAGGACAACTAAATATGCCCAATTATCAAATTATAAGTTTGTTAAGTATATAAGATGCCGTCTGAGAGACGGAGGGTTAGTAATTAAGGGTTATGTCGCAAAATACAACAAATAAGACGAAAATTTGAGTACCCTTTTCAAATTATTGTATTTTTTTATGAAATTGCTCTCTTCAATTCGTGTAACATATGATGGGAGATGCCCTCAATTTAATTTGATTTCAGTAGTCCCGTGTCAGTTAGTGCTGTTGCACAACCTCCGCTATATGCAATAAGTTGAATACTGTGATATAATTTCATAAAAAAATTTGGCTTAATTTCATAAAAAAATATGTTTACTTATTAATAATGCATTTTTTTTCTATCACGTCCAATTTTTAGGTGGTCCAAACATACACAAAATCTTCGTAATTTGAATGAATTGAGGGCACTCCTAATGCGATGCTACCAGATCTTCTCAAAATTGCTTAACCTAGGGAAATTCTTTAGATAAATGACTTGATAACTTCAACTAAGACATCAAAGGTAGAAATTTCCCTTCACTCACCGCCTGTTCGTATATTTTGTTCATTCTAAATCCCTAGGTTTTTCCCACGTTTTCGTTAAAACGAAAGAAAAAAACAGATAGCACTTTGGGTATCAGGTAGCAACAAAAAAGTAGCAAAGTTATTGAGAAAAAATAAATCCGGCAACCCTGGATAAAATTTATTTACGTTCGTTCTAACCAAGGAGACTAGAACTAAGGAGACCGAACTCGTTCGATGTCATGGGCTCATATCTGTCCGCCTCCAGAAGGCGCTGTACTCGACGTGAATGTTTATGAATTTAAGATCCCATGTGAATGTTTATTAATTTAGGCTGTCAAAGCGTACATGCCGTTTGGCTTTAATAAAAATAAAATCCGAATGTTAAATAAATATGGTTCTAAAGTGCTGTGTTGCATTGTGTGATACAAGAAGAGTTCCGAAGCGTAAGAATAACCGGACATTATTTCAAATTACTGATGTATGTATGAAACGAAATATTTTCCTTTGTTGTATTGTTAACGTTGAAGCACGTAACACGAAATATAGAGACACCCAAAAAAACGTCATCAAAGTTGGCCAAGAAAAAAAAGACGTATTTCTATTCTTATTCGAATTTATAACCTTATTTACTTGTCAAAACTGTCACATCATATGACAGCCATTGTTTATCTTATAAATTGTGACAGTTACTTGTCAAAAGTTTGACACAATCGAAAAGCTTAGACATGACTGCTATTTCTATCTCTCTCGTTCATAGCCAGAGTTGATGATGTTTTTTTTGGATGTCTCCATATTTTGAGTACATTTTCATAATGGTAATTACGAAAATTTGTAATTGCAAAGATAAGAACAAATTAACGACAAATATCGAGCGTCTGCCACATGTATTCGCACCACGGACATACATATTACTCTAACGCATACAAATTAGTACAGAACGACACTGATTACAGCGCCTCTGCAGGCGGACATATTCGAGCCCGTCATGTCAAATATGACAGTTCTTGTTTCGGTTATATCAAAACTATTGTTGCGCCTCTATACGAAACTAATTCTTATATATTTTTTCTATGTCGGCGACGCAGCCAACGCTGGCGATTAACCTCAAAAGTGAGAGGTTTTTTTTCTCCGTCTCGCAAGGGCGACACCGGCACCGTGTCACCATAATGCGTCCTCGTTTTGGTCAATTAACCTGCTTCGAGAGTGACGCTAGCTATATAAAAGCGTGTTAGACTTGAGCCGGGGACGTTTTATTAATTTGAAAAAATGAGCCGCCCTTATGGAGTCCGGTCAGATGGCTTCGTCATAGCTCATTCGCAGCACAGCTCCTCCGATTTATTGAAACTACGACTGGCGTCGATATGTTGACTAAGTGTCGTTTGTCGTTAACTTTGAGGCTCTTCTTAAGGTTCCCAGAGAAGAAAATTTACGCAAATTTAATTTTTACATACGCTCGTTTCCGCCTATTCGAATTAAAGCTTTTAAAAATCGCCATTTTTATGCTTTATCAAATTGAGCTCTAAAATTTTTCCTTTTTAAGATATCTACCCGCTTGAGGCGGCATTTTGAAGAGGAAAGATGGCAGTTTTAGTGTCAGCATCAAAAATTCGATCAGTCAATACCTCCGAATAATGGCAGCGTGTTAAAATTACGTGTTTTTTACTTGTTTTTTTTTTTTGTGAATTTTAATCGACTCTAGCATCTTGACTGTTTGGAGTAAACATGTTACTCAGGAATTAAGTGTACATATCATAGACGAAACGAGCAGCTCACTCCTTATAAAAAAAAACTTTGCTTGAAGTTTCGAAATTGTTTAAAAATCGCATTATTCAAGTTATGAAAAGAACGTGTTGACCGCTAGATAACAATATGAAACTTACAGAATCTATAGTTCTTACCTTTAACTTCAAGTGACTGCACCGCTCGTTTTGTTATTTTCATGTTTAGTGAATTTGAAACTGTTTTTTTATGGCGAAAATTGAACTATTTTTTTTTATTTTTTCAAAATAATTGAAATCATTTTGTTTGGGGAAAAATCCCGTATATAATTTCCATTCTAAATTGAAAATAGGTACTTATACGAGGTAGGATAAGGATATATCAGTTTACTAACACTTTGTATGGAACTAAATACGCGTTTCTATACTGATCTTTACCCGTATAGGCTGTATCCTAGTCAACGTTGTTCTGACGAGCACCTGTCAAGTAAGAAGTGGGCGGAATCTACACTTCATTGGTCATTGCCGCTACTCTGATAGGGGGAAATATGTTACCAGACTCGACAGTCGACTATATAGAGTCATAATTCAATCATCAAAAAATCGATATTTTTAATAAATACCTCTTTCATAATCATGGCTTTCTGGAGGCATTTCGAAACGGATAAAAATAACGTAGCTTCAGAAATAACCAGCGAAAATGTCGAAACGGTCGAGTACGATGAATTTAAAAATACAGACTTACATTGTCAAAGTCAGCGTATTTTTTTAAACATAAACTAATCTAAACTAAAGAAAGTCCCTCAAAGTTACAGCAAAATCTAAAATTCTCCTTCTTCATCGTATTTCGAACTTGACGCCTCAATAAGTTGAATTTTACGTATGCAGGACAAAACTACCGCCATACATACTTGTCCCCACGCTATATACACACAATACACGTTGAGGTACACGCTTTCCATTGAAAAGTGCACAGCTTTATTGCCTGTTTTTCCGGTGGTAGCGTCGAGTACGAGCCGGAATACGTAATGCACGTGGTAGCGGCGCGACAAACTCATAGGGGCGAGAGGGGCAAGTACTGGTCAGATATATTTTCTAAAATTGCTAAGCTCACTATATAAATGTTACTTCATACTTCAGTAAACTTGAGTTCGTGACGTTCTTAGAAAGCTAGTTTGGAAATCTTAAAAAAAAAATACATAGATATAAATTTATAAGTTAGCATTAAAATAAGGCGTTTAAAATTGCTGGAAAAATAATTATAAATTAAGACAACTTTATGTACTACTGTTCTTAAGAAAATTTTGAAGAGCCGGCAACAGCGATCCAACAGCTAAACAACGACCAACGAGGTATAGTGACCCGATTAGAGTATTTTGCATTGCATCGAATACGTTGGTTAGCTATTTATGTGGTCCACTGTGTCGTTAAAATGATTTACGACATTCTTGTTTCCGCTAGAAGGCTCTCTAGTTTCCGCCAGTGAAGTGTTTGTGTTTATTTCAGCTAGGTTTGTTTTAACTTTTCTGAACAGGTTAAGGTGAATAGGCTAGGTTAACTTTTCAGAATAACGAGTAAGTTTTATAAATATAATTTATTAGTAATTAATTAGTATGGCGTTTTGGAGACCATTTGAAACGACAGTTCGAGATGATCTATCGCGGGAACCTAATAATTTGGTGCCACGTCAAATGAATTGATAATAAATGATACTTATGATAGGGCCGAATTTAAAAACAAAGATTTACATGTTCAGTGTCAGCGCGTTGTTTTAAATATGTACGCGTGTTTGAAAAAAGAAAATTCTGAAATGTCAGATAATGTGGTTATCGCGAGAATTCATGAATTAACCAAAATCGGCTTGACGACAATTTATAAAGTAATTAAATTAGGCACTTCTAATATTAGGCAATGTTAATATTAAATATTATGAGTTTTGTATGCATGCTAATTTTAATCTCCTATACTGATTTGAATGAAAAAAATTATTTCACAATTTTCGAATTTATAAAAGATATATGCACGCCATTGCGCGGCGTTAGCCATCAAAGGAATTAAAAATATATCTCTTCACATTCACTTTAGAGGGACTATAATAACCCCTTTATCTAGCTACGCCTCTGGTACGCGTCTGATTATACATATGTATAATAATAATGAATCTGGCCAACCGGTCACATTTCGGTGTGTTGTAAATATAACTGCCGCGCGTGTTGTCGCGCGTACCATATGCCCCGTAAGTGTCACCCCCATTATGCCCTGATGTGATTAAAGCGTGAATATTGCACAGAGCGTTAATAAACTTCCGAACTTCCGCCCATTACAGCACATTCGTTAACTGAATTCGTGCCCTAACGCAACTTCACTTGTTACAAATATTTTAGCGTTTGCGTTTGTAAAAAATGGCGTTGTCACTGATGGCCACGGAGGTAATTACTGGCGTTAGTTGGATGTCCAGGCTAAATTAAGTTATCGACAGTTTTTAGCATTTACTCCAACATGACCCACCCCACTCGCCTCCAGTTCCACACCGCCTTCTCTTGCATAAGGGACAATCCGCTTCAACCGGATCAAGAGCTACGACTAAAAAAATCGACCAATGGCTCATTTTAAAGCTTAGAGCGTTTACTTTCAAATGTCGAGTGCGCCTTTGAAAAATCCAATATGGCGGCTCCAAAATGGCGACCGGAAGCCGGAGAAAAATCGAGTGTCCAGAAAAAAAAGCTTGTAAAAATAAAAATTCGCAAGCGATCGGATCGTTTATTGGCTCAAATTGTAGCTGATGGATGCCCCTAAAAAGCTGGTGTAGCAGGTTGACATAATCCAACATGGCGGCTCCAAAATGGCGGTCAAAAACACTATATGGTGGCCGAATTCTTTAACATTAACCGATTTGCACCAAATTTGATATACGAGGGTATTGGGGACCACTGATCATGAATCCGAGGTGAGACTTGCCAAACTCAAGATGGCGGATTCAAAATGGCTAACGAAGTTTCTGAAAATCAACCGACTTCTACCAAATTTATTATACGGGGGATTTTGGGGTCACCGATTACGAATCCGAAGTTCGATTTTCAAAGTCCAAGATATCTAACCCGATATAGTGGATTGGGTCCACTATCTTGAATTTTAAAAATATGAGATTCGTAATCAGCAACCCAATTTTTAAATAATTTGTCCACCATCTTGAATTTGGCAAATCTAATCGGAATCCTCGCATTCGTGATCAGCTACCTTAAAAACCTCTGTATACCAAATTTGAAACAAATTGGTTGATTTTTAAAAATTCGGCCACCATATTGGATTTTTGACCGCCATATTGGATCTGCCATGTTGGATTTTGTCAACCTACCACGCCAGCTTTTTATGGGCATCCATCAGCTACAATTTGAGCCAAAAAATGACCCAATCGGTTGCAAATTTTTATTTTTAGAAGCTTTTTGCTAGACACTTCTATTTCTTCGGCTTCCGGCCGCCATATTGGATTTTTTCAAAGGCGCACTCGGTATTTGAAAGTAGACGCTCTAAGCTTTAAAATGTTACTAAATACATTTTGGAAATTCTCAACAAAACGGTATTATCGTAACATTAGGCATTCATTTTATAATAATTGGATCTTGCATAAGAAAATGCATTTGATTGAAGGGTTCTGACTGTTTGAGAGGAAAATCTTGAGAGAGAAACGTTGAATTCATCAGGAGATGCCCGTAAAGAAAAAGACGTATTCATAGTTTCGTTTCAGAATAAATATACCGTGTAATTCATTCTAATTTCCATCCATTGTTGGATAATGGATTCAAAAGTTTGATATAACTTGCATGCCTCTAGGTTTACACGCTTTAAAATTCACAAAAGTTCATAAAAACGGAACTTTAAATAAACTTATAACTTCAGCTGCACGTTGCCTTCATTTATGGTAAATACAGCGGATATAAAAAGCACAGTACAAATGCAAAGTTAAAATTAGATTACATTGGACTTGTATTTACATTTGATATAAAAAAGTTTTATTTAGGATAAATAATGTTTATGAAACTTGACAATAATCGTTCTGTTATTGAATAGTATTAATGGTAATTAAAAATTAGAGTAGAATCTTAATTGTAAATATCCAACCATAAAATAACCTCAAACAAAAAACCATGGTACTGAGCGTGTTTTATAAATGACAATTTGACACAAGCTACTGTGTTAAATATATTTACAAATATTACAAGTGAATGTGCTGTTGACTGAACTGCTTCTGCTGCTTCAGTCATGGGTAGTCTTCCAATATTTCATCGATATTTATGTTATAATAGTAATTTTTCTTGAATTAGCATTTCTTGAATCTACACTGACAATTTCTTACGGTGTAGTAGCAGTAACAACTGACTCCATTTTTTTCGTCTGTTTGTATCTTCTTCAGACCATGCTCCTCATCAAATTTCTTCTGCAGGAGAACATTCTGAAACAATAAAGAGGAACATAAATTGGACAGGTTCAATATCAGCGAACTTAGTTCTGTTTAGTTTAAATAAGACCTGATTTGATTGCAAAATAAATTGTGAAAAAAGTTGTGGCTAGACATATAAAGGAAATTTTTTTGAAATTTTTTTGCCACTGGGTTCTAAGGAACATTCAGAGAGTTAACTATAACCAATTCACTCTCACTTAACAATATACATTCTAACCATTACAAGTATTTCACCAGCGGATTTCTTTACCAACTAATGTTACTTGTGTTGCCTAGTTTAAATTGTTTTAAGATTAAATTGTATTTATTATATGTTATATGCACCTTTAACTATTGTTTTAAAGAACAAAGTATGAATTATTTTGATCCTATCGAATACATGATTATTGAAATGTATTTTGTTGTTATTGAAATGTGTTTTGTTGTTTTAGTCTTTTTGTAGCGAATACCATGCTATAAATTTCACCTTGTTTTAGATTCTCCCAGTATGCGAATAAAAATATAAAAACGAAACAACCCTATTTTCCGGCTTTTCCTGCTAGCCGTCTGGTCGGTTACATAGTCTAGACAAACTGCACAATACCGATATACCGTAATGAACTACATCGGAGTGTAAGCCATGCGAAATTGTTTATTTGTAAACAAGGACGCCTCTAAGTTTTGCGCAAAGTTTCACGAACGGGTATTCGCCTCAATTCTGCCCTGGGATTCACCGAAGATGTACGGCCGCCATTTTTTTTATTGCGGCTTCGCTCTCGCCGCATTAACTCGACTTAGCATCACTCAATGCATGCTGGCACAGGTTATTTATCTTTGTTAGTGTTGCAATGTTGCTAGTAAAATACAACGTTTTTACGGACTTGAAAAATTACGTTAGGGTAGAACAAGGTAAACTACGTTTGTGTGAACGTAAATTGTCTTAGTAAAAGTGGCACCGATTTTGAGAAAATAGTTTTTAAAATTTTAAAATAAATCGTTTGACGGTCACTGATTTAATCCGGCTTACAAATAGATAGGAGAGGTGTGGCCATTAAATAACCGAACTGATGCTGCTACCAGCGCGCTGCGAGCGTGTCGCGAAAAGTTTGAACAGAACTGTGTCTGGTGATACTTTCCCCACCCTGAGCTCGCTGGACAAGCCAGTGGGTCGCTCAGTTTGACTGTAGCAGTCGTTTGAATTAGTTTACGCACCAGTGATGCGTCGAAAAAATGTTAAGTGTTTAGATGAAGCAACGGGTTAATCTCAAGTTTCTTGTTAAACTGGGGAAAACATTTACAGAAACTTATGCAATGTTAAAAGAAGTGTACGGGAATGAATGTTTAACCCGCACACAAGTTTTTAAATGGTTTTAACGGTTTAAAGAGGGACATGAAACCACCGAAGACGATCCGCGCCCCGGACGACCCTCAACATCAAAAACGGACGAAAACATTGAAAAAATTGGTAAATTAATCCGCGAGGATCGTCGTCTAATGATGCGAGGGCTTGCTGAAATAACAGGAATTGACAAAGAATATGTTCGCCAGATTTTGCATGAATCGTTCAACATGCACAAAGTTTGCACAAAAATGGTGCCAAAATTCCTCACTCCCAAGTAAAAGGAATCAATAATGAACATTTCCGCTGACATTCTAAACTGATCCAGACTTATTAGACACGGTGATTACTTGTGATGACAAGATGCGAAAGTGTGGAAGCAGTTAAAGCAAAAGCAACGGAGGTTCTGAACCAGCTGACAGAAGCAGACTGCCAGCACTGCTTTCAACAATGAAAAAGTCGTATGGAGCAATGTAGAGATCGCCAAGGAGAGTACACGGAAGGTGAAAAATTTGCAACTGTAATTGGTAACGACTAAAAAGTGTTATGACAGCAGTTTGGTTAATTAATAGCCACACCTAGTATAGTGACGCGGAGTTGACATACTTAATGCTAGCGTTATTTCATGTGAGCTCCAGCCTGTGGTTTTAAAACTGTTGTCAGTTACAAATCTGTGGCAATTACTTTACGGTATACATAGCTTAATACTTTTTCTCCGATAAATGGTTACCAAAATATGCTATAGTTTTGATCCTGTAATTTGTCATGGTCTGAAAACTTCCTGTATACTATAAAATAATTCGGCGTCGTTGTATATTGGCACTGTAACTCTACCACGGGTCACACAAATGAATTTTGTTAAGCAGACATTTTTATCATTAATGTATCTAAGGAAAGGGTGGCAGTCCCAATAGGTAACCCTGTGGCACTCCACATTGAAAAAATAAAATAATAATATTTAGCAATTGCTTGCTTATTCGAATGATACTACTGAATAAATTGAACCCTTCATTTATATAATTCTGACCTCAAAACTTTCGTAGGTTCTAGTTCGGTTAGAAAAAATATCACACCAGACTAACACTTTTGAGTAATTTGTGTTCTAAACAGAGTAGTTAACTCTTGTTGAGTGCAACTTCTGAAACGCGAAGCAGAAGTAACTTTTAAATCGTATTAGGCGGCCCCTAAATCATCTAGGTGAGAAGGATATTTACTGCGAAGTAGACACTTCGGATGTAATACACTTATTTTCGAAGTTTATCTCTAGCCCAGAAGTCTGCATTAGTGAGATAACGCTGATAATTACAGGCGACTGTTTTCTTAATCATTTCGCAAACTACGAATCTGCGCCATGCCTACGCTTAATCGATAACGAATGGATTACTGGTGAGTTTCAGCGCGCAACGGGTTATATAGTATAAAGGCTGATATACGGGGTGTCCGTAAATTACACCTACAATATATCTACGATATATCTAATAGTTACGTTAGCAGTGGCGGTGCGTGATATTTCAGTTAGCCATATCTTGAAAACGACGCATGGGACCCACTTCACTTTTTAGGTGATGACTATACACCTCTTACAGAAAGGATTTATAGTGAAAAACCCGTCAGCAAAGTTTGCGAAAAAATTTTCAAAAACACTGGAGCACTCCCTGGGTTCTCAGTAACGCTCTGTTGAATATTTGCAGTATATTTTTTTTCATAATCTAGAAACAAATATAAGGAGACGTTTTTCGATTTGTTACAAAATATTTTTTGTTTCAAAAAGTTATGGCCATTTTAATTTTGGGAAACGAAATGTTCCTATAAAATTGAAATTAAAATGGCCATAACTTTTTGAAAAAAAAAAAAAAAAAAATTGCAACAAATCGAAAAACGTCTCCTTATATTTGTTTCTAGATTATGAAAAAAAATATACTGCAAATATCCCACAGAGCGTTACTGAGAACCCAGGGAGTGCTCCAGTGTTTTTGAAAATTTTTTCGCAAACTTTGCTGACGGTTTTTTCACTATAAATCCTTTCTGTAAGAGGTGTATAGTCATCACCAAAAAAGTGAAGTGGGCCCCATGCGTCGTTTTCAAGATATGGCTAACTGAAATATCACGCACCGCCACTGCACGTTAGAGTAAAGAAACAATCAAAAAGGGTTAGATCAGGTGACCTTGGTGGCCACCTGTTGCAGCTCACGATTCCGAAAAAAATGTTTCGGACAAACCCCACGTATTTCAAGATGCTGAATCTGGATTTACAATAAAAATTTGAATTTCCATTTGAAAAAAAAAAAGTAACTCCCCAAGTAGCCCCATCCCAAGAGAAGTGGAGGAGTAAAAATGTGTGAGTAAACAAATGAAAACCAGAATCCAAAAATGCAATTAAAATGGGGATTCAACAGAATTTTCGAACACATCGGTATACGGGGTGTGGCTATTAAATAACCGAACCGATGCTGCTACCAGCGCGCTGCGAGCCTGTCGCGACAAGTTTGAACAGAACTGTGTCTGGTGATACTTTCCCCACCCTGAGCTCGCTGGACAAGCCAGTGGGTCGCTTAGTTTGACTGTAGCAGTCGTTTGAACCAGTGAAGCGACAAAAAAATATTAAGTGTTCAGATGGAGCAACGGGTTAATCTCAAGTCTCTTGTTAAACTGGGAAAAACTTTTACAGAAGCTTATGCAATGTTAAAAGAAGTGTACGGGAATTAATTTTTATACTGCATACAAGTTTTTGAATGGTTTAAACGGTTTAAAGAGGGACGTGAAACGACCGAAGACGATCCGAGTCCCGGATGGCCCTCAACGTCAAAAACGGACGAAAACGCTGAAACAATTGGTAAATTAATCCGCAAAGCTCATCGTCTAAGCATCCAAGGGCTTGCTGAAATAACAGAAATCGACAAAGAATGTGTTCGCCAGATTTTGCATCAATAATTCAACATGCGTCAAAACTCCTCACTTCCGAGCAAAAGGAATCAAGGATGAACATTTGCGCTGACATCCTAAACAACATTGACACTGATCCAGGCTTGTTAGACACGGTGACACTGATGGGGACAAAATTGAAGAAAGTGAAAGTGGTTAAGTGCAAATGCGATGAGGATCTGAACCAGCTGACAGAATCGGACTTCCAGCATTGATTTCAACAATGTAAAAGTCGTATGGAACGGTGTAGAGATCGCCAAGGGGAGTACATTGAAGGCGAAAAAGTTGCTACTGTAATTGGGAACGAATAAAAAGTGTTATGACGGCAGTTCGGTTATTTAATAACCACACCTCGTAAGTGTAGTTCCATTTACACACACTAGGAGGGAGATACCTTCTAGGTATCACTAAGTGTTTTTTACCAATTTCTACAGTCGTGGTTTGGAGGTGGAGTATGGGAGTTTCAAAACCACCGCACGACTCCACTTTAATTAACCCTCTTGTCCTAGCATTATTCCGTGGTATTCCCCGACAATGTAGCGCGCGGGTTGCCCCGAGACCGAATAAAAACATCGCAATGAGAGTACCGACACAATGGCCTACCTCAGACGAACGATGTACAATGCGGACGGGCTTTATGGCCTTATTGATGCCTTAATTGCGAAACGGAAGCCTCCGAACCGGCTTATCTGCTGTTTTCCACTCGCAATTCGGGTCTGGATATGGTGGGCGCTCCGGCTATGTACGCTTTAAGCGCGGCGCTCTAAGTGTGTTCCGTGATATGAATGGTGCAGTATATATCGCTACGGGTCGCCGTGCATAATGAATAATGGTTGCGGTATCCGCCATGAAATACCGGGGTGGAACGACGTGAGGCGTGTTCTGGGGAATGTATGCCGGATTTCGTAGTGAATACATCGCCGGATCTCATTAGCTTCCGATGTTATTTTATATTAGAGGTTATTAACGGCATCGATTATTCTGTGTATTTAGGTGATTCCGCGAGGTACCTTCTTCGACGTGTGTCCCTCTAGTGTAATTAGCAAAGACTCTAAGTCGCCGAGCGAAGCAGGATCGTATCAGGGGGAACACGGCATTGTATGTGAATAGTATATACAAACCATATAATAATAATTTAAAACAAGCAATTTCAACACTGCGAATTATAGACCGTCTGTGTCTGACATACGAGAGGCCCGAAATGGGTAGTGTTGTGCGTTTGCAATATCATATCATTCATAATACCACATTGCAATAAAATCAGTTTAGATTTAGAATCACGCTCCGACGAGAATGCTCGCGCTGTGGCATTTCGTCTACTGTAGGTATATACCGAGTGTTTCGTTACGCGTATCAGTGTCATTGTACTTTTTGTGGAAGGACTATACATTAATTATTATATGTAATTATAATTAAATGTAATTATTAATATATCCGATTTATTAGATATCCGAATTATTGGAACTGTTGGGCAAGGCTATTATTAGGCATGGTTATTCACATGTCTTGTTACTTTAGATTTATCTGAAGTTTATTTATAGTTCTTCCACAAAAAGTACAAAATACGTCATTTCCCCTAATACGTACATCCCCATAAAAAGTCAGGATGATTACTGTCAATCCATGTTTAAATTAGATCTTGTCTATTTTTGCGTTCTTTTAGCATGTTCAATCCGCCCTTATGTTGTCCAAGCACTCTAAGTTGCTATGACATTGATAAGCGTAACGAAACACTTGTTATATACATGTAGTAGAATCACTCAAAGAATGCAGAGGATTTTTTTTTTTTTAATTTTTTTTAAGCAATTTTTTAAATTTTGCAAATTTGACTATTTGCAAAATCCATTAAATTTTTTAAGAACTTTTTATTCTTGACAATTTTTTGTAAAAGTGCATCATTTTCCAATAAAATATTCAGAAATTAAATACATTCCACACATTCATGAGGTTAACTACCAATTTTTGACATTTTTACAAAAAAAGAAATATGGGACTTCTATCTAGAATTGTACAAGAAACTCAAAAAATGGCAAACAAAATAGGGGTTGCCATTTAAAATATTAGGGGTAGGTGCCCTGGAGGTTAGGGGGGTTGAAAGTAATTCGACAACAAATGCCTCAAAAGTTGCCCCCATTGATATGTAAATTGTCGTGTTTCGTCAAATTTTGATATTGTCATTAGTTTAGGCAATATTAAATGATGTTCATTTTCAAATTGACACCGTGTATATACATCGCGTCAAAAAAGGTAGTCGCGTAGAAAACGTTATAAAACTGGCCTAAATTAATATTTTTCCAAATCTCAAAAGTCTCACAAACTTGAAGAGATTTATGATTTTTCTAGCCCAACAAGGTCAATATCGTATATTAAACAAATAAATGGCGTCATTTTTTGCAAAAAAATTATTAAGGGCTTGCAAAAAAATTGCGATCGTTAATTACTCGAAAAGTCATTAACGGATCGAGCTGAAATTTTTGTTGTAACTTCATACTACAAATAGCAGTCCCTCCAAGGAATTGATCATGATCATAGTCGCCCTACTTTCGAAGTAAAAAAATAGTGAAAAAAAAAGCACTTTTTCAACTTCAGCAGTCATTTGCAAGTTAACAATAGCACTTGGAGACTTCGGGTTGAGCTTAAAATTTTGGTAATTCAATAGGCTACAACTTCTTAAATGCATATGCTATATAAAATATGCCAAGAAACGAAGATATAAGCGAAAATGTGAAAAAAAGACTTTTTTTTCACAAATTGTTAATTTAAAAAATTAGCGGACCGCTTCAGCTCTACGGACTCCGCGCATTGTGTTCTACGCAAAAAAAAAATATATATAGGAAAACGTCAAAACTAGCCCTATATGTGTCAAGAACACATAAAAATCTCTGCCTACTGGACTATATTCACAACCATCAAAATCGCTTGACCTGTTTTGCCACTAGATTCACAAGTGCTTTTCAACAAGGAACTTTTCAAGGTCACTGGCGTCTGGGTCACAGTCACGGTTTTTGTATCAATACAACGGAGGCGATTCAAACGGTGTCTAACAACAGTAACGTTGTTATTTATCGAGGGCAGTTGAAGGAACTACTCCCTCGGCATATGGCAGCGAAATCGAAGATGTCACGCGCGCGCGACGTCGAACCCGGCCCGATTCTGATTTATGGGCCGGTCGAGGGCCCGGTCACGGCCCAGTCACGGCGCGGAAGTGACGAGAGGTCGCCCAACGTCGCTATGAATTATGATGTCCGTGCCTACGCTAGGCGCGGCATGTAACGTCTCACCTAAAATCATTACTCTCGAGTCTGGAGGATACGGGGGTCGGATCGTATGTGGAGGTGATTAATTGCGGCGGGGAGGGACGGGGAGGGCAAGTGCGTGGTTGGCGAGAACTGATTTTCGCTCCGGGAAATATCATTCGGCCTAAATCGAGGCGAGGGAGATCGAGGAAAAATATGGATCTGGTGAAGTGCGTCATTTCCCGTTGGCTACGAAGGTGGCTCGTTAAGTACTCATAGTCCAATCAACGGGGAGAAAACTGGTCACTAATTGTTATCAGCAAACAAAAAATATGGCCGTATAGAGAAAAAAATTCTAAGATAGCGTTTTTTTGCTTACTCGAGTTTTAATGGCGAACATAACCAAAAACATTTCGCAAAAAGTAAAAAAAAAAGTTTTTTTTTTGCAAATTGCAACGGTCAAAAAATGTAAAATCAAAATTAAAAAAGTTATTCGAAAAAAACGGTGCGAAAAAGTTATAACAATTTTACAACGCATTTTTTTATGTAAAAATTAAATAAAAGCGATTTAAAATCATGAAAGTACAAGTATTAGGGAATAAAATGCCAATTTTTGAAAACATCTTTTTTTTTTAATCGTTATAACTCGAAAAAATAAAACTTTTTTAAATTTAAAGATCTTCAGTAGTGATTCAAATTTAACTCTTCCCCGATCAGTCTTGTCGTCAACCGACGATGTGAACGCACAAGATCCCATATTCTATCGACATTTTCATCGGTTCTTGAAGACCTTCCGCTGCGTGGTTCATCTTCAATCGACTCTCTTCCTTCTGAGAATGCCTTAAACCACCGAAAAAACGGGGCTCTTGAAAAAACACTCCTCCGTAGTCGTGTTGAAGTTTTGCAAAAGTATCCGTTGCGCTGTGTCCAAGTCCTGCAAGCAAAACCTGATAGCACACCATTGCTCAAAATTAATGTCACTCATTTTTAAAACGCACTAAAAAAAAAACGGTTTACGAAAACAGTCACAAAGAACAAAGAAATGATTGTAACAAGTTCAAACTTGTACTGAAGGTGCATTAACCTACCTAATAGGTTAACCTACCGCCCTTCCAAGTCCCGTCTCCGAAGTATTGCTAGATCGGGCGCTACATTGCCAGTCTCATTATTTAATTTACACACCTCGTATTTAACCGTACCTCAAAAACAGTTTCACACTATCGAAGAACTTTGTGATGCTGTTAAAGGTACTTATGCTAACACAACCCCCAACAATATAAAAATAAAGCAGCATAATTCCAAAACATACTAATAATTATATATTTATTCAACAAAATAAGTATTATTTCATTAGTTTTTCGATAGGCCGCTAGATTCATTATGTATGTTCTATTTAGATAGTATTTCTTGTATTTTGATTTAAAATCCAATTGAGTTGTGGGTTAAGTCCTATCGCGTCGCTTACGTTTAACCACGGAAGAAATCATAGCCCCCTAAATAGAATTGTCGCCACGCGCCACTGCTTTCGATATTCGTCGAAACGTCCAGCCGAACGGTTCAATTTAACCCCGCCGGATCTCGGCGTCCTCGGTCCCAGACGGCCTCACATAACGCCAAGGGTAAAAAAGGAAACGACTTCGTTTACCGCAAGTCGAGCCAGAACTCTTGGAGGCAGTTGACAGGGCTTCCTGGGGGGTGAAATATGCCCCGATGGATGGTATTTCCCTCGCGGCACGAGAGAGGAATGGTTAAGGGGGGGCACTTATCCGTGTAATTCGATGTGAGTTTAATTTTGAAAAAAGCGGCAACGAACTCGCAAGAAGCGGTTTACGTACTGGCAAGCCATTACACACAGCCTGTAATGACTGTGCCATAATAATGGCGCATTTAATGGTGCGAGCTGGACAATTGGTTTTGTGGGAAAATGTAAAAAATACAATTATTACTCTTGTTAGATCTCGTCAGTGTGACACTGATATGGACTTCAGCTGGAGTCTTGTTATTATTGACTCTAAAGGGGGCACTCTGGTCCACTCAGAGTCGTGACACTTGCTTTGCCCGGAAAGTAGTCCTGTGCCACGACTTTTATTTATGTAACTAGCTCTCTTCTTCTCAGGGCATACTGTACCCCAGATTAGTGGTTAATAAATATTATTCAATTTGGTGGTAACAAAGAGCAAAAAGACTAGATAGTAGATTTTTCTCGTTCCCCGGGGCTAGGACAATTAAAACACAGTGTTTTAAACACCAATAGACACCGTTTACTAAGACGAAACAGCACAGTCAGTTACAGGGGGTGTAATTCGGCCTTAACACCGATACGAAATACTCAAAAAAAACCTTAACTATGTAACCTTAACAAAAGAAAACCACAAAATATATCAGCGTACTCTCCGCAGGTAGCTACCGTTGGTTTACATTTATATACAAAAATGTTATAGGGCCGTAAAAGTAATAAATTACCAAACTATATATAGACTGCGATGTAAAATAACAATATTATATTATACCGCGAAGTAAATTTCGATCGGAATGACACACTCACGTGACTGGAACAGTTGTTGTAATAAAAAAAAGGAATTATAAAAAGGGGTGCCTCCGTAGTTCGAGTTCAATCCTCTGCAAGGGGGACGTACAGCAAGCCTTGCACTGGGTTTCTACTTCGGGGGTGTAGGACTCGAACCAAGCGCTCGAAACTTGGCACAACAGCTCCACACTCTGGAGATCGTCAACTTAGAACTCCTAACAAGGAACCTGTACTCAGGAACCCGTACCAAGGACCAATGACCCGTACCAAGGAACCCTCACCAAGGACCCTAAAGAAAAAGTGGTTGTACACGACGAAGGCACTCTAAGTGGTCAGAACTTAACCCCAAAACTACGTATGTAAAGTCAGTGTAATAACACATAAGAAAACTAATTACCTCACTCTGAGGGCACGGCACTTCTCCACAAACACCCAGTACAGCAATATCAATAGGTGACGCGTCAAGGGGGGTAACGTGATTAGTGTAGATTCTGGTAACCTCAGAACTACGTTCACAACGTACAACTAGTCCGATGTTGGAAGACAATCCTCTAAAAAATTAATTACACGAAATAGGACTTCAGCCACATGGTAGCATATACAAAAAAAACACACAGAAATGGCTTCTTACCTGTAACTAATTTTATATCCTACAGAAATGTAGATTGAAACTCGACTCAACCAAACGAAAATATATGCCTCAACACAGCCAAGATTCAATTAACGGATCGAGCGTTTAAATCCCAATTAATGGATGCCAAAATGCAATTCTACGACTCGACGCGTGTAATAGCTAAAGGAAATGAAAAATTAATGGCCGTTGTTCATCCAAAATTCGACAGGATGACCATGGACTATAGAAAATCGGCCAGAGTGCGCACTGGCGAACCTGCAAGCATGGAATAACAGCGCCCTCGCGCGGAACTAATAAGCAATTAAATATCAGCAATTAGTGAAAGCCAGATACTCTACAGTAGCGCAAACTGAGCACGTAACAACACATCCGACGGCAAATAACGAAGAACGAGCGCGTCGGGTATATCCTTACCAGGAGAATATACTGTGGCATTATCTTTATGGTATGGCCCTCTAGTGTAGGGGAATGTCGTCAGGGTTGGGCCACTGTCTAGGTTGGGCCACGGCTACTTCTCGTATATGACATGTGCTGCCTCTGTGTTTATAGCGTGGAATTATTATTATCGATGACAGAAAACTTTTTTTAGAGCATTACTTGTCACGGAGATTGTCTGTAAAAAGTTTTGTGCCTTCGTCTTGTTTTCGGTAGTCCGAAAAGTTTTGTAATAACCGTGAAAAACGACTCAAAACTAGGACAAAAACGATGTTACCGCCGAAGTAAGTATATATTTCCATAATGAGGTTAACCATTAACAAGTTCCCAAAGGAAAAATTTTATTCCCTAACCTGTTTGCCTGTAGTGTTTAACGATTGAAAAAAACGCTTGTCGTCTAGGTTGGGCCACTCGTGTAGTCAGGGTTGGGCAACATCATTTTTTTCCGACATGTAAAATAACAGTCTTGAGCCAGTTTTTCGCACTGCAGAACATTAAAATAATTCATTGCCGCAATAAAAGTAATGTTTTATCAATAAAAAAAAATCGTTAATATAATGATAAATAATATACGATTTTAAGAATAAATTAAAAAACAAAATAAATCCAACAGAATAAAAATCATAACAGCAAAATAACAATAATAGAATAAAAATAATAATAATAACAAAATAACAATAACAATATAAAATTTAATTCAAAATTGAATATTGATTCTGATTAATGTTCTCATGAAGATGCCTCATCAAAATTATGTAGAATTGAATGAAAAACAATAAAAAGCAACATATTTGTTCATTAAAATATATTTTAGTACATATTTCGTCGATATTCACTAGTGGCCCAACACAGACTGCAATGACCCAACCTAGACTGCAATGACCCAACCTAGACTGCAATGGCCCTACCTAGACTACTTTTTTTTTTCGTTTTATCAATAACTTTTTTTATGACTAATGCGCAACAATTCGCCCTAATTAAAAGTTTCTTATGACTGTCCAAACTTTCAAATAATACGTCAACATTGAGAATATTCGAATATAAACAAAAGATATAGGACAAAGTTAAAAAGTGGCCCAACACCCTGACGACATTCCCCTACTTTAATGGGACCAGATATGTCCCGGAGGTCCGACAAGGTCGGCAACTATCAGTTGTCCTTCCTAAAGCACTATGTCTCTAAGTGAAACATATCGAGTTAAGCAATTTATCCTTACGCTTTGCCGATGTCGACGATTTTAATCTTGCGAGGATTATCGTCAAGGAGAACTTGACCCGTTCGTGTATGCGTGAATTGCAGCTAAATCGGTGAAAAGGGTAGTTCGGGTCTCTTCACCTCCACACAGCTCCGACTTTTATCGTTAATAATGGCTACCCTTTGATTTTACGCTCTGACTTGTCAGCTTTGACTTTATACCCTTTGCGTACCTTTTATACCTAAATAATTTGAATTATACGACCCTTTTCAATAGTTTGCCAGACTGTTCGGCATTGAAGGTAAATAGAACAGTAGTTAGAAATGTTTTGGGTTTAACAAAAAATATATCTTGTCAATTGTGATTAAATTCAGTCTGTGTATTTATCACTACATGAGACATTGAACATTGAGTTGTTGTTGAGTTGAGACATTTTTGTTTAGTATTATATTAATCACCACAAGGGAGTGATTTCATACTGAGATTTTCGAAGAATTAAAATAAATCCAAACCTTATCTGGTGACTATACCGAAGGGGGAGATGAAAAACAGATACATGGAACTATCTGGTATACAGATGGGTCTAAGAATGAACAAAGCACTGGATCGGTAATCAACTGAGACCCAGGGTGTGAAATCAGCATAAACCTGGCTAACTCAGCGACAGTGTTTCAGGCATAAATAATCCGCTGTGCCCAGGAAATGATCGGGCGATCATCACTGATAGCCAAGCAGCACTCAAAGCCCTGGAAGCTGTAGAAATACACTCTATATGGATTCGCTAGTACAACTGTTGGAACACAGCAACATCACTTTGAAATGGTTCAAAGGGCACCAGGGTCATAAAGAGAACGAAAGAGAGGATTGACTCGCAATGAGATAGAAGGTCCACTGATAGGGCCGGAACCCATCTGTGGTTTGACCTACTTGGCAGCCAGGGTGGCTATAAAGGACCTATTATCCTTGAATTACCAAATCTACTGCAGGTTGTTAGATAATTGTCTTATTCAATGCTCTTCTAAATATTAAGTAAACGTTTATTATTCCAGCAACGTGGCTACTAATTTTATGTCTGTCATTTAACGTTTAGAGTCATCAGCATTTCGTCTACTTTGGGAGTTTGAACCAAAGCAATTTTCAATTACACCAGGCTTGGATCGGGCAGACCCTGACAAACTTTAAATTAGCATTACCCCAGAATAGATTGGAGATGAGGCGTACTTCTAAGTAGCACTTAAAATATTAAGAAACGTAATTTAAAGTGGGCCTATAATATACAACAGTATATCCCACGCCTGAATTTACTAATTGGTCCTAAATCTCGGATACGATGTAAAGGTGTATTAATTTACAAGTTGATATCTCCAGTCGTTCTAGAGTTATCCTTGAAGACGGAGATAAAAAAAGATATACTAATAGACGGGTAGTTTTTTGTAACTTTAAGGGAAATTGAAATCATCAATTTATAGTGTCATCATTGTATAGTGTAAATTGGCTTAAAATCATCATTTTATAGTGTCCTGATTTGGAAGTGGAATTTTTTTTCTTATTATTTTTAGTGAACATATTTTTTAATTGTTTGAAGTCATTTGAGTCCTTTTAGTGCAAGAAAAAAATCAGGACACTATAAAATGATGATTTTAAGCCGTTTTAAGTCGTTTCACGGACAAAAAAATTGATTTTTCGCACTTTTGGGCATGACCCACCACTCAAAAAAATCTGAAAAAATTCGAGGTAGTAAAAAACAGTTAAAAATGTAACATATTAAAAATCTGAGCCTGAAGCTTATGATGACCTTGAATGAGCTTGAATGAGCTTGAAAAAAATGTTACATAAAATTAATCATATTTTCTGTACTCATGAATTTTTTCAGATTTTTTCGACAGTTAAAAACCGAGAAAAAAAATTAAACGTAAAAAACAGGGTTTTTTCCATACCTAGCTGAGAGGAAAATTTTTTGGACCTAAAATTCGGTCTACCTTTCATAATTAGCCCTAAGAAACACTTTCATCATGCGAAGAAAATAAAAAGGGTGTTTAATTTTCCTAATGTCGTTAAACTGTAACCGTTATTTGGAAGCTACGAGTTGACGTCGCAGAACAAATTGACACCATATTGACAAGGGAGTAGGGCATACACATCGAAAAAGTTAATCGGTTTTTGTTTTGACGCCCTTCTAATAGCTTCTGTCGTACTCTGACGGCTCAGGTCTCGATTTCGAATCATTGTCTAGACAATCTCACCTTGTCTAGAGCAGAAGTGTCGTTATATTTTTTGCGAAACCGGATTACCTTTACTTCAACTTAAATTCCACTTTAAGAATGAAGTCTAGTAAAAAACGTCTATGAATCAAATGTTAATAACAAATCAAATGTTAATAACGAAGTGGTATCACTATCTGATAAACTGTTGATTGCACAGTTTCCTGTGAAAATTAATATCATAACTTAAATGGGGAAGTTGAGAGTTCGGAGCAACTTACTCTGAGTCTCTAATCGAGATGCATCGGTGCCAAATTCCAACAAATACATAACGTTGCAATTATCGGATTGGAAGATGGCGCGCTCCACTTGAGTACAAAGGAAATTCGTTAAGTAATTCAATAACGCGACTGACGGTTTACGTTAGTCCAAAACGCCATGCTGACGCGATGCAAATTAGGTTTATAATTGAAAGAGAGATCGGCTGGAATCTGTAGGTTTCTTGAATTATTCAAAATCGCGAGTGGGATAGATAGGCGGTGAACCTTTTTTTTAATTAATGTATAGTGTTTATACAAAATTTGCCGTAAACTCCTGTGTAGTCCGATACCTAAGTAAAAGTAATAAAAGCAGAAAAGTGCTCAGTTTTTAAAAGAGTCCTGAATAAGGTTCTTGGCGCGATAATTAGGTAGAAATAGTAGAAATTGATTGTGTATGTTTTGGAAAAATCGGTATGTAGGAACCTTAGTAAAAAAATCGATACAAGTGCTGAAAACCGTTTTTTGCGGATTAAGGGACGAAAAATATTTTTTTCGTAAAACAAAAAATAGAGCGCTTGAAAAAACGGAAAAAAATGAGTCTTTGGTCATCAAATTCGGTTCAGAAGTTTTTGCCCAAAAAAAAACCGATGAAAAATGCCCATTTTTTGAAATCGAATTACAAAGGTTCTAATGGTCGCAGAAACGTTTGCTTTGGCTTAAATTGTAGCTTTTGATCGTGCCCATCTGCAGTAAAAATTTCATGCAAAATAATAATAAGTTTTTGCATAAATCGAAAAAAACTAAAAAAAGGGTCCTTTCGAAAAACGCCTTGACAAGCCGAAAAATGGTCGTAGCTTTTCCTCGGTCTAAATTACTTGCCATTAATCAGCTGAAAAACGCGTTTGAAATTCAAGCGTCGCGTTGCCTCGAGCGCTCGGATAAGCGAGTGAAGGGAGTGGACGCGTGGTGGGAAGCTTCTCCCGCCACAGGCTTCTGTCAGCGCGTCTGCGGCGGGAGAGGCTTCCCCCACCACGCGTCCACTCGATTACCCGAGCGCTCGAAGCAACGCGACGCTTGATTTTCAAAGGCGTTTTTCAGCCGATTGAATGAACCTCTCCCACAAGTCACGACAATGGATTTGTAGGGAATTTAATGACGAGTAATTTAAGCCCAGGAAAAATGATCTACGACCATTTTCGGGTTGTTGCCTTTTTTTTTTTTTTTTCGATTTATGTAAAAACTTAAAAATCTTATTATTTCTGCATGCAATTTTTACTGCAGATAAAAGCGATCAAAAACTACAATTTAAGCCAAAGCAGAAGTCTCTGCGACCATTAAAACCCTTGTAATTCGATTTCAAAAAATGGTCATTTTTTATATGTCTTTATTTTTTGTGCAAAAACTTCTGTACCGATTTTGATCACCAAAAACTCATTATTTTCGTTTTTTCAGGCGCTACAACGTGATATTTTTTGTTTTACGAAAAACATTATTTTTCGTCCCTTAATCCGCAAAAAAAAAAACTGTTTTCGGCACATATCGATTTTTTTACTAAGGTTCCTACATACCCGATTTTATCCAAAACATACACAATCAATTTCTACAATTTTTTAACTAATTATCGCGCCGAAAACCTTATTCAGGACTCTTTCAAAAAATACACTATCTAGCCCTGGACTATAATGCTTTTTAAATAAAGAAGATTGATCTCCCAAAAGATTAAGTCTTGAGGAAGATCAATAATTATTCTTTTTTTACTTTTATTTTGTTTTTTTTTTTATGAAGTCAAACATTTTTCCTTGCGTTTCATCTCTACTTCTTGTGTTACTTTTCTTTGCCTCCAGATTTTGTTCTGAATCATACTTCTTAGTATGAACGTTTCCAGATCCCTTATCCATTCTAGAAACTACAGAACTTTCCCTCTAATTTTATATTTTAATGTCGTTAAATTAATGGTTTGGTTGCATCATTCAGTTAAGTTGCTATTGCTGATTCTTCTTCACTGGGCATCTGGTATCTTTCGGATGTTCTTTTAATCTGCATTGTATGCTTCGTCCGATCTGCCCTACTTAATATTTTCCGCAGTGCATTTTAATCTGTGACCCCTCTTGTTCGTAGTTTGGGATGAATGCTTTTTTTTGGCAATATCATTGCTTGTTGCGAAAAAAATAGTCGTATAGTATTTTTTTCTAATATTTCCGACAGTAGTCAACTCTTTATAGAAAGTTTTCTCCAGTAATTTTGTTGTATTTACTGCATTATTGAAAAATATTTTTTCTTTTTCGTCCATTTTTTATTATAACTTGACTGACTTTAAAATTGTTTTAAAATCAATTTTAGTTCTTTACTCTTCATAAGAACGAATTACTGAATAACATGAACAATTTCTGAATATGTCACTACAAACTGTTACTGATCTACATTATCAAATAATTCCCTTCGTTTTATATTTATCCTACGAGATGTGGCTATTAAATAACCGAACTGATGCTGATACCAGCGCACTGCGAGGGTGTCCCAACAAGTTTGAACAGAACTGTGTCTGGTGATACCTTCCCCACCTTGAGCTCGCTGGACAAGCCAGTTGGTTGCTCAGTTTCACTGTAGCAGTCGTTTGAATTAGTTTACGCACCAGTAACGCGTCGAAAAACTGTTCAGATGGAGCAACGGGTTAATCTCAAGTTTGTTGTTAAACTGGGGAAAACTTTTACAGAAGCTTATTCAATGTTAAAAGAAGTGTACGGGAATGAATGCTTATCCCGCACACAAGTTTTTGAATGGTTTAAACGGTTTAAAGAGGGACTTCAAACGACCGAAGACGATCCGCGCCCCGGACGGCCCTCAACGTCAAAAAATATTCTGACGGCCATTTGTGAACGTGTGAGAAGATGAAGACCCGATTTTTGGAAGACCAAATCATGGAAAATTCACCGGCAAAATTCAAAGACAATGCACCGGCCCATTCTGCTTTGTCTGTGAAGGAGTATTTTTTACAAAATACTGCATTACTGAGTTGGAACATCCACCATACTCACCCGATCTTGCCCCCTGTGACTATTTTTTTATTTCCCAAGGTCAAATTGCCGCTGAAGAGGACAAGATTCGAAAGTGTGGAAGCGGTTATTTAATAGCCACACCTCGTATACGATATATGTACATACAGTAAGCGGCAGACTAATGCGTACATAGGTGGATATTAACAACATATTAAATGATACTTTTTTATGTCATAGTTAGGCGAATTTACTTGGGCCGGCGGGGCTTGGTTTTAGTGGGGTTTTTAGCGGAAATCTAAATAGCAACGTTGCGGCGAATCGTAGCTCAGGTCAGAGTCGGGCTCAGGTCACTATTATTGCAAAGCGATACACAGAAAATACATCAGAATACATTAGTGAATATTGGAATAAACGTACTATGAAGCGTACTATTACACGACGGTATTTAGGTGTGGTAATGTCAGTGGTCACAAAAATGAAACTTAAAAGGACTTACCAATTAAAACTCATAAACCACACCTAAATACGGCTCCATTTTGTAATAGTTAGCCCCTTAGTACGTTTTAATTTTCCGTGAACTATCGTTTTGTAATAATAATGACCCGAGTCCGCCTCTGTTGAGATTCGCCGAAATCTGACGTAATCACCATGTTCATGTTAGTAGTATCTGCGCATGTCAAATTCAAACTCCGCCAACGCTCGGGGAATCGCCTATCGGGAAATGTTTCGTTAAAAATGGCTTTAATATCCCTTACAGACCGACCACCAAAATACTATTTAATTATTTGAACTTTTTCGTCAATGTGATAAATATCCATTTTTATTTTTATGAATGTATGTAGTGCTTCTACAATACGCTCGTAATAACGCACTTTTCTAATCAGGCACTGGACCAGAATAAAAGATAAAATGGTATTTCAAATTTTAACTCAAACAGCCCTACTAACAGACCGGATGCCTTTCATACGCCTGCGCTAGCGACTAGATCGCGGTTGGTTCTCACCTCATGTTTACATCTGCTCAATAAAGAAGTTAAATTATCAATTGTCCTGCATTCGGCTATGTACGCATTAGGGTGCCGCTTGCTGTATAAGAATAGCTCTTGCCTTCCATTTTAGAGACGAATTCAGCCGTATATAGATAGCCAGATATACGTCGGCGATATGGTATTTTGCCCCGCGATTATCCTCCCATCCACCAATATATTCACAGGATATTACTTCGCTAACGGTGATGCGGCCACAATGCCCTCTCGTGGCTGCGCAAGTAGGGCGGGAATTCTCTCCCTTCCATTATTAAATCGTACGATCTCTATCGTGAGTATTCAGGACTTGAACCCATCTAAATACTCCGTAAAATGTGCTGAACACGAGATAGGGATTTCAGTTTTATTAGATTTTCACCTCTCACGCTGTAACGTGGGTCTATCGGTTTGTAAGTATCAGCGATATTTTCTTCGAGAACATTCTGGCGTGTTGGAAAGTCAGTAGCATTTAGCCGAGAGCCTTCTGGTCTATAATTTACATCCTTTCAGTGATGCTCTACGCTTACAGTTTGGAAAAGCATCCTGAAAATGTGTGGCATTTAACAAAACATAATTTCAAACTGGAAAAAGTAGATCTTTTTAAATGGGGAACCCTTATATTACTTATTCATATAGCAGAGTGGAAGTTTAGTATTGGAACAAAAAATAGGTCTAAAATGTTCTGAAATATTTGGATTTACGAGGCGCGTTCAAAAGTAAGGGCCGTTTGGTCACAAAAAAAATGTACTCATAAGAAACAAATTTTATTGTCATATTTAGTTAGGTACAATCTTACTTTACTTCTCTACATAATCCCGTTCACTTCTAAGCATTTTTCGATCGCTGCACAGCTTCTTTAACCCTTCTGCATAGAAGCTTGTCGCCTGAGAGTTGAACCAGTTGACAACGGCGTTTTTGAGTCCCTCCTCGGTTTCAAAACGTTGTCCACCGAGCCACTGTTTAAAATGCAAGAAGAGGAAGTAGTCGCTAGGTGCAAGGTCGGGACTGTACGGTGGGTGGTCAAAAGTTCCCAACGAAAATCTTGAATTTTCTCATTGGTTTTGGCAGCAGGTGAGGACGCGCGTTATCGTGGAGGAGGATTATGCCAGATACAGTTTCCCGCGGCGTTTGTTTTGGATCGCACGTCTCAATTTTTTGAGCGTTTCGCAGTACACGTCAGCTGTAATTGTTGTCCCACGTTCCATAAATAACCAAAAAAACCGTCTTTTTCCCAAAAAACTTAGCCATCAATTTTCGACTTGTGTACTGAGTTTGCTTAAACTTTTTCGGTTTTGGTGAAGATGAGTGTCGCCACTGCATCGATTGCAGTTTTGTTTCTGGGTTGGCGTAGGATACTCACGTCTCGTCCCCAGTAACAATGTGAGAAAACAAATATCTCCATCTTGTTGATAACGGGCCAAAAACTTTCGTCCACTAGACATTCTTTGCTCTTTGTGGTGGCCGGTGAGCATTTTTGGTACCCACCTTGCACACAATTTGCGGTATGCGAGGTTTTCTGTGACAATATTGTAAACAGTAGTGCGTCCAAGTTGAGGAAATTTGTTAGCCAGGCCACTAATCGTCAATCGACGATCAGATCGCAGTGTTTGGTCCACTTGTGAAACGATTTCATCGGTCTGGATACTGGGCCTGCCACTCCGCTCTTCGTTATGGACAGTTGTTCGGCCATTTTTAAAATTACGGCACCATTGTTTAACCTTTCCTTCACTCATAACTGTAGGTCCGTAAACCAGGCTAACTCCCGATGAATTTCAGCAGCCGACGATCCTTTTGCACATAAGAAACGAATCACAGAACGCACTTCACAGTTGGCGGGATCAACGTTTTCGCGGCCATTGTTCTTTGCATTCACGGACAACAATACGACTTCAGAATCAAAACAAATGACGCTGTAGCTTCGCAATGAGTCAGTAGATGGCGCTGCAGTAGTAAAACTGTGCTTCGAAGCGCCAATATTTATATAAGCAAACGGCCCTTAGTTTATGAACGCGCCTCGTAAATGGAGTTTAAATGAAAAAAAGTTTGCCTGTTCGTCTGTTAACCTGTACAACCGTGCGATTTGGAATGTTTCAGTTGAAATCATATTTCAGGACGTTCGGCTAAATTGGTCGCTATTAGTCAAAGTGTACGATATAGTAGATCAGTGTCGCTGACTTCGATTGAGCAGTTAATACTGGGTGAGTCGCTGGTTGTGTAGAGGTATTTAACGTCCGATAATATAACTTTGGTAATTAATAACTGGACTATCGCACTGTTATTGTAGCCTAAGTAAGCGATTAGTTGGTTATTAATGGCTGATGCATTATAGAATGTCGCCACTTGCAAATATACAGTACCCGTTAGTAACTACTTGTCCGAGATTAATTCGTACTACAAACTTGGTGAAAATTAGGACAAATATCAGGCGTAATGGTAATTTGTTAATGTGGACTTCAGTAATTAATTTACAATCTATCGAGGTTGTAAATATGAGGGTCTGTCTTTAAATATTTTTTAGAAACACAGCTTCGGGCATTCTTAGGGACCATTTTTTTTTATTTTAATGATTACTTATATAAAGCAAGCAGTTAGTAAAAAATCTACAATTAAAAATTTTTAAAACCTTACTGTAAGGTCTGCATGATTAAAGCAAATATGCATTGTCTCTATTTTCCTTTGCAAGCCTCTCATAATTTTAGAATCATACTGTATAGTATGTCTTTCATATTATCGCCACGGTCAAGCTTATTATAGCACAGTAATTCCCAGGTGAAGAAGAAATGAACAGGGTCGGCTTAAGATATGATGTATTATCATATGTATATTTATATTTGTATACATT
This sequence comes from Aromia moschata, assembly GCA_029963805.1. Classification (NCBI taxonomy): domain Eukaryota; kingdom Metazoa; phylum Arthropoda; class Insecta; order Coleoptera; family Cerambycidae; genus Aromia; species Aromia moschata. The sequence continues at coordinate 376,961 of JAPWTK010000225.1, forward strand.
TCAATTAAAAATTCCACATGGTGTTCTAATTTAATGTCTCATTACCGATGTTTTGGGTTATTTGAGCTAGAAAGAAAATCTGAATTCGGCCTCAGGATTATTATTTAGGGTGCTATTAAAGATATTCCCAAAAAACTGACTTATGAAATTTATTGAATTCGAATATGAGTACGGGATACAATAAAAGAATATTCAATATGTATTGTAAAAGTATGAGTTGTCACATCCAAATTCCGGTTTCGCCAGAAGTAACCTCATCAGTTTTTTAAATCACCCTATGTATTTTGCAATTTTTTATTCCTTTCTGCATTCCCTGAATCTGCAGATAGATATATAGTTTTGTATAGTTGTTTGTTACAATTGTCGCAGTTATTGGTTGTTATATTTTTTTTGTAACTTTTTAACAACACCTTGTATAATAATCCCGAAGCGAAATTCAAATTCCTTGGAGAATGAATGAGAATTTTCTTTCTAGTTCAAAAATAACCCAAAATATCAGCAGTAAGGTATTAAATTGGGACACCCTGTACATAATTACGTGTTTTGATTTAATATTTTCGATAAATGCATATCAATGTACACGGAGCTGCGCTTTTCGTTTCCTTTCAGATATTAAAACGGCCTATAAGGCCGGGAAGAGATAATAACGACCGAGATTTATGGCTTTATTCGATTTCTTACACCCAATGACACGGTTATATTAAAAAAAAAAACGCCGGAATAAAAAATTGCGGGGGGAATATTTCCCATTCATCATTTTGTTTGCACCGGCTTTGATTTATCGCTCTGTTTCTACTTTGTAACACAAATTCAAAACATCGGATTTTTAAAAAATGTACTCGCCGCCGTAATCCTGAAAAAACGCCATCAGCCAACGTGATGTAGTTATCTTTTTCCGAGGGGAATTTTTCTTTACATTACATATTGCCTGTGTTCCCGCAAGCCGCTGATACACACCGTAGTCTGTCAGTTTTCCACTAACGTTGAAATATTTAAAACTGTTTCACCTCCTGATAGTGCCATCATGGTTGGCGAAACGTACCGCCGTTTATGAACAAGTAGGTTTAAAAAGGCAATCAGATTAAATATTACAATGTTACTATTATTGGGTTATGCAATCTATTGAAAACTATCCTTGGATGTTGCTAATTTCAATAAATTGGGTTTAACTACAGATGCGTTACTAGAACTCGGTGTTTGGTCAGCGTCCACATTAACCTAATTCCATCTGCAATGCCTTATTCAAAGGAATTCAATGCCGCAACCTAACCTTATTAATATTTGAAGTCTAGAGCAAGCCAGATGTAACCAATGAAGAGTCGTAGGGTCATCTCAGTGATAAATAATTAATCTAGCATACAAGGTGTTTCAAAACAATTATTTCAAGTTATCGCACATTAAAAAAAGTTTATAAGCAACACTACGTTTTCTGTATCTGTTTGTTCTTTGTCTATAAAGGAAATTAACACAATTCATATACAATTTCATTCCTCAAAAGCTTCTAACTAGTTTAGAAGATGTTTTATAATTTTAAATAATATAAAGACAAATTATTGCTCAAGGTTTCCGTTTCTGATTCGAATACGAGGTGTGGCTATTAAATAACCGAACTGCTGTCATAACACTTTTTATTCATTACCAATTTCAGTAGCAACTTTTTCGCCTTCAATGTACTCCCTTTGGGGATCTCTACACCGTTCCATACGACTTTTCCATTGTTGAAAGCAATGCTGAAAGTCCGCTTCTGTCAGCTGGTTCAGAACCTCCGTCGCTTTTGCTTTAACCGGTTCCACACTTTTGAATCTTGTCATCACAAGTAATCACCGTGTCTAACAAGCCTGGATCAGTGTCAATGTTGTTTAGAATGTCAGTGAAATGTTTATTCTTGATTCCTTTGACTTGGGAGTGAGGAATTTTGGCACCATTTTTGCGTAAAGTTTGCGCATGTTGAGCGATTCATGCAAAATCTGGCAAACCCATTTTTTGTCGATTCCTGTTATTTCAGCAAGCCCTTGGATGCTTAGACGATGATCTTCGCGGATTAATTTTAAGCAATTTTTTCAATGTTTTCATTCGTTTTTGACGTTGAGGGCCGTGCGGGCCGCGGATCGTCTTCGGTCGTTTCACGTTCCCCTTTAAACCGTTTAAACCATTCAAAAACTTGTGTGCGGGATAAATATTCATTTCCGTACACTTATTTTAACATTGCATAAGCTTCTGAAAAAGTTTTCCCCAGTTTAACAAGAAATTTGAAACTAACCCGTTGCTCCATCTGAACACTTAACATTTTTTCGACGCGTAGACTGATTCAAACGACTGCTACAGTAGTACTGAGTGATCCACTGGCTTGTCCAGCGAGCTTAGGGTGGGAAAAGTATCACCAGACACAGTTCTGTTCAAACTCATCGCGACACGCTCGCAGCGCGCTGGTAGCAGCATCAGTTCTGTTATTTAATTGCCACACCTCGTAGATTTATTCAACTTGGAACACAACGCCGAGAATTATTAATGTTTGAGATTTAGGCGCTACCAGAAATAAGAAAGATACCCTATAGGTCCAAATCCAAATGACGAATAATCCATCGGTCCATATCGACACTTTCGAACCTCCTTGTCTGATTAGGCGCCATGTATTACGGGAGGTGACGTGTTGCGATAAATCTTGATAACGCCGATGTAGCTAAGGACCCCTATGTTGTACATCTTCAGCTCGCTGCTTCTGTCATTCGTTCCTGATGTTGGAGTTATTTAGAGCTCCAACGTGAAAAGAACGAAACAAAATATGTAAAGAATTACGAGTGACAACTTTGTGTAGACCATTCATCGTCATAGAATAGTCCTCATATTGTGCTGCAATGTAAAAACTCTTCTAGAACTCTCATCTATAAGACGAAATTAATTTACGCTAAAACTAGTGTTCTAACCGTAACATCGTTGATAGAGACATTTTAAATAAATATGCATTACAAAATTATTTACATCAATTATCAAGCTTATTTATATCAATTATGTGATATAAAAGTCACGAAGTTACCGAGAAGTTACTTTTAATAGATTTAACATATTCAAAACTGAGATCATTAGAGGGCAGCAGATAAAACAGTGGTCTCAAAATGTATCCTTGTGGCATTCCTGATATAAAGCTACGTTTTTTTTTTATATATAATTATGGTGTACTCCATGCCAACTGGACATGGCCAAAAAAAATTATCGCTCAAACTTCGGGAATATGTTTGTCTATGTGTGCCCAAATCTAAAAAAAAAAAATGTTTAGCCCATTTGGGCACTGCGTTCCCGAGTTATGATTTTTTTTAATATTAGAACAAACGCGAATTTCTTGATTATTTCGATAATTCATAACTCTGGTCAAGTACAACGAATCCAGATTTCCATATAGGTTCTTTTTGGAAATTTCCCGTTCTTTCCAATGAAAATGTCTAAAAAAAAGAATTGGTCCATTTTAAACCATTTTTTTTTGGACTTTTAATTTTTAGATTGGCCAAAAAATGACCTTCTAGTTCTAGTATCTAGGTATATCTTGTTTTTATTTAATTATAGTTATTTTGCTGTGCGTACTTTTTCCATCCTCAATTTTTCAATCTGTTCAATCAACTGTTCAATCACCCAATCAATTATCGTTTGTGTTGCAACTTAATTTAGATTGGAAATCTTTGCACGTGGTATGCCACGCAGAAAACAAATTATGAAGAAGGTCGCTGCATGTTAGCCAGATATTGGAAACAGTAGTTTGTGCATTTGCATATTAGTGCACGAGAGCAAATGGCGCCTGCTCTGTAAACCAAGCAGTGGCGGCTGGTGGGGAGGGGGGGGGGCTTTACCTTAAAATTGGTAATGAACTAAATAAATTAAAAATATTAAAAGTTTTATTAGATTCTTCTTTTTGGAAATTTTCAAGATATAAAAAAATGTAGTAAAAATATTAAAGGGTTTATTGTTATTAAACTACCGCATTAAAAAATTAAATAAAACTGTTTTTGTGATTTTTTTTCGATACCTATGTAATGGATCAAAATGAAATTTTGACACTAGATTCTATGGGTATTAATGTATACAAACGTATTTTTTACTTTCATTTAAGTTACAAAATGGCGTCGTAGCTCCAGATAACATGAAACAATTTTTTTCTGGAGGAGGAAATCGGCGTACACTGTAGCAGTCTTAGTACACCACTTAGAAACAAAAAAAGTATTCTTAATCTACATTTGTTTTTCTTTGGAAGTAATACCTAAGATTTTATTTTGTTTTGAAAATTCACAAATTGATCACTTAGTTTTTTTTTCTTTTTTTCTTAAAAAAATCGACCTTAAATTGTTTATTGCAAATCTAATTATTCATCAGTCGCAAAAATCGTGTGTACTTCGCTAGATAATTTCGAGTCATTTCTCGCAAATTGACGTGAATTTGAACTTTTTTCTGTTTTTTTTAACACGGTATTGACATTTAAACGTCTATAAAAAACGTAATTGTTAATCAATCTTAGTAATTGTGTGTACTTCTCTTTAAAATCTATCTAAGAAGCTACAATTAAAATTTCAAGTCGATCGGATGAAAATTGCAGAAGTTATTTGTAAGGCCGTGTTGAAAAACATGATTTTGAGATAATCGCGTTTAAAGTTTTGAAAGGTGTAAAGGGTATGCAAGTATAGAGAGACCGCTCGATTAAAGAGTACACCTGTACCAGCGCCATCTATACTTAGTATGAGTAACATTTATAAAAGTACTGACTGAGTTAAGCGACTCTAAACTGCTACTATAAACGCGCCAAGCGTTCAAAAGCGTTTCGGAGCATCAGAAGTTAATTCAGAAATTTAGCTCTAAGGGTCATGTAAAAAATTTTTTGTACCATGGCTGCCATTGGATATCATTTATGGGTTGTTTTTACGTCATTTAAACCAATAATAAAAATCGATAAAAAAATTCAAATAGGTGTAACCCCTTAATATACATAACCCCTTAAATCAATGGGATATTATAAAAGTGCACTCGTATATTCAAAATACATAAGAAGGCTTGTTTTTTGTTTTTTTTTTTTTTTTTTTTGGTGACATAATCCAGAATATAAAGTTGGGTACAAGAATCTTTATCTGAATTTTAATGTAAAATTAGTGATAAAATGGTAGGGAATGTATTTGTCCTGATTCAATTAAGATGTAGTTAAATTAAATAATATATACTGATTTTAATAAAAAAACGCAACACCCAGTATTAGTACATTGGACATCGATGTATATCTTATGTGAAAATTTCAATTAAATCGCTTAACGAACAGTAGGCGTTGCGATTTTGTGAATGTGCAGATAGTGATTAATTAGCGTATTAGTTATCGAGAATTACTTACTTACTCGAGACAAATTGGAGACTAATTATTTTTGTGGGCAAATGCGCCTGGAGCCAGGCCGCCCCTGGGCTCTTGCTGAATAATGCATGTCGCAGAAGGGCCCTATATTAAATGCTGGCACGGACGCGATCGCCGGATTCCTGCGGGCTTCGACGACTGCTTGTCGAGGGCAGATAACGGCGGCGGGAGGCCGCCACCGCCGCCGCCGCAGCCGCCGCCCGGCCGCTCCTCGTCCCAACTTTTAATGCATTTGCACCCGTGCCCGTAAATCCCATAAATTCGAAATCGGACGCACCGTGCGACGTTTATCATTTTTAGTGGGAGTTTTTTTTATTTCCCTTTATTTTTTTTTAAGTAAACGGAAGTACCGGGTAAATATTTATATGGTGTCGAGACGGATGAATTTATCGCGTTGCTTTTTTTTTCTTCAGTCACCGAACTAGAAATGCTGATTTATCGAAGGGATGTAGGTCAAGCAAACTTAAAAAAAACTTGTTTGGGAACTGTATAGAAGGTAGAAAGGGGTTATTTAGGTTAGGTTAGGTCATATCCGGTCGTCACCACTGCATTGCCAACACGCGTATTCGACAAACATTTTTTATCTGTATCCTAGCAAACAAATAATGAAGTGAGTCAGCACTAGAATATAAGGGTAGTTATCGGTTGCTTCCATAAAATAGTAAGGGGACTAGGGAGGGTTGAAATTTCGAAAAAAAATCTATTTTCCGTTTTTTGTATATTCCGATACTGTGATCCTTTAGGAATATCTTTCCGTTTGTTTTTTTGAAAAATTCCCAAAATTGAGGTCAAGAGAGTGTAAAACGTAGTGTGGCGCGCGGCCGGCCGAACGGTCTGAGCATTATTCTAATTTTTAGGGTTCTCTATTCAATATAAGAGAGTAGAATTAAGTTTTAATTTGTAACGACACACTAAAGATGATCTAATAATAAAGTCGAAACGTTTCTGTTTCCATACGACTGTTGTAACACAAATATTGTACCGAAACTTCGAATGCGATTTTCTCGAAACTACATTTTTTGATGATTTTACCACGATATCTTGAGAACCGCGGAAGATATCAACTTGAAATTTATACAGGAGTTGTAAAACACTATGACGCATGAATTATACCTAAATCAGGTTGAAAAAAAAATATTGCTACAATTTTATAATAACAAATAACTCGAATTTTTACAAATTTTTTGTTTTCTGGACGCCATTTTGTTAATTTTATTTTTGTTTTTAATTTGTTAGGTATAATCAATAGAGGGAAGCCTAAGGAGAAGAAATATTTTTTAGAATTTTCCAAAACCTTTATCCGTTCGACTGGAATCGTGGTAAAACCATGGATTCGGCAGTTTTCCTTATTACATTGGGACGCCGATATTATTGTTCTGGGAACGCCTTTCAATGAATTTTCTCATTTTATAATGTTATAATTAACACATTTAACAACAAAAAAATATTATATTTATTCGCGGCCTTGTTATAAACCAATAAACACGAGCCAATTTTTGCATTTTCAACCCTCCCTAGTACTCATAAGTAAACGGAAGTGCCGGGTAAATATTCATATGGTGTCGAGACGGTGAGATGCTGAATTTATCGCGTTACTTTTTTTTTTTAGCCACCGAACTAGAAATGCTAATATATCCAAAGGATGTAGGTCAAACAGACTTAAAAAAATATTTTTGGGAACTGTATAGAATGTAGAAAGGGAAGTTATTTAGGTTAGGCTAGGTCATATCCGGTCGTCACCACTGCACAACTGTAACTGTCTTCAAGATATTTTAAAATGTTCTTATACAATTGTAGCCTTGAGGAAGTCTGACAATGAGTAAATTGGATGAAACGTCGGCAGAAAATTAGTGGTTCGTTATTTGTCCAATATCCCTAAAAAATCCTTTGTCAACTAGAATATAAGATCCTCATTTCACTTCGAGCGGCGTCGACCACCTTGACCGTCATCTATCCTGAATGACCGTTTGGTCAGAGTTTTTTCCTGTTGTGTCCTCAGGTAGTTTTATCCGTTCCACTTGAATATATTATAAAATGTGTTTTATTTCAAGACAACAGAATTTGTTCTTTTAGGTAAAATAAAAACTTATTAGTATAATTATCAATAAACCGTACCTATCTTCACACTTACATACATACTGTTGACTGCTAACTCATTTTTATATATTGGTTACAGTATATCATTTCGTCTTCAACCCCCGCTATCGAAAAACTGCTTTAAACGGCAGCTGTCTTTTTCTACCTCCAATCACGAGAGTGGCTCATTTCATTGTTTTCCGATATCACAGTGTTCAAGATAAGGGTGGGTATTCAATGGATCTTTCTTAAGGGGGTCATCTACTGTAACTGCCGTTTTTTGTTTATTTTTTTTGCAACACGCCATGCAAGTACATGATCATGTTTTTTTTCACAACGTGTTTATTAACTCCTCAACAGTATTCCATAAAATTTTCAAGAAAAAATAATGAATGGAATCGACTTTACAGCTGTCGAAAGAGACCCACGCAAAATAAAGTAAAAAAAGTAAAAAAAAAAAGTAAAAATAAAGTGCTTGATCTTGCTTGGTGAAAGAATGAAACATAATTTTAAATTATAGAACTTTGGATATCAGCTGAACTAGAATTAAATCAAAATATTGAAAATTAAATTTTCGACACGATTTTGAAGGTAAAAGACCTATTTTCGGCACCACCGTTGTTTTGTTTTCAAATACGGACCTGGATTTTTTGTCGAATTCTTATAGTATTTTCTATCGTATTTCAAAGTTAAGTATATTTTGTGCAAAAAAACTACTGCAACAAGACGCCATATTTTAATGGTTAGTGATCTTCGAAGACGATGCTTCACTCCAACGGGCTCCTCGCTGGTTTCTTTTTCCGAAATCTTTTCGATCCCATTCCCAGATGAAAGACGGCCGCCTTGATTAGAAAAACTTTTCCATCGCACCGCGTAAACAAAGTAATTAGCGGTGTGAAGTTGACGCCCTCTTAATTACGTTTTTATTCAATGGGGTAAGGGAATGGAAGACGCCATTGATTTTCCAATTTGAAGCAGCGACAGTCTTTCGGAAGACCTATAGAACGGCGACGGCCCCCGCCGAAGAATAATCGGTTATAGTCCGAGAGCCAACCATATTTTCCGTGACTTCCTGGTGTATATTCTTAGTATACGAGGTGTCGCGTTAAATAACCGAACTGATGCTGCTACCAGCGCTCTACGAGCATGTCGCTAATGAACAGAACAGTGTCTGGTGATACTTTCCCCACCCTGGGCTCGCTGGACAAGCCAGTGGGTCGCTCAGTTTGACTGTAGCAGTCGTTTAAATTAATCTACGCACCAGTGATACGTCGAAAAAATGTTAAGTGTTCGTTAATCTCAAGTTTCTTGTTAAACTGGGGAAAAATTTTACAGAAGCTTATGCAATGTTCAAAGAAGTGTACGGGAATGAATGTTTATCTCGCACATACGTTTTTGAATGGTTTAAAAACAGTTTAAAGAGGGACGTGAAACGACCGAAGACAATCTGTGCCCCGGATCAAAAACGGACGAAAGCATTGAAAAAAACTGGTAAATTAATCCGCGAAGATCGTCGTCTAAGCATCCGAGGGCTTGCTAATATAATAGGAATCGACAAAGAATGTATTCCACAGATTTTGCATGAATCGTTCAAGGTGTGCAGTTTGCGCAAAAAAATGGTGCCAAAACTCCTCACTCCCGAGCAAAAGGAATCAAGAATGAACATTTGCGCTGATATTCTAAACAATATTGACACTGATCCAGGCTTTTTAGACACGGTGACATTGAAGGGGACAAGATTCGAAGTGTGGAAGCGGTTAAAGCAAAAGCGACGGAGGTTCTGAACCAGCTGACAGAAGCGGACTTCCAGCACTGCTTTCAGCAATGGAAAAGTCGTGGAGCTGTGTAGAGATCGCCAAGGGGAGTACATTGAAGGCGAAGAAGTTGCTACTGTAACTGTTGCTATTGTATTAGTAACGAATAAAATATGTTATAACTACAGTTCGGTTATTTAATAGCCACACCTCGTACAGTACCTGCACTATCTTGGCTACTGCGATGAAGTTTCAAAACAGAAGTGACAGACACGATTCTGTAAATATGACTAGACTGCTGTCTATAGTCCTTGTTTAAGCTTCTTGAAATCGTCACTGATAGCCAAGCAGCACTGAAAGCCCTGGGTGCTGTAGGAACACACTCTCGGGTAGTTAAAGACTATGTGGATCAAAGTGAGAACCAAATGTGCAAGTCTGAAATATCACCAGGTAATTCCCTTTGGATTGGGAGTATGTTGCGATCTTCCCGTGGCGTACTCAGAGACTTGTGACCTATGGCAAGAATGCGGAGGCTGTAATATAATTTACTTTTCAGTATGTGCATATTTACTGAAATCAATTGGGCACGGGTAGCCGAGTGGGTTAAAGCGCCGTCTTTCCAGTCGCGATACCTCTGTGGCGTTGTTCGAATCCTGGCTGGGGTGGCGATTTTTAATTGTCTCGCTTTCTCCGTCAGGGTTTAATATGCACCACTAATCACTAGTTTATGTGCTGCCACCGCTGCCCTAGTTTGGTATGTTCTGAGTTTCTGGGTTTCCTCAACTGACAAAGTACCGCTTAATCGGCCTCATATATAATAGCCACCCCTTCCCCGGACAGATCCCTGAGAGGACCTCTGGGGTTACTCTTCGGAGTAATTATAGGGTGAGTTTATTATTATTATTATTATATGGCAAAATCGGGGCCAAAATCAGGTCTTAGTTTTACAAGACACCATTTGGTTCTCACCCTTATCTGGATGCTCTAGTACAATTGGCGAAACACAACAACAATCACTTTTAAATGGGACAAAGGACACCAGGATCACGAAGGGAACTGACCTATAAATGACCTATTGAGACAAAGACATATGTATCTCACTGGGCTAGAATAAAACGAAAAATTTAATAAAACCAGGTAGACACCACCTGAGATGGACAATGGAACTATTCGGTCCACTCAGTGAAAAATGATTCCGACTGTAGGAAGTGTGGAGAGGAGGAATATACTCTGGTAGCTGTTAGGCATTCGATGTTTGAAAAGAGGTAACAACCGCTTAATTGGACGTTGCCCTTAAATTCCTAGAGGAAACAGGACTAATGGAATGAATAGCCAATGAGGGCACAATAAGTATCGGCTTCATTTCACAAGGCCTGTACCTACTTCATCAGTAATAATAATAATTATAAGCCTCTTGAAAGCCATTTCGTTTTATTTTCATTCATACGACAGAAATAAACTGATATATGTTATATGCTGGTTCGCGTAACAGGAAGTGATAGAGACTATCTGGCAGCACACAGTATCAGCGAGTAAACTAGATGGCTGTAAAACTCAATTTTAAAATTAACGTAACAGAAAAGGTTATTGGCTCGCGGACTATTACACATTATTTAATTATCACCCATTCCGCGCGAAATACCTAACAAAACACTGTCGCTATAATGCACGCTGTGTATACATTGCCGGAAGGGTATTTTTACTTTCAAGGGCACAAGTACCGAAGGATTATTTATTCATTAACGCTGAGTTAATTTAGTGAATAGGTTCGGCCAACAAAAGTGGTTCTTAAAAGGCTGTCGCGAACGACGTTTATCTTCTATGTTAATCGCAAAGCTACCATATAACAAGACAATACGAAATACTTAATAGTAAATTGTCTCATTAACATACTCATATTAATTAAAACGTGTTAATTAAAACATGCGCCAATTTAAATTTACGAGATGTGTAAATTAAGTAATAAGATTTTTTAAATTTTTTATTCGAATAGAATTACAATTCATTATTGTCTCCTTCAAAATAACTTTCTTGGGAAGCCACACAGCGCTGGGGATGGTTCTTCCATTCCTCGTAGCAGTGCTGGAAACCAATACAGGGGTTTTCCGGAAAGTAATGTCAGTGAGCTTTGAAAAAATGGTTTTTATTGGTTCTATGTGTACAAATCTTTAGAAACTTTCAAAATACATTCCTCCTGCGTCCACACATCGGTTCCAGCGGGTCTTCCACGCATCAAAAGCCGCACGGTAGCACGGTAAAGCCGGAATCGCCTTTAAAGCGTCGGTGCAAGCCTTCTGAATGTTTTTCACCTACCCAAAATGCTGTCCTTTCATTGGATGGTTGTCCTACTGGATGGTCCTGGTGGCTTTCAGTGGATGGTCCTGCTGGACTTTTTTTGGATGGCTCGTTATAAGTAACTTATATTAGTTCTAACCAAAATCAAGCTTATCAACTGAGATCACAATAATTAGGTAATTTAGGGACGCCAGACAGTTTCATTCTTATAATTATGACAGTCACAAAAAATCTGTTTAATCAATGACACAATTGTCACAATAATGAGTGGATAAACTTCTTTTTTTAACATACTTACTTTAAATTATTATTTTAAGTAAAACAATCATAAAAAAATCACTTGGTTTTGAAAAAAATATCTTAGAAAACAAATAGTGTTAATTTTATCATCCTCCAGTCGACTTCTTACACAGCTACTACAAATGTAACCAGCGGCTGAGAAGGCACTTTCTGCTTCTACTCGTACACTAATCGGTTTGTTGACAATAAGTCAACAAATTCATGTTTCATGTATTTTTTTTAATGTACCGGATCCGGTGACCGGATCCGGCAAATTGGTGCCGGATCCGCCGGATTACCGGATCTGGTTTTCCGACGCAACCCTAATCACCAGTAATGCCACGTTTCGTAAAATGGGGATCATTTTTAATCGATTCCAAAAAGTCAACTCTTGCTCCTGATGTCTTTTGTTCCTGCGAAAGGTTTTTTTGGAAGCATTTTTTCGCAGATTTATCTCATCCTCAATTTAAATTTAACTCTTTCGCGATCAAAGTAATTTGCGTCTTGGGGGGTTGAAATCAAGCAGGGCAAATCATCAAGAGTGACTTTTTTCTCTGAAACCAAAAAACACAATTTTGTTTCCTCTTTTAAACTCGATCCGGGGACATACTGTATAAAAGAAATTAAAAAATAAATGGTAAAAAAAAAACAAACTACTGCTGCTCCTGGATATCATAAAAGTGTTTTAATCGTGTTTTACTTTATTTATGAATATATCGAATTGTCCACTGTTTTACCGTGGATTTAAATTGTATGCGAATTAATGGGATTTGCGAGTGCATATCCTCTCGTCACAATATGACACGAATTACTGACAAATAATAACAGAAAGTTAATACAGACAAACTTTTCCATTTGCGCTTCGCAAATTCAACCATTTATTTAATAAAATCCTCTGTGGACTTGCCTACAAAATACACAAATTATAATTTTATTCCAGTGTTGATTTATGGTAGTTTTAATAAATGCTGACAAAGTTCACTATTTAAAATGGCGAATTATACATAATTCGACTCTAATCGCTTTTATGAACTCTGACGCCGACTAACAAATGACGAATACAATTATATCGCCAGTAATGAGTACTTGGGGGTAGCAGGTGTTCCGTTTAATTGCTGAATGGATATTACATTTATTTTTGCATTAAAAACAGATCTACTTTGGAGGCTAACGCAGCTGATGCAACTAGTGGGATGAATGTTCAGAATGAATGGTATGTTTACACACCGGCTTTATTTAATCGTTTAGGTGGCAGTTAAAATAGCGCTCAATTTATTATATTTTTATAAAATTTATTACGTATGTCACTAGACAAAGCCAGAATGCATACTCATTTCTTTTGTAAAAACTGTTAACGCTTCGAGACGTACTGTCTGTTATTGTTTGTTCCTGGGTATCTCATATATCTCTCGGGTATGTTCATTGTGCGCAATTCGCGGGCAAAGCAACTCTGGGTGTAGTGGATTTTACGTGTTAAGTGTCACTTTTTAACAATAAGTATAGTCCAGGCTACTCTCGGGTATGTTTATTGTGCGCAATTCGCGGGCAAAGCAACTCTGGGTGTAGTGGATTTTACGTGTTAAGTGTCACTTTTTAAGCAATAAGTATAGTCCAGGCTAGATAGTTTATTTTTGAAAAGAGTCCTGAATAAGGTTTCTCGGCACGATAATTAAGTAAAAAATAGTAGAAATGGATTGTGTATGTTTTGGATAAAATCGGTATGTAGGAACCTTAGTAAAAAAAATCGATAAAAGTGCCGAAAATCGTTTTTTTGCGGATTAAGGGACGAAAAATAATTTTTTTCGTAAAACAGAAAATAGCACATTGTAGCGCTTGAAAAAACGAAAAAAATGAGTTTTAGGTGATCAAAATCGGTTTAGAAGTTTTTCCACAAAAAAATAAAAACCGATGAAAAATGACCATTTTTTGAAATCGAATTGCAAGGGTCTAATGGTCGCATATACTTCTGCTTCGGCGTAAATTGTAGCTTTTGGTCGTGCCCATCTGCAGTGAATATTTCATACAAAAATAATAACTTTTTGCATAAATCGAAAAATACTAAAAAAAGTCTTTTCGAAAAACGGCTTGAACAAGCTGAAAAATGGTCGTAGAGCATTTTTCCTAGACTTAAATTACTCGTCATTAAATTCCCTACAAATCCATAATCGGCTGAAAAACGCGTTTGAAAATCAAGTGTCGCGTTGCCTCGAGCGCTCGGGTAGGCGAGTGAAGGGGAAGTGGACGCGTGGTGGGGGAAGCCCCTCCTGCGGCGGGAGAAGGGCGTTCCCCCACCACGCGTCCACGAAAAGACCTTTTTTTAGTTTTTTTTCGATTTATGCAAAAAGTTCTTGTTATTTTTGCATGAAATTTTTACTACAGATGGTCACGACCAAAAGCTACAATTCGATTTAAAAAAAAGGGCATTTTTTCATCGATTTTTTTATCGAATCGATCCAAAAAAAATCAGCATGTAAAGTAAGCCTTCTACTTTACAACAAGCCCTTGTTTATTAAAACATATTAATTAGAACGGCCAGAATCGAAAAAAAAATCTCGGCTCATATTGGTCGGATCGGGACGTTTTTTTTTTTTTAAAATTCTTGTTTTTTTCAAGCACTATTCGATGCAATTGGTTTGCAATCTGTATATAAAAAAACGCCGATATAAGGCCCTTAGTTACCGCATTTTTTCGGTTTTTTGTTAATATCTTTTTTATTTTGCAATTTAAAAATCTGAAATTTGCAGTCGCGCGATATTGTGATTACCTATCGATCTTTTTTTACCGCATCTTGATTTTTTTAAATTGCAGAATCGTATTCTACTTCCCTTGAAACGTACACATTTTGAGGAGGGGGGGGGGTGTAAATTTTTTTTCCGTGGTCGATTAAAGGTTTATTACTGAAAAGAATAAACCAATAAGTGTTTTTAGTATTTAGTCATGATTAATAATTGTTAGTCATACTAATAATTGATGATGATTGAGGTTAGTCATAACTAATGATTAAACTTCAATCATGACTAACCACCAATCATTGGTATGACTAACAACTAATCATGACTGAACCCTAGTCGTGACTAAATCCTATGATTAATTTAGTCATGACTAAAGTTTAATCATTTTACTTTAGTCATTAGTCATTTAGTCATATTCTGCCCAACTCTGGTTTATACGACAATCCGACGTAGAATATTTATCCTACATCCACCTTAATGTGTTTATAAGACAATCTTCGTCTCGGTGATATTTTTCATCCATTTCTGTTTTTACAATCTCGCAAGATCCAATTTTTAGTCCTCAGTGGCATTTTGAAGGCTGAGAATGGCAGACGAAAGAACACTAACGTAATATATTCCTACAAAGATCGTATGCCCTTATATAAACATACGGAGAAACGCCCGCTAACACCCCCGCCCCCATAAATATTGCTTAGAGAACGCGACGGGGTGATGTTGTAAAACATTAACGGTTCCCACCGTTTGCTTTGTTTCCCGTTTTGGTTCTCTCTTTTGCGCCAAAGACAAACTCCATTCCGCGCATTTTAAACGTGACGCGAGTATTGCCCGGGCGTTGCAAAGCAGTTTCCGTCCGTGCAACCCCTATTATATTTGTCTACAACGCTCTAAATATTAGAATAAATGGTCGCCAGTGCAACGACAAAACCGAATCTCCAGAATGTATCCTGCGCGGGGCTCTATTAAAGAACGGCTAGTTCTGTAAACAGGGTGATCCACAAGTTGTCGACCTACTTTTTATTTAACTAGGATTGATATGTATATTTCTATATAGGGTAAAACTGACTTTTAATACAAAATAATTTATGTTTCATTTCTTCAGAAAGTTTTATTGATAAATAAACGACTTCCATGTGGTAAGTTGAATATGAAAATGTACCACTTGTTCCTGAAATAGGTGGTTAAAATTGGAGAACATGTAGATCAATTGAAATTATGACTTCAATGCAGCTAATCGACTTCTGGTGGTAATATCGGAATATTTGAGTAGGCGGTGAGAAATAATTGAACCCTTAAAGAGCTTTCACAAGTTTTTATGAGTTTTTCTCGTCTGCTAGTGACCTAATAATGGGAGGAGAAAAAAATTGAAGGCTAGTTAACAGTTTTCTAACGGATCATCGGGTTAGATTGGATTAAATTACTGGGAGCTGGAGGTCCTACTAGCAACCGCGGCCTCTTAAAGGTCTATTGTAGCACTGCAACCGGTTTTGGGGCATCTTATCAATCTTAGTCCTTTTTCCCACAACCTTGTTGTGGTATTGGCTCTTTGGTATATGTATTAGCCTTCGTCTTTTCCTTTCATGTTGTGCATGTGCATGTTGTCTCATCCACCAGACCAATTAGACTCATGTGTCTCTTCAATCAACAATGTCCGACTTACTATAACCTTGACAACCTTTTTATTTTGACTCAATAGGTCTTCTATGTGAATTTGGACAATCGTTATTGTCTTCGCCTGTCTTTGTCCTGGAAAGTTTGTCCACCATTCCAGATTATTCATTAATTTATTTATCATGGTTTTGCCACGCCACAGAAAGGTTCTGGTAACCTTTATGGCTTTTGTGTCTTGGAACAAAAATCAAAATCACTCTCTCTTTAGGTTGTTTAACGCCTCCAGGCAGTCCCGTACTAATATTGATCTGCATGGAGGTCAATACTTTTAGCGTTATCGAAAAAGATTTCGATTTCGCTATCGAGAAAATGGTTCCCATTTCCCTGTTTTAATGCAGTATTGGATTTCGGCCAATTCAGCCTGAAATACTGTTGCATATTTTCCTAGGTTTAACACGATATTTAAGTCTTGACCTGTAAATTCCGACTCCTGCTGCCTACTCTGTTTTGGAATCGTCTCTATACCAGTTTCTCGGTGCTTAGATTGGGATGACATTATCAAGAAAGCATTATAGTCCAGTAGGGAGGGAGGTAAAATCATCAAAAAGTGTTCTTGAAATATATATGGCTAGATTTGACGGTTTCCTATATATTTTTTGGCGTAGAACACAATGTCCGTAGAACTGAAACCGTCCGCTAATTTTTTAAATTAACAATTTGTGAAAAAAAAAACATTTTTTTTTTACATTTCCGCTATATCTCCGTTCCTTGGCATATTTTATATAGCATATGCATATAAGAAGTTGTAACCTATTGAATTTACAAAATTTTAAGCCCAACCCGAAGTCTCCAAGTGCTATTGTTAACTTGCAAATGACTGCTGAAGTTGAAAGTGTTTTTTTTTCAATATTTTTTTACTTCGAAAGTAGGGTAGTATTTCATGACCACCATGGTCAAGAAATTTCTTGGAGGGACTGCTATTTGTAGTATGAAGTTAAAAAAAATTTTCAGCTCACTTTTCGAGTAATTAACGATCAAATTTTTTTCAAGCCTTAATTAACAATGACGCCATATCTTTGTTTATTGTACGATATTGACCGGGTTGGGCTAGAAAAATAATAAATCTCTTCCAGTTTGCGATTTTAAAATACGCGTCTTGAAGCGTACTTTCAAGATATCATAGTCACAATTCCTAGAATTTCGAAGCGGCAACGCTAAAACAATATATACGTCGCGCCAAAAAAGCCAGTTGCGTAGAAAACGTTATAAAATCTCAAAAATTCTCGCAAACTTGAAGATATTTATGATTTTTCTAGCCCAACCGGGTCAATATCGTACAATAAACAAAGAAATGGCGTCATTGTTAATTAAGGCTTGCAAAAAAAATTCGATTGTTAATTACTCGAAAAGTGTTTGTTTTGTATGTAAATTCAATGTTAGTAAATTCAATAGGCTACAACTTTTTATATATACATGCTATATAAAATATGCCAAGGAACGGAGATATACGCGGATATGTGAAAAAAATACGTCACAAATTGTTAATTAAAAAAATTAGCGGACGGTTTCAGCTCTACGAACCCCGCGCATTGTGTTCTACGCAAAAAAAAAATACATAGGGAACCTTCAAAACTAGCCCTATATGTTTCAAGAACACATAAAAGTCTCTGCCTACTGGACTGTAATGAAACTACTCAAATTGAAGAGATACATACATTGTTTCAAAACTAGACTATAGATGAGATCCATAATTGAATACAGGGTGGGTCGAAATTTTTCGCGGATCGCCCTGTATCGCAGCGACCGGAACAACAACGAAATGCGATTTTAGATCACGACGTACGGCGTTGGCGGCAGTTACATTCGTATGGAATGATACCCCTGGCATGAATCTCGAGCTTCTATCTGTCGGAGGACCCCATTCCGGCTGGGGACCAAGCGAGAGGTCCGATGGGCGGCCAGGTCGCTTTGTCGACGACACACTATAAAATGACGTGCGCCTGGAGCGAGCGGACCCCCATTCTCCCTGAGGCGTACGCATCCATGGCTGCTCCCGACTACAATCTCCATCTGGTCGCCTCCCTGCTGAGACTGCTTGTTGGTGAGTTCAGAGCGCTCTTACGGATTTTTATCCATGTTCCCTGTCCTAAAGGCGTCGTGCCAGCAATGGCCCAAGTTTTAAATAGATTAGTCAGGCGACTTTTTTACACTTAGGTCTGTAATAGTTGAAAATGGGATTTAACCCTTTAACGTCAAAACTACAATTTTTGTATATCCTCTCTTTAGCAACGTGCCAAGTACAAGAAACGATGGAAAGAATTCTGGAAATGCCTCTCCGAGTATATTTGGGGGTGCTCTTTCGAATGACACCAAAAAAGATTTACAAAAGTTGAACCTTACCCCTGTTTTTGGCCATTTAAGTTGAAAAGAGCACGATTTTTCAGGTAATTTTTTTTTGTAACATGATGTTTGACTGGAAAAAAATGGTTCGTTCGACAGAAAACTACGGGAAAAGTGCATTCGAGAGTTGTACTGAAAAGTTATGTACTTAGAAAAAATTAATTCCAACATGGGGTGTCCAATATCTCGGCCAAAAGACACATTGGACGGGGAAACTTTCATATTTTTTTTTCACTCAAACCTGGAGAACTTTGGGGCAAAAGGTTAAAGAACAAAAAGTGTTCAGATTCATCCAAAGAGCACGCCTCATTTTTTTTCAGAATTTTTGGTCACGTTTTCCAAAAATCCGAAAATGACTCCAAAAATTCTGAAAAAAAAATTACACACCTCGCTTGAAGAGTCCTACACAAATTTCTCAACAAAAAATTTCGCTCAGTTTGGCTATTTTCCCGTTAGAAGGTTTCAAAAAATGGTCTTTCCTAAAATTTCACAATCATTTCCAGACATCTCGGAAACAATACACGTATTCTTGGCTCATACTCTGCGCCAAAATGGCTGTTCCCAAATTGTCCATTTATTCATTTCAATGTTCCAAAAATTGGCCGAAACCCAAAATTGCAGGAAAGACTTTCTGGACTCTCTTAAATCATGTCCAAGATGTTTTGCACAAAAACCAAATCGTCTTCAAAAATTCTGAAATAATGAGTGTCTTGAACTATGTATACTTAACAAAGTATAATCGTACCAAAAAGGACGCTTTTGAATTTGTTTTTCTGAATACAAGCTCTAAGGCGAATTGACAATTTTTTACAGTTTGACCAAAAAAAAGAACAAATCGAAAATAGTCGCCTTAGAGCTTGTATTCGGAAAAAAAATTCAAAATCGTACTTTTTGGTACGATTATACTTTGTTAAGAATACATAATTCAAGACACTCATTATTTCACAATTAAAGTTTTTTTTTTTTGCAAAACCTCTTGGGCATGATTTAAGAGAGACGTGCGAATTTTTCCAGGATTTTCGGTGTTTCCTGTAATTTTGGGTTTTGGAGAATTTTTGGAACATTGAAATGAAAAAAATGGACAATTTGGGGACAGCCATTTTGGCGCAGACTTTATTGAGTATGGGCCAAGAACACGTGTATTTTTGCCAGATGTCTGGAAACGATTGTGAAATTTTAGGAGACTATTTTTTTAAACTTTCTAACGGGAAAATGGCCAAACTGGGCCAAATTATTTCTTGAGAAATTTGTTCAATCGAGGTGTGTAATTTTTTTCAGAATTTTTGGAGCCATTTTCGGATTTTTGAAAAAATGGCAAAATTGAAAATGACCAAAACGTGACCAAAAAAAGCAGGCGTGCTCCTTGGATGAATCTAAACACTTTTTGTTCTTCAAACTTTTGCCCCAAAGTTTTCCAGGTTTGAGTAAAAAAATTATGAAAATGTCCCCTGACAATGTGTCCTTTTGGCCGAGATATTGGACATCCCATGTTGGAATTATTTTTTTTAAGTATCCTTTTCATGTATTTTTCCCGTAGTTTTAGTGAAATAAAAAGTTTTTGAATTGTAAAAAAAATGTGAAAATCGCGCTTTTTTAAAGGGCCAGGAGGGGGGGTGGTTCACTTTTTGTTTTGGTGCCTTGAAGGCCCTAAAACACGGAAAGAGATTTCCAGTTTTTTCCTCGTTTTTGTACTTGGCACGTGCTAAGAAAGGTGAAACGGTTTTGACGTTAAAGGGTTAAATTCCAGTGTTCTTGATATTTTTCAACTGAAAATTATATTAATGATTAAAATTAAGTAAATTTGAAATTCTCATACAGTGTACACCTTAAAAAAATATATTATTTAAATATATTTTTATCGTTTTTCGAATATTTATCACAAAATGGGCATAACTGGCGAGTTATTTTGGTCGAAATAATTCGAGATGCAAATTTTGTAAATACGGTTATACCTTATTTTTGTTCTATATAAAATACAGGGCGAGTCCTAAGTCGAGTCAATTTTTTGACAGCGTATAGAACAACTCAAAACAAACATTTTTTTCCAAATACCATTTGAAAAAGTATATCTACTGCTGTATATTGAATATATATATGATATATATTGAATTCCGTTTTAATATCAAATAATTTTGATGTAACTACTCACTGATTCTAAAAGATTTTGTATGTAATACATGTAACAAAATGATTCTGTATATACGTGTGGTCTATATACACGTCTATTGTATCTCTCACTTTTCACATTACGAGAAGTGACGTGTATAAAGCTGATATAAACAATCAGATTTAAAAAAAAAAAAATTAAAACAATAAAAAATCGTTTTTTTTTTAAACTGGTCCACGTTTAGGTTATTCTTGTTTAGGCAAAACTGCATGGAATCATTTTATAGTTACCAAAAAATTTAACTTGATGGTTACCAAAAGGTGACTCTTGGTAACCATCTGGTATTTGGTAACCAAGAGAATGCGGCCTTGAGAAGGCAACAGCACATTGCAATTCCAATTCCATTTGCAAACCCGATTCCATTGCTTCGTTTCCTAGGAGGTCAACCCACCTAAGCCCCCAAAATTAACGTAGTCGTTGCATATCTCCTTTTGTTGGTCAAGGATGGTCAACGTTTAACCTAGATAACTGGTCCACGTTTATATTATCCGTGTTTAGGCAAAACTGCATGATATCATTTTGGTAATTGTTGGTAAACCATCTGGTATTTGGTAACCAAAGGGAGTACGTCCTTGAGAAGGCAACAGCACATTGCAATTCCAATTCCATTTGCAAACCCGATTCCATTAGTTTCTTGTGATTCATTCACTAGGAGTTCAACACACTTAAGCCCCCAAAACCAACGTAGTCGTTGCATATCTCCCTTTTGTTGGTCAAGGATGGTCAACGTTCGCCCAGTATGGATTCTTTTGTTGATGAGTCAGCGGGAGGAGTTGCATAGTACATTACGCACGGTTTCCTCTTCTTGCTGACAGCTTCTACAAAGGAGTTCAAGTCGTGGATGTATTTTCTCAGCTGACAATGTCCAGTGAAAATCATTAAGTGTATTCCACAGCCTGCTTCTCCTTTCGTCTTTGAATCATTCGTAAAAATTTTGATTGCCCCTTCTATGGTGACTTTTGTGTAAGGTTTGTCAAACACTACATGTGATTGCTTATGTGGATATTACTAACCATACTTGTTTGAGTAAAATTTAATGACGAACTCAAAATTTACCTTAATTTTACCTTAAAAAAGTTAATTCATCCATGTGGATGGATTATGAGAGGAATGGAGCCAATTTGACTAATATTCCCTTCGTTAATCCAACTCGTCGCATCGTATTTTTACCTGTGGTTTCCCAACGACTCCAATCTGGCCATGTTAATTCGCCGCTTAATCGAAGCGGGAACTTTTTTAACGAGAACTGTGATATAATTACAAACGCAAAGTATTGCTTTGTTTTATTTCTTCCGCATCAAAGAGCGCGAGAACGGCGGACCGAAAAAATAAAGGGGCGCTTTGAAAGAATATAATTAATCCAATAAGCCCGTAATGGCAAAATTCAAATTACTCAGAATCGCGTTGAAGTTAAGATGTAGATTTACGAGCGGATTTTTAGAGATTCAGTTAATTCCTTACAAGGAATTATGAGAAGACGACGTCAGAGATGAATATCTTAAAGGCATTAATAAAATTGTTTGGCACAGCTTTGAGTACTTTATGTACTAAACTGTAATGTAGATCAAATCTGATCTCTCCTTTTTTTTTAATAATACATTTCAAACATTTTTGACCATATTCAATTTATTAGGGGAAGATTTGGTTCTAAAGGGTAATTTTCAAAGGAACGTTCAGTTGAAAATACCAGACGAAGAGGACTAGGATGAGTCTCAATCCAAGTAAAAAAAAAACTGGTGTACAGTTTCAAAACCGAGTACAAATATATTGTTAAGACTAGGACAATTTGCAATAGTATTTCAGTCCAAAGTGGCTGCAATCCAATACTATGCTATGGAAATGATAAAACAGGACACGGAACCAGCCAACTCCCAATCTTTTTCGGTATCTAAGCAGCATTGAAAGTAATCAGCTCTTGATTTTTTTTATACCGTTTGATGCACATTACATCAAAATTAATATGAGACTGCTTAGAGACGTTAAGGGAGCTATGAAACCAAAACAGAGTGACCTTGGCTTGGGTACCGGGTCACAAGGAACATAAAGGCAACGAAAATGCTGACAAACTAACCACAGAAGACTTTTTCAAATTCATGGAGACTGCTTGGAGACGTTATGGCAGTTAGGAAACCAAAACAAGGGCGACTTCGGCTTGGGTACCAAGTCACAAGGAACCTAAGGCAATGAAAATGCTGACAAACTAGCCACAGAAGACCCTTCCAAACTCCCTAATTGGACCAGATCCTTTCTGTGGCGTGCGAAAACCATGCATTAACAAAAAAACGTCAATTCGTAAATAGATGAACTGTAATGGTGGTAAAAGAACGGTCGCCTCATTTTACAGATGCCTATTGAGTCAAAGATCGAAAAATTGTCAGGATTGTAGTAAATTTATTAACAGGAGATTACCGACTAAAAATAGACATCTATTTAATCGGTCTGACATAGGAGACAATATGCAGATTCTGCCTGAAAGAAGAGGAAACCTCCGTTGCTTAGTGGCATTGTGAAGGAGTAACAAGACTGAGGTTTCAAATATCAAGCATACTCCAGTGTCCAAATTCGTCAGTTGGACGAAAAATGAGACGAGTAAAGTCGTCACAGCTCTTGGATATATACATTTTTAATACTCCTATCAATATATTTTTTTTTGCGAATAAACCTTGAATTTAATGAGAAGAACAAAATTAATTTACACACAATAATACAATTTATATAGGACGAGTTTTCCATATATTTAGCTCAAGTAATAAAAACATAAAGAGAAATGGTTCTTTTGTGTTCTAAATTGTAGTTTTTTTATCGTCTCGAACTTATATTCTGTTAGTAGTGGCAATAAAATTAGTTTATGTAGCAGAAGAACGAGTAGAGTTGGTCTTTGTCGTTACATCTAGGATAAACGAATAAGACAAGAACTTATTTGTTTGGTAGAATCAAATCAGATCGATTTAGTTTTTAGGGGCCATTCATTAATTATGTAAGGACGATTTTGGCGATTTTTGACCCCCCTACCCCCATGTAAGGGTACATAAGATTTCTTGAACCCCCCCCCCCCCTCCCCCCTTCTTACGTAAGATTCTATCTCGTTTTTCAGAATAATAAAATGTTAAAAAAGGATCAGTCACACTAAAACTCACAGTTTGACGTAAATTGAAGATTTAAAAGATTTAAATTTTAAATTATTTTATAAAGTATATTAGATTGTACTCTTTTATTGCTATCAGAAATAGATGACTGTGATATAATTATTAGACAACTATTTAGTCTTTGGAATATCATTATGACAATTAAGAGTAAGTTGAGAAAGAGTAAGAATGAGAAAGATATTCGGAACCCGAAATAGAACTAGATTTTTAATATTAAATTTCGCCTTACAAAATATTACGTAAGAATGGGTCTTGAACCCTCCCCTCCCCCAAATAAGGGCATGTAGAGATTTTTCTAACCCCCTCCCCCTCGAAGCCCTTACGTAATTTATGAATGGCCCCTTACTATACTTATTATTGTAGGCTGATCACATGAAACTCATTTCTTTAGAATCTTTTAAAAAGTTTCTTATGACTGTCCAAACTTTCAAATAATACGTTGAGAATATTCGAATATAACCAAAAGATACAGGGGACAGTTAAAAAGTGGCCCAACCCCTGACGACATTCTCCTATGTAATATTTGTGGTTTAATTTCACTCCCCCACATCCTCTTCACCTTCTCCTTTCACAGATAATTCCTTCCAGCAATATTCTGAAACGGCAACGTCTAATTTCGGCAGTAAAAGCTCAGGATCTCGGGCTATCGCTCCGATTTCCTCGGACGCCTCGCGGGAGAGAGGGACACTTTGCAGAATTGTCGCGAACCCTTTTAGCGTTATTAGTTTCGGCGTAAACGGTTGTTTGGGGTGCACGTTGGCCGCGACGTTTCAGCGGACGACACCCCGCGTCTACGATCGCCCGAATTCTCCCACTGAAATTAAACTTAATGTATGGAAATGTGGCATCTGCAGGTGTAATCAACCGCTGGAGTCGTTGCGGCGTTGCCGGACGTCCGTCCTTTCCGATTTTTCCCGAAAAGTTGGCGATAAGGACAAGCTTAATTATCCAATTAATGTCGTGTGCAGATTCCCGCTTGATTGCATGCTATTTATTGTACAGGGGGTTCCAAAAATTCCTGATTTTTTTTTTAATCTCCTCATGCAAAAATCAAAGTACGACAACACAGGACGACAAAATTAGGTCGACCCTCTAACCTAGAAACCAGAATATATTTTTCTGAGGGTTTTTGATGCGCTGAATCCGAATCCAAGGTCCAAATCTCTCAATTGGCTCTGGTTTTCGAGATACTCTAACCTAAAAGTGCAAAAATAATGATTTTGGCCTATATTTGAGATTATGTAGCATCGTAATTTTTTTTTTTCTCAAAAAACTATGAACAACATCTTAAAGTACATGCCTTGCCCTTTTAAATTACGTCGAGTTTACTCAAATATCTTTGTTTTTCGCTACGATATCGCATTTTGAAATTTTTAAGTTTGTGAATTTCTCCACAGGCCGACAAGATTTTAACCCAGCAACCAGAATATTTTTTCGATTCGATCGGATCTCGATAGATTTTCGAGATATCCTAACCTAAAAGTGCAAAAATAATGATTTTGGCCTATATTTGATATTATGTAGCATCGCAATTTTTTTCTTAAAAAACTATGAACATCATCTTAAAGTACAAGCCTTGCTCTTTTAAATGCCGTTGAGTTTGCTCAAATATCTTCTTTTTTTGTTGAGATATCGCATTTTGAAATTTTTTATGTTTGTGATCTAATTTGAAAACCCATTAAGGAGCACGTGTACATCAAACAGTTGATTAGTTTTTGATTAGGAAACACTGAAAATGTTTAAAATTCAATAGCAGGTCAATGTTTTCTTATGTAAAAAGACATGTTCGTTCAGAATCCAAGGTCAGATTTCGAAAATTTTCCTTGAAAAATTTGAATTTTTGAATGAATTATAATTTGAAAACCAGTGGATTGTTTGATGTATACGCAATCCTAATAGGTTTTCTATTAGAGAGAATTTCACAAACTTAAAAATTTCAAAATGCGATATCGCAGCGAAAAAAAAGAAATTAGAGTAAACTTGATGTTATTTAAAAGAGCAAAGCATGTACTTTAAGATGTTCTTCATAGTTTTTTGAGAAAAACAAATTGCGATGCTTCATAACCTCAAATATACCAGAGCCAATTGAGAGATTTTGACCTCGGATTTGGATTCAACGCATCAAAAACCTTTGGAAAAATATATTCTGGTTTCTGGGTTAAAATCTTGTCGGCCTGTGTTATTCACGAAGGTCTGGTATACAGAATACAACGTTGAGGATTATATAATCAGTTTTAATCATCCACGAAGAAGCTTCCAATCCTATTCTGGTTCAATAATAAATCAGAATCGTTTTCAAAAATTTTATCGACAAAAATCTCCTTCCTTAAAAAAGGAAAAATACTACTTTTCATCATTCATCATGAGTCCTATCAACTTTATCATCCTGTATTCTCTTAACTCTTGATTCATTATAATACCAGTATTCACGTGTCAACTTCATCCCGCATGATCTAAGAACCTTTTAAACATATTCTCTTAGTATATTCGAGCAGTTATCTAATTGTTTGGTCGTTTCCTCTTCCTCTTCTGTATGAAAATCCCGCGTAATCTTCATAATGGTGACTGTGCCTAACAGGCACCATTGCAAATGAATGCATATGTTGAATATGTAGGCCAATTGAGGAGCTTGCTGCAAGAACGATGCAGCTCCATTTTCACCGCGTGACGAGGTTAGCTGCTTATAATTTCGATAAAAATATTAGACGTTATTTAACGCAAATTCAACGCAGCTCAGCATATGTTAGTGTGTATTCTCCATGCACTGAGATGTGTGGAATTTGCGTTAAATAACGCCTAATATTTTTATCGAAATTATAAGCAGCTAACCTCATCACGCGTTGAAAATGGAGCTGCATTATTGTTGCAGCAGGGTCCTCAATTATTCTTCACATAGCATCAAACATACTGTACGGTGTCGTTAATACCAAACGCAGAATGAAGATAATTAGTTCTATACGGAACGTGATCTTCGACCTTCAAAATATTTGAAATTTGTTACTCTACATTTTCAATTCTTACTTCGTGTCAAAAATCTGAGATTCCCCTCCGAAGCGGGAAGTCTGGCAACACTGCTTTTCCGCCGGACTTTGTGCCGTGCGGACGAGCAAATGTGCCCGGAAAGTTTTACGGGAGATATTTAATAACTCCCCCCCCATTTCCGTCACCGCACGTCCGGAAATTCCCACGGAGACTGACTGTAACGACTTACGTGCATGCATGTTTAACCTCAATTACTGTTAGGATGGCGTTAATTGCGCAGATGCCTTGCGAATTCGGGTAGCGCCGCCGAGTAGTTTAGAGGTTCTTTAGTTTGGCAACGAATTGTTTAGTTAGCGGATATTGGAAGGGAATCAAGGAGTCGGTAGATCAAAGGTGCAGGAAATTGCACACATTTCATCACAAACCCTACGTAGGAACACTATTAGCAGATTAACTGTCAAATCTGAATCATAACATAACCTGACCTAACCTTAAATAATGTTAAAATTGCGTAAATTGTGCGAACTGTAGAGTCTTTTACTTGGCAGCGATTTGTTTGTGTTAGAGGAAACTGGAAAGAAAGTGAATAGGGGTCAGTAGAACTAAAAACATTTTGGAAGGGTTAAAGCTGGCAGTTTCTTAATATTCCAACACAAAACCTGCCTAAACTTGTCCGTTTTGAGTGTTATTAGCAGTTTTATTCTCCAGTCTGAATCGTCATTATGGGTTTAACTATTAACTAACATACAGTAAGCAACGAAAGTCATTGTACACCCACTTTTTGAAGTTTGCTTAAATTCTGATAATTTTTGTATTACAGCATTGATTTTTTTTTTGCAGAAACAAAAACAGGCTGACAGGATTACAGCTTGTGAGATTCTGTGTCTAATACGCCTTAGTTGAAGACGGTATGTCGGTTGTGTGAAAATATCTCGCTAAAAAAGTAAAACTTCGATGTTTTCAAAGAAACGTAAATAACTCCAAAAATAGTAAATCCCTTTCAAAGTTGTTGGACTCGTATTAAAGGGAAATCTTCAGTGTATCTATTTGACTAACTGAGTCTTTTTGTAAAAAAGTTGAACCAAAAACATCATAAAAATTCAAAATTCTACCATCCTTACTATCGTTTTCGTAAAAATCACTGTCCTGAAATTTTAATAAAACAGGGAGTTCTACAGGGATGTTAATCCTTAATTTTTGTTAGATTAGTGTGTGACGTACAGGGCTTTTTTTGAATTTTCGTGATATTTTTGATTCAAATTTAAGATTTTTTCATGTCTAGGAAGATTTTTTCCAAAATGAGATAACTCCCGTGTTCTCCTTTTTTATGAGGGACTTTTTGAGGATTTAAAAAAAAGAAAACATCAAAAATTTACTTTTTTAGCGATATATTTTCACACAATCGACATACCGTCTTCAACTTGGGCTTATTAGACACATAATCTCACAAGCTGTAATCATGTTAGAAGTAAAAAAAGCAATACTGTAATACAAAAATTATCAAAATGTAAGCAAACTTCAAAAAGTGTTGTATATTCGTTTGATGACAAATCGGATAATGTTTGGTTGCACCAGAACTCAACAAGTGAATTGCATCATTTTGACCTCGTACTAAATATGAGTTATCGTTATTATTTTACAGAAGACGCTATTCTTGTAGTAACATTTCTAATTCTACTCCCACTCACCTAATATACAGTAAGCGGCACCCTAATGCGTACATAGCCGAATGAAGGGTAATTGATAATTTAACTTCTTTATTAAGCACTTCTTTATTAAACATGAGGTGAGAACCAACCGCGATCTAGTCGCTAGCGCAGGCGTATGAAAGACATCCGGTCTGTTAGTAGGGCTGTTTGAGTTAAAATGTGAAATACCATTTTATATTTTATTCTGGTCTACTGCCTGATTAGAAAAGTGCGTTATACGAGCGCATTGTAGAAGCACTACGTACATTAATAAAAATAAAATTGGATATTTATCACATTGACGAAAAAGTTCAAATAATTAAATGCTATTTTGGTGGTCGGTCTGTAAGGGATATTAAAGCCATTTTTAACGAAAAATTTCCCAATAGGCGAGTCCCCGAGCGATGGCACAGTAGTTTGAATTTGACATGCGCAGATGCTACTAACATTAACATGGTGATTACGTCAGATTTCGGCGAATCTCAATAGAGGCGGACTCGGATCATTTCATTATTATTACAAAACGGTAATTCACAGAAAATTAAAACGTACTAAGGGGCTACTTATTACAAAATGGAGCCGTATTTAGGTGTGGTAATGTTAGTGGTCCCGAAACATGGCATTTAAAAGAACTTACCCACAAAGCTCATAAAATTTCGACCTAAAATGCGAAGAAATTTGATTCACAAGTTATAAAGTTATAATGACAGTTAGATTTTTAATGACCAGTTATAAAAGTGGGGCATACAGGATCCGTGTTGTTGCCATAGGTCACAAGTCGATGATAGCAGTACACTATTGCTTTCTTCGTCTCTTGTTAGACAATTGCGGTTTCCTTACAATTGATTAGAATTTACTTCATAAATTTTACCTTTAAACCGACAAAATATTCGAGTCTTACTTGCTAAATTTTTATACCTGCCAAACGGATATTTG
This sequence comes from Aromia moschata, assembly GCA_029963805.1. Classification (NCBI taxonomy): domain Eukaryota; kingdom Metazoa; phylum Arthropoda; class Insecta; order Coleoptera; family Cerambycidae; genus Aromia; species Aromia moschata. The sequence continues at coordinate 406,404 of JAPWTK010000225.1, forward strand.
GAACAGGTCTGCCCTTGAAGGAAGACTCGTTTTTCCAGGGTATACCTGTTCTAAATTCCTGCACCCATAATACATGTTTTGAGACAAGGAACTTTCATTGCCTCTTTAAAGAGTATCTTTTACTTGAGTTTATTGGTAGTTTTTTTTTTTTACCCTATTACCCCCTAAAACCGTAATGTCTTTTTTTACTATATTATGTTAATTTTTTTCCGTACATTCCCACAATAATTGTTGTTAATATCCACCTTTGTTAGGCTGCCGCTTACTGTATAGTATTTTCCCTTTTCTTACTTAACTCATACCAATACACTTTCACGCACTTAATATCCTTGTACCTTGACGGCCTCCTCCACTTGTCTAATGAGCGCTTTGAAACCCTGAAAGCCACCATATTGCCTCCACAGTTATGCTATAGCGAGCACAGCATCAATACGTTTCATGAAAATTCCAAGACGCCTTGACATCCCTTCATCCCACTTCTGAATTCTTACATCCCAATTTACGTCGCCTCAGCAGATATGTTCATGGGCTCCCGTTATACTTAGTCACTTTCTTGAATGTAACTACGAATGTCATTCAAATATCAATAGGTGTATGATTAAAAATAACTCTAATAATGTAGCACTCATCAACGTATTGTAAAAAGGCCTGTTTGAAAGGTTCTTATGGTGTATATATTGTCCAGCTGGATGTGGAGATACTTCTCTAGAAGTTGGTTTAAAGTAACTGCTGCAAATACTGTTAACCAACAGGGTCATTTTTGAACTTATAAAATAATTATAATGCACCACAGGAACAACGATAATTACGAGGTCCTGGTAAACATTTTCTTTGCTTAGTTGAAAGAGATTTTAAAGGCATTGTAGATTCGGTTAAATACAAGTTACTATGAATACACCACTCGGCGACGACTTATTTCAGTTGTGTTTGTTCATCCATTAAAAGCAATTTTGATGCGCTTCGAAGCCATGAGACAGTAAAAACTGGGTAAATTAATTAAAGTCGGATTTAATCGCTAGATACTTCATATTACACTGAATGATACAATAACAGGATTCTCCCAAGAGTGGCATGTTGATTAATTGTAGCCGCGGCAATTGTGAACACGTTTCGTCGTTTTGTTTGGCTATATCGTTTGTTTGCGCCAACTTAAAATCTGATTCGAACAATGACGAGATTTTGCTCTGACTGTAGCAAAATTTCTGAATCGTTACGAGGGTTCCCTTTTATATTGCGGGATTCGAGATCAAAAACAATTATTTATCAACAAAAGTGGCTTTATTGTTTTTCAAATTATTCCCCATATAGATCAGTACACTTTTGCATGTGTTTGAACCAATTTTCGAAACACTTTTTCCACTCCGATTGAGGCACATCTAAACATGCATTTTGAACGCATCAATCGCTTCTTCAGGTGTCGAAAAACGTTGCCCTTGCAATTTATAGAGACAACTTCGAAGTGGTTGGTGCATGGACAACTTTTATTGGATCAGGTTCATCTCGAAACACCCATATAGTCGACTGCTGTTTACTTTCGGGTTCATACGCGTAAATCCACGATTCGTCACCTATTTTTAAGCATTTCTTTCGACCAATCGACACGAGCCTGTTCTGGAGCGATTGTAAAATTGTGTGGGATCCAACGCGAACTAGTATTTTTGTCGGCCAAAAGTTCATGCAATATTGAATGTATGCTGGTCCTATTAATGCCCAAGGATGCCTCAATCTCATGAAAAATCACATGACGATCTCGCGGTGTCAGTTCATGCACAGCATCAATGTTTACCGGAACAACAACCGATTTTGGACGACCTTCACGAAATTCGTCGTTAAGAAAACTACGGCCACGATTGAAGTCGACAAACGATGGATAAATGGTAGTCCTTGATGGTGCTTCATCGCCAAAAGTCGAATTAAATTCATCGATGCACTGTTGTTGCGTAAATCCACGTTGATATTTGTAAAAAAATAATTCAATTTTTCTCCTGTCTCGATTATTTAATATTAAACTATAATGTACAAAACATTCTGAATTTTTACCAAACACATGACATAACTATAACTCATTACTATTACAAAAGAGTTTATAATACTATATACGTGCATTTGGCTTGTTGTCTACCTCTTACGACTTATGCATTTGTTTCAATTCTACTCGTAAGTTCTTGCTTTCAATCTGCTACTCTTGGTCCTGAGCCTGTATTACCTAAATAATCCCTCATGTTCCGAGTTTCCAGACTTTGGTTTGGCGGTAAGTAGCTTTCAGTCAATTTACCCCAATACCTATTCAGCACCGGATTCCACTACCTACTTGATTCCCCAATAGACTCGACTCTTTGTTGATTGGTCGTTATCGGGCTGTACTCTTTGTTTGTTTGGTTACGGTTGCATTAATGCTTCGCAACTGTTTTCGTGTAAATCAAAAGTATTGAGAACCAACAATTGATATTTTCTAGTATTTCTCAGTAATTGTAGCAAGCATTAACGATTTTTTTTTGTTACAGGTAAGGATTTTTACACGTTTTGTTCGGACGCTATTCAGCAAAGTAAGTAATGTAGTCAAAATTTAATAAGTAATTTTCACTATATATCTATTAAGAGTTGGGGTTTACACACGAGGTGTGTAAATTAAAAATTAGAGATTTTTTTTTTATTTTCTTATTCGAATAGAATTACAATTCAGTATTGCCTCCTTCAAAATAACTTCCTTCGGAAGCCACACAGCGCTAGAGACGGCTCTTCCATTCCTCATAGCAGTGGTGGAACTCATATACTGGAATAGCCTTCAGCTGGTCGGTTACAGCCGTTGGAATGTTTATATGATCCCAAAATGACGTCCATTGAGGTGATTTTTCAATCCCGGGATGAGAAAAAAATCACAAGGATTCAAGTCAGGCGAATAAGTGGGCTAAGGAACCACAGGAATGTTTTAACTGGCTAAAAACTTGTTTACTGAAATGGCTGTGTGACAAGGTGCATTGTCGTGATGCAACATCCAGTTGCTCTTGGTGTTTGGTCTCACACGCATGACCCTTTTTCGAAGTTTTTCAAGAACCTCTCTGTAAAAGTGTTGATTTCCTGAGGTCAAACTACTGTAATATTGAACCTCGTAGGAATTCCGCAAAAGTGGTTAAAAAATTAAAAATCAAGGTCGTACTCTGTGGTAACTTTCAACGAGGAGTCCAATAGTGACCTTGGATTTGATTCGCACGAGGTTCCATATTACAGTAGTTTGACCTCTGTCCAACCCATAGATGTCACCTTGAACTCAGATCTGAATACACATCTGAACGTGAAATTTCCCGCTATTTTCGATTGTGGCATCAAAAATGTGGGTTGCCATTACAAAAACAAAGTTGACCTTCAAATGACCTTGATATTGAAGTTTAAGGTCAAATCCAAGGTCACCATTGGACTCCTCGTTGAAAGTTACCATAGCGTACGGTTTTTATTTTTCATTTTGTAACCAATTTCGCGGAATTTCTAGGTGTTTCCATACTTTTTCCCCAACCTGTATAATTGATTTGTTTGCCCACACTAAATTTAAAGTATAACAAAATATTGAATCAGTAAGTTAAATGTTTTTTTCTTTCGTGGAAATTTTCTGTCGGGGAAAACATGGAAAAGTCAGGGAAGGGAAAGTTAATTTTTTCCACCTCACAAGTTTTCAATGGGTCCCCCGATTTAAGATGGCTCCTATCTCGCATCGGCTTATTAGACGCATTGGGGCGTTATTATTCGGGGCGAAACAGATTTATAACAATCCATTTCTAACGTTAACGCGGCCGGGACAAGCTCGACACCTCCTGGTGGCGAGTGCGGAGGGTAGGGGAACATAAATCATCTTGATCGCGAAAGTTAATATCTCGAAACATCGGCCAGGGTTATTTTTGCCTGGCGTTCCCCATAGGCCGGTCCATTTAACGAGCATTAGGGCCCTAGTCGGTTCAACGGAGTTTCTTCGGAAGGCCTCAGTGGATTTTTTAAAACACGGATAAATAAGAGAGTGTGGTTATTACCACGCTGTAATAAAATAAGTGTAGCAGAATAAAGAGGAGCTAAACGTACAAACTTTTTTGGTGCTTAGTTGTGCTTTGAAGGCAACAAAAACAAGAGACAACAAATTATATGTTTCTGCTTCCATCAATTAGTAAAATGGAAGGAACTCGCTTTGAAAAAAAAAGGAATTATTTCTCCTAGTTTTTTATTATTTAATTAATATAATACCTACATGTTTTATCTCCCGAAAATTGATATACGAGGTGTGGCTATTAAATAACCGAACTGATGCTGCTACCAGCGCGCTGAGAGCGTGTTTGCGACAAGTTTGAACAAAATTGTGTCTGGTGATATTTTCCCCACCCTGAGCTCGCTGGACAAGCCAGTGGGTCGCTCAGTTTGACTGTAGCAGTCGTTTGAATTAGTATACGCACCAGTGACGCGTCGAAAAAACGTTAAATGTTCAGATGGAGCCACGGGTTAATATCAAATTTCTTGTTAAACTGAGGAAGACTTTTACAGAAGCTTATGCAATGTTAAAAGAAGTGTACGGGAACGTTTATCCCGCACACAAGTTTTTGAATGGTCATCATGAAAGCGATGTTGATCAAAGAACAATGCACCGGCCCATTCTGCTTTGTCTGTGAAGGAATGTTATTGCAAAATACGGCATTACTGTGTTGGAACATCCACCATACTCGCCAGACCTTGACCCCTTTGACTTTTTTTTATATCCCAAGGTCAAATCGGTGCTGAAGGGGACAAGATTCGAATGTGTGGAAGCGGTTAAAGCAAAATCAAGGAGGTTCTGAACCAGCTGACAGAAGCGGACTTCCAGCACAGTACATTGATGGCGAAAAAGTTGCTACTGTCATTGATAACGAATACAAAGTGTTATGACAGCAGTTTGGTTATTTAATAGCCACACAACTGCAACTGTTTTGCAGGTTGCCTAGATTCTGGTAATTTTTATACTATAGTATTGTTTTTTTTACTTCTGATGGGATTACAGCTTGTGAAATTGTGCGTCTAAGTCTAAGTTGAAGGTGATCTGTCGATTGTGTGAAGAGGGAAATCTTCAGAGTAATCTACTAACTGAGTTATTTTGGAAAAAACATCCTAGACGAGAAATTTCTTGAAAGTTGAACTGAAAACTCAAAATTTTAAAGCTTCACCATTCTTACTAGTTTTCATAAAAATCACTGTTCATGAAATTTTAATAAAACAGCGAGTTCTAAAGAATATTAATTCGTTAATTATTTCATGTGTGGCATACAAGACCACCATTTTTTGATTCAGAAGCAACCAATTCTGTAGTACAAAAATTATCACACTTTAAGCAACCTTAAAAAAAGTGGGTGTTTGAATACTTTGTAATGAGGTCGAGATCCGGGTCTTCAATTCCTGACGACGAATAACAGAGGACGGGACCCGGGGGGCCCAAGCAGAATGGGTCTGTGCATTGTCTTGGTGAATCTTCCATGACTTGGTCTTCCACAAATCAGGTCTTCGTCTTCTCACACGCTCATGAAGGGGCGTCAGAAGCTCGATGTAATAATGTTGGTTGACGTCTGACCCTCAGGGACCCAGTAAACGTAAACAATGCCTCGAATGTCAACAAAGACGATCATCATCTCTTTGAATTTTATTTGCTCCTGGCCTCTTTTTGCCTTGGCGAGTTCGGATTCTTCAATGTACGGATTGGAATACATTCTTTGTCGACTCCTGTTATTTCAGCAAGTCCTTGAATGCTTCGACGACGATCTTCGCGGATTAATTTACCAATTTTTTCAATGTTTTCGTCCGTTATTGACGTTGAGGGCTGTCCGGGGCGCGGATCGTCTTCGGTCGTTTCACGTCCCTCTTTAAACCGTTTAAACCATTCAAAAACTTGTGCGTGGAATAAACATTCATTTTCATACACTTTAACAAGAAACTTGAGATTAACCCGTTGCTCCATCTGAACACTTAACATTTTTTCGACGCGTCACTGGTGCGTAGACTAATTCAAACGGCTGCTACAGTCAAACAGAGCGGTCAACTGGCTTGTCCGGCGAACTCAGTGTGGGGAAAGTATCACCAGACACATTTCTGTTGAAACTTGTCGCGACACGCTCGCAGTACGCTGGTAGCAGCATCAGTTCGGTTAGGTATTTAATAGTCACACCTCGTACCTTCACTTAATGGACCTACCGTTAGCGATGTGCTCCCGGGAACGAGATCTGGACATTCTGGTCCCATTTAGGTACGCTAGAGGGCAGCCCCTCTATGTCACCGCCGTATATCTTCGTAACTGTGCTAAAATTTGACGTTGGCGCCGACGACGGCCGGTCGAAATTATTTTTACCGCGGCAGCGCCCCAGCGGCTTATTTAATAGAGAGGGAACGGCGATATTTCAGCGACGGCCCGCCGTCAGCGACACGCTGCGACGGACGGTCGCTTTAATTTGGGCGTTATTTATCGTCGGTGACGTCACGTATTAGCGCGACATTAATCAAAATTATAAAACTCCGGCCGTAAATTACGGGCAGCGCCGAAGCCGATATTTTTAATTAATTTCGTAATCGTCGCGCCATATATAATTAATAAATGTCGCAGGTCGCTGCTGCCGGCTTGCGACCGGCCACCAATTTTAATTGAATAGATTCAAAATAACTTCGCAGGTGCCCGGAACTTTCATTTAAAAAGCTATGAAAAGAGGTGTGCAGTTTGTCCTCGCCTCGCCTCGCGGAACGTAGTAGCAGGGGGCGAAGTACGGTTCGTTCTCCCAAGTGAATAGAGCTTTTAACCGTTTTCCAAAGTTGTCATACTGTATCTCTCAAAAAAATTGCAAATAAGACCACCCACTAATAATTGCTAAAACCCAATTAGCAGGTCTGTCCCCCATTGTAACGCTTCTGAAAATAGGCAAGACTGCACGTCTTCAGTGGTAATGAGTTAATTTAACGACGTAGTACATCCTGACCAGAACGAACAACATTTTTTTTAAGAATGAGTCAGCTGATTGTTATACAAATTAGTACAGGTCCGGCAAAAGTCTGAAAAAATCCGTCTCTTTTTCTTCTAATCTTTTCAACCCCAAAAGAAAAAATCACAGGGAATCAGATCGGGTGACTTGGTCGTCTGCTTTAACTCTCTGTGACTTTTTCCATAGGGTTACGTATATAAGACCAAGTATACTATTGGTGTAATGAGGGCAATAAGTGATGAGGTGTTAAAAATTATGTGCAAATTGGAACTGTGATTTAGCACTAATGGTAGGTAGACATTTTGAACACTATATTCGATTAATGTGATGAAGGCAAGGTAGTTTTCATGGTACCTGCTACCAGTTTATACTGTGGGTTGTCATACTGCCTCAATTAATAATGAGGAACATAGAGTATCATTTAAAAAACAAAGATGGCTGCCACAACTCAAAAATAATTGAAGAAATTTTGAAATAATAAAAAAAAGATGATACCAGAACATGCAACATAATAAAAATAAAATCATCAAGAAGCGTGAGGATTTTGGAATTATAGTATTTTTATTGTTTGAATTTTATTCCCTGATAAGTTTTCATACTGTATATATTAATAAAGGATGAGAGCCAAATATTAAATTATTTAGACCTTTGGAATTTAATTTGATAGAAAGATATTATCTAAAAATTGTATTATTATTAGAAAGAAGAATGCGAATTAAACGAAAATTATAAAATTCAACCCATAAACTATGTCGGTGGAATACCGATGTATTTTTTTTTTCAATTTTAAAATCGTTTTGTATATAATTAATTGCCACGGGTCGGCAATTCGCGGTCTCGTTTTCCCATTTTAATTATACGTATTAATAATAATTTTGGCGCCGGATTTTATTAAATCGCATGCGGAAAACTTTTATTTAAACGCCATGAATAGGTTTGACGACATAACGTGCATGATTGGGCTTATTACTAATAATAAATATCTCGAAATCTGAAATAAACGCGTATGCGAAATATATAGGGAACTATAGAATTATGTGTAATACAAATATGCAGTAGGGCATAAACAAAACTGTATGTAACAATTATTGAAATGGCCAATTAAAATGTGTGAAATAAAATAAGAATATTTAGTCATAATTTATTTCGAATATTACATACAAAGAATTCACATTTTTATTACGTTTACAAAGGTAGTTAATAGAAACAACTGATACAGGCCGCTGTACGGTTTGCAATTTTCTTGCGTGCACGCGTATTTATGTCTGTTTGGACAATTCCTTTTTTTTTTTTTGGACAAAACACAAATACGCGTGCGCGCAATAAAAATTGCTGATATTTTTCTTGTCGGCAATAAAAATTGCGAACTGTCAAGCGGCCTTATCGCACTTTTCTATCTCTTAAAATTCAGGAGTTACAAAATAAAACATAAAAGAGGCAACCTGGCAAATGGCCGTATAGCTTCAAGTGTCTAGTTTTCAGATCTGGACTTTTTTTGCGATCTGGATTTGCGGATTTTTTTTTTTGAAATATTTTTTTTAATTTTTTTTTTTAGATTTTTTTCCAGCGAGTATGTTTTTGAGCAAAAAAATATGGATTGTCGCCAAAAAAATCAAATTGAAGTTGAAAAAATGCATAAAAATCGAAAAATCGCTTGTTACCGTGATTATTGGCCGAAACGATAAATTAAAACCTTCGGGGCACTCAGAAAAAAAAATCGCAGCGCTTTGCAACTTTGAGGGTTTTTGGGAACACTTTGAGGTTAAAAAATTACCGACGATATCCTTCGTTCATCCACTATATCCAAAGTTACCAAATGCCATACCAATACCAAATTTTCCAAATATCCTTAAATTCGCAATTTTTTATCTTTTTTCCAGCCAACATTATCGCTTCAAAAATTTGTTTTTATCAATCGCCCCCGATTGTGTCTTATAGAGAATGTTTTGCAGTTTCCAAAACCCTACCTCCATTTTCTGCACGATCATTAGTTCCCGAGTATTTGATTGTCAAAGTTGAAAAGGACTTTTTTGCTTTGATCGACGATAACTCCGCGGAAAATCATCGTACGGAGCTCGTTAAGAGGTCAAATTAAAGCTGATTAAATTGTCTAAAAGAGATTTATGGTCGCATGATGAAAAAAAAATTTGAAGTCCACAGACCATTTTAAAGGCGAGTAAAAATTTGGAAAAAATTTTTTCGTTGGTTTTCGGATGATTACGTGAGAACCGCTCCCGCTAAAAAAAATTTAAGTGCAGATCTGAAAACTAGACACTTGAGGCTACACTTTCCTTTTTTTTTTATTTTCTGTACGACCATTTTTCTCCGAGTTATCCCTTGTTGAAAATCACCCAAAAATTTGGAATTTTTTTAATATCCTTTAATTTTTGTTGCTAGTGTATTTCAATTTAAAAAAGTATTTAGTGTACCATATCTTTATAGACACCCGGTACAGATCAATACATTATCGATATCGACCAATAGGCTTTTATCCATCGACGAGAGATTTTATCGAGGTGTACAAACTGCGTCGAGTTAAAGTGATGGGACTAATCTCATCATTTTAATGGGCTAATAACGGGCTAACCCCATTTCGGCAATATCGGAGGCGAATACCGGGAGTTACATCGCGACGTGCCGTCCCCTAATAAAGATTTAACTTGGAATTTATATTGTAACACGTACTTAATATATCCAATCTTAATAGAAATCGGATTGAGAGCTTCCGCGCTTCCAGAATTTACGCGAGGACGTGGAATAGTCTGCCGATGCAAATTGTTCCCATAGCGTCTGGAGTCGCATTGAAGTGTCAACTGAATGAGTAATTTTGCCGCTCGAGGCCAAAAAAAGCGGAGCTGTAAGTTTCCTCAATTAACGACAAATTTGAATTCAAATATATATTATAACGAGATCTTCAAGGTTCCTACTTTTGCATTTGGTCGCGTACAAAGAGCGCGGAGGAAAGTAAAGCGTTTGCTGGAGGCAATTTTCTCCATTTCCAACGTTCAAGACGGTTGTTTCTGCGTAAAGCCGACGTTTTTATCCCCTAAAAAAACAAACTTGTAAACAATGCGAACGAGCAAGTATGGAAAGCGAGCAAAAACGATCAAATAACGCAAAATGCCCGGGAAACTAGTGAGAAATTATGCTTGTGACTTGTAAATACTCGTATTTAAGAAATTACATCTAATCTATTCGCTGGCGTATCAACAGGTTATAAGAAACGTCTTTGCAAACACTTTTTTTACTGACAAGGCATGGTTTTACGTCTCTGGTTATGTTAATTCTTAAAGCTCGGAAAATCCACATTTCTCTATATAGAAGCCTCTACATTCTCAGAAAGATGTCGTCTGGTCGGCCATATAGAGAAAAAGGTTAATTTAAAACCGATTTTTTTTAAGGGAAAATATTTTAAAAAATATTGTAATCGCATACGAGGTGTGGCTATTAAATAACCGAACTGCTGTCATAACACTTTATTCGTTACCAATTACAGTAACAACTTTTTCGCCTTCAATGTACTCCCCTTGGCGATCTCTACACCGCTCCATACGACTTTTCCATTGTTGAAAGCAGTGCTGGAAGTCCGCGTCTGTCAGCTGGTTCAGAACCTCCGTCGTTTTTGCTTTAACCGCTTCCACACTTTCGAATCTTGCCCCCTTCAGTGTCACCGTGTCTAACAAGCCTGAATCAGTGTCAATGTTGTTTAGAATGTCAGCGCAAATGTTCTTGATTCCTTTTGCTCGGAAGTGATGAGTTATGGCACCATTTTAGCGCAAACTTTGCGCATGTTGAACGATTCATGCAAAATCTGGCGAACGCATTCTTTGTCGATTCCTGTTATTTCAACAAGCCCTCGGATGCTTGGACAACGATCTTCGCGGATGAATTTACCACTTTTTTCAATGTTTTCGTGCATTTTTCACGTTGAGGGCCTCCTGGGGCGCGGATCGTCTTCGGTCGTTTCACGTCCCTCTTTAAACCGTTTCTAAAACTCGTGCGCGGGATAAACATTCATTCCTGTGCACTTTTTATAATATTGCATAAGCCTCTTGTGAACTTGTGATTAACCCGTTGCTCCATCTGAACACTTAACATTTTTTTCGACGCGTCGCTGGTGCGTAGACTAATTCAAACGACTGCTACAGTCAAACTGAGCGACCCACTGGCTTGTCCAGCGAGCTCAGGGTAGGGAAAGTATCACCAGACACAGTTCTGTTCAAACTTGTCGCGACACGCTCTCAGCGCGCTAGCAGCATCAATCCGGTTATTTAATAGCCCCACATCGTATATTGATCGTTTAAATGTTTTGGCAGAATTTTCCAAACACCGAATCCTTAGTCGTAATATGCCAGTTAAGTGGTGTCCTAAGTGAAGACCTACGGGCTATAATTACAAATAAATTTCAGGAAATTAACTCCTTCCAAGTGCTCACCAATTGTTTTCGATTCTGTGAAAAGAAGAGAACATGTTTTGAAGTAGAAGGTGAACTCCTTTTGTTTAAATTTATTACATTTAAGTTCTTTGATTTTGACATTTGAGTTCTTTTATATGAATTTTGTTATTTAATTACCTATTATGCAATCTCAGTAATATGATTTTCTTAATAGTAAACTTCAAAACTTTATAGTTCTAAGATTCGAGACAGTTCTACCAGGTATTCTTCTCATTTCTGTTGTAGTTCTCAGTTCTTTTAAATCATCCAAATTATTAGTCTTCGTTTTTAAAACTTATTTTTTTTAATTACACCATAGAAAGAAATCCGATGGGTTTAAATCTGGCGAACCAGCTGGCCATTCTACAAAACTTCATCTTTCAATCTAACCGTTTGGAAAAATAATGTCCAAATAATTTATAATTTTTATGAGCTGTGGCAAACATTTATTTATAATTAATTTGTAAAAACCCTTAACCGGTTCACTGGTAGTTTTTGTCACTGTTCGTACCAAAACTGGTACTTTCGAATAATTTACGAAACCGTACAATATTTAGTATATAAGGTTTTTTTGAGTCACTGAATCGAGTTCGAAGGTTTATATACCACCACTGTAGGATGAAAATAAGGGTTGGGGTGAATTTTTGAGTTTTTTCAATTATTTACTAAACCGTTCCACATTTTGTATGCAAGCGTTTTTGTGTCTAATTCTATTGCAAGAATTATTTTTTGGTCTGTCCCCCTGAAGGGAGAAAAATAGGGATTGGGGATAAAATTGTGTTTTTTCAATTTTCCACCAAACCATTCCAAATGTTGTATACAGAGTTGTCTGTGTCTTTAATTCGATTGCTATGTTAGTTATGTTTTTGATCTGCCACCCCCGAAGGGTGGAAAAGAGGGGGTGAGGTGAAATTTCAAAATTTTTAAATTTTTAAATTTCGTCCGCCATATTAGATCCGCCATTTTGAATTTTCGCAAATGGTGATCCAATCTGATCCAAAAACCGTAATCAGCAACCGCGAAACAATTTCCAGTCCAGATTCAAAAAAATAAAAAACCCTGCTCCTCTCTAAGGGTTAAAGACGCCATATTTAGTCCGCCATATTGAATTTTATCATTTTGATGCCAGATATGGATTCAGTGCCCCCAAAAACTGTAATATACCAAATTTGGCACGTTTATATATACGATATAATACCAGTAAACCGGTTAAGAATACAGTAAAGTTCTTGTTTAATACACAACCGTTGTACTATGTATGTATACAATCTGATTCGCAGTTAACGTTTGCTAATATATCGTGACAGATGAAACAAAAAAAAACACCAAGCTATCACGTGTGTTACAGAGTGTGTACTGTGGTCGCGACACATTTTAAATGTCACGCGAACAATAGCACATGACACGTTAATTTAAAAGCTTTGAAGCCGGCGTAGATAAATTTATTCTCGCTTCACTCTAAACCCGTATTTGTACGAGATATTCTGAGTATCATGAAACCAATAACTCGTCCTCAGTTTATATATGTACTCACAGTATGAAGTGTCTTTGAACGCGTTTACTTTTATCGATTTCGAGCTGAAAAGATAAACTCTACACATTTCCTGTATACGTGTATATTTCTAGCATACATTTACTTTGAACATTTCTTGTGTTACTATGAATTCCTTTTTATTTATCTCAAAATCAGAAATATTATTGAGACCCAAAAAACTGAAAACATTATTACTGCAAAATGCAAGAGGTGATTGGATACAAGCTTTGTTAGTCACAATGAGAGTCACAATTATAAAGGAAAAGTAGCAGGTCTTCTTATTGTTACGCAAATACAACTACGTGTTCTTGTTCTCATGAATATCTTTAGAGAATTATTGGGTTGTGGAGGAAAAATGTAACCTTGACGTAGAGACTCTTGACCAATGGTCAACCGTCTTGAAATCATCAGAAGATGATTAAAACTGTTTCTATTGGTCTGTAAAACTATAAATTATTTGCCCCCAGCTTGATGATTGAAATCCAGACATTAATAAGTGGCACTCTCTAAAAAGTTTCGATTTCATACCACATTTTTTCCCGCCATTCAAACGGCTCCAGTCTCACCTGGAAAGTTAATCGAATTCCGCAAATATCTGTGTATTAGACGTGATATTCAGTCAATGCCCTTAAAGCATTAATTTCATGTTCAAAAGAGTTTCAAAAGCGGGAGAGACTACCCTGGCGCTCCGAAGAAATTGAAAGAGTTCATGCATAAATGAATACCTAAAAGGAACTGTGCTCTTCATTTTGCATGTGCTTGCACGTTACGTGTACACAGTGTCCCATTTTAAAGTTTCCACTGAACACAAAAAGGCGTTTTGAAAAGAAGAGTCCTATAAAAAAGTTGTGGGATTCTAAAGGAAGTCATACTTATAGTTAGTAAGTTTGAACTTGACCTTGGAGAAAACTCATTTAAAAGTGATGTTGATGTGACTGTTAGATCAGGACGTACATTCAGTAGGAGTATGGTTGACGATGTCACTTTAGACATGAAAACGGGCTACATGTCAACCAAAAAAATTCACAGATCTTGCATCTTACGCAAGTATCGCAGGCGTATCGAAAATACCAGACATAACTAGTAGACATTTCTAAAGTAAATTTAATAAAAATAAAAAAATTTTTGTTACGATTTTTGGCGGTTTGACCCTGAAGGTCTTGTCGTTTTAAAGGGGTTATCTTGCATGTGATATTCAGTCAGGCTTGCGATTTCTTTGCCGTGCATATCCTAACAAAAATGTTTTCGATTAGTAAGTTGATCGTCATCATATATGTCTTAACGTAGGATGAATAACTTCCTTTTCATTTTATAAAACATTGCATTTTCGTTTCTTTAATGGCAACATTATTTCCTCCATAATTACTCAAATGCAGGTTGCACTTTATACATTTCATAGTCCATTATATTTAGACAGGGTGTGATACCAAGACCTTTCATTTGATGTATCTAGAAAACTAAATCTTTCAGTTTAGAGATTACTTATTCTTAATGAATCACCCTGTATATATGTTAGTGTAAATTAATAAAATAACAAATCTGCTCATCCTATTACAACCATCAGTAAATACCAAATGTTTATTTTGCATTCAACATCATTTCATAAAATACGCAGGCAAATTTTCACTAAACGGTTTACTGGAAAGTTTTTTATTCAACGTGCTCGAATTAAAAGCGTCCTGCCGCTTGGAAGTCGTTTTTCCATTTCAGCATATCAGCAAATCTCGGGCATCCGACGGTGGCCTTGGACCCCTTGAGCAGTCAAAAAAATTGTGGATGACTACACATATAACCCAAACATAAACATAGACTGTTTAACAAAGCTAGGTCGTGTCCATGAGCACGTGACCATGTCGAGGTCGTTCGCATTTTGCATGTCGCTTCAGCGTTAATATTTTAGGAGACAACTCCCTGCCCAGAAGTATTTTCAATACTAAAATCCAGAGGAAGGACTGGTCTCTTCCTCGAGGTGAGGCCTGGTTTACGGACGGGTGAAATACTGAGTAAGGGACGAAATGTGGGTGGAGTAATAGAGGAATCGGGTACAATAAACAAATAGGCTGCAGTGCCCCCAAAATCTATCGGCCTCCTACTGATTTTTTTCTGTGATCCAATTCGCTGTTGATAAAGAAAACCGCACCTTGGTTTACAAAACTCTAGTTTCAAATTAACCTTCGAAGTTTTGATGCTGTTTCCGACCACGTTGCGATACTCCATTTCTATAACTTCCAATACGCGGTTTGGTCGTCTCATCAATTATTCATCATTCCGATAAACATCTGCCGCCCTCGATAACTATCAAAAGTATGTTCGTTAGTTCGGCCTCTAATCCGGCCCATTTACTTCTGACCATCAATCATCCCTTAGGATTTCGCAAATCTCTGACCTTTCATTAGTTTCAATTTTATTCGGACTTCCTGGAAGTCGCCGGTAATGAGGGAATCCTAAGGGCCTGTTCGGAACATCAACTACGGGGTCCGAAGTGTATTTCGAGGAGTTGGCCTCGACTTTGCGATTTCTGATTGATTTAATGTCGGGGCAGTTATATTTAGATACGAGATGATCAGATAGCCTCTAGGTTTCGTAATCGTATCCGTTAGAGTTGTGTGGAGGAATTCCTTTTGCTGAGCTATTCATCATCTTTGAGACTTTGAAATATTGAAAACAATGTGTTGCAGCAATTAAGTTTTTGTCGATGTAACAACAGCTAAGTTGTAGACATTCTTGTTAATAAATGTTTCAGATCTGACCAATACAGGTCAGTGAATTCAGTCAGATGAATTTTGAAGATGGTACACCAAAGCATTGGACTATTCGTCGGATTACAAAGCAGGTTCTGATGTTTATTTTACTTCCTTATTTACTACTTCCAAATCCACTAATGAGATCGACGAAATGAATCTTCAGTTTCGAACTTTCAGTTGCTACCTTCTTAAAGTGATCGGGAGTTATTTAAGTTCTTTTTGAGAAAATAGAAGAGCAGAAAGCTTGAAGAATATGCGATGTACGAGGTGTGGCTATCAAATAATCGAACTGATGCTGTTATCAGCTCGCTGCGAGCGTGTCGGGACAAGTTTGAACAGAACTGTGTCTGATGATACTTTCCCCATCCTGAGCTCGCTGGACAAGCCAGTGGGTCGCTCAGTTTGACTGTAGCGTTTGAATTAGTCTACGCGCCAGTGACGCGTCGAAAAAATGTTAAGTGTTCAGATGGAGCAACGGGTAAATTTCAGGTTTCTTGTTAAACTGGGGAAAACTTCTACATAAGCTTATGCAATGTTAAAAGAAGTGTATGAGAATGAATGTTTATCACGCACACAAGTTTTTGAATGGTTTAAACGGTTTAAAGAGGGACGTGAAACGACCGAAGACGAACCGCGCCCCGGACGGCCCACGACGTCAAAAACGGTCGAAAACATTGGTAAATTTATCCGCGAAGATCGACGTCTAAGCAGCCGAGGGCTTGCTGAAATAAGAGCAATGGGGGCGTATTACGTAACGCAATTTTTGAAGATTTTTTATCCTCTCCCCCCCCCCATCATGTAACGCGCCATAACGTTTTTCTGTACCACCCACCCCTCCCTAAACGTTATGTAACAACCAAGTGACCATTTTTACCTAAAAGTCACAATTATGTTGCGCAAAGTACCGGAAAGTCGCTAAAACACCTCTGTTATTGTTTTAATCGCGTTTGCGGTATTAATATGTAAATAAAACGAGATTTCTCACTCGCAATACATGCGTATGTTGTTTATTTTATTTATTCATATTGTTATTTAATAAACAACCACACATAATGAAATAAACATTTGCTTAAGTTTAAAATATGTTAAAATGGGCTCAAATTTTTCCTAATAAATTTTTACAACTAATCTTACATTTAATTATGCCGTTTTCCTGACTTGCCCCTGTCCTTACATACATTTTTGGCCTCATCCACCATTGTTCTTCTCATGCATTCTCCTATTTTAGCTTTTTTTTCACTAATAAACTCTTAAAATAAAAAACATATTTATTTTAACCTTTGACAATGCGAATTAGAAACGGATATAATCGAGTAATTCCCCGTAAAACATAAACGAAAAGGATTGCCAACTTGAGAGATTTTAATTCCCTAGTTTTTATTTAAATAAAAAAAAAACAATGTTACGTTGTTCAAACCCCCCCGCCCCTGTAACGCATCGTAACGTCTTACAAGACCCCCCCTCAAATTGCGTTACGTAATTCTTGAACGCCCTCAATCGACAAAGAATATGTTCGCCAGATTTTGCGTGAATCGTTCAACATGCCCAAAGTCTGCGCAAAAATGGTGCCAAAACTCCTCGAGTCAAGACGAGCAAAAGGAGTCAAGACGAGCAAAAGGAGTCAAGAATGAACATTTGCGCTGACATTCTAATCAACATTGATCGAGACTTGTTAAACACGGTGACACTGAAGATTCGAAAGTGTGGAAGCGGTTAAAGCAAAAGCGACGGAGGTTCTGAACCAGCTGACAGAAGCGGACTTCCAGAACTGGTTTCAACAATGGAAAAGTCGAATGGAGCGGTGTAGAGATCGCCAGGGGGAGCACATTGAAAGCGAAAAAGTTGCTACTGTAATTGATAACGAATAAAAAGTGTTATGACAGCAGTTCGGTTATTGAACAGCCACCCTTGTATAAAAAAACATTATGGCACCAAACCCAAACATGTTTCCGGAAATACACAAAATAAACAGTGTTGGCCTGAAAAAGCTTCCAGCTTATACAATAACCGCTCGCTTTATTCGAAGGATTCCCTAAGATCCAGAACTAAAGGTAGAAAATGTGGATCTGACCTGCCCCTGACCGCCCACAATTCAATATAGAGAGGCGACTAATGCAGAAAAACACTCCGCTATATGTTTTCTTGTCGGTTGAGGTGCTAAACCAACAAAAAAACAGAGCGAAAAAGATAAATTCAGCGCAGTGACAGTTGTATGCCGGGGGAAATTTATGAGTGGGTGGAGAGCCTAACAATGACCGGGCTTCCGTTCTTGATGGAAACAGGTCAGGACTTCCCTCTGCATTAGCCGGTTCCCGGTCGAGGCTGGCCCGGCGAATTTAATACTAATGGTGGCTGCTGCGAGTACAAGGCCCCCTGTTATTAACGATCTCTGTGAGGGAGGGTTAAACGTTGGAACTAGAGCGAAATTGAAACATTCGACGTAGACAGACTTGACGTTGAGACACCGCCCTTATACTCGCGGCACACATTTTGCTAACGATGTTGGCATCATCAGGGAGTTACTAAGATCAGTTTTATCATGGTAGAAACGTGTTTAAATGAATATTGAAAGTAGTATTGAAGCCATCTCGAATGTAAAATAAAGCTATTCAAAATCTCTTTCGACATTGTGTCTATCGCATTGTTGGACTGTCGATTTTTTTTATAATTCATTTGAGGACACTTGTGAAGATTTTTCTAATCATATGAATCGGGTTTAAAATTATATACAGCTAACGAAAATACTCAAATCCCCACATTTGAGGGATGCTTAAATTCTGTCAATTTTTATAATGCAGTATTAATTTATTTATTTTGCTTCTAATAGGATTACAGCTTGTGAAATTCTAATGAGCTAAAGTTGAAGGTTTTATGTGGATTGTGTGAAAATATATCGCTAGAAAAGTAAAATTTGGATGTCCTCAAAAAATCGCGAATCAATCTGTCTCAATCTCAAAAAAAAACAATCAATACTGTAATTATATAATGTTTACTGTACTGTAA
This sequence comes from Aromia moschata, assembly GCA_029963805.1. NCBI lineage: Eukaryota > Metazoa > Arthropoda > Insecta > Coleoptera > Cerambycidae > Aromia > Aromia moschata. The sequence continues at coordinate 425,088 of JAPWTK010000225.1, forward strand.
ACCTTCAAAAAGTGGGTATGAATACTTTCATCGTTAACTATATAAAAACATGTTTTAAGTCGTCTATCAAATTTAGTACCAAACTGCAATCAACTAAATATTTTACAAAAAGGAGTAGCACATTTTAGTGCAAATTGCACAATACGTAAACAATCTCTCGCAACTCTAGAATATGCAAAATTATCCCAATACATAAATTACCAGTATTTAACAAATCCGAAATGTTCGAATGCATATTTCCATGCTGTGCGCACATTAAATTATTCAGATGTATTAAATCTATTCGAAACTCTGCTACATTCTCGCCTTTCCACAGTGCACAGTAGTAAATTTCATTAAACTCATTTACTAGAGTCCAACCAACGAATAATGGAATGAGTCATCACAAGTCACGCGCAAAAGTATTTGGAATCACGTGCTCATCAGGCACCGATAGAATTTCCTTCCACAGGAGTTGAGATATTCAGTAATGGCATGGGAATCTGATTAATTTAGAGTAGTTTCATTAATACCCAATAAATATCAATAAAATGCCACATTTAAACAATCCCTACATGTTTTGAGAATTCCACGTGTAGCTGTGAACTGATTAATACGTACTATGGTATACCGTATCGTTTGGAACCACCGGCTCTGACACTGTTAAACTACCTTTACTGCCTTTTTTATCTTTCCTTTTTTATTCTATGATACCTTTTAAATTAATCATCCGTGTGAATTTTTGTTGGTTAGACTATAGATTAAGCATTATATTGCACTATACTTTCAAAATAACAGCGTTATTTCGTATAAAAAAATGTATACAGAAAGTCAAAGAGCCAAACACTAATATTTCAGAAGCCCGTGTGTGAATTGGTGGCGACTTTTATTACTATCTTCCGGTATATATTTATGATTCGAGGCAGTATGACCTGTATTTTTACAATATCTGTACCTTTTTTTATGAAACCATATTTTTTGTACACTAACCAAGTAAATATTGATTTCGATCGGAATTGCAAACAGTTAATCCATGAAAACTATTGAAATATCAAAGAGAATCGGTCGAATAGACTGTCAGGTTTTAAACAATTTTTAGAAAAGCCACAACTCTGACAAAAATGTTCAGGCAAATTTCAGATAGGGTAATCACACGAATCACCTTTAAAATATATTAAAATAAATATTGAATATTCGTTTTAATGTATTTAATTCGTCATGACTACAGCAGGTTAATAATATATGCCTACTTTACCAGGGACGGCTCCAGGATATCTATCAGTAAAGTTACGAAATATTAAACAGGTTATGCCTTATACATGTGGGGTGATGTTGTAGCCCCAACTAATCGCCAAAGGAACCATAGTCACAAGACACAGTACTTGCATACTCATGGTAAACGACGCTATAACACAGACGTGTCCGTACTGCCACTCGAAATTCCATAAATTATTAATAACTGTTCCATATGTTCAGCAGCTCGGTGTCACTTAAAATCCACTTATAAGATGGAAAAGAGAGCTCAACGTCTACAGTCGTAACTGCGGCACATTCAAAACAAGTAAAGTTTTTGTAAGGACACATTTATCTTGTTCAGAGCCATCCACTTATTTGCCTCTAAATAAATCCACAATATGACACAATGTGGGAAAGTCAAGGTTAGTAATATCGGTTGTTTCATTAATACTAGGCCATATAGGTTTATCGTGCAGTTCCGATTTTTTTATGTCCTCACACAGTGGTGCTATAATCGTCTGAGTTGCTTCTGCAGGCAGACTAACTTCGCTGTACTTTCCACTCGCAGCGTTCCGGATAAACTGTCTGAACTCAGGTTGATCTAATTTTATGAATGGAATATTGCACGCTACCGTCATTTTCATTAAATCCAACTTAAATTGTCTTTGTCTGTCTCACGCACTCCCACCACCACTTACATGAAGTTTATGTTTGTTCCTAGCAGCCTGCTGCAAAACAGCTGTTTTTTTAGGAGTTGACGATGTACTTTATTAATGTGGCAAATATGACAATATTCCAGTCACGTGAAGCCCGGTCCTGGAATCTATTATTAACCTACGAGCTATAATTATCACATGCATGGTAATTCTCCAAAATCGAACCGGTTCGAAACAAAACCAGCAAAGGGAGCGGTAAAAAGTGGACCACCATAAATTTAAAGATAAATTCTACGGAGCGTATCTCCATAGGTCTTGATTTCTCCTTAGCAATTCAATCGGTGCGGCAAACTGTTAAGCCATTTGCGTCAAAATAAATGGCTACTAAATCTTAAAATAACCGAAGTTGCAATTACAAGCTTTCGGTCCTCGTGGCTTTCAGGAGATTATTTTTGGTTCTGGTATTTCTATGCACAGGTAAAATCGCTGGAAAGCGATTCAGATGTCCCATATCTTACCGAACTGTTCCCGCAGGAATCTAAAGTCTTTAAGGCCATAAAAGAAGTCGAAATGGATTTTTCGTTGCATCTAAATTGCTTTCGATAAATTCCCATTATTTTTTAGCGTTTTTTACAATAATGTTATTGTTTCTTTCAACCAGTGTTCGACAGATTGTTCAATTCTGTTAGTAAATCTATGCAGGACTGTAATAAACGGTCTTCCAATAGGGACTTCCGAACTTTGACAGTCAGTTTGACAGATAGCCGCCATATTGTTGAAGTTACATCTGTCGAGTTGGCTGTCATTTATTCAGTCTCTTTTGCCAAATCACCATGGACGGATATAGCGTTCAACAACTCGTGCAAATGATAAAATTGTTTTATCAAAATGGGCGTTCTGTTCGGGCAACGTTCCGCGCGCTTCGCCCATTTTACGGTCGCCATAATCGTCCTACCGAGAGGACTATTCGTAGTGTGGTGGATAAATTTGAGTCCACTGGTTCCGTAAACAATCAACCAACACCCGTACGACAACGAAACGCAAGGTCTGCCGAAAACATCGCCGCTGTCCGTGAGAGTGTGCAGGAGAATCCGAGGCAGTCGATTTCGCGTCGCTCACAAGAATTCGGCCTTTCGCAGACCACAACTTGGCGAATTTTGCGTCGTGACTTGGGCCTGCACCCGTACAAAATTCAACTGCCCCAGGAGCTGAAGGTAAACGACCTTAGACAACGACGCGTGTTCGCTGAATGGGCTCTGGAGCAGTTGGAAACTGACCTAATTTTCATCGAAAAATCATCTTCAGCGATGAGGCCCATTTCTGGATGAATGGGTACGTCAACAAACAAAATTGTCGAATTTGGGACGATACCAATCCACATGAGATCCAAGAGCGTCCAATGCATCCCGAAAAAGTCACTGTTTGGTGTGGATTTTGGGCTGGCGGCGTCATCGGTCCATATTTCTTTCAGAACGACGTTGGCCAGGCTATCACCGTCAACGGCGAGCGCTATAGGTCGATGATTACCAACTTATTTTGGCCTAAATTGGATGATATGGACACCAATGACATGTGGTTTCAACAGGACGGCGCTACGTGCCACACAGCTCATGCCACATTGGACATTCTGCACGAGCGATTTGAGGGCATGGTCATCTCACGTGGAGGTGATGTGAACTGGCCACCGAGATCGTGCGATTTGACCCCGTTAGACTTTTTCTTGTGGGGTTTTCTTAAGTCGCAGGTCTATGCGAATAAGCCACACACCACAGCGGCCCTTAAAGCCAACATAACCCATGCCATCGGTCAAATTCAGCCTGATTTATGCGCCAGAGTCATGGAAAATTGGACATTTCGGATGCGCGCCACCCAGCGAAGCTGCGGCGGACATTTACACGATGTTATATTTCATACAGAATGGCATCGATAGGCCTTTCAAACGAATAAAAAATTTCGATGATATCTCACACACACTTTGTTTTATTCAAATTTAAAGATAGGAAGCGCTTAATGAAAGACCCTTTATTTACAGGAGCAATAGACAGACTTAATTAGTTGAATGCATTAATCGATGTCCTTTTTATTGTGAAACATTTCTGAATGTGATTTTGTATTCCCGCACATGCCTTAGATTTGGTAATGTTCTGAGTTTTCTGGGTTTCCTCAGAACTGTAAAGCAAATGAGTTACCGAAATAATCTTAAGTCGCTGCCAGTGCGCCATGGCAAATAATAATAATAGCCAGTCCTTCCCGCGCAGATCCCTGAGAGGGACCTAAGGGGTTACTCTTCGGAGTAATTATAGGGTGAGTATTATTATTATTATTTCGCCGACTTTATAGTCACACTTCTCAGCGTAAACGCTGGGAAACATTCCCCCATTCCTGCTGCAGACAGTGATGGCTTGATATCTCATCCCCGCCTCCAGCAGAAGTTAGGCTCAGGCGAGAGGAGGAAATTCATCCTATCCCAAAACCTTTTTAACAATAAGACATGTTTGTAATACAACTGCCTTCTGGCCTTCTTCTTCTTCTTATTATTATTCACCTCAAGTAGATGAACAGTTTAGCCAAAGACCAAAAAATAAAAATCTTTATTACGCCGGTGAATTAAGCAAGTGAAAGAAATGTTCATGGTGCCTTGGCCTCGTTTGTAAAAAAGCGTAGCTGGCATACTCCCGGTCCTGGGTTCGGCCTATAACGGCGGCGTAATTCTGTTCTTGTTTCATACTTAAGAGCTGAAAATAAAGCAGCTATTATGGGGCTTACAGGGCTAAGCGGATCTCAGTTTCAGCCCGTTCATTTGCCTACTTAAGATACGCCTTTTTAAGCTCGCCAATAAGAGCGCTTGTTTTTTTTTTTCTCGGCCATTATATCATGGTTCTAATATTCATTGCTGTAGCGGCGTGGAAGGTTTTAGGAATCAATATCATACGTTAAGATATAAGATATTTTATAAGATATTAAATAAGATATTTTAACAAATAAATTTTATTAAGAATACAATATCACACGTTAAAGACCATTCACGTTAAGATATAAGATACCAAATTTCTGGACTTATTTTCTTTTATGTAGATATACAAAAAAAATGATTTGATAAAGGAATATTTTTTGGGGATGTTGGACAAATAAAGAAGCACTAATTTTTGCCGACGTTTCGTCTAATGTACTCAGACTTCTTCATGTACAGACATTACTACATTATTATTAGAGGACTTATTAGAGGAAACGTCGGCAAAAATTAATGCTTCTTTTTTTGTCCACCATCCCCAAAAACAATTCCTTTATCAACTTATATTTTATGGACGCAACTGATGACTACTATTACTAAAAACTGATGCTTATGACTACATATCAGATTTGGTGCTTTAGGGGATTCTCAAATATTGGTCTTTTTTAAAATGTCCGATATTTTATTTATTGTGGCAAGTATGAAAAAGACAAATGCAGGATGACACTTTCTTCTTTGTAGCATTGACGTTATCAGAATTTTAAATATGTTTTTAATTAGGAAGCTGTAATAAAAAGTTTGGGACACCCTGTATTTTGTTAATCCATTTTTTTGCTCTCCACATGTCCTTTAAGAATATATAATATTATTGATACACAATAAATAAAATATCGGACATTTTAAAAAAGACCAAAATTTGAGAATCCCCTTCTAGCATCAAATCTGATCGCGATAGTCATGATCTGTTTTGACGATTGTAAGTTTCAGAAAAAAATAGTCTGGGACTGCTGTATCAGATTTTTTTTTATATCTCTTACACTTTCAGAGATACCCTATAAAAGTATCGAAAACACTACCCTGCAAAATTTTGGAAATTTTGTGTCCCTGGATAATGAATAGTTATTTACGGAGTAATTTTTCCCGCTGAAAACAAATCAGAATTTCTCTATCTCGTCAGGTTTTTGAGATAATCCAACCTAAAAGTATAAACATACTATTTTTTGACATATTTGAGCTTATGTAGCACCGCGAATTTTTTTTCTCAAAAAAACATGTGTGGGATCTTATAATACAAGTTTTCCTCTTTCAAATGGCGTTGAGATTGCTCAAATATCTTTTTTTATCGCCGAAATATCTCATTTTGAAGTTCTCATGTGTAATTTTTCGTATACACCTGAAAACCCATTAGGGACATGTGTATATCAAGAGATTTTTTTTTTTTATTATTAAGAAACGAAAAAAAAATTTTAAAAATCAATAACAGGTTTTCCCACTTTTAGGTTAGAATATCTCAAAAATCCTACTTATTTCGACTTCAGCTACTTCGAAAACATAGAAAATGAAATGTCAATCGAATACTCATTTATTTTATCGCAATTTCGCATTTTCGTCGCCATTTTATTTTTATGTTGCTATACATTTCTAGTAAACAAAAAGAGAAGCTCAAATAAAGACGCCATTGTAAAAAAAAGCTCAGAAAGTTCCATAGATGCTATTGTAACTTTAGTCAACTAAGGTCGGCCATATTGAATTTTATTCGAAAAATTTTGAAAATCTGACCCTAGATTCTGAACGAGCATTAACATAAGAAAATATTGACTTGTTTATAATCATAAAAAAACAATAATTTGATATATATGTATGTGTCCCTAATGAGTTTTCAAGTATAGTGAAAACATGAAAATTTCACAATTCAATATCTCGGCGAAATAAAATATATATTCGAGCATACCTGACGGCATTTGGAAGAGGAACATACTTTAACATCCCATAGGTATATAGTTTTTTGAGAAAACGGTGCTACATAACCTCAAATATGTCAAAAAACAGTGTTATTTGCACAATTCTGATTCGTTTTCAACGGGAAAATGTTTGTCCAGGGGCAAAATCGTGCAGGGTAGTGAAATTAATTTTAAATTTGAATCCTAAAAGAAAATACCCGGAATGGTTCATAAGCGAAAAAAATTTTATACGTTAAGAGGCGGTAAAGAGTTGGTTTAAAACAAGCAATCATTCGCCGTACAGCACAGAGCGAAGTCGCAGACCGAGAGTAATCCCAAACGAATTCATCCCCGAGCGCCAAAAATGAAATCCTTTTACACAAATTACATTACTTTTATCCCACCCCGTGGCGATACCCTTGCCCCGCTCATATTTACCCCAAAAAAATAAACTTTCCAACGTCCAATGCGCATTCAAAAACTTCACAAACTCCCACATTTTTTCCAGGCCAAAATAAAACCGGTTCAATATTAAATAAACGCGCTTTGTTTTACCGACAGACCGGTAAACAATTACTTCGGCAACACAAATACCGCCGTCGAGGGGTGAGCGGGGTGAGCCTAAATACACGGTTACATTCGAGAAGTTTTTTTGCGGGAAACGTAAAGTATGGCGGGACGCCCTCGGGGCTTTTTACAACATCAAAGAACCTCCCCGGGGTGCTTACGGCGGTCGTTTCTTGGAACTTTAACAACGCGCCCATCCCCTCCAACCCTCGACGGCCGAGAGATATTTAACTTGGCGGTTTCTCGTGTGGCGTTTGCGCAGTATGCGAGGGAAAAGTTTTAGTTCTGGGTAATCTCACAATGCTGACATATCTAACATATAAATAGTACTCAAAGTATGCTGTGAAATTAATCCTGCATATCTTAAATTATTCATTACACAGGCACACAAAAAAAGTTTCTGACTTGGAGGTCTCACTATGTGTACTATATGTTTTTGTGAGGTCGCTGAATCGGGAATCAGTTTCATCCCAGCACGTCTGGGTTCGGCCATAACCCTCAAAAACACCCTCTACATTTGCTATATCCGTTGAAACGACAAATCCTATGGCTCCGAAACCTCATAATCCTATAATACAATAACCAACTGTCTCCACAACCTAATAACTCCATAACCCCATAGCCACATAACCACATAAGTCCATAACCCCAAAACCCGGTAAAAAAAAGTTTCTGACGTGAGGGTCTGACTATGTGTACTGTATGTTTTTGGGGTCGCTGAATCTGCATCCGGGGTCAGTTTTATCCCAGCACGTTAGAATTCGGCCATAACCTCAAAAACACTCTGAAATTCACCATATCCGTAAAACCACAAACCCTATGGCTCTTAATCCTCATGATACTATAATACAATAACCCAATAACCCCACAGCCACATAACCCCCAGCCACATAACCACATAGAAAATATTTTCGAAAAAAACACATGACAGGGATATATTTTTAAAGTTTAAGTTGTGCCCTTTCCGATGGTGTTTTTTTTTGTTTTAATCAAATTTTCAAGGGGTTTCCGGTCTACAATGGAACTGGAACCTTACTAACTTTAAGTATACGTGGTTTAAAGACCGATTTTTTTCCCTTATATGTTCAAAATGGCGCCTGAACTAAAAAATTTTTGCGTAAAAATTCAAGATTTTTTTATTGGAAAATGAACTTTTACAAAAAATTGTCAAGAATAAATAGTGATTTTAAGAAATCACTCAAAGAATGCACTGGAATTTTTTGAGCAACTTTTTGGATTTTGCAAATAGTCAATTTTTGCAAAATTTAAAAAATTAAAAAATTCCAGTGCATTCTTTTTCAGTTTGAGTCGCCAGACGAGTCAAGTGTGCCATGGAATTATGTCAAGGCCGTTGAATGTTATCTAGAAGCACTTACACTTCATTTTGACCTGACTGCCGTAGACAAAAAAATACTTTCGGTCTACTATGTTCAAGGTCATTTTGAACATTTCCCCCCCCCCCCCCCCCCTCTCTCTCTCACACTCTCTCTCTCTCACTCTCTCTCTCTCTCTCCCTCTCTCTCTTGCCAACTTCATAATAAACTTCCAGTGTACCCTAACTGAATTTATTTAAAGGCACGGTATAATTATAATACCTCTCTTTAAAAAAACGTAAACAAGATAACGATATAAACGTACTTTATTTGTACCTACTGCAAAAACAAAATTGTTAACATAAAAGAATAATGTAGCGCTTTTTTTAATATTCTGCCCTCTTTTTACAAAGCTAATATTTGAGTTAAAAAAAAAACTGCCTAACAAGTCTACACGAACGAAGTTACAAATTTTCGTGACGATCCAACTAAAAGTGTATAAAACTTATAAGTCTTATAAACTGTGCCGATTTTTCTAAGGAGCAAAAAAATCCGTGGTCGTTACAGTCTCCAGTGAAGAAGTAAAAAAAGCTACCGGCTCCAGTTGTACTTTTTTTGAGTCAGAAGAGCTTATTACGTCGGCCACGTACATTAGTCCGCTTGAGGAGAGCTTTCCTCTCGTTGCCGAAGAACGAATGGCCCTTTTGTAAACTATAAAATGGTAGACTCCCTTTCCGGAGCACTCCGGCACTCCGGAGCAATTCAACGTAAATCCGCGCGAGGGCGAAATAAATTCGTTGCTCGGGTTGCGCACCGATTCAAAGAGTGTGTTCGACTCGTCTCGACTCTCGTTTGTTTTATTTTCGGTCTTTAGGTGGCGGTTAATCGAGCAAAATTAAAGTTCCTACTTTCGCGGCAGCCGAAGTAGTAAAACTTTGATGCAGAAGCGAGTCTGGCCTCTGGAACTTTTATTTCGAGTGGTCTCCTTGGAACGCTCTGAATGTGAGCGGGATAGGAAGCAAAAATGATGATACCAAAAATGTAAAACTGAAGGATCTTCAGAATTATAAACGTAAATGAAACTTTTATACAAAAGAAAATCGCGTTTTTTTATATAAAAAAAGAGTCGAGATTATGTTTATACAGGGTGCTCCACGATGAATGGCTTATTAAACGTGGCAGAACTACAAATAATATGGGACCGAAAATTTATATCAGGGGATTTCAGGAATCATCCACTACTTTAGATGCCTTTTTCATCAGTTTATTTGTCATGTCTACGAGGTGTATAAATTAAGTAAAGATATTGTTTTTTTTTATTGGAATACAATAATTGTATTCGCATAAAAAAATAAAAAGAAACAATCTCATTACTGAATTGTAATTATTACAATTCAGTATTGTGTCCTACAAAATAACTTCCTTGGGAAGCCACACAGCGCTGGAGATGGTTCTTCCATTCCTCATAGCAGTGCTGGAACTCATATACTGGAATGGCCTTCAGCTGGTCGGTTACAGCCGTTTGAATGTTTTCTCTGGTCCCAAAATGACGTCCCTTGAGGTGATTTTTCAATCTTGGGAAGAGAAAAAAGTCACAAGGACTCAAGTCAGGCGAATAAGGAGGTTGAGGAGCCACAGGAATGTTTTTACGGGTTAAAAACTCGTTTACTGAAATGGCTGTGTGACAAGGCGCATTGTCGAGATGCAACATCCAGTTGTTCTTGATGTTTGGTCTCACACGCATGACCCTTTTTCGAAGTTTTTCAAGAACCTCTCTGTTGATTTACTGTTTGGTCTGGAGGCACAAACTCTTTGTGGACAATTTCCTGGCTATCAAAAAAAGCAAAACGGCAAGCATCTGATCTTCGAGTTACTCATTCTTGTTTTTTTGGGTCTTGGAGAGCTTGAAGTGTGCCATTCCATTCTTTGGCGCTTGGTTTCCGGGTCGTACTCAAACACCCAAGTCTAATCACCAGTAATAACACGTTCCATAAAATAGGGATCATTTTTAATCGATTCCAAAAAGTCAAGACACCTTTCTCTCCTGATGTCCTTTTGTTCCTGCGAAAGGTTTTTTGGAACCATTTTTGTGCAGGTTTTTCTCATCCCCAATTCATTAATCAAAATCTAATGAACAATGGTGTGATCTAAACGCACAAGATCCCGAATTATATCGACATTTTCATCGGTTCTTGAAGATGAAAGCCTTCCACTGCGTGGTTCATCTTCAATCGACTCTCTTACTTCTGAGAATGCCTTATACCACCGAAAAACCTGGGCTTTTGAAAAAACACTGCCTCCGTAGGCGTGTTGAAGTTTTGCAAAGGTATCCGTTGCGCTGTGAAGCAAAACCTGATAACACACCGTTGCTCAACGCAGTGTTGCTAGATCCGGTATTACGTTTACAGGCCTCGTATGTCAACATGAAATTTTGTCTTGTCGAGTTTGTTTGATATGGAGACCAGCTTTATTTTGTTAAATGGCAACTGGTAGATTTTCTCTCAATATCCAAAGAATCAACCTTTTCCCTTTATTGTATGTACACTAAAAATTTGATTTGCTGGTAAAGTAATTTGGGTAATAATTCAAGACATGTGGGATTGCTTCCGCAGCGTACTTTGAAGACGATTTTCTTTATCTTCTGATGTCATTAAAGCACCATACTTCCACATCCACGTAGTTATTTAAAAAAAAACTGTCTAAATATGATTTTAATTAATATTTGGTCCTTCGGAGAGGCACGTAGTTTGAATGGATCTTGTAAATAGCGATTACCATTGAAGTTTAACGACTAGATTTATTACAGTGTAACATCTCAACGATTACGACGGAACTTTTTGCGAGATTTTAGAATATAATTCCGCCTAGCTTCAGAGACAAAAGCCCGGCTCTTAGTTGAATAGGGAAGACGATGATCGCTTTAATTACAATTCCTTATAACGGATAAGTCGCTATCTCTTCCAGTATTATGCAACTCTACATCTGCGAGGATAAATACGCCTCGTTCAGTGCGCCGCGTGGAACATTGTGCGAGGTTATGTCCGTTCATTTCGTCTGCGCGAAATACATATTACTTCTTATACATTCGTATGTTTATTCCGAGCATAAATCTCGCCTTATTTCTCGCCAAGACCAAATAAAACGGACTTATTTATCTCATAGTTTGCCCTAATAGTTTCGCTGCGAAACTATTTTGCTCGCTGTCTATCCTCGAACGAACTCCGCGAAAAATAGGGGAATTTCATTTTATAACGGACATAAAGCGCAATGCTGCCGTTTATGAGGGATGTTGGTACATAAATATTCAGTTCTATTTACGACAAGTTCGCGCAGATATAACAAAGTACGGTTACTCCTAAACTGATTATACAGTGCGCGCCTAAAGTATGGAATAAATTCAGTAAATGTGAAACAAAACATTTTTGGAAAAAATCCTCGAACAGGTCGGAAAGTTTGACATTGTGTTAAGTATGGAAGAGAACCCTCAGAGTACCTCTACACTAGTTGCCTCAGAAAATGAAGTTAGTCAGACGACAGTTCTACGTATCTTGAGGAAAGAAAACTATCATCCCTACAAATTTCAGCTTGTGCAAGAGTTCAACGAAGACGACCCCGACCGGCAATTGCACTTCTGTGAAACTATGATGAATCTTTGTCAAACAAATCAAAATTTACGCCAGCAAATACTTTTTTCCGATGAAGCCACGTTTTGTCTAAACGGCACAGTGAACCGTCAAAATTGTAGGTATTGGAGTCGGACGAATCCTCATTGGATCATCGAAACACATACTCAACATCCGCAGAAATTAAATGTGTGGGCTGGAATAGTCGCAAACAGAATAATAGGGCCTTTTTCTTTGAAGAAACTCTCATAGGAGAAAGATATCTGGAGTTCTTGCAAAATGATCTAGTTCCAGCGCTTGCAGTAATTTTCCCAAAAGAGAATGATCCTGACATTCCAGATAACACACTCTGGTTTCAGCAAGACGGAGCACCCCCGCATTATGCGCGCTCAAAAGTTCATGAATATTTAGACGTCATCTTTCCTCAGAGGTGGATTGGCAGACGAGGACCGATAGAATGGCTCGCGAGATTCCCAGATCTTACACCACTTGATTATTTTTATGGGGTTATTTGAAATCAAAAGTTTACTGCAGAAGACCATACGATTTAGCCGAACTACAAGATCGCATTAGAGATGAAATGGGATCCATTACCCCGGAAGTCATACAGATTGTACAAGAAGAATTTGTACACAGGATTGCATATTGCCAAGAAGTTGATGGACGGCATTTCGAACACTTAATTTAAAATTGTATTTGCTTATTAAAGAAATTTTCGTTTATTTATTGTGAAAAATAAATTTTTCTTTTATTAATTTATTTATTAAAATTTTGTTATTAAGGGCTTTTTGGGGGTGATTTGAAAAAAAAGTTGATGACGTCATTATAAAGTACAAGTAACATGTGAAAAAAAGTTCCCCCCCCCCTTTTTTTTTTTTTTAAACAAAAATGACATCTGAAAAGAGGGGGTCCCCCGCGGGTGGGGGGGTTTTTTTTGAAAAAAAAGAGGGTGGGGGGGGTGTGTGTTTTTTTTTTTTTCGGTTTGCCTGTTCGGGGTTTTTTTTTTTTCCCTTTTCTTTTTTTTTTTTTTTCTTTTTATTTTTAGGCGTGCACTGTATTTTGTAAAAATTGAGGGTTACTCGAAAAATTTTGTTATGTAACGATCAAAGCATTTTTATACCGTTCTTAAGCGCGCGCCCGAGAAAAAAAATCCGATCCTTTTGTCTTCAACCATCGATATCTCAGCAACCAATGATCGTACAGGAAATTGAAGGGGCAGTTTCGGAAACTGCAATCAATAGCCTATAAAATTCTGTCAAGACATTTAAAAAAAATCCGAGCTCTCGTGTGGTTCCATACGGGTTTGCTTCGAGAATCGTACGCAAACGCCCGATATCCAGAGGAGATGACCTACCAGATCGTGGTTTATCGTCCATGCTGTCCCAATGCATGGTCCCAGATCGGAAGCGCGCGAACCATATTTTCCATGTTGCTAAACTAGGGGCGTTGTCGCCATAAAATAATGATACAATGGTGTGCGATCTAAACGCCGTATTATATCGAAATTTTCATCGGTTCTTGAAGATGAAAGCCTTCCACTGCGTGGTTCATCTTCAATCGACTATCTTCCTTCTGAGAATGCCTTATACCACCGAAAAACCTGGGCTCTTGAAAAAACACTGTCTCCGTAGGCGGTTGAAGTTTTGCAAAAGTATCCGTTGCGCTGTGATGCAAAACCTAATAACACACCGTTGCTCAACGCAGTGTTGCTAGATCCTATACTACGTTGCCAGTCGCATTACTTAATTTACAGACCTCTGGTAGATGGATGGCAACTGGTATATTTTATCTCAATATCTGAAGAAGAATCCTTTTCTCCCATCATGCTGTCCCAATGCATGGTCCCAGATCGGAAGCGCGCGAACCATATTTTGCATGTTGCTAAACTAGGGGCGTTGTCGCCATAAACGGCCATTAGATTATCGGCCAAAAAATAATGATATAACTCCGAAAATATTAAATCATTTTCAAAGTTCGCGGTTTCATGTTAAAAGGAATTTTTCAGAGTATCTCTCGAATTAACACATATTTCATTTAATAACGACTGCGTCTAATAAAACCGAATACAAATTATTTTATTTCATCGAAATATACGACGTAGTATATTAGAAACTATCATCGTTTGCGCATATAGTCGCATTACATGTTTACTGGCTATTAAAAACGGATATGCAGTTTTATGTACATCTAAAACGCGTAGAAGAAAATTTGTGACATTGTTTCCTTTAAAGTTCAGAACTTAATGGAATCTCGCACACACACACACACACACACACACACACACACACACACACACACACACACACACACACACACACACACACACACACACACACACACACACACACACACACACACACACACACACACACACACACACACACACACACACACACACACACACACACACACACACACACACACACACACACCCCCCACCTACACACACACACACACACACACACACACACACATACATACTATTTTCTACAGCGACAGCGACAGCGATATATTGTTCACAGCGACGGATTTATAAATTATATTTGTGAGGTTTGTAACTATCAGTAATTGACAGCAGACACTGTGGCACTCATTTTTATTTTTGTATTAACTGAATCACTAATTGCCATGATAATCCACATACACACAACAAAATAAATCGACGTGTCACTACACTAATGTATTATATGTTTCTGGTTTAAATTTTTTATTAACATTCCAAATTTAATCAAAAAAATTTTTTTTATTAGATATAAAGGGTATCCCATAATTCACGCAAGATTTGAATTTGACGACATTTGTGCGGTAAAGTGTTGGCAACCAAAAAAAGAAAATAGTTTGACAGCAGCTGACAGTTTAGGGTTAGTAAGAATGGAGCACTACACGAAAGAACAACGCGTTTTCGTTGTTGAACAATATTTCCAATATTGAAAGACCCATCAAAGATTTATTTGAACTACTCTTGCTAATAATGTAACATTGTTTATACCACACAATGCTTCATTTACTATTCCACGCATGACGCACAGAGCGCTCAGAAACCGTTTATTTACCTTCGAAAATGAAGACAAATAAACCGCACCGCACCGTATTATAATACAATTTCGATACAGTCTAGCTATCACGAAAGTTTCCCACTTAACGGACAGGCTCGAAAGTAAACAGAACCTTTGACCTCGCAAATCTTTGTTGCTTTATTCTACGAATAAACGACGAAATATTATTTAAAGTGACCAAACGTCACTGTCCAAATTGCACGTTTCTAACTTTTTCGGTTTAGACGCTGTAAAAATATTTAGAGCGCTGTCATCATAATATTTTTCAAAATATGTATAGGGTATTCCGTTTAAAATAACGAAGTTGGAGCACCCTACATGATTAGAAATATTTTACAATTATGCACCACATCATTTTGGGAAACATTTTTTTCTTAAACTTACAAACACTTATGGAAGAAACCGCCTTAGGTGCGACACCCTGTATATCGCAATCCCCAGCAAGGAACGTACGTAACAAGTCGTAAACATTTTACAGAAAATTTGTGGAACTCTCCCCTTTGCTGTTTCCAGCTTTTGCGGTAATACATTTACTTTGTGCCGTAGTAATTCTTCAGAAGCAATTACTTTTGTTCCGTCAACGTACACACAATGGCAGACCTTCATGCGAAACATAAAATGCAACGTTCGGCCCGCTTTCATAAAACAACTTGGCAGCGCGGACATGGATTTAAACGCCCTAACTGCTGTGTTTCCTAAGATACGATATGTTCTTTAAGACTAGTTACAATGGACCTTTTTGTTTGTCCAATGTACTTTGGGACTCATAATGGGCGTTGGACCATATATTAATTGAGAAAACTCACCTCTTGGATTGACGATGTTTCTCCGACGTCCTCCTTGAGCCGACCCTGGTTCGAATGACCCTGGGTTATCGAATGCCGAAGGAATCATGCCTTAGCGTCTTGCGAGGTGTGTTAATTGGGTGGTAAACTCTGTACAGATAGCGTCGTAGCGACAGTTGTGACTAGCAAACTGCTGATAGAGCTGTCGGGCAGAGCCATCTATGCAGCAGGGTCGGTCGTTTCCGAGGAAAATTGTGATAGTTCGATAATTTGTATTTGCACCGGTTCAGTTGCACAAAGGTTTTAAAATTTCCATTTAGAAACAAACAGATTCAGATATATGCTTTGTTAACGCCAGAATAAACGGTTCAGCTACCCTATTTTGCTTTATCATAGAAGTAGGTTGATGCATTGGTTCCTAATGTTTGTATCAAGTGAATAAGATGTACGTTAAACTATTGAAAATGCATGAATGAATGCAGTAATTTAGAAAGTTTAGAAATGAAAAATAGTCCATATTTAGAGCAACTTCGTTGTTATGGGTTTCCTGAAGTTTGTTAAGTACAGACAGGAAGATATGGAAATCTGATAAGAGGGAGGTCAGGAGAAATAATATTAAGAGTGGATGCGGAAACTCTTCCTATGGGAATTCCTAGATAGTCGTTTTTGTGATTAAATAGTCTTTATCAAAGTTCAAGTAAAGGTACATTTCCTTTCTCAGTTATTAGAAGGTTCATATTTTTAATTAACTAAGTTTTGTTTCTTTAAGTTTTGCGAGATTTTTTTTCCATCTATATATTTCCATTTATATCTATACCAGATCGTTATAAAAGGTGTTTTCCATCCTTACTTTAACTATCTCAGTGTATTTATAAAAATAGGGCAAATCTAACAAGACTGAACATATTTGTATATGAAAAACGATTTTTTCATTCTTCGCTAAATTAAAATGAATATGTGTGGGAATACCCAAACATATTTTGTTGCAATTATTTTTTGGGATAAAAGTAAATATAAAATTAAAACTGCATCACTCAACCGATTTTTGCACATCATTGCATTCTTTAACGTCTATTTCAAGCCACTCCAGTAAACTGCAACTGCTTGAGTACCTTTACAATCCTTTGCCATCTTTGGATCGTGTATTTGACCGCTATTCATTAATCTTTAATTCTTCATTACTCGCAACATTTTCAAACTACCGCAGAACTAGATGATTGCGGAAATTGTTTTATTCATTACCCAGGTCCCTGTAGTAATATCTCGAAGCTCCGGAGTCGGAAGTCTAAGTTAAAATAACAAATATGGAACAGTTCACAATTTTATTATATGCGATATTAAAGGAAAATATGGGAAAATTTGATACGTAAAATCAGTTATTAACAAATTTTAGAGACACTGATCGTTTCCAATATTTTTATATTTAGATATTCAGCAACATCTAGTTTTCATTTAGTACAGTTTCATTATATAACGGCATTTCACAAAAAGTGCGTCGTATTTTCCGTAAAATTAGAAGTATTATTCCAATGTCTGGTGTATTAAAATAACCCTATGTACGTCTAATACATACGTTCCAAAATTGGAAAATGTCTTCTTATTAATACAAAAAGAGGAGACTGATACATTGTCTCATTGTATTGAGCCGCGGCCATAGCTCAGTGGGTAAAGCGCCAGGTGAGAAGATGGCGATTACTCCGAGAGCTATTATCCGCGCGGGTTCGAGTCCCGCCTGTGGCAATTGGCACCTGTCACAGGGTTTGGTTGTGTGTCCTACATCTTTTCCATGTGTATTCTCCCTCTGCACAATCGTAATGACTGTTAGAGGGAGAATGTCGATTTATGTGGTGTGATTTATTATTATTATTATTTATTATTGACACCCGGTATAACCTACACTACATCGAGGCTCAATAGTGAAATTGTAACATGATTGACGACAGAGTTCTCACATTATTTGAAGAATTACCGTTGTTTGATTTACCAAGTGACAACATTAGGGAATTGGAGATAAACTCATCGAGCTGCTTAGGATCCTCAACCGCAGCGGGATTCCCCTTCTCCCCGGGGTGGAGCAGGGTACGACCTTAGGTGTAAGGGAAGCCAGGGCGCCCTGTCACCCTTAACCTGATTGTCGATCCGACGGACGTATCTCTTCATACCCTCCGGCGCTTTGTCCGCCCTTATCTTTGAAAGCCGTGGGATTTGGTCGGGGAGGTCGCAGGAGAAACTACCCTCTGTACATAGTGGCGCGGGAAATATTGATGCCAAATATTTACATCAAAAAATACTCTTTTATTAAAATTGAATAACTGTTTATTTTACAGTCCAGATTTTTCCTCATTTATACATACTGTGCGATAGGGATTGATGATAATGGCCTGTATGAGAAAAGGCACTTACGTTTTCTTCCGTAGGTCGCGGTCTCACAAGGTCTGGGTGCACGCGGGTGCTTTCCTTCCTCTGATGCACTTATGCCGGCCGGCATCACTAAGGTGCACTGCAGTTGGGATGACCCAAGTAGTCACTAATGCACTGTATGCAAGTAGGTGCACTAAAATAGCTGCTGCGTTATGTTAACGTAGGAGAGAACAAAAAGTCGCGTGTCTTTCTTCGAGTAGAGTTAAAAATCACACTTGACACCATTTGTACTGTGCCTTTTTGGAGTGAGAGAAAAGAAGATTATGATACGTTTGAGTAATGTTGGCTGCATACGCTTGAGGAATAAAATTAAATTAAAATATAGAATAAAGACGGAACACATACATTTAGAATGTAACATTTAGAAAAACAAACTAGAATCCAACTGTTTCTATATATACCGAGTGTTTCATTACGCCTATCAGTGTCATTGTGATTTAGAGCTCTTGGACAACACAAGGGCGTATTGAACATGCCAAAAGAACGCAAAAATAGACAAGATCTATTTCGAACATGGATTGACAGTAACCTTGACTTTTATGGGGATTTACGTATTAGGGGGAAATGACACTCGGTATAGTACCTACTAGGCTGCAATAAAATAGGTGGAATCCCAGACCAGGACTTCAGTTTGCATTACTTAATTACGTAAATCAAACATCCCTAAGCAGTATTTTACGCGTGTTAAGATCGATTGCATACAGACGTTCCGGGAGTCCCCCACTCTTCACTTCTGTTGCTGCGTATTACGGGAATGCCAAGTAGCAAATTATATAGGCCGCCGCACGTATGTTGTAGGTGTTTATTCGGTTTTAGGTGTTTCGCTGTTGTGATCGTCGCGGTACGGAACCAATAAATATCGAATATTAAGGGAAAAGCCCTTCTTATTAATTGTGTCCATATGCGGTTCGCATATAAATTACAAAATATAATCAAAAATATTGAGGAATTTAAAACAGTTGGAACTTTCGTACGTTGTGAATCGTGTAATAATTTATATTCAAAGTTATCAGTGCTGAAATAATTTCGATCAGGTCAATTCCGATGTAAAATGCTTTTTAAGAATATGGCCTTAGATTTTTTTCAAAAATTGATTTAAAAAAAATATAAAGAAATTTAACAAAATTACGATTTATTCGACAAAAAAAATGTTACACTTCAACTTCTTTATGAAACAGATAATCCCCGGGTTCTATACCAAAAAAAATCGCATCTACGAGACCTAAATTTAAAGTAAATGGCTTTACATTATTTAAAAAAAAATTGGCAAAACAAAATGGCGGCCGAAACAAAAATATGTTTTGTATAAAATCCATAACGTTTTTCTCAAAAACTACTGACTGCTACAAATGTTCTAACAATAAAAATGTCTTAGAATTAATTGCAAAATGCTCTCAATTTTTTTCAGATTTTTTAAATAACGTTTTTGGAAATTTCGGTTTCGTGATTTTTGGTACAATCAAAAATCGTCTTTAAAAAATCCTGAAAAGAGTATCCGTCATAGAATTCTAAGACATTTTTGTTCTTGAGAAATTTTTACAATGTGTAGTTTTCGAGAAAAAAACTATTAAACTTATATGCGAATTAACGTTTTTAAAATCAATTTTTGAAAAATTCTAAGGCCATGTTCTGAAAAAGCATAGAATTTTACGTCGGAATTAATCTGATCGAAATTTATTCAGCACCGATAACATTGAAAAATAGCTGGCTGAAAAATCAGGCTTTACAAAAACACGAATTTGGGATTTACCTATGTTGACAATGACAATTTACTGATGTTTGTCACAGATGCAGCCGCTTATATGCGAAAAGCAGCTGAGCGCCTAAAACGCACTTATAAAAATATGACCCACGTGAGAAGTTTAGCGCATGCATTACATCTTGACGAGGATATATTGACTAAACAATATGTATTTGGGTAAGTGTCTCTACCACATTTTAATTTTGTATTGCTTTCCTGAGTTCGGTCCTGATTCACCATGAGCTTATTACACCCTAATACCTACAGTAGCCGAAATGCCACAGCGCGGGTATTCTCGACGGAGTGTTATTTTAAACTGGTTTTATTGCGATGCGATATGAATGACATGTTATTGCAAACGCACAACACTACCCATTTCAGTCCTCTCGTATGTCAGTTTGTGCGAGCCGTTATTGAAGTTTCTTATTTTAAATTATAAATTACATGGTTTGTACAGACTATTTGACATGCCATGCCGCGTTCCCCCCTGATGCGGTCCTGTTCTAATTAGACAGTCAGATAAGTCATTATCGTTTCTCTACGACGCTACCCGCTTTAAAAAAATTATGTACTTTTTTTATTGGTTCCGAGATAAAAACGACTATTCGCTCCCCGCCGTTTTCTTCGAGGAAAAACAGTCACGTCCCCGCGGGCATATATTTTAAAAAAGCCGTAAAAATTCAATTCCCTCGTAAAATTATAAAACTCTAGCGCACATAAACAGATAATGCGGATATTATTCGGTGTCTTCTATCCTGGCAGTTATAAATTTTTACTGGCCAGGCACAATGTAGTGAGTTTCGCGATGCGCGGCGCGTCGGCGGTGCATTATCTGGTGATAATTTATTTTTCCCTGCAAATGCGGGCCGCTAACTGGATTGCTGCACCGTCTGGGTAATTTTCGCGCACGATGCGAGATGAGAAATTCATTTTTCCCGCGTGATAAACCAGATACGTGACGGGGAGGGCGATAGTTAAGTTTCGCGAGCTGGGTACACTAACCTGTTTCGGCCACTCCCGGTACATCGCTCTTCAGCGCCTCATAACTAGAGTAGGATAATGTCGCCGCGCGCCAGTGGCGTATGCGTCCTTTGCGATAATTTTTATTCGTTGTAAATGTTATACTTCAACGAAAATTTAAAACACTTACCCTCTTAAACATCATTAACATGAGAGAGTCGTCGCTGCATTGGAATTATGGAGTATACGAAGTAGAACCGCCACTATTATCACTATTATTATTCGCGGCCCCCGCTATAATTATCCGCACGCCACATTTACGCGTCACCGATTATCCAACTCTATTCATAACTAATACTATTTGCGACAGAAAAATTTGACAGGTACATATTTTTGAAGTTTAAAACGTGCCCTTTCCGACGGTGTCCATGAAATTCCTCCGAAAAAATTATTAATTATGAAAAAAGTAGTAAAAAAAACACGATTTTTTTTGCACATTTTTCTTTTAATCAAATTTTCAAGGGATTTCCGGTCTGCAATGGACCTGGAACCTCACTGATCGGTGGAATAAATGTTTGAACTTGAAGTATACGTGGTTTAAAGATCGACTTTTTTCTCTTATGCGTTCAAAATGGCACCTGAACTGCAACATTTTTGCGTAAAAATTCAAGAACTATTTTATTGAAAAATGATGCTCTTTTTACAAAAAATTGGCAAGAATAAAGAGTTCTTAAAATCACTCAATGAATGCACCAGGGGTTTTTCAAAATTTTTTGAGCAATTTTTTGGATTTTGCAAATAGTCAATTTTTACAAACTTTACTGCAAAAAATTGACTATTTGCAAAATTTAAAAAATTGTCCAAAAGTTTTTGAAAAAAATTCTAGTGCATTCATCGAGTGATTTTAAGAACTTTTTATTCTCGACAAATTTTTGTAAAGTGCATCATTTTCCAATAAAAAAGTTCTTGAATTTTTACGCAAAAATTTTGCATTTCAGGCGCCATTTTGACACATAAGGCAAAAAATCGATCTTTAAACCACGTATACTTAAAGTTCAAACATGTATTCCACCGGTTAGTGAGGTTCCAAGTGGATTGCAGACCGGAAACCCTTTGAAAATTTGATATAAAAAAATGTGCAAAAAAATCGTTTTTTTTTTTAAACTGCTTATTTTCATAATTAATAATTTTTGGAGGAATTTCATGGACACCATCTGGAAAGGGTACGTATTAAACTTTAAAAATATGTTCCTGTCAAATTTTTCTGTCGCAAATAGTATTAGTTATGAGGCGCTGAAGAGCGATGATGTACCGAGAGTGGCGTTTTCGGGTTAAGAGCTAGACCCAATTTCAAGATGTGTCCCTTGAAACAGCATTACAAACTATTCATAGTAACTTAAGGGTTGTATGACGCCATGCAAACATTAAAGAACAGTGCATTGTCGTTAGCGAAGTCTTAATTTAATATATTTTATATTGCCAATTAAGTCACTTTTACTTTTAGACCTATATGTTAAACAATATGATTTAAAAATTTGAACTAATCGAAAACAAAAACATCTAGTAAAGACGTATCGATCAGAGTTATCTGGCACTGACAATTGATCTGGCAACATTGCTCAATGGACGTGCATTAGGGCGGGACCTAGACTGCACATGGGTAAATTCACTCCATTTATGTTGTTTGTAGTTGCTAAGTTGAGTAATATTTTTTAATAGCATGTACAACTGTTCGAAATAAAAAATTTTTTCCAAACACCGTTTTTCGATAAACTCAAAAATAAAAAAGTTAGCTTATTAATTTCTAAAATAGCGTTTACCCGGTCGTGCCTTCAATTTAAAGGAAAGGTAAATTCAAAACACAGTAGAAAAACATAGCTAAAGTTTATCACTTTTTTGCGAACCATTTTTTTTCGTCTGATTCTCATCTCAGTTACCACGAACATAATTCTAACATTCACTAGTATCTTTTAGTACAGTAAATAAGCCGGAAAATACTGTAAAATCTGAAAAAGTTGATAAGCAGGTCCGATTTCAAAAATTTTTGTTTGTACGTGTTTTTTAGACCTTCAGGAACATTCATCACCACTTACATCCGCCTTTTTTATGAAAAATGAAAAAATTAGGGTAGCCCCAGAGCATCCCCAATAGTAAA
Source organism: Aromia moschata (assembly GCA_029963805.1). Taxonomy (NCBI): domain Eukaryota; kingdom Metazoa; phylum Arthropoda; class Insecta; order Coleoptera; family Cerambycidae; genus Aromia; species Aromia moschata. Next base: position 448,251 of record JAPWTK010000225.1, read on the forward strand.
AGTGGGTAAAAAATTTTTAAAAATCCAAAACTTCACCTCGGAAATCGTCTCTCGGGGGTTTTCGGGGTCGCTGGTCAAGAATCTTAAGTTCAATTACAAAAATTTAAACGTCTAATGCAATGGAGCAATATAATTCCACTTTCAAGTTTTCGATAGCTGATTCGTTTGTAAGCTGTAGGATTTTACTTTTAAGTATGATATTTTCGCCGTGAAAAAATCAATATTTATGTTTCAAAATTCCCTCAAAAATGCTCGAAAACGACTCTGATTACGATTGATGTCAATTATATTTGTAGATTGTAAGCTCATTTTATTTACCCAGTTTTTTTTTTTAAATTAAAGAAAACTTGAAAAACGATTTTATTACACTCGTAATTTATTTTTTTCAATAATTTAACTACATTAAAACCAAAATTCGCGCGCATATCATATTGAGAGTTTGAATTGTAATTAGACATCAATGGGGTGTTTCAATGGGGTGCAACCACCCTCACTCGATTTTTGACCTTGGATTCGTAATCAGCGACCCCGAAAACCCCCGAGAGACGATTTCTGAGGTGAAATTTTAAATTTAAAAATGTTTTTATCACTTTTACTATTGGGGATGCTTTGGGGCTACCCTATTTTTTTCATTTTTCATATCAAGGCAGATGTTAGTAGTGATAAATGTCCCTGAGGGTCTAAAGAACACGTACAAACAAAAATTTTTGAAATCGGAGCTGCTTATCAACTTCTCCACATTTTCCGGCTTATTAGTGGACTATTATGGCATAAAATAAACGTACATCTGTGACTGAATACGAAAAATAAATGTATACACCTACATATATGTGGCCCATATGCATACTGACAACGTGGAATTTTGCTACTAGCTTCTCCCCCATATAACTCGGTTATATCTAACGTAATAGGACTGTTCACTTCCCAACGACTACGAGACTTCGGCCTGGCGGAACACGCCTTTTTTCCCTTGTTCGTGAATTGGAAAGATATTAAAGGGAAAATTGAATAGGGAGTCGTTCCCGGGCGTATGTTACAGCGCCTCGTGTAATTCGAATTTTTAAGGAAGTCGCAGCACGTCAAACGTACGTACACTACACGCAATTTGAAAGTGCAGTGTAACTTTCTGAACGTCAGATATCGGGATTAATTTAAAGGGCCGTGCTCGAGAATTTTGAAACAATCAATTTTGAAGTTTTGAAATTTTCTGAGAATACAATGTTTGGAGAAGATTTTCTGAAAATTTAAAGTCGATGTGACTAAAACTGAGTTTTTTATACTGTAACAAATCCGAGGAATACTGTTTTTTTTTTTGGACGAGTACACATTTTCAAATTCACTTTCTCTGCTGCTTTCCATTATTTATTACAATAATCGCGATCAAAAATCATGCAAAGTTTTAAAAAACAAAGTGTCAACTACCTATTTTAATGTCAAACTGGTGGGTCGTTATTTCGTTGCTATGGTAATATTCAATTGCATTCTTCTAAAGCGTATCTGATTTTCATACCATTAAAATGAAGTACAATGACAATGGTGTAAGTCTTCCCGGCCTAGTCCGGGAAATACGCACTTCCCAAATTAGACTGGTAAAGTGATACTTTCCGGACGGTTGAAAAACATATGTTTCTATGACAGCATGATCTCTTAAAATATCCCATTGTATTCATTGGGAGTGTGATTTAGAGCATAGGACTCTGGTCGGTGTCTACTCCCAATCAGAGTAGTGAAACGTACTGACCAAGGAATTAGGTCGGTCGAGTCACAATGGCCACTCGAGCTCGGGGAGTTGAGAAACGTACTGACCAAGGAATGAACACAGCTACATGCCCCTTTTTTCGTACCATACTCCACCACAGCTATTGTTGTAAAAATGTAGTAATATGCTTTTAAAGATTTTTTAGCAGAAAATTTTAATTGTTTTATTCTTAAAACGGGCACAGATTTCATACAAAAAACAGACGAGTTTCACACATTCCAATTACCTCGAAATACCTCGAAATTGGCAATATCTTCTTACAATTAAAGCTACTATTTTTATTACCATTTTAGAATCTGTATTAGATGCGTCAACTTTTGAGGACAGTTGTAAATTCCACGTAATACATTTTTTTAAAGGGTGGATCAAATTTGGGCGATGATCATTACCAGAACCTTACTATATCAGAATACAAATTACCAAAGCGATTTTGTACCATTTTTACAAAAGTGGCTAAGTCTCTCGGCTTGACGTTGCTTTTTTAGGCCCCACAGTATATTATATATTTGTTCTGACAGATGCTCCGATCTAAATTTGCATTTATATTGCATATTCTGTTAGCCACTTTCAAGTTGCCGTCAGTGCACTACTTATTACGATGTTCCGCGTGCTTTTTAGAGACATTTCTATCGCACAACGGAACGAAATTAGCCAGTGCAGCCAACGTATGCGACTCGCATACGTGCACACGTAGAGACGTTGCATTTATTATTCTACCTGTGCGCGTGAGAGCTCCACTAATCTCCGACAGGCGGATGAAAAACGAATGACGCGAAAAAGTACGATAAGCTCATTTTTGTATTTTTATTCGACTAAGTAAGAGGCTAGGCGGCCCGACGGTGACTCTACTCTTTCAATTATTTTTCTTGTTGAAGATTTTGTTCTTTCTTCAACTCTTCGCTGAAAAATTAAAAGAGGAAAAAAGCGGTTATTTGATCGATTTTGTTCATTTTGTTTAATAGAAAATGATTCCAGAGGCATTCCAATAAAAATTAGGGACCATATGCGGAGAGTCAAACTCAAAAAAAGTCTCGTGTACTCAAACTTGTAAGTATGTAGACGTCAAGATACAAATAAAAACCTTGTACAACACACGCTGCGAACTACGACGTGCGGTAAACCAAACACTCGTAAAGGATAACGGCCCTAAGCACGTACTCCAACAATGTGCGACTTTAACGGCCCTGGAAGGCGCATTCTAGCGGAGCAGCGGAAGGAACGAGCCAAATTAAAACGATCATCCCGACCCGAAAGATGCGTTTATGACAGATGATACTGCCGTTAAACCGGAACTCTTGTGCGGGTCCTTTGTGCCCCGGTCGAACTAATGGCCGAACAGAGTCGCTACTTCAGTTCGGTAATGCAAATTAATTATGCTCTATCAAGGATCCGACTATTAGGCCTTACTCTTGCCCGCAGAGTGTCCTTTGTCGGTCCGAAATACGTCTGCGTGTGATGTCTAGTGCCAGGATTCCGGTGAATCGCACAGAGTCGGACTCAGGTCAATATCATTACAATGCGATAGTTCACAGACAATAGATCAAAATATAGTAATGAATAACACATGACCACAAAAGTTTTTCCAATGCGCGGAAGTACAGTAGACGGGGTCAAAAAAAACTTTCTTTTTATTTTTTTTTTTTCGATTAAATGTGTCTCTAAAGTTAGTTCGATATAAAAAAAAACAATTCTCCCAAAAAATTGAGCTCAATATCTTAAAAATTGAGCTGGCGCATTGAGGGCTCCCCTTTCCCATTTAAAATACATGGGCATTTTTTTTTGGTCTTATTTTTGAAATAACTACATGAAAAACTTTTGTTTCAAATTTTGGTTCTTACCGTCTCATAGGAAATTTAATTCTCTACAAAATTGCTCATATTTTTTTTTTTCTAAACTCAACAGAAACGAAGTTACAGAGCGTAGAATAGGAGAAAAATAAATCAATTAATTTATTACAGAAAAATATTTTTGATTTTTATTTATCAAATAATTAACTCACTATATTTATTCATTAATTAACAATTCTTAATTAATACACAACAACAAACAAAATTAATATTATTTTAAAACATCAAAACAAACCTTAACAATAATACATAAATTAATTTGATTTGTTTACTGTTGACTCAACAGTAAACAAATAAATTCATAAATCCAATAATTCTCAATTAATTTCTGTTTTATTGTTTTGTTGTTTTAAAATAATATTAATTTTGAGAATTGTTAATTAATGAATAAATATAGTTAATTATTTGATAAATAAAAATCAAAAATATTTTTCTGTAATAAATTAATTGATTTTTTTCTCCTGTTCTGCGGTATGTAACTTCGTTTCTGTTGAGTTTAGAAAAAAAAAAACATAAGAGCAGTTTTATAGAGAATTAAATTTCCTATAAGACGGTAAGAACCAAAATTTGAAAAAAATGTTTCTCATGTAGTTATTTCAAATATAAAAAACAAAATCCCCATGTATTTTATATGGGAAAGGGGACCCCCAATGCGCCAGCTCAATTGAGTTCAATTTTTGGGAGATTTTTTTTTTATATCGAACTAACTTTAGAGACATATTTAATCAAAAAAAAAAAAATAAAAAAAGTTTTTTGACACAGTCTAAAGTCGGTCTACTGCATGTTTTTGAGGTTATTGAACACGAATCAGACCTCGGTTTTCTTCGTATAGCGCTAGTATTTTTTCTAACCTCAAAGAAACATATTTTACACAATAGCTTGATTAGATAGACACACAAACACAAAGCCAGAGAAGACCATTCCTCTTCTACGGTTTTCAAAGCGCTGAATCAAAATCTGAGGTCAAGATGCATTTACGACTAACAGTTTTTCCCATACCAACAAAAATCCCTATGAAAAACACTAAATCAGACACCAGGTCATATATATGCGTGCGCGTATGCGACTCGCATATGTGCACGCGTAGAGGCGTTGCATTTATTATTCTACCTGTTCGCGTAAGAGCCCCGCTAATCTCCGAGAGGCGGATGAAAAACGAAGGACGCGAAAAAGTACGATAAGCTCATTTTTGTATTTTTATTCGACTGTAAATAAGAGGCTAGGCGGCCCGACGGTGACTCTGCTCACGCCAACTGCGAGGGAGTTTTACAAATCAGTCCGTGCTCCCGTTGATACCCCAAAGTGTACTCTAATAAAATGAGATTTGCCGTATTTCCCGCGGACTTTTCTTTCCGGGGCAAGTGGCGGATAAGCCTCGCCGGCTTTGCGTGGGGTCAGCGTTTTATAGCTCGCGTGCTTGTCGCTTTGGCCTGTAGGCTTCCATAAGAGAGATTAGGAAAAGTAGAGACTGCTACGGGAGCTAAAGAATATTATAGGCTTCCTTTTCTTGTTGTTTGTCGTCCAGACATATCCTGATTATGCCAGCTTGATTGGTATAGGAACACAACCATTTTTCAATGGTTTCTGTTTGTTCTGTACCATTCCGGGCAACCAATAGACGTCGACATTCTCAATAGAGGCCGGCAACGCGGTCGCAGTGACGTCGAAGACAGAGTCGGCTTGGGGGTGGTATACAAATATTCCCAGACAAAATATTTTGTTGTTAATCTGTAGCTTTTAGGAACGTTGAAATAGAATAGCTGTATAGTAATTAAGCAATTGTAACCTAATAATTTGCGAACAAAATTGTAAAGTAAGTTCTTTTAAGTATTATTTTAGTGACACTGACGTTACGCTCCGTCATAGTTAGCCCCTTACTATGAGTTAGCCCCTACTTATAACGACTATCAGTTCTTCCCCTAGAAACTAGAACAATCCCCTAGGAAAATCCTTATGAAAAACACTAAATCAGAAACCATGTCATATACATGAGCTTGTGATTATAATGTTACTGAAACGGTCTAACAACAACCCTAAGCCTCATAAACCTACTCTACGATACACATACTCAAAACCCCATAACCTCATAAACCTTAACCTCAAAAAAATGATGAATAAGTAAGTATGAATATGATTCAATACCTTCCAGACATCTTAAAATGAGGCTATGAAATTTCACAGCTATGGAATTTCGAATTTATGGAGTTTCGAGACTATAAGGGTGAGAGATATGATTGGATCATATTCATGCCTCTTCATTAGTTTGCTGCATGCTAACTTTCATAGGTCCTAGATATAGGGTTTTTGAGGTTAATTGGTTTGAGATTGAGATTGTGAGATTTCAGAGCGATGGGATTTCGGGTCTATGGGTTTGAGAGTCATGATTGGATCACATTCATGCCTTTTCATCACGTTGTTGTGTCCCAGGACCTACTTATAATGTTTTTGAGATTAAGAGTTTGGAGGTTATGCGGTGATGGGATTACGAAGCTTTGGAATTCTACGGCTATGAAGTTGAGAGTCATGATTGGATCATATTCATGCTTCTTCATCATTTGCTGCGTTCTAGCAGTTGCAGAACACATATATAGGGTTTTTGAGGTTAATATTTTTGAGGTTATGGGGTTTTGAGCATGTGTGTCGTACGGTTGAAGGTTTCTGAGGCTTATTGTTAGACCATCCCCGTAACATTACAGTCACCAGCTCTTCAAATATATGATCTGGTGTCTGATTTAGTGTTTTGTAAAGTAATTTTTGTTGGTAGGGGAAAAACTGTTAGTCGTAAATGCATCCTAACTTCATAATTCAGTGCGTTGAGAACCGTAAAAGGGGGATGGTCTTCTCTGGCTTTGTGTTTGTGTGTCTGTCTAATCATGCTATTGTGTAAAATGTGTTTTCTTGAGGTTAGAAAAAATACTAGCGCTAAACGAGGAAAACCGAGGTCTGATTCGTGGTCAGCGACCTCAAAAACATGCAGTATGAAGCGGAAGCGCATTGGAAAAACGTTTGTGGTCATGTGTTATTCATTACTATATTTTGATCTATTGTCTGTCAACTATCGCTTTGTAATGATACTGACCTGAGTCCGACTCTATGCAATTCGCCGGAATCCTGGCTCTAGACATCACACGCAGACGTATTCCGGACCGACAAATGACACTCTGCGGGCAAGAATACACCCCTAATAGCCGGATCCTTGATAGAGGATAATTAATTTACATTACCGAACTGAGGTAGCGACTCTGTTCGGCCATTAGTTCGACCGGGGCACAAAAGACCCGCACAAGAGTTCCGGTTTAACGGCAGTATCATCCGTCATAAACACATATTTCGGGTCGGGATGATCGTTTTAATTTGGCTCGTTCCTTCCGCTACCCCGCTAGAATGCGCCTTCCAGGGCCGTTAAAGTCGCACATTGTTGGAGTACGTGCTTAGGGCCGTTATCCTTTACGAGTGTTTGGTTTACCGCACGTCGTAGTTCGCAGCGTGTGTTGTACAAGGTTTTTATTTGTATCTTGACGTCTACATACTTACAAGTTTGAGTACACGAGACTTTTTTGAGTTTGACTCTCCGCATATGGTCCCTAATTTTTATTGAAATGCCTCTGGAATCAGTTGAAAAAGTTTTTGAAGAAAAAGGAACATTTGCTATTAAATAAAATGAAAAAAAAAACAATAAAGTAAGTAAAATTAAATGTTTTCCCTCCTTTTTTTTTTATTTTTTTTAGAAGAGTTGAAGACAGAATGAAAACTTCAACAAGAAAAATAATTGAAAGAAGTTTTTTCCAGAATTATTTCCGACAACTTAGATTATACATACAACTTTTGAATCATGACTTTTTTGATAAGATAAAACGACACACCAAATTTTATCCAAATCCGTCGTATAGTATTTGCATAATATTTTTTTTGCAATTCAGCTCTGCGAAAAAAAAAAACAGATTTTTTTAAAACTTTAGCCGTAAAAAAAAGCCTTGAGCAACCCAATTTTTTTTTTAAACAATTGAAATTTATTTTATTATTTAATTAAATTTCCTTTATTGGTTCTCGAGAAAACAGATACCTCCTAGTTTAAGGAGGTTGGTCTGGAATTGCAAAAATAATTAGATGATGAAATTGTTGATATATATTCTGCAAGTAATAAAATTATCTTCAGAATTGTTTGGGATTTTTTCACCATCTAGTTTGCGAGAAAAAAATCATCAAAAAAAAAGAATTTAACATGGGATCTTATGGACGTAGCTATTGAATTTAACTCTATTGAATTTCGACTTAGCTCAAACTGCCGGAAAATCACAAATTGTTTGTCATATAAGTAAATGCTCTACTAACGCCTGATAATGTGTAAAATGTAATCAGCATGAGTTTTCCTATATTTTTGGAAATGCTGAACATGATCCCGGGGCTTATTTGGTTCTATTTTACACCCAAAACAGACTAGAGTTTTAACGAAATGACCATTTTTTTTCATTTTTTTAAATCTTTGTCCTCATACTCTCAGTTACTCTCCAAGTTAACAGTGTCACATTTAAACAGTATTATTTTGACCCGCTGAACATTATGGTGTTGTCAAAATTTGAGCCAAGTGCCTTCTAATGGCCAATATTGAGGGGAAATTGTCCCAAAAATTATTCGATTTATGACATTAAGAAAAATTGTTTTGATTTCTGTTCGGACTCTCAATGTTTGTGTAGTAATCAGAAATTCAAGGATTGGGGCGAAGATTGGACAAGACTTGTTTACTCAATGCGTCCAAATACGTCGGAAATAATGTCGGAATAAAATTAAAAAAACTGTAGATTGAGGATTTATGAGGTGAATCAACGGGAATTAGACTTTGATTTGATTTATGATAATTTGGCGTGTGTAAGACAAATTCAGATAACACCATGACGATCAGCGGGTCAAAATACATTGGAAATTATGTGTCTAATTAAAATTCTCAGAGTTTGTAAGTTTAGGGTAAGTTTTGTAAATCAAGGGTAAAAATAAAGTAAAAACCATGAGTTTTGCATAGTATCCACTCTCCCAGCAAGTCAAAAGTTCGTTATTTCCCTCCAGATGTCGCGAGCTACGCACCAACACCACTAGCGCCACCTGTCGGCCAGTGCGTGAGCTCCACCCGATTCATCAACAGCTCTCCTGAAACGAGCTTTCCAGCTTCGCATAAGCACCGCATCGCCGCGCCACTTGTCGACCCTCGAAAGCTCGATAAAGCTTCGCTAGGCGGAATCGATTTTCAGCGCCTACCACTGAAATCCCGAAGCTATTTCAGGGGATCGCTCGTTCGGCCGGTCACGTAGAGACCTGGATTCCGACGCGGCGCCAACTGCGAAATAGACACCCGTCCGCCTCATATCGAATTCTTTTCTTCCATTCGAATTTCAGATATTCCCAAGAGAGATTCTTATAGACAGAGACGCAATAATTTATTTCGAAATTGCGCTATAAAGTCGCTTTATTGCCGGAAGTACGGAATGCGCGGGGCTGGCTCCGGAAAACGCGAGTCGCTATGCGAAAGGGGGAAGTAATGGGTTATTTTCTCCGGAATGCCGTATTTTTCCCCTGCCGAATTTCGAAGGGGCACTGTCGCCGTCCCTTTGTGAGTCAATGAGCGTCAATAAATATTCTCTTTGTTCATATTTGTTTGCCTTCCATGTTGTTCGGCATTTATGCAATACGCATAGAAGAGATATGCATGTATAAGATCGATTTGTCTCGTAAAATGGACGTGAGGCGTTTGGAGAATGAGCTTAACAACTGCACACACAAAAAAGTTAAAATCACAGTAGACTATGACACCATAGTTATTGTTGGTGTCAGCAGGTCATAGTTCGTTCCTAACCTCGAAAAAAAAATTTAGTAGGCTGTACCGAGAATTATATACGAGGTGTGTAAATTAAGTAATGAGAGATGTTTTTTTTTTTAATTTTCTTATTCGAATAGAATTCTTTTAGTGATTTTATTGGAATAGAAATACAATTCAGTATTGTCTCCTTCAAAATAACTTCCTTGGGAAGCCACACAGCGCCGGAGACAGTTTTTTGTTTTTGTTGGTGGTTGATCATAGTGTCGCTTGTTTCGAGAAACGATCCTGATTGCACCACTTAGCCTGAGGGTCCGAGAGGTTGACGACAGAAGTTGAATTTGTTGCTTGCTCTAGAAAAAATCCTCACTCCAGCCCGTCAACTAGCCCGTGATAGTAATCTTATATCACAAAACATAAATATGAGAAAAAACGCCCATATAAAATACAAACTGTTCAAGAGCTACTTGAAATATACAATATCTTTGGTTGTTGATCTACTGGGAAATGAATTGGTATGGGGAAAGAACCCCCATGGATGAGGGAACTTCATACCTCAGCGCCCACAGCCTAATGTGTGGGCCGGAATATACAATTAACCATTTTTCTTTGATGACACTCTTAATGGAGCAAGATACTTGCGTTTACTCCACACAAGTTGCCATCTGTCATTTATTTCCAAACCCCTTAACTACCCCGGTTGTTTCAGGGGCCCCACCACACTTGCCATTGTCCTTCATCTGGACATTGTCCGGGTGATTGGGAGGCAAGTAATATTGAGTGGCCACAAGATCTCAGATCTTACACACTGGATATCTTAGGACATCTTAAAAGTAGGGTTTACATTCAGAAACCCAACAACATAGCAGACCAGGAAAGAAGAGAGGAACTCGGACACATAACACCGCAAGGTTGCATAGTAAGGGATGAAACCTACCACAGACTGGGATGCTGCCAACAAGTGAATGGTGCACACGTTGAAAATAAATTTAATTTTTAAATTGTTTTAATTGTATGCAACCCTACAACCATACTAAAAATAAAATTTGATCAGTGCGTTGGATTCCCCTTTCTACCCTTCTGGGGGTACAAGCCTGGGTTGCTTTGAAAAAATCTGTCAGGGTGGTTTCAGCCACCCCTGAAGGGCTATATTTTTAATATTACTTGCAAAATGTAGATAATTTTAAATACGTCTGGAATTTTTTGAAAATCATTCACCACCCCGATAGCGAATATATTCCAGTTGAAGTCTCCACCGTGTATAACACATAATATATACACACACACACACACACACACACACACACACACACACACACACACACACACACACACACACCCGCACGCATAGTTATTAACGCATATTAACTATAACACGCAAGTTATAGTTAATAATATAAAAGCAAAAATCTAATAAAGCAAAATTAGACATGCCTTCGCGATATTATTTTTAAAAAAAAATTTTTTTTTTTTTTTTTTTATAGGTTTTAGGAAATCTATCTCGTACGCTGTGGGTCACCCTGTATATTTCCATGTTCGCGAAAACAAAATGTCCTTTTGATTTTCCTTTTCACAGTTGTGTTGCTGAATATTACACTAAAATCATCAAGCTAATTTAGTTACTTGTTGGGTAAAATTTGTGCTTCAAGACCTAATTAGTAAACGGCTAGCAACTAAAAAATTTGTATTTATTGAGCAAGTAGCCTCTCCCAACCCTGAATTCCAGCAACTAAAACCACAAACAGGTGAGGGTTAGTAGGTTCATTAGGGGAGTATTATTTGCCGATTTTAAAAATTCCGTGGGGGACATAAGTTGTGAGAAATCGTAAAGGCAGCCTATGGACAAGGGCTCCTATTTAAAAATAAAAAGCTCGGGTCGGCGAAGGAGAAGGGCATGGAGAGGTCGGAGCCTGAAATTAAAAACAAGTGAGGTCAACAAATGGAAATGTGATTTCCAATTTTATTCTAGCTGGAATAGCCGATCGCATTACAGTGTTGTTTTTCGAAATTTGAGGGAGCAATTTGAGCCAGCAATAATTCAAACTGTTCTTTGGACATTCTCAGGCAATTTCTATATTCTGGTACGTCTTCTTCTGCTAATTCTCTTAACAAAATAGATGAAGCACCATATAGTTCTCCCTGACTCAGCCATTTTCGTACCCAACAACGCTTTTTGTTTCCGTCCATTTCTGCTGCTATTATTTCTGATAATTCACCACATATATTGAATACACAATTCCGCATTGCTACTCGGCTGCTATAACTTTTCCGGCCATGTTTAAAATCAGCACTAATCAGCAACTAACCAAGAATAGGCACTATAAAATGTAGACGCTCACTAAACAAACGGACTTAAAATTTTAGCTACTTGATTTAGTAACTTGCTTTAGCTACTTGACACGTGTAAATTCAGCTTTAGTTACCAAGGTTTAGTTGAACAGTATTAGATGCCAAAGTCAGCCTTCAAACTTTGTTAGATTAGAAATCATATTGATAATGTGTAGACAACGTAAACATACCCAATTGATCAAATAAATGCCCATGACACAATATGGATGTAAATCTGGAGTTCCGGTCGCATACTATCAACGTTTCCGCTTTTATGAGTCCATCATCATGACGCACGTTCAAATTGGGTAGTTTATGGATCGTTTCGTTTCGTAGATTATAATTATAGATATTGAACGAATTCAAATTTACATAGTTAATGTATTATATAGTTCGACGTCAATATTTACATATGTATTATTTAAAATATCATCAGAGAGAAAACGCTATATACATATATGTATTCTACATATCGAATAGATATAAAACGTATTCCGCTTTATCAGCAGATACAATTACATATTTAGTTTAAATAATATTATATCGATTTCGCTATGGCGTGGAATGTGTATCTACATATTGTTGTTGTACAACTTTTTGAACTGCAGTGATATTTAACACGAAACAATAAAATCAGTTCATGCAGTAAATATCGTTTAACTTAATCATTTTCAGTGTAATACTTTCGTTGCATATTACTAATGTTTAATAAGTAAGTAATTAGGTTATTCGTTTAATTGCAGTATCAAATTTTTTTAAAAAAGTTAATGAGCAGCGCGATTATTTCATCGCTGACGCATGCCTTTATCGTTACTATGCCATTCTGCTATGTTCGCGTCGCCATCACTTGTGTTATACAGTAAGCGGCAGCCTAATGCGTACATAAGTGGATATTAACAACATATTAAATGATACATTTTTATGTCATAGTTAGGCGAATTTACTTGGGCCGGCGGGGCTTGGTTTTAGTGGGTATTTTTAGCGGAAATCTAAAGAGCAACGTTGCGGCGAATCGTAGCTCAGGTCAGAGTCGGGCTCAGGTCACTATTATTGCAAAGCGATACACAGAAACCACATCATAATACATTAGTGAATATTCGAATAAACGTACTATGAAGCGTACTATTACACGACGGTATTTGGGTGTGGTAATGTCAGTGGTCACGAAAAATGAAACTTAAAAGGACTTACCAATTAAAACTCATAAATTGTTTGATACAAAGAATAACATTACTTTTTAACTAGCGTATGATATTTTGCAGGGCATATTTTTGCTTATTTTTTTGTCTTTTGTTAAACAGTTGCAGTTTTATTACAGCTGATTTTGTGTTACTTAATTAATTTTACCTGTAATCTGACGAAATATTAGAGTCTTCCTTGTCTCAAAACAGGTATTATGGGAGCAGGAATTTGGAACAGGTATACCCTGGAAAAACGAGTCTTCCTTCAAGGGCAGACCTGTTCCAAATATCCGTTTGGCAGGTATAAAAATTTAGCAAGTAAAACTCGAATATTTTGTCGGTTTAAAGGTAAAATTGATGAAGTAAATTCTAATCAATTGTAAGGAAACCGCAATTGTCTAACAAGTAGGCGAAGAAAGCAATAGTGTACTGCTATCACAGACTTGTGATCTATGGCAACAACACGGATCCTGTATGCCCCACTTTTATAACTGGTCATTAAAAAATCTAACTGTCATTATAACTTTATAACTTGTGAATCAAATTTCTTCGCATTTTAGGTCGAAATTTTATGAGCTTCGTGGGTAAGTTCTTTTAAGTGCCATGTTTCGGGACCACTAACATTACCACACCTAAATACGACTCCATTTTGTAATAGGTAGCCCCTTAGTACGTTTTAATTTTCTGTGAATTATCGTTTTGTAATAATAATGAAATGATCCGAGTCCGCCTCTGTTGAGATTCGCCGAAATCTGACGTAATCACCATGTTCGTGTTAGTAGCATCTGCGCATGTCAAATTCAAACTAGTGTGCCAGCACTCGGAGCCTCGCCTATTGGGAAATTTTTCGTTAAAAATGGCTTTAATATCCCTTACAGACCGACCACCAAAATACCATTTAATTATTTGAACTTTTTCGTCAATGTGATAAATATCCAATTTTATTTTTATTAATGTACGTAGTGCTTCTACAACACGCTCGTATAACGCACTTTTCTAATCAGGCACTAGACCAGAATAAAATATAAAACGGTATTTCAAATTTTGACTCAAACAGCCCTACTAACAGACCGGATGCCTTTCATACGCCTGCGCTAGCGACTAGATCGCGATTAGTTCTCACATCATGTTTACATCTGCTCAATAAAGAAGTTAAATTATCAATTGCCCTTCATTTGGCTATGTACGCATTAGGGTGCCGCTTACTGTATACGCGTTGTTTTTCTACTTTAAACATATTGTTGTTTCAACGTATGTATAAGGGAATACTGATTATTACAATTTATCTGTGTTGTCTCTAGTCCCTTCGAAACGCTTACATCTTTCATTTTTCGACCTCATGAATACTCAATTTTTCTACTCGTTGCTAACTGCCTACAAAGCATGATGAATAATTTATCTTGTACGGCGAGGCATTCGCAAAGAATAATTAGACATTGTTACGGTTTTCTAATAAAACTTTCGAAATTTTCTCCCTGCTACAAAGGAAAAGTTCTCAAAATATGCAACTCACTAATTACGCGAGGCCCGCCTTGATCGAACAATTTCTGGAGTGGCTATTCATTAGCGACTAGAAATAACAACTTTACTTTCTTTAGAATTGGGCCTCTCCGTTGTAGAGTTAAATTTCTGAAGTTTAAAGGAGAGCAATGTTCCAACGCTAATTCCCGCTCGCTTCCGTAAAGTAACAAAGAGATTATAATTTAATTTGGGCGATATATCACCTCAGCCAGGGGATGCGTTTTAGAAAACTGGCAAGAATAAAATAAATTCGAACTCACGGAGGTACATAAAATACGGAGTATATAGGTCTAACTCCAGACGAACTGGACACTTAGAACAGGTTTCAGCGAAATTAAAATCTAAATACGAGGTGTGTAATTTCAGTAATGAGATTTTTTCTAGTTTTTTTTTTTATTCGAATAGAAATACAATTCAGTATATAGGGTGTCCCTGGATTGAGTTAATAGAATAGGTGAAATGGACAAAAAATTTAATTTTTCGACAAAAAAGTCGTTCTTCATAAAAAAGTTTTGTTTGTCTTGAAATATCCAGAAAGTTTGTTGTTTGTTCAATTTAACATACAGGGTGTTCAAAAATAGCAAAAATTAAATAATAAAGAAGAGTAAAGGACCTTAAATATTAACGCTATGTAAAGAAGTTATTAATAAAAATTGTTTGCAATTAAATTTAATACTTAAATATGAAAGCATGGCCTTCTAGTCAATATTAAGGATTTTGAAGAGTTTCCGCAATTTTTATCATTGTTATACGTTTGAAGTATAACCATTTTCCTTAAAAAAAAATATGTTTACTAAAGGCGCAGATATAATAAGAAATCATAAACCCCAAAAATATTATTTAAACATTTATTTTGAAGAAATTATGATTTAATAAACAAATTCAACAAGTATTTTGAAACAAAAAACAGCAAAATTATTATTCACGCACCATAACTATTCTAATTCAGGCCTCCAAGTTCAACATACCTCTCCAATCTCGTTCTAAAAGATGTGTATGTTGAGTGGATCATTTCTTGATTTCCTTGAGGCACTGCTTGAATGATCCGAGTCTTGAGTAAATCAATATTGTTTTCTATCGGCTGTCTATAAACTATTTCTTTCAAATATTCCCAAAGGAAAAAGTCAGGGGCTGGCCAACAAATAGGTCCATATTTAGCGATCCACTTCTCTACAAACTTGTTAAGCCAACTGCGGACCTGAATTGTTGAATGGGCGGGGCCTCCGTTCTGTTGAAAATTCGCTTTTTTTTCTATATTCTAAATTCTCTTTGTCTAATTCTGGCCAGAAAAATGTGTCTAGCATCTCCAAGTATAAATTTTGATTTAAATTTTCTTTAAAAAAAAAAAAATACGGACCAATTATTCGATTGAAAGTAATTGCACACCAAACATTCACTTTTTTGAAATTTTGACTTCTAAAGTAACTGAAAAAGACGGATTTTCTTGTGCCCAAAAACGGCAATTCTGCCACGATACCAATCCATTGGTAGAAAAAGTGCTTTCATCGGAAAAATTATACCTACTCTTGTGAAAGTGCATATCAACAGTAAGCCTCGCTCCTATTTCTAAACGAAATCCAATCGACGTGCATCATAACCAACTTCCAACATGTGTATTATTTTCAGTTTGAAAGCTTGAAACTTATTTTCGGACCAAAATCCTTTGAATGTGTGTCTTGCTAATCTCAATTTGTGCAGATCTCTTTCTTAGTGATAGTTTTTGGATTTTCTTCGACTGAATTTAAAACTAGAATTGTGGCTGCATCATCGTCATCATGGACCTTTTTGCTTTTTTCCGCATTTTACATCACCAGATAAATCAAATTTTCGTACTAACTTTTTCAAACTTTGACGGCTAAAAAAATTCGAAATTCGGTTTACGAAAACATTACAAAGAACAAACAAATGACTCTAACAAGTTCAAACTTTAACTGAAGGTGCATTACTTGTTAACTACCGCCCTTCCAAGTCCTGTCTCCGCAGTGTTGCTAGATCGGGCACTATTTTGTTAGTCTCATTACTTAATGTACACACCTCTATAGGTTCGAAAGTTTGGACGTTCTTTTATAGATAAAGAAAAATGTTGCTCAAAAGCTTTTTTAACGGCACTATATAATTTGGAAATACTGCGTTTTTGTTTTCGATCGCAAAAAAATATCATACCGATTTGGATACAATAATTGGGTGTGTCTCAAAGAAATTGACGAATAAACTTTAATGACAACATTTTCAACGTATCGAAATTATCATTTCTTTGATATTCCAGAGGCATTCCAACAAAAATTAGTAATTATATGGAAAGAGTTGATGCAAATGCAAAACAGATACCGCTTGGTCTATAACTCTGCAAAACAGTCTTACATCTTGCATCAAATTCTAATACACAAACGATTTATAAAATACTGTATTGTATTGTAGCGCGCCTATGGATGGCACCCGATCGAGGTCGGTGCAGCTGCGTTTACAAAGAAAATATCGCGCTCTTGTTTTTTTATATCGTTTCAAACTGAGATTGGAAACATGATACATACATCAATTGTCTCAGTCTCAATTTGTCAGAGTTTCTGTTTAATTGTTACTCAAACAATCTCTTTTTGTGTAGAACAATGGAAAACTTTTCGTAAACACAAAAACAGATATGTCGCTTAAAATAGAAATAATGTAATCAAATTGTGTCCTTCCTTTCCTTCCGAGAATGGCAATTCGTAAACAGTAGCGAATGGATATTGAAGAATTGCATCCCTACAACAAAAGTCATTCTAGCGCCATATAAAGCTAATGTACATGTCCGTAAAGAATTTTATGGTGGGAGTCCACTTAAATTGTCTGAAAAGCCCGGCAGTAAAGGAGTACATAAAGTGTGCGATAAATAACGGAGGAATCGGGAATTCGAACACTTGTAACGTTATTGCAATCAAATACGGACGTATAAGCAGTTTTCTCGAAGTAATATATTACCTTATCGCATCGATGCATACTGTTCAGATGCTGGTTAATCTACGTTTCTCTATTTGTCATGCCAGTGAACCGAAAATTATGTTATTCGGGGAGAAGGTTTCACCTCCAAGGTTTTTTTACAGGGATTGGCATGCATAAAATTTTATCTGTGAGGCGATGTACGAAGGGGTACCCAAAAATAACCGCAATTATTTTTTTAAAAGCTATATATTTTCAATTTTTTTACAAAACAACCTTATCCCCTTCAAAATACTCTCCATTACAACTAATGCATTTGTCCCACCGGTGCTTCTACTGTTCGAAACACTTTTTGTAGTCATCTTTAGAAATGGCTGACACCTGGTTTTTTTCTTGACTCTTCAATATTGTCAAATCGGTGTCGTTTCATGCCCCTTTTCATGCGTCGAAATAAGAAAAAACTCGCACGGAGCCAGGTCAGGCGAGTAAGGTGCGTGGGGCAGTGGAACCATGCCATTTTTAGTCAGAAATTGGCAAACAGAGATGGCTGTCTGTGCAGGTGCATTGTCGACGATGCTTTTTTTGACGAACACTGTTGTGCAATCTTCTTAAAACTTCCAAATAAAAGGGTTAATTGACGGTCTGACCTGGAGGAACAAACTTTGAATGAACCACGCCCTTGGCATTAAAAAAGCAAATCAGCATTGTTTTGATGTTTGATTTGACTTGACATTTTTTTGGACGGGGTGATAATGGCCTTTTCCATTGGCTTGACTGTTGCTTTATTTCTAGGTCGTAACCATAACACCATGACTCATCACCAGTAATGACCTTTGACAGAAACCTTGATGACCTTTCACCATCTGGATCAGCTTCAAGTTGTTGTTTCAAAGCACGATATGTTTCAACGCGATATTCTTTTTGATTGTCAGTCAGAGCCCGAGGAACAAACTGGCAGCAACCCTTTTCATTCCCAAATCTTCGGTTAAAATTCGCCGAACCGAGCTCCAAGATAACCCACTAATCTCTGACAGTTGATCAATTGTCTGTCGACGGTCTGTGAGCACGAGCTCTTGGGTTTTTTCAACATTTTCGTCGTTTCGGGCAGCTAATGGACGTTCAGAACGAGGTTTCTCATCAATCGACATGTTGCCATTTTTAAACCGAGCAAACCACTCGTACACTTGAGTTTTTCCCATAGCGTCATCTTTGTAAACTGTTTTCAACATTAAAACAGTTTCAGCAGCATTTTTTACCGAGTATAAATCAAAATTTCACAGCTGCACGTTGTTCACTTAAACTTGCCATCATAAAAAACGAAACAAGAACAAAACAGCGCTAACAAAAACAATCCTTGCAGATGAACAGAACAAGCCAAGTCGACAATACAGGCGGCATTGAACAGGCAATGAGTTGCGCTGTACACGCCTAGCGGCAAAAATGCGTACTACACAAGCTCCGCCCACGTATATGTACTACACAATGCTGTTCCGGTTATTTTAGGGTACCCCCTCGTATATATGTGCCTTTTGACATGAAACTCTTTGCAGTTCTATTTGTGATGCTTCATCTCATTAACAGCGTTGGCCGATCGTACGGAAATATAATCATTACGTTCAGTCGTTTCGCCCGACGGTCTGGCAGACTCTAGTATTATTAATAGTGTGTTCGAGGTGTTTACGTCGTCGGCGTCAGTATTATCTTCATTATAAAATGAATAGTGAAGAACACGTGTATTTTTCCCAGATGTCTGGAAACGATTGTGAAATTTTAGGAAAGACCATTTTTTGAAACCTTCTAACGGGAAAATGGCCAAACTGGGCCAAATGTTTTGTTAAGAAATTTGTTTAGGACTCTTCAAGCGAGGTGTGTAATTTTTGTCAGAATTTTTGGAGCCATTTTCGGATTTTTGAAAAAATGGCCAAATTGAAAATGACCAAAACGTGACCAAAAATTCTGAAAAAAACAGGCGAAAGAGTCTGAACACTTTTTTATTCTCTAAACTTTTGCCCCAAAGTTCTCCATGTTTGAGTAAAAAAAATTATGAAAGTTTTGAAAAAAATTTACCCCAAAAATCGTGCTCTTTTCGATTTAAATGGCCAAGAACAGGGGTAGGTTAAACTTTTATGATTTTTTTTTTGGTGCCATTCGAAAGAGCACCCCCAAAATGACTCGGAAAGGCATTTCCCAATTTTTTTTCCATCGTTTCTTGTATTTGGCACGTTGCTAAAGAGAGGATATACAAAAACTGTAGTTTTGACGTTAAAAGGTTAAGCTGGAAAGAAAAGCCTTCAAACAAAACTTGCGAAAGATACAAAGTCTTTTGTACGTCATATATGTAATGTCAATTTTCTTTTTTTCCAGGTGAGTTCATATACACACAAATTGTAATCCAGTAAGAACTGCAGTAAGGTGAGTAGGTGCAATTAGTAATAATTCAATTAAAGAACTTCGAAAAAAAATAACGCTATTGAATTTTTTTATATATTTTTTAAATGTAGTTTTAATTGAACATAATGTTCAGTCAAGTCAACAGCAATTGATTCGTTTTTTTTTATGAAACACCCTATATGTTATTACAAAAATTGACTCTTCAAATTCTTCCGAATGCAGCGATATAAAACTTTGTGGGATTATCTCTAATAGCTTTTGAGATACATGCACTTGAAATTATAATATGGTATAGTATGGAGTTTTCTGCAGTAGAAAGGAAAGAAAAATACTTTGAAGAAACATACAAGGTGTTCCATTTAAAAAAAATATCACTGACACATGGTTTTTTCAACACTCGGTACAACTGATACTGTATTTTAAAAAATGTACAGAAAGCTAAATACTTATAATAATATAATTTTCTCCTCGATTTTTTAACAAAGCAAATATTAACAAAATTAGAGGGAGGAGGGGTCAATTCTCAATCAGTCGCCCGGTAGATAACGCACGGTATGCGCACATCCACCATATCGAGTCCGATTTGGAATGTTTGGCGGGGGATTTACGTGGCACACTTTTTGCGGTGCGTTCCAATTATACGGGTTGTAATCCGAACTAATTTTATGACCAAATCACGCACAGCGCTAATATGTGCATGTAACATGACGTCCAATTGTTGCTGAGGGACGAAGAGGAAACCGTAAACTCTTGTTTTTCTATCCATTTTATAAAGGGTGTCCCAAAATTTACGGGTTTTGAATTACACAGGCCCACAAAAAAAAATTGACTATGGATAAGAACATGTTTTTTCCCTGTATTTTTTGACGCTGAATTCAAATCCGTTTAACCATAGCACGTCAGCATCAAGGTCTTTTCAAGGTCAAATCGCGAAATAAACGCTTAAAAGAGAATAAACCCATATATATATATTTATGTTTCTGGGATCGCTGAATTAGAATCTGATGTTATTCTTACTATATCACGTGACTTCGAAGAGCACACCAAGGTCAAATCACTAAAACACGCATTAATGAGGCAAAAGTTTGTATCTTGTTTTTAAAGTTGCTGAATCCAAATCTGAAACCCATGATAGAAGACCGTAAATGGTCTCATTTTCATCATGTACCTTAGGCTGTATTAGGGAAATGTGGTTAAGGACTTTCGGTTTCGTGAATGTATTGCTATTATTTTTTAAGGTAAAAGATATCTAAGTTCGTCTATCCAGGTACATTAGATGAGTTGATACCAATTCTCGTAGCCACCTTACTGAATATGGTCTAACTACATAGTAATCATCTTACTGAAAATCAGTAAGTGAATCATTGAATAAACGTGTTTAGACTCCTTCAACCAGACACACACTTGTGTATAAAAGCGTGTATATAAAAGCGTGTATGCGTGAGTGTGTACTTGCGTGCGTATGTAAGTGCATGTGTGCGTGACTGTGTGCATGTGCATGCATATACAAGGTCGCTGATATGTATGGAAACGGTCGATTATCTCCTAAAGTAAGGTAGCTAGCGAAAAATGTAAGACACAAACGTTTTAGGGTTTTTTTAAAATCTATCACAATAAAGAAAAATTAAGTATACAAGATCAGTCAAAAAGTCATGACGAAACAAAGTTGCTTTTTATTGAATGGAACACCCTGTATATTATTCCATATTTCAATTCTTCTCAAAATTATAAACAAAATTCATATAGCACATCGAATACCTAAATTTTAACTGTTTTCGAGATATCGTATTTTGAAAATCATTTTCTTATAAAGTATACAAAAATATTTTAGTTTATTAAGTTTATAGTCCATCAAGTTACCTTTGAAGGTTTCTAGCTCCATAACAACGCCGCTTCGTTCTTTTGTCTAACAGTGATGATCTTGACAACACATGTCAAAAATACATTTAGTGTAAATTATTTTCGCGCAAAAATGGCACGTTTAAGTGAAATCGAGCGTATTGAAATTTTAATGATCATAGGATATGGTGATAGAAGACGAAGTTTTGACCAAGTAGTGGTTATTTTTAATGAATTGCATCCCGATCGGGAACCTCTTTCTAAATCAACCGTTTCAAAAACATTGCAGCGTTTTCATGAAACTGGAGGTGTCAAAGATCGACCAAAAAGTGGAAGACCAGTAAGCGTTACAAACGAAGAAAATTCTTTGAATGTCATGTTAGATGTGGTGGAAAATCCAATAATTTCGACGCAACAGAGGGCTGTAAATCATAACATGAGTCGATATTCCATTCAAAAAATTTGCAAACGTGAAAAATTCCATCCATATAAAATTCATATGTTACAAGAGTTGAGTGAAGACGATTTTGACCGTAGAATCGAGTTCTGCGAAGTTATTATGGATAAATTAAACGAAAATGTCAACTTTGTCAACCACATATTGTTTTCTGACGAATCTACATTTTGTTTAAACGGGCACGTAAACCGACACAACTGTAGGTATTGGTCAGACCAAAATCCACATTGGATGGAGGAAGTTCACACCCAACGACCACAAAAAGTAAATGTTTGGTGTGGCATTTGTATTTCCGTTTATAAAAGTAATTTTATAAACGGAAATTTGACCTCTGAACGATATTTATTACTTTTGCAAGAGCGTATTATTCCAGAGCTTAGACGATTATTCCCGAACAATAACAATCCCAATTTACCGGCAGAACAAATATGGTTTCAACAAGATGGGGCTCCTCCACATTTTGGACGTTTGGTACGGGTATATCTAGATCAAACCTTTCCTGATAAATGGATTGTACGCAGGGGGGCAATTGAATGGCCAGCTAGGTCTCCCGATATGACCCCACTTGACTTTTTTCTGTGGGGTCACATAAAAAATGTAGTCTACAAAAATAGGCCGCAAAATATCGAAGAGTTGCAAGAAAGGATAAGGCATGAAATTTCCACCATTCCTCCCAACACACTTTTAGATTCACTACAAAATTTTGTTCAACGAATTCATTACTGTCAGGAGGTAAATGGTGAACACTTTGAGCACCTTATAATAAAATAGAATTCCAAAAAAAAATTATTTGTTGTTTATTAAAACTTGTTTTCTCTCTTTTTTTTTTCTGGCATAACTATTGTTTTCATAAAATTTGAAATATCCAGGACATTCATTAAAAAATACATTTTTTCGTTTCATGCATTTTTATCAACCCTGAACAATTATGCTTTTTTATTTTCTGTAAAAAAATAATAATTAAAATTTAATCATCCATATCTTCCACCTTGTGTAATTTTCATAATAAATATCCATCATTTCGGGCTTTTCCTTTAATAAATTTGAGAATAGTAAAAAGTTATTTTCAAAATTCGATATCTCGAAAACGGTTAAATTTAGGTAACGATGTGCCATATGAATTTTGTTTAGAATTTCGAGAATAATTGAAATGTGGAATAATATACAGAGTGTTCCATTAAGGAAAAAGCAACTTTGTTTCGTCATGACTTTTTGACTGATCCTGTATACTTAATATTTCTTTATTGTGATAGATTTTAAAAAACCCTAAAACTTTTGTGTCTTAATATTTTCCGCTAGCTATCTTAATTTAGGAGATAATCGACCGTTTCCATATATATCAGCGACCCTGTAGAATGCCTGCTGCTCGGATTTGGACTCAGTGCTGAATGGACACCGGATTTGGATTCAGCGACCCCAGAAACATAAAGATATATGGGTTTATTCTCTTTTAAGCCTTTATTTCGCGATTTGACCTTGAAATGACCTTGACGTGCTACGGTTAAACGGACACCGGATTTGGATTCAGCGTCAAAAAATACAGGGAAAAACTATGTTCTTATCCATAGTCAAAAAAAAATTTTTTTGTGGGCCTGTGTTATTTACAAACGCAGTTTTTTTCAATTGTATTTTTTTTCTTATTGAAACAGAGTACATAGGATAGGAATATGTATGGAATAGCACCTCCAGGGCTTTGCTGGCACATACGCACTCTTTTGTCGAAATTTTCCGTGACCATTTTGCATCAATGTGGCTGAAATTGTTGATGCAGCGTTGAATCTCCTCCTTCAATGCACGGGTGGCTGTGGGCTTGTTGTCATAGACCCTTGACTTCAAATAACGCCATAGAAAGAAATCCAATGGTGTTAAATCACATGATTTAGGGGGTCTATTCTGATCACCGAAACTTGAATTGTTTCACGGGCTGTATGACACGGGCACCATCTTGTTGAAGCCAAATGTCGTCCACATCAATATCATCCAATTTAGGCAGAAAGAACTCGGTTATCATGTCGCGATATCGAGACTTCATCTTCGAGGAAGTATGGTCCAATGACAGCCCAAAATCCGCATCAAACAGTGACACGTTATGGATGCATTTGTTTTTCGACAGTCACATGTCTTTGTACCCCAAATGCGGCAATTTTGACGATTAACGAAGCCATCAAGGTGAGAATGACCTTCATTGCTTAGAATGATTTTGCTCGAAAAATCAGCATCCACTTGTTCAATTATCCATTCAATGAACTCTCCTCGCTGTGCATGGTCATTAGGTTACAGTTCTTGTGTCAATTGAACTTTGTAAGCACAGAGAGCAGATCTTTAGTGAGTATACGCTGTAGAGAGCTCCTTGACATTTGCAATTATTGTCCACGACGCCGAATCGATGTTCCTGGACTTTCACTAACACTCTCACGCACTGCTTCGGTATTATCACTTGAAGGACTTGTTATTGGACGGCCAGTGTGCTTAGCGTCCCCAATTGCTCCAATATCCCTGAATTAATAAGTTAAATCAATATTCCGATCGTATTTTGTACGAAATTTGCGAACTGTAGCAGCCAAACTTTCACTATTTTTGAAATATTGTTCGACAATGGAGACGCGTTGTTCTTTCGTACAGTGCTACACTTTTACTGACCCTAAAATGTCAAATGTCAAACTGTTTTTTACAAATGGCTGCAAATTCAAATCTTGCGTAAATCATAGAATACCCTTTAGTAGGTACCCCTGTAACGGTATAACTGAGTTAAGAACCAAATGGAAGTCAATTTAAACAATAAAAGTTTCAATGATATTCAATATTTGAGAGGTATAAATGCAAAACTCGCTTTTTGCATTGTATTTTTTGTGCGAGTTTGATCTATACATATGGATCAAAACTAATGCATCTTTTAGTGTCTAGAGGGTTTTTCGTTTTTCGTTTTTTTTTATTAATTAGCACAGAAATTACCATTCATTGTAATATCAGCACTCTTGGGGCACGGATTAATGTTGACCAAACACATAAAAATATTTGGGGCAACTTTTCACATCTGCTGGAACATTTTTAGGGGGAGGCACTACGATATTTCACAACAACGACCAATTCTGCGAAATATCCGGTGCCATAGGCATAGTCTGGATCCGGGTCGAATCGTTCGCGCTCCGGGGAGGCTCCGGAACCCCGGAACCGCGCTGATCCGCCGACGTTCTCTGAATTCTCGGCCCCGCAAACACCGCAAAGCCGCCGCGGGCGGCGTTCCATCGGCGGTGGCGGCGGCGGCCCTCTATTGTACTTGCAATTATGCGTTATTTGCTCGGAGCGCATTTCGTTGCACGAATATACAACTTGAACAAATTGGCCGCGATTGTGGCTGATGTGGCTAATGCGGCACGTGATTGGCTCCGCACAACGGAACACTGGAAGCTCTCGTGACTTTTTTTTTGGGGAGGCAAACATATTTTGTAAAAATTTTTGTTTCCTACATTTTTGTGATGGTAAACATTGTTAGTGATATGCCGCATAGTTAGGAGAAATACCTCTACTTGGTCAATCAAATATATTAAGTACATCTAACATAATGTACCTAACATATTTTACTGGTTTAGCAAAACCATCGGGAAGGATTTTTGCCAGGACTGCGTCAATTTAGATTTGACGGGCTGAATTGATCACATTCGTAATATTTTGTTCGCCTAAAAGATGTAATTTACAAACACAACTAATATGTTCCTGACTTTTTGAATGTGTCAACTGAACGAGATAAAGTTTTAAGATTTTATCAAATCCAGACTTTGTCCAAACATCTTCTCCACTATTTGAAAATAATACACACGGCCAACGCAATAATTTATTTAAAGTTAAAGAACCACTTAGCCATTTGCATTTATCTTAGCACGTATTAACAAAACTACGAGCCGGCTTACCCTGATTAATTAAAGTTTTACTTAGATCTGGCCGTGGTACTCTTAAATCTTTAACAAATAATTTATCCTCACAAGACAGGCGACTAAATATGATACTCAACAGTATAATTGCAGGTTCGAGTGTCATGACAACTCGTATTGTTATTTTATGAAACAAACTGCTACACTCGCCAGTTACCTCCATTATAATTTTGTATAATTAATTAAATAAAACGTTCAAATAATGACTTACGTAAGTAATATGGTTCACTTTCAATAATTGTTACTCCTATACCACTCAAAACACTCAAAAAACCCGGAGAGAATAACGGATTAGGTTGCTAGGTTCATGAAATCAAATAACTCTCTTTCTGCGCTGTCACGTGTGAGAGATGGGAGATGGGCGTGTTTGCCTCCGCTATGCAGTTTTGTAAATGACCTTTAATGCCACTGGAGTTAACGGTTAGATTTGTTAGCAACGCAGGTGATTGCGAAGCGCGAAGCCCCCAATTCCGTATAAATACATAGATATGAGAAAACATTGGCATCGGAGGCTTGCCACCACGGCGATAGACTAGGCGATGGGTCGTTTATGAGGGCTAATATGTTGCAAATAATAGTGCAGGAACTCCTTTGACATATGTTTATTAATACTTTTATTTTTAGAAATTAATTTTTTACCCGATATATGAATTTAAAAATGAAAGGTAATTAAAGTATTATAGGTAGTACATTTAACTTTATTTAATTGTATTAAATAAAATTAAAGTATAGTAGGTTTATAAAAAAAAAAACTTGTTTGTAATTTTCACAGGAGGGGGCATTGCCTCCTCTGCCTCCCCTGACGAGCCGCCACTGCTGTTGTGTCCCGATCAGTGGCGGTTTCTCCAAAGAACTGCAGTGTACTTTTTCGAAAAGACAGCCGTGTTTCATTCATGTTATTATGTATAATACTTTTTTTGCAATTTTAAATTATTGGTCGATATTATTTATGCAGATCGTAGAGGGCCTTTGGCATTCTGTGGCATTTGGAGTGCATCAAAATTCTTATGAGATGTAATTTTTTTATGGCAGAGTAAAACGTTGATTTCCAAAGCACATTTTTTAGTCCTCTTTGTGTCAGATAAAGAATAGATTGCCTATAAGACCCACTCCCTTGAAATTTATTAATCATTGATCGTGACCAAACAATGGGAAGATCGAAAGTAGTTGACCTCTAGTAGAAGAAAGTTTAACGTTGTTGTCAGAGAGGACGACAGTATCTTTCATCTTTGTAACCCCCGACTTTCTAATAACTAAACTTGCTCTAACAATGGCCTTAAGTTTTCTTAGGAATAAAACGTAAACAATAAGCGAAAGACAAAGACTGTTGTATCTAAAGAACCGACTAAGTCCCACAAAGATTCTCAGCGTTAACAAGTTACTTATACAGATACGAGTATTATTTGTTGTTATCTTCTGTTGATGTTTTTTTTACATATATTGTATTTATAAAAATGTGTTTATAAGTACATACAAAGAAAGAAAAACCTACTTGTCACAATTTTACACTTCAATACTTAGAAATTCAGTTAATTAAATAATTGTATACTGCCTTTTCTAATAAGCTACATATTTTTATTCGTAAAAAGTACTGACAAAAATCTGAAAATTATTACGAGTAATTTCATTGTAATCGCTTACTGTTGTTTTTATTCTATAATTTATGCTACTATAAAATTTTAATTTTTGATTCCATGAACTAAATAATTAAAAATGCGTAATATCGAGATTGATAGAAGAGAAAATAAATACAAATCTGTAGATTTGTTAATGCCTATTTTTACTCAAATAGTGAACTCTTCACCGATGACACTATTAAATGAGTGGGTTTTATTCAATTT
Organism: Aromia moschata; assembly: GCA_029963805.1. Taxonomy (NCBI): domain Eukaryota; kingdom Metazoa; phylum Arthropoda; class Insecta; order Coleoptera; family Cerambycidae; genus Aromia; species Aromia moschata. The sequence continues at coordinate 476,066 of JAPWTK010000225.1, forward strand.
TAAATTTCGCGTTTGATATTCGTTGTTATGCAGAATCGAAGTTGTTGTGTTGTATTACTTGATATTTGTTGACAGTTTGAAATTATCTGAACCTTACATCGGCTTTAATAGTGGTTTGTGTCTTTTTTGAGCTCCAGACTTTTATCTTGCATTGAAAAACTGTTATTTTCAGAACAATCAAAGTGATATAGTTGTCCGACTTCCGTTTGCGAAATGCCAAAACAGTTTGATACGCTATTTTGAAAAATATCGAGACAATGATGGTCCATTGCCACCCTTAACAGCTGTTAGAAAGGTAATTTAAATATAAATTTTTAAAATCATTTCTCTTTATAATGTTGAAAAAATAAATTATTTAAAATAGCTTAAATTAGTAATAATAACCACCCATATTCTAGTCAAAATTATTTCTAAATACTGAATAATTTTGTAACAATCTGGCATCAGTGTGCACTAAAACTTAAACACGTGATTTTATTTTGTATTGTACGGTTTTTATTTTGTTGCCTATTATACTTTTTATTTTTGATTTTTCCTGAAACTCTACAGTATCACGTATATACGTAATCGCTTGTGCTCAAACCAATTGTGAAATAAAACATCAAATATGCTACTCGTTTCAGTAGAATGTATACTTCAAAGTAAAATTAAAGCTTTTAGACGGAACTAGCCTCCTGGATGTAATACGTAATAAAATGTTATGTATGAAAAATGCCGCTGCGTATGCAACAGTTGAAAGTGCATTTTTCTAGCTATACCGTATGCCTTTGCTGTTAAAAATAAAGTACTCCTAATAGTTATTTTGTTCACGAGTAAAGCGGCATATAAAAAAATTGTGAGGCTAAGGTTCCATTCTGGGTAGTTTGCTATAAAGGTAATTTTTGTGTTCAGTTGCTGTGACATTGCATGTATATTTATCTACGTGGGTCTTATCTTCAACTAGTCCAAAGAAATATCTGAATACCGGTGAAATTAACGTTAGCATACAAATAATGGCTTATTAGTAGTGCTCGGAGGTTAATAATAAATGCCTATCTTACCAGGGATGGCTCCAGGATGTCTATCAGTAACATTACGAAATATTAAACAGATCATACCTTGTACATGTGGGGTGATTGTTGTAGCCCAACTAATCGGCAAAGGAATCATAGTCACAAGACACAGAACTTGCATACTCATGGTAAACGACGCTATGACACAAACGTGTCCGTATTGCCACTCGAGTTTCCATAAATTATCCATAACTGTTCCATAATGTTCGGGAGTTAAGCCACTTATATGATGAAAAGGGCGTTCAACGTATACAGACGTAACTGGGGCATATTTAAAATAAGTGAAGTTTTGTAAGGGCACATTTATATCTTGTTCATCCACTTATTTCCCTGTATGATACAACGAATATGATACAACGTGGGAAAGTCAAGGTTGGTAACATCCGTTGTTTCATCAACACTAAGCCATATAAGTTTATTGCGCAGTTCCAATTTTGTTTATCCTCACGCAGTGGTGCTATAATCGTCTGAGTTGTTTCTGCAGGCGGACTAACTTCGCCTTACCTTCCACTCGCAGCATTCTCGGGGTGATCTAATTTTACGAATGAAATATTACACGCTACCGTCATTTTGACTAAATCCAAGTTAAATTGTCTCTGTCTGTCTCGCGCACATGGTACAATGAAGTTCACTGCCATTAGAGGTCAGTTCCGGAAAATTGTTTATCCAACACTCAACTGTAACACGTGTCGGACGCTGTTCCGACATTCTTACAAATTTATTGGACGTTTCGTGCACACGAATGATGATGCATCGACCACCGCAGAGTAAATAATACTAAATAAACAAGTATAAATTGGCATCATTTGAGTGAACTACGATTGTACTGTGTACAGAGTTAGTTTTTATAATTTGACAAGTTATTGTGAGTGAATCAAAATTTAGAGAACTGTAAACATAGGCAAAATAAACAGATTTGATTGACTTATCAGATTGAAATGTTTTACAAATTCTCATCATGAAACCTAACATTTTACTACTTTTGTTTAAAACATAATCAATATGAAAATTAAAACTCATATTACAATCAAAAATTACTCCTAGATCTTTAATTTGTAGAACTCTGTTAGTCTCTGAGGCGTTATCAATTTTGCAATTATATGAAATTAGGTTATTATTTTTAGTAAAAGATATGCAAAAATATTTTTTGAAAGTTTACAAATAGTTTATTTTATTTTTATTATATTATTAATGAGGCAAATATGACAATATTCCAGTCACGTGAAGTTCGGTCCTGGAATCTGTCTAATTAACCTATTAACGAGCTCTACTTATTAGATAGTACCGACACCGTGTCCTATATTCAAAACTGTGTGCGTTTTCTTTTCAGTTACTTCGTGCGGAAAGCAACCACCTATGGCTTTTCCGGCTGAATTCAAATGAAAATCACGTCCCGTATTTTTTATACAGTCGTCATATTCGTAACGCAAAGGCGTACCGAAAAATAAATTACAAAAATAAACCCGTCCCGGGGAATAACGAACTGGCTCACCTCCGACGTTGCCCCGGAGAGGAAGCCGCGTAAAAGAATATCTACGTTTTAGAATGAAAAATTGCCGGAACACATGTTATGATTCCTTTGAGATTGAGACACGCCCGCTGTTTATACTGCGCGGGCAAGATATGGAACGGCGACAGAAAAAAATGTATACGAATTTGTCTTCTGCCTGACCTACTCACGTGTCGAATATGGCCACACGTGAAATGCAAACGTTTTTTTTTTTTTTTTTAATGGAACAACTAATGCATTTACTGGTTCGAAACATTTTTTTGTAGTCATCTTTAGAAATGGCTGACAACTCCTCTCTGTTTTTGACATTCTATTTCTTTATTATGGGATTTCCCCTGGAAAATATTGCGTCATGCGTCACGTCACGCACCCCCCCTCCCCCGCTCGGCCTGGGCCTGGATGAGAGCTATCCCTCATTTAAACCTTCATCTCGGCCCTCATTTAACTCTCATATAATTCCTCATTGTTCCCTCATTCCAGCCCTCATTCAATTCTCTTCATTTGGGACTTAGTCCCTGGGCGGGAGCTCCGGCCTCAAGTTGGCCAATTTCGGCCGGACCCCCCTCCGGCCTGGGCCTGGATGAGAGCTATCCCTCATTTAAACCTTCATCTCGGCCCTCATTTAACTCTCATATAATTCCTCATTCCAGCCCTTGGTAAAGATGGTTTGCCTAACCTGAAGGGGCAAAATCTGGGGTAGGGAAAAACTCTATTGAGCATCATGTATGTGACGCATGACGTCATGGGTCTTGATGGTTTGCCTAACCTGAAGGGGCAAAATCTGGGGTAGGGAAAAACTCTATCGAGCATCATGTATGTGACGCATAACGTCATGGGTCCAAAGACATAGAATGTTCCATGACCTCACGTGCGTAGCTTCGTGAATTTGGATATTTTTTTCTTGACCTTTTCAATGTTGTCAAATCGGTGTCCTTTCATGCCTCTTTTCATGCGTGGAAATAAAAAAAGTCGCACGGCGAGTAAGATGCTTGGGGCAGGGGGAACTATACCATTTTTAGTCAAAAACTGGCGAATAGAGATGGCTGTGTGTGCAGGTGCATTGTCGTGGTGGAAGAACCAGTCTCCTGTCTGCCACAAATCGGATCTTTTTGACGAACACTGTTGCGCAACTTCTTAAAACTTCCAACTGAAAGGTTTGACTGACGGTCTGACCTGGGGGAACAAACTCTGAATGAACTACGCTCTTGGCATCAAAAAAGCAAATCAGCATTGTTTTGAGATTTTATTTGACTTGACATTTTTTTGGACGGGGTGACAATGGCCTTTTCCGTTGGCTTGACTGTTGCTCTGTTTTTTGGGTCGTAACCATAACACCATGAATCATCAACAGTAATGACCTTTGACAGAAAATCTCGATCAGTTTCAAGCTGTTGTTTCAAAGCACGACATGTTTCAACTCGACATTCTTTTTGATTGTCAGCTTGTATTACAGCTGTAACATACATATTACAACTCGTGTAATATAAGCAAAAAAAAAAACGATAAAAGAACGTTATAAGTTCAGGCAATTGCAGAAATGACATAAGGTAGTTTGATGAATGGATTTTTTTGACGTTACAGAAGAATTTTGATTCTCTAAATAGATCACGTTTTAAACTTATGTTAAGTGGTCAAAAAAACACATTTGGGCCAAATGTGTCAATTTGTTGTGGGATAAGTTTATTTTAGATGACAGACATTAGAATTGGAGAGTACTAATATTTTCAAATAAAATCCATATATTGATTTATTGCATTATTTTTTGTGATAAAAATGTCTTCATAGTCATAAGAAATGGAAATAAAATAACTGACTATAAAAAAATGTGGTCGTATCAAAACATAAAGCAAGAATGCATTTTTCACAGTAATAAAATGAAATGGGAAAGCAATGCATTCGGTAATGCCTAAATCCCATGGTTATACTTTATTGAGAGTCAGATATTACAAACTTTCCGTCTGCCTCAATTTTAATTATTAAAAACGTTTCATTAATTTTAAGGCAGAAAATAAGTATTCTCAGGGAGAGATTGTGCTTGTTGATCTTGATTTACCCAGCTCACAAATTACTTTAAAATGTAATATACTTAGTCAAGTTAGGGGAATTTTTTTAATAAGGGCGGAGATTTTCACATTTATCCTGAGAGGGCAAATTAATATAGAGATTCGTCAGAACTTTTTTTATTATTCTCCCCTTGTTTACATTGTAAAATTAATCATTTTTATTTCCCATGCAGATACCACAACGCAGTAGAATTTAAACTTTTACCGAATTTAAAATACAGTTGCATATTTTCATAATTCCTAGTTCACACAAAACGGTAATAATGATGATTGACATTTAATGCTGGTGTTTATTTTTCTTTTAAAGAGGGTAGGCATTTTTTTTAAGAAAGTGTTTTTCTTGCTATATACTTCATTATTTTAGGCAAACATTCTTAAGGGATCTACCCTATAGGTAACACATTTCATGAAGAGTAAGTACTATCTAAATAAATCAAAATGTTGATATATCATAATTAAAAAAAACAAAACGAATTGAATTTCTAAAATGTTACAATGGCACCTACGATGAAAAAAACAAGTCAACAGTTTTGAGGATGGGAAATGTTAAAAAATACGATATTTCCAAGATTTGTGTAGTGACATGTAAAAAAATAAATAAAATTGGACGTTTTTCACGAAACACCGGTGTTTCGTGGAAAACGTCCAGTTTTTTGTTTCTACGCCGAAGGTTCCAGTACCCACTCCAGGATAGTGACATGTAATATATTTCTGTTTTTTTTTTTTTTTTTTTTTTATATATATATATATATTAGATGGCGTAGACTTTGTCCATCTACAAGCCACATAAGATATTCATGAAACATACTGATGTGTATCGATCGAATAAGAGGCCACCTGCTGCCGAGAAATAAGGCGATGCCAGCTCAAAACAACGCGAAAACGTCTAGTATGCCACGCCGAGACATCCGCTCGGCTCTCTACGATAGTTGCGCTGTAAATTACGGCGGATTTCCAACGTGTTCGCTCGTAGTCACGGACTGAGGCAGGTGGCGCTGATATGACTTGCTACGCCAACGTTGCATGAACCGAGTTGTATAATCCTGGCTGAAAAACAGGGATCATTGGATGTCTCCAAAAATGCTCGAATAAGTAAACAGCCAGTGATGATAACGAATTCGAATCAAGTATAACGATACCACATATGGGATGATATGATATCACACGTGAGGAGGACGAATCAAGCTCTTAGATAATTTTCAACTGTGAAATGTTGAAAAGAGAAGCTTTTCCGAGCGAGAACTTAGTGAATAGGCTATCGAAACTTTAATATAAACAACTATCAGCTGATGACACAATAAGCCAAGAGGCAATTGGGGGAAATTGAAAAACTGGCTAGCTGAACTGGTTATCAAATCAAACCAAACCAATGTTACGGCTTGGCTATGGATTGGCTCTGGAATTTCTGACTCCTTATGACGACTTTATGCCATCCATATTAATAAAAAAATATCAAAATTAACTTTTGCTGTACAGTGGTGAGTTATTTTGTTTTTACGTGGATAACAGAACCGAAAGATAAAGGATTTGAGGCGCAGGAATTTACAGATGTACCAAGTTTTCGAACTTCGGAACTTTTGGCCGCGATTCTACCACCCTCCCGGACTATTTACGGTCGTTTGTCTTTATTAGATCGCCTCCGGGGCGATATTTGATTTTGCTTTGTCGGATCATCGATCTTTCTTAATTGAAGTTGAAATATGGAAGGGACGTCAGCCTCCCCGAGGCCTAGGCCAAGTGCTTCCGATAAAAATCCAATCGGGTTAGGCCCCTCCCCCCCCCCACCGCCCTTCCCCCCCCTTCCTCTCTTTGCCGTCCGAAAACTCAACTCCGAAACAATTAGGCACCGCAGTCGATGTCCGAATAACTTTCGGCGTTTCGCCATCGGGAGGGCGATAATTTATCACGTTGGCGGGCGCCACGTACTCGAACAATGGACGGCGCGTCAAAAATTACCGCACCAATACGTCGTACAAAGCGGCGGGAGAAGCGGGGTGTCTCCAATCCTGCAAAATTGTGAGGAATACGTTCTAAAGTCAATAGAGTAGACTTTAGTAGAGTCAAAATTTATTAGAATAGATTATATGATAATATTAAAAAAATGTAATTTGGAAAATAAATTCAAAATGACTTTCTCAACGATGCCATAAAACTTATGTGTCTGGGAAGAAAATGTTTGAAGATTAGCTGAAGGAAATGTTTATACACGCAAATTCTAGTCTAAGATGGTAGGAACAAGATACTTTTTGCAGAATAAAATTCCATTTAGCCGTTTACGAAAAAAAATTGGGTTGTCATGATAAAACAATCAGTGTGTACATATAAAACCAGTCTATCTCCGAAATGACGCCATAAAATCCGAGTTATGGTAACTATGATCTTTTGCACGGGATTACTTTTCGACAATGCGTGCTAAATAAATCTCCAGGGGGATCAGCTTCTTGGCGTCATCGTTTCATTCACACGACACACAAACTACAAATTTCTATATTCCCTTAGCAAAATATTTAGTTAGATTTATCGCCGCCAGGGAAGGGTTTCCGGCGGCGTTGCAACGTAAATGAATTAGGCGCAATAAATTAGGGCCGGGAAAATCCGAAATTTCTCCCTAAAATAACAATTATTAAATTCCCTCCCGAAGGCCTACGTAGTAGGTTTGTACGCAAAATTATTTAGTGTTATTTCTGTTTGGCCGTACGCTGTAGCCGAAAAGGGTTTAGATAAAAACGTTCCCTCGGGTTCATTTTTCGCGCATAAAAGACGGCTGACCATTAACAGCTTGTTTTTCTTTGTGAAGGAATCCATAAAAGGAAGCGTTATAGATAGCGCACGTTATTTTTCCCACTTCTTTTTCGAGTGCCTAATGTTATATGTACTTTTGTACGGAATACTCTTGACAAAAAAGTCCGTTTTTTGTAGATAAAAAAGGAAGCATAGATACGTGTATCGTGTTCCGGAAATATGAAAGAAAATTCGATTACATTGCAAATAAACAGTGACCCAAAATTTACGCAAGATTTGAATTACGCAAGATTTGTCGAAATTTTCCATGATCATTTTATTTATTTTATTTATTTATTTATTTATTTAGAATACAACATCCAACAGCCAAAGCCAATTACTGGATGGGAATTAATACAAACAAGAAATACAATATTTAAATTAAACATACATACACGTATAGTCCTTCTAATTTTAATTAAAAATGATAAATACGCCTGGGGAACAAAAAAAGCGGTGCAACTTTATTCCATGGGCGTGCATATATCTTTTATAAATTCAAAAATTGTGAAATAATTTTTTTCATTCAAATCAATATAGGAGATTAAAATTAGCCTGCATACAAAACTCTTAATATTCGTAATATAATTTGCTGTAAATAATGCTCATTTAGCCAGACAATCTCAAAAAATTGTCTGTGTTAATAAACCTAGCTGAAATACACGTCACTGGCGCCTTAAACACGTGGAATTTCTAAAGTCGTAAATCATTTTAACGACGTCGTAAAAATTTTATGGCACAGTGGACCGAATAAGTATTTGGATGTATTGCATATAAAGCAATCCTATAGTACATATGGTCGGCATTTGCTGGTGCATTCGCGGCTGCCGGCAGCTCAGGCGTTGCCAGCTCTTCAAAATTTTCTTAAGTATTATAATATACATAAAGTTGTTTTAATTTATAATTATTTTTTCCAGCAATTTTAAACGTTTTATTGTAATGCTAAGTAATAAATTTATATCTATGTATTTTTTTAAAATATTTCCAAACTAGCTTTCTAAGAACGTCACGAACTAACAGTTTACTGAAGTATGAAGTATACTTGTATAGTGAGCTTAGAAATTTTAGAAAATATATCTGACAACCTTGCTTTTTTTCTACCTATTTTCAATTTAGAATGGAAATAAAATACATAGATAATATAATACAAAAAAAAAATTCAATACACAAAAAAAAAATTGCACAAATGTGGCTGACTTTTGTGGATGCAGCGTTGATGTGGGCTTGTTGACATATACTTTTGGCTTCAAATAACCCCATAGAATGAAATCCAATAGTGTTAAATCGCATGATCTAGGGGGCCAATTCTGATCACCGAAACGAGAGAATACACGATCAGGAAATGTCTCATGCAGTAATTGGATTGTTTCACGGGCTGTATGGCATGACGCACCGTCTTGTTGAAACCACATGTCGTCCACATCAATATCATCCAATTTAGGCAGAAAAAACTCGGTTTTCATATCGCGATATCGACCACCGGTAACATAACTGCTTGTCCGGCCTCATTTGTATGGTCCAATGACGCCTCCAGCCCTAAATCCACACTAAACAGTGACACGTTGTGGATGTGTTTGTTTTTCGACAATCACATGTGGGTTTTCTCAACCCCAAATCCGGCAAGTTTGATGATTAACGAAGCCATTAAGGTGAAAATGAGCTTCATCTTAGGCTGTTTTTGCTTGAAAAATCAGAATTCACTAGTTGTTGTTCAATAATCCATTCAACGAACTCTCTTCGCTGTGCTTGGCTGAATTAGGCTGAAGTTCTTGTGTCGATTGAACTTTGTAAGCATGGAGACGTAGATCTTTAGTGAGTACACGCTGTAGAGAACTTCTTGAAATTTGCAATTCTTCCATGCAATCCGTCCCGAAGTTGAATCGATGTTCCTGGACTTTCACCAACACTCTCACGCACTGCTTCGATATTATCATTTGAACTGCTTGTTTTTGGACGGCCAGTGTGTCCTCAATTGATCTAGTCTCCGTACGTCCCCAATTGATCACCATTGGCGTCATCATAATTTGTAATTAGATTTTAATAAAATTTTTACATAACTCTAAAATACTCTAGGACTATATATTACCTATTTGTATAATCTCTGAAACCTTTGGCACCTCCATAGTTTTTAAATTTACCATTGGCGCCATCATCATTTGTAATACAATATGTCATCGAAACCTCCGTTATTTTTAACAAAATTTACAGATATTAATTCTTTAAAACCTCAAGATTTTCCATTATTCGAAAATATACTAGGAATCTTTAATACCTATTTGTATAATTATTCAGAAACCGTCACCATTTTAATAAAATTTACCATTGGCGCCATCATAACTTTTTATTTCTAACTCTGTTACTTTGTAATTTCAACATTTTTCATAATTATAGAAATATTCTATTACATTACGTGTATAATTATTCAGAAAATTAAAGAACCGAATGAAAACTAAAACATTATAATACAAAGCAGAATCCGTTCGTGATTGTTATTTCCTAATGAATAGTCATAAATATCGGATTCCATGGAGTGAATATTGTTAAGTCGCATTATTAATATTCTTCTTGCGATGTACCGTGGCCCGTTACCGGCAAAAAGATCGAGAAATAATAGAATAACTGCTCCTTTGTGTCTGCTTTGTGCAGCGGGATTTATAAAAAAGCGGGATCGATATCATTAATACTCGGAGAACAAAGGGGAATAGTTGGTAATTCAGTTCTCTCCCTTAATGCCTTTTGGCGAAATAATGGAGGTTTTAAGGTCGTCAGTGGAGGCTCAAATGACGTGCCGTGATTTATAGAGGCTGATATACATATATAACGTTCCTCGAAAACTTCCGAATATTAAATTCGGTATGGCATAAACATAAAATATAAAATTTACAATCAAATTTACAATCAAACGCCAACTCGTATTCTCGATTGCGTGTTTTTTTTAAATTTATACAAGGAATTTATACATTAAAAAATAGTCATCAATGACGTCATTTAGTCTCTTTGGAATACCCTGTATAATTTTTTTTTTATTAAAAATGCGTGCTATTGATACAAATACTAATCAAATATTAATCGTTGTGATTTTTTTGTAATTGTTTTTTAAATGTTTTGAAATTGTTCAACAATGTAGTAGTTGCAATAGTTTTTTTAATAATCAAGTAATTACAATATACATACAAGGTGTATAAATTAAGTAATGAAACAATTTTTTTTATTTTTTTTTTTATTCGAATAGAATTACAATTCAGTATTGTCTTCTTCAAAGTAACTTCATTGAGAAGCCATACAGCGCTGGAGACGGTTCTTCCATTCCTCATAGCAGTGCTGGAACTCATATACTGGATAGCCCTCAGCTGGTCGGTTGCAGCTTTTTGAATGTTTTCTGTTGTCCCAAAATGACATCCCTTGAGGTGGTGTTTCAATCTCGGGAAGAGAAAAAAGTCATAAGGACTCAAGTCAGGCAAACAAGGAGGCTGAGGAGCCACAGGAATGTTTTACTGGCTAAAAACTCGTTTACTGAAATGGCTGTGTGACAAAACGCATTGTAGTGATGCAACATCCAGTTGTTCTTGATGTATAGAATTTTCAAGAACCTCTCCGTAAAAGTGTTGATTTACTGTTTGGCCTGGAGGCACAATCTCTTTGTGGACAATTTTCTGGTTATCAAAAAAGCAAATCAACACGCATTTGATCTTCGACTTGCTCATTCTTGCTTTTTTGGGTCTTGGAGACCTTGAAGTGTGTGATTCCATGCTATGGCGCTTGATTTCCGGGTCGTACTCAAATACCCAAGTCTCATCACCAGTAATGACACATTCTATAAAATGGGGATCATTTTCAATCAATTCCAAAAAGTCAAGACACCTTTCTCTCCTGATGTCCTTTTGTTCCTGCGAAAGGTTTTTTGGAACCATTTTTGCGCAGATTTTTCTCATCCCCAATTCGTTAGTCTAAATCTGATGAATAGCAGTGTGATTCAAATTTAACTCTTCCGCGATCATTCTTGTCGTCAACCGACGATCTGAACGCACAGGATCCCGTATTCTATCGACATTTTCATCGGTTCTTGAAGATGAAGCCTTCCGCTTTTTTCACTACGGTGAAAAACCGGTTTATGAAAACAGTCACAATGAACAAACAAATGACTCTAACAAATTCAAACTTGTACTGAAGGTGCATTACATGTTAACCTACCGCCCTTCCTAGTCACGTCTCCGCAGTGTTGCTAGATCGAACGCTACGTTTCGCGTCTCATTTCTTAATTTACACACCTCGTACATATTATCGTTTCTGGTGGTGAATAAATATGTACTTTTACATAGGTTTAAAAAGCGAGTATGTAATATTACATGTATTTTTAAAAAGTCGAATATGTAATTTGATAATACCATTGACTATATTTAATAGATACATGAGAGTTTTCCTCGATTACTTTTTAAATCGGAAAACTTACGCGGATAACAGCTAATCGAAAACTCACGAACTTCGTCATCTCTCAGGCTAATCGTTGCAGTGCCGGGCGTCGAAATTTCCATTGTAATTGGAAATTAAAGTAATAATAACCTGAGCGAATATGCAAATAATTTCTGTAGCGTCTATATATCGCGGGATTTAATTAAGTGTCAAACTGTTATCGTGTCGGTCTACTGTAAGCGGTCACGTTTATCGCTATCGGAGACCAAACCTATTTACCGAGCGAGGTCTTTGTCGGGGTCCAAGCGCCGGCAAATTTACGTGCATCGTGAATTTATTGAGAGCCATCTATTAAATTCCAAACTAATGTGTGAAATATTCGTCACGATACTGTATATACTAATGAATCACCTAATGACAAACGCCACGCGACTTGACTGACCAATAAATTTATGTCTGGGAAAATGTGTAGAGTAATAAATGTATACAGACTGTCTCATAAAAAACGGCCAAAGCCATAACTCTGTGAATATTTTAAATAAATTTTTGAAAATCTGGAAATTTATATTTGCCTAAGGGCTGCTCTTTTTAGCATATAAAACATGGCGGTACTACTTCCGGTATTCCCGGAAGTGACCTCATTGTCATTTTTTTAAATGACACCCTGTATATTTTTTTCGATATTTCCACTAAGTGTAAAATTTCCTTTCCGAAGATGTATCACAAGTCGATATTTCCCCCCCCAACAAACCCCTAAAAATTTCATTCTTCCGGGGGTAAGATAAATTATCGAATGTGCCATGAAACACAAAAACAGACACAGTTGTCAACAAAATGACATTTAATATAATTTTTACAGTTTCTCTGATAGTCTTGTTGGTTGTCGCATCTTGATTAGTCATTTATCAGAATTCATAAAGCCAAAAATGAATTATAATCATCTAACTGATATATTACAAGTGTATTTCGAATGCAAAATAAAAGCAGTACTTAGGCAAGCGGTGCGGCTTTATAGAGAAAGGTTTCCGAATAGAGAAATTCCACAACACTTGACACATTTGACTTGAAAACAATTTGAGACCCTATTATTGTTGAATGTAATGTTCAAATAAGGTTTAGTGTAAACGTGTGGTGGGGTGTTTTGGGGGATATGTTGATTGGACCATTTTTCATAGATGGTGTGCTAAATCGTGAAAAGTACTATCAACTGTTGACCAAGGAAATTGAAAATATTCTTGATGAATTACCCCTTGCAACGCTTAACAATCTATTTTCAACAAGATGGGGCTCCTGCCCATAATGCCAGATTAAATATTAATTATTTAATTGAAAAATTTGGCTGAAAGTGGATAGGAATATCTGGACCAATTCGATGGCCCGCACGTTCGCCAGACGTTGCCCCACTGGACTTTTATTTATGGGGTTATTTTCAAGATATTGTTTATTTATCACGACCGGAAAATGTGGAAATTTTAAGGCAGAGAATGATCAATCCTTGTCGGCAAATACCCGATAATATTAGTCTGAATGTGGCGAATGCAGTAAGAAGGAGATGTTAAGTGTGTAGTGAGCAAGGTGATTATCAATTTGAACAATATTTATACGCTAGTGGTTTTTATATTGTTTGTTAATATTATTACAATCCATTTATTTACTTTCCACGGCACATTCGATAATTTAATTGCAATATCTTACCCCAGGAAGAATTAAATTTTTTAGGGGTTTGTTGAGGGTGAAATATCGACTTGTGATACATCATCGGAAAGGAAATTTTACACTTAGTGGAAATATCGAAAAAAATATACAGGGTCTCATTTAAAAAAATGACAATGAGGTCACTTCCAGGAATACCGGAAGTAGTACCGCCATGTTTTATATGCTAAAAAGAGCAGCCCTTAGGCAAATATAAATTTCCAGATTTTCAAAAATTTATTTAAAATATTCGCATAGTTATAGCTTTGGCCGTTTTTTATGAGACAGTCTGTATTTTTAAGTTTATAATAGCATGAGCATGGGTAATAATTTGCGTATTATTATTAACTATACGAGGTGTGGAGATACCGGTTTGGGGTGTTTTTTTTTTTGGAGATTTCGGGTTTTTTAGGCTACGGAGCGCGCAAAACTGTTTTTTGTCGGGCAAAGTGCGCCTCAACATAACCTAACCCATCGACATAACTTAACCTAACCTAAACTAAAAAAGTTAATTAAAATATAAAAAAAGAATAAAAAAGATCCAACCTAACCTTAAATAATCTAATCAAGGGGATAATATTTCTTAATGATGTTAAGGAAAGCTTGAAAAGGTCTTTTTCGAGACTGAGAGCAATTTTTCTCAGCAGGGAAAAGTTCCTGGCTCTCATTACCTGGCAAATTTAGCCAATTATACACGGTGATACATAACATGTTTGTAAACAACAGGACCACGTTGCAGATATTATACTGCACGTGGGTTAAAAACCGATTTTCCCAAATTTTAACCTTTGACCACGAAAAACGCGCCCCCTATGTACTCGTATCTCGAAAACGAAGCGTCGTCGTAATACGGGACCAACTGCGTCGTGTTCAGCACCTTTTAATTAGTCTAGAAACTAAAAATTGTATCAAAACCTTGTTTCCCATAATCTAGACTTGTACCAACATAACTGTGTCTCGTGATACTTTCCCCACCCTGAGCTCGCTGGACAAGCCAGTGAGTCGCTCAGTTTAACTGTATCAGTCGTTTGAATTAGTCTACGCACCAGTGACGCGTTAAGCGTTCAGATGGAGCAACGGGTTAATCTCAAGTTTCTTGTTAAACTGGGGAAAACTTTTACAGAAGCTTATTCAGTGTTAAAAGAAGTGTACGAGAATGAATGTTTATCCCGCACACAAGTTTTTGAGTGGTTTAAACGGTTTAAAGAGGGACGTGAAGCGACCGAAGACGATCCGCGTCCCGGACTGGCCTCAACGTCAAAAACGGACAAAAACATTGCAAACACTGATAAATTAATCCGCGAAGGTCGTAGTCTAAGCATCCAAGGGCTTGCTGAAATAACAGGAATCGACAAAGAATATGTTCGCCAGATTTTGCATGAATCGTTCAACATGCGCAAAGTTTACGCAAAAATGGTGCCAAAACTCCCTCACTTCCGAGCAAAAGGAATCAAGATGAACATTTGCGCTGACATTCTAAACAACATTGACACTGATCCTTAGACTTGTTAAGGAATTGTGATGATAAGATTCGAAAGTGTGGAAGCGGTTAAAGTAAAAGTGACGGAGGTTATTAACCAGCTGGTTATTAACCAGCTAACACTCGGTATTAGTAAAGCAATTCATTTAAAATTTTCACATAAGATGTCCTCCAATGTAACAAAGAAAATATTAAAATTTCAAGAAAAAAGTCCAACAGTAGGGGAGACCGGGGCTAGTTGGCATAGATTTTGGTTTTTGACTTTTCTAATTTCTTCTGTAACAGTTGGAGTAAATTCGATTTTTGCAGATAATAGGGGAACTACTTGAGCACCTATTTGTAACAGAAAGGTTTTCGTGTCAGGGTGTTTAGTAGGCCAATAAAAATGTTTTCCCAAAGGCTTTCCACTGTGCCAATTAACCCCATGCCCGGGGCAAGTTGGCATACCCATACCGAAACCACTCCTATCTAACGGCTGTAACTTGTGGCTACAGCGAGGGGGAAAGGAAATGGCTACTACCCCATTATCTTTCAGCAGATCTAATGCTTCAATTGACAAATGCGAATCATGGTTATCAAGAAGCATCAGTACAGAACGTTCTTTAGAGCACCTTGAAAAATTAATGAAATGGCGGACGAACTTGACGAAGTTTTTCTCAACCATCCACCATAAGCTGTTCGCGTCACCATCTGATCCAGATGGACAGCCTATGACAAAACTGTTCTTGTACCTTACTCTGGGGACTAGTATGCCAACTAGCCCCAACAAGTTTTTCAAAACATCATTGCTACTACATTCTTTCAACACAACAGAAGGAGGCAAAATGACACATGAATGCATTCACAATAAGCTGCTCTATCACATGCAGTTAGCAAAACTATTGACACACAACATAGTACTTCCCTAGCCCAAAATATTTCAGAATAAAATTAGTCATACTTGATCAAAAAACACGTTGCTGGATCTCCTCTCGCATACGCGTCTTGGAATCAATTGAAACTGCCACGGATGATGCAATACTGCCGTGTCGTTATACCATCCAGAAGACAGCGCTCCCCTCATTCTGTGTCAATAACTAGAAGCTGAATGCCAACTAGCCCCGAGTGCCAACTAGCCCCGGTCTCCCCTACCTTGGTCCGTAAAGTATTATACAACAGTACAATTATTTTTTGTTTTAAACCCCTCCGTTTACTCGACGAGTATATTTTTCCGTTGCGGTAATATATCTTCGAGAGCTTTTTATGCAAATCTGGAAATTGCTGTGGCCCTGACTGGAACAGAGACACTTTTCGAATGCTGGCTGTAATATTTCTTTTTTTTTTATTTTGTTTTCAGGCCCTTCGACAAGATTAACTGCACTAAATTACCGTTATCTTTCATTTACTGGCGCCGGCGTCATTTAAAACCGTTCAATCATTTAGATTCCCCAACGGAGGGCCGCCTCATTATTTTCGAGATAAATGGGGACATATTTTACAATTTAATTATGGGGTGGAATTTTCTGGAGACGCCACCAGCCGCCAGGATTATTTTAATAGACTTTTTAAATTGTTTGTGTGATTATTATAGTATAATCGATTCCATAATGGACTATTATGGTTCTTCCTCTTTGTCGGACAGGGTATAGCGAAGAAAGGCCACAATAAGGCGCTTCATGCATGATTAAATGCTTTATTATTCCGACGGCGTAGTCTCGGACTAGTTGAACTCTACGGCCTCTAAATTTGTAACTGATATCCTAAAGATCCTTTAGGGATCCTTTAGGGATCCCTTAGAGGACTCGTCAATATCATAAACGTTCTCAGCGGGTACGCAGTGAGATCCTCATTCGACGAGGCGTGTAATTGATGATTCTGAAATAGTTTTTTTTTTTTGGTCAAACGGAGCTGGTACAGCGAAAAAGACATGTGAATATAAAAGTTTCCATAAAGATAAAAATAAGTGTCTATCAACGTAACGCTAAATACATCGGTTTTATTACGAATCAGAAAATTCGAAACCAAGAAGCTTTTGTTTTTATGGAGTGTATAAAAAAAATTACACGTATTAAGGGGTACAGGGTCTGAGCCAGAAGTAGTAGGGCAAATGCAATAACAAAAAAAAATATGGCAGATAGGTAAAAAATTCTTTAATACTCTTCAAAGTAGCACCCTTCCGCTTCGATACACTTATTATAACGTTTTTTCCACTCCTCAAACGCCTTGGCGAAGTCACTTTCTAGTATGATGTTCAGGGCTGCCGTCGGAGCGTCTTGAACCGCCTTGATTGTCCCGAAACGATGTCCTTTTAGCGCTGTTTTCACTCGGGGGAAGAGGAAAAAGTCAAGCGGAGCGACGTCAGGACTGTAGGGGGGTTGAGGCAACGTGGCAATGCCGTTTTTCGCAAGCAGCGACAGTACCGCCAGCGAGGTGTGGCACGGCGCGTTGTCATGGTGAAGCGTCCATGTTGTTGCGATGTCTGGCCGCACGCGGTTCACTCTATGTTTTAGCCCCTTGACCAGTGGCGGTGGGCTATAAGGTACGCTGGTGCGCGCGCACTACCGACAATTTAGCATTAATAATTTTATTTAGTAATTAATGGATGCATTCTTAATGTATCGCCTTGCCGCATCCCTAGCGTTAATACCATCTCAATATTATTTGGCCGCAGCGTTACGAATCCACTAGACGCTAGGTCTCTATCTCCAAGGCCACTGGTTTCCGATCGCGGCACGGAAATCGACACGCGCAATACGAAAAAGCGGGACGACCATCGCGCTTCCGTGCAATACGAAAAAGCGAACGCGTATTGTTTCTGCTTGCCCCTCCACAATTACGAAAAGGAGTGGGCGAATCCTATAGATATGATGTGCGGAGTTTAAGAGCGCACGAGAGTGATCGATTAGTTTGTGAATTGTTTTCGTACACAGCTGTTTTATCGCTCACGTTTTATAAATATAAACTCGGGTTTTCGGTTAGAATCTAGTTTGGAATAATGAATTCTATTCAAAACTTATTAAAAACTCCATTCTCTAGCTTGAGTTTGGAGGAAAAAGTGCAAATTAAAACTCTAGTTAGGCCCACTCCACAAATTAATTTAAAATTAGCCGTGAAAGGAAAAAATAAACAATTTGTAAGAACATTTAATAATGACTTATTTAAAAAACATTTGTGGTTAAGTGGATGCGATGTATTGAACGCAGTGTTTTGTTTTCCGTGTGTTTTGTTTGGCGGAGAAACACCTTGGACCAAAACTGGAGTAACGGATTTAAATCACATAAAAGAGAAAATAAAAAAACATGAAAATTCTGCTGGACACATGAATAATGTTTTGAATTTAGCCATGCTAGGCACTGCAAATATTGCGACAATGCTCGATTCTGCTCATCGACGAGCAGTGACAGCACACGATGAAGCGGTTTCAAAAAACAGGTATGTTTTAAACATTATTATTAACTGTATTCGTTTTTGTGGAAAATTTGAACTGGCCCTAAGAGGACACGATGAATCGGAAACATCATCCAATACAGGCATTTTTCGTGGGTTGATTGATTTCAGTGCCGAATTAGACGAGACTATGAAGTATCATTTACAAAACGCGGCGGCTTTTAAAGGAACTTCTAATACTATACAAAACGAGCTACTTCAGTGCATGCTTGAAGTTTGTCACGATGAAATAACCATTGAAATTAAAAAATCCACTTTTGTTGCTGTAATAGCAGACGAAACTACAGACGTTTCTACAATTTTTCAGTTGGCTTTAATATATCGTTACATGGTGGGTGGAAAGCCTGTAGAAAGATTCTGGAGTTTTTAAAACCAGTAGGACATGATGCAAGCGTCATTGGCGGAGTGTTTAAAAAGTGAACTAGACTAGATTATCGTTATTTTTATGTATGGTGCACCCCCAATCTTAGGATCACGCACCGCCACTGCCCTTGACCAAATCAATGGTTTGGGTAGCCGTTTTTTTAAGTTTAACGCGTAACGCTGCTCTTTTCGCTCCACCCTAGGCTTCGACAACACCTCGTGGCAGGGGTCCACAAAAACACACGTCCTGCCACAACAACAGCCAGTATGCGACTGAATAAAATATGGGGCTACTCCTGACACTCCCCTTCACCGCGCTCAACCGGCCGTTTCCCGCTCCATCCCTCCGTTCGCTCTACAGAAAATCAGTCCCACTACTTCTGGCTCAGACCCTGTAACACTACCTTGTGGGGTAAAAATCAAGGCTCGTTTTCTCGAATTTGTTGTGGAGAGGCAAAACAATTTATTGAAATCGGTTTTTTAGATAGCATTACACATTTTTTAAAGTACACAAAAATATTTTTTTTAAAGTAATTTAAAAACAAAATGGCGGCACAACAGCTCTCGGAATGAAACATCTTTTTTTTATGGCCTCACTGGCCGTAAACCTACAAGTCGCAATTATGCATCTAGAACAAAAAAAAACGAAAGATTTTAATATTACATCGAAAAATGTAGTGAACGACCGTAGAACTTTTCGTAGTATATTCTTGTATACAGTCGGTCAAAGATAGCGTGGTTATAACCCGTGTTTTACCGCCAACGTAATCAACTGGGTCGACTGGGTCGAATACCGTGGAGTGTCTCGTGGCTACCAGCCGACCAATGGCGCGTAGGTTCCGCCCACTTCCCAACTCTGACAAGTCTCGTCACCCACGCGTGGACTGCGATATATGGGTACAGATCAGCATAGAAACGCGTATTTAGTTCCATACAAAGTGTTAGTAAACTGATATATCCTTATCCTACCTCGTATAAGTACCTATTTTCAATTTAAAATGGAATAAGTATACGCAGGGTGACGCGTACTGTATATAAAAAGAGTACATATAAAGTCATATACATACGGCCCACAGTTTGGGACACAGTTCTTTTTATCTATTTATGCTAATAAAACGTAATTCAGGACGCGAAGTTGAATCAACCGGTAAGCTGTAGTAATAGTCATGAAATACAGGCACATACATTTAAAAACGCCTTTCTCTAACACTTACTCACTTACGCGCGCATTTTTCCAACCTTGTTAGCATCATCGGGATATGGCAGAAATCAATTAGAATCATCTGACGATACCAACGTCGACGGTACGAATATATTTATACAAAATTTATGTATTTGTTCTACGTTTTTTTCCCATTTCCATACATCCTACGACCTCTTACGAGAACTGGAATAACAATGTCGGTTTTCCACATCGCGCAAAAATGGATTCCATTTTAAATACGGCATTTCCTAATTGATATCAGCTTCCTACGCCTCGGCGAGCGCTTTCGCGTTTTCAGGATTCCATTAACTTGGATAAACTGGAAATAAAACGATGCCAGGCGCGCGCTACATCAGTATCGCGTGGTGATCGCCCGAAGGTATTGCCTCGGCGCGATTCCGATTCTCAAATAAATTTTAAGTTCCACAAATTTCTAAATCCAAACCGTTTAGGGTGAAAAGCCGATGCACAAGTTCTCTCAGTGTACGGTGCGTACACTGAGAGAAATGGTGCCTTTTTAAAAAACCAAAAATCGTTATAATTCAGACCATTTTAAAACCTACTTTATTTTCAATCCTGTCATTATCTGGTTGATATACAAGTTTCAATGTCATTTTTAAATCAGTGAAACGCATTTTGAAAACGGGCCTTTTTTGTTTAATTTGTAAACTCCAACACGTATTGCTGGCACTGCAACTGCTCGTGCAATACAGAAAAGCATTTAATTCCGACTTAGTTAAAATGCTAGTGGCGTGTAACAGTCCATAGACCACAGTGAATCATCCCGAGTTTGCACAGTTTGACGTTGTGTACTCCTGACTCCCGATCTCTAGCGATTACCTAAATTTTGTTTCGTAAAGTAACTTTCCACTAACCAAGATGTTTTAGAATGTAATAAGAAAACTATTCGTTATTTTGATTTTACATGTATTTTGTTTTAAGGGGGACTTCTACCTTGATACATTTGAAAAAAATCGATTTCTTTTTTTCATTTTTTGTGTGTCAGGAGAGGGATGTCTTTACGGACCAGGCATGGCAGACTGACGGTAAATGTAAGCCCCTTTGAATAATTCACATTTTAAACTTTAAACGCGTTTTTCTCAGAATCATGTTTTTAAAAATGGCTGACATTCTAGCGGCCACTGTAATTAAGCTATCGACTTGAAATTTTGCACGAATGCGTAAAAAACATTTCTCCAGGGTCTGACGAGCCGGTTTTTCGTTAAAAACATTTAAAAAAAAATTAATTAATTTTTTTGTTTAAAAATAATTGCAAAAAAACACAATTTTTTTTTAATTCACCGCCATTTTTGTAATTTTGCAGTAATCGAAAAAATATCTCGTTGTTCCCTGACCAAAACACAACTGATTAAGAAAATATTTTGTATTTCTGTTTCAAATCAACACAGAGGGTGCTACAATGTCAGCCGTTTAGACAGAAATTTTCGCGGCCTTCAATTTGCGATGTTCTGGCTTTTGGATTTTTCTGATTTAAAAAATGTTTTTTCATGTAAAAATTATTGAATTATAATTCGCAAAAAACCGCATTTGTTAATGTTAATTACTTCCCCCACGAAAAAATAATACAAAAATGACATCTCAAGGTAGAAGTCCCCCTTAAGGGATAATACTACCTTGTAATTTTTTTGGCCATTTTTTATTAGCTTAAATGCTTCCTTAACTATTCAAAAATGATATCCAAAAGGTTTTATGTGGAGGAAAGTTTTTAAAGTGGTCGATAAATTCGGTTTTCCGAGTGAAGGCACGGTGCTGTTTAACTAGTAATTTGTGCGTGCTCGATATCGGTGCAGTGGGGGTCACTATTCATTTGTAAACACAGTATACCTTGAATTAGAAGGATATGAAAGCAGCGAACAGCAGAAGGACGCATCATCACCTCGCTTAAGTAGCGAAATTTAGTCTCGCTTAAGTCGCGATCAAGACGTCAACTTTTTCGTGTCTTAGCTGCAAAAAGAAATATTTAGATATATACCACAGCACCTGTTATAACGAAAAATGAGCCAACTGAACAAAAAACTAAACGTAAGTATACCCAGTCGTGCGTGACAAAGTTAAATGTTCCACTTGAATGAATATTTTAAAGGTTAAATATTTTTAAAAGACACCTAACCAATTTTAAAGGTTAGGTGTCCATATTTAATGTATTACACAATCATTTTTTTTAATAAAAATTGTATTCATGCGAGAATCCAATTTCCAAACGTAGTTCTAAAACTTTTTACACGCGGCGACTTAACCGGGACGGTTTCGCGACATAATAGGGGGAAACGTGGTGAAATAAGAGAGGATGTGAATTAAGCGAAGGTGAATTAAGAGGGGTTAGAGTGTACTTGATACAATTAAACGCGTTTTTCTCGAAACCATGTTTTTCGAGCTGGCCGTAAAGCTAGCGCCTACAATTTTCAACCAATCGACTTGAAATTTTAACTGTAGCTAAAAAATTAAATTTTCTAGTGAACGCCCGTAAAACTTTTTGGTTTATGAAAATTTACCGATTTTATAGCCGATTTCGTCCAATTTTTTCCAATTTTTTCCGAAAATCCGAAGTTTTTTTCTTTAAACACGACCAATATTTCGAAAAGTTCTACGGTCGTTCACTACATTTTTCGATGTAATATTAAAATCTTTTTTTTTTTTTTTTTGTTCTAGATGCACAATTGCGACTTGTAGGTTTACGGCCAGTGAGGTCATAAAAAAAGATGTCGTTTCATTCCGAGAGCTGTTGTGCCGCCATTTTGTTTTTAAATTACTTTAAAAAAATATTTTTGAGTACTTTAAAAAATGTGTAATGGAAAACTCGAAGCTGCCGAGTCAAAATGTGCAGCGGGCACGTGTTGTGCCCTTCACGAAATGGGAAATTTAAATGTTTATTGGGACAGTAGAGCTTGCCTCTTGCTGAATTTATGGTGACGGAAATGATGTATAAACTGAACGGAGATGGATTTTGTTCGTCCTGGTAATACCGTCGTATGATATGGTTTTGTCGAGGTTATGTATCACTCGGATGTGTCGTCGTCCCTTCACAAACAAATAAGTGAAGGGAAATTCCACAACGGAGAAAACTGAACAATAGTTGGGCATTTTGTAGAAGTGTCTAAGTACATAAGAATTTCCGGAACAAGAACCTTTCTATGGCCTCGGCAAAACATGCGTAAAAACATCAACTGACAAAGGATTTTTTGGGATGTTGGACAAATAACCATCTACTAATTTTCTACTAATAATCTTACATTTCGTCCAAATTACTTAGACTTTATCAAGGCTACAATTGTATAAGAACATTTTTTAAAATAGTAGACAGTTACAGTAATAAAATTATTATATCTAAAACATTACCTCAATTAGTGTTTTTTTTTTAAATACTGGTCTATGTCATGTACCAAAGATTGATCTTTTTCTCCACCTACAATACAATATGAATGTATGTAAAAAATGTAAATAGATTAAATACCATAAAAATTACTCGATATACATGAAAAAAAATTAAAAAAAAGTTATTACAAAATTTTCTTTTGTTGGAAGTAAATATGAAAATATTACCTGCAGGTACATGTGTTTAAATATTTTAATAATGTTGTTATATTTCTTTCTTTTGTTTTTATAACCACACTACACGAATAATTGCCTAGGCTCGATTTACTTTAAATAGGGATGGTTTTGTTTCACAATAATTAATACTGACTAGAATAACCGCCATCTGTCTTGATCACTCACAACTTTATTTACTTAATTTTCATAGAGATAGAGCAATTAAAATTATGTATGTACCTATGTTCTTTTACTCAAGAAAACTGTATATAATGATACGATCAATTAACATTGTTTAATTTTTATTGTTATTTAGGACATTTCTAACAGATTATTGTAAATAATGCTTAAGTTTTGGACATCAGTTCTATGATTCACTACCTTGGTTTGATGTTTGGTAATGTAGAGCATTTCCGAAATAATCCTTTTTTGTAATTTTTTTTCCACATCTAGGACCTTAGAATTTGCAAAATCAAATTTATGTCCAGTTGAAAAATGATGAAGAGATAACGCTGTTTTTTTCTTTTTTATCTGAATTGGTAGGATAACAGTCTCTTTATGTTGATTTAAACTTAGGTGAAGTTTATTTTTTGTAGTTCCTACATAATGTTTGCCACAACCTAAACAAGGAATTGAATATACTACATCCGATTTATCTTTTTCTTATTTTCTGATTGGTTTTAATTTTGGCAATAAATCTCCAACAGTTTTTTTCTGGATATGTGATTATTTGTATGTGATCATTATTCAGTAAATGTATGAATTGATTACTTAAATTTTTTACAAGTGGTGTTTTATAATATTTCATTGATTCTAATCTATTTGTGTTGGGTGTAGGAGTCTCAGGATCCTGATTTAAAATATTGTTAACAATGTTTCTTGGATATTTGTTCTTTGTAACAAAAACATCAATTCATGAATGGCATGGTGGCCACACTTTTCAGGATAAAAACAGGCGAAACAGTTCATAGAACAGTTCATAAAAATCCCATATCGAGGCTGTCGGATAAGATGCTCTAAAAACCAGTGGGAGTGCTATAATAAACTCTAGAGATCGTGGCGGTTAATAGGACGTCTCTAGCAAAATTTTAATCTAATCTCGTCTAATCTAGTTGGCGTGGACACGCACGAATTGTAATATTGGACATACTGCGCTCTGCTTCCAACACAGGCTTAAGAAACACCCAACACATACCGTACATTAAAAAGTCGGCAACAACGAAGCTAAATTTACGTGAAGCTATATACATAACGTATATGTATGTATTTCCGCTCGTAGACACGTGTTGTGCCCTTCCCGAAACGAGAAATTTAAATGTCTATTGGGCTGACTCGCCTCGGGCTGAATTTATGATGATAGAAATGATATATAAACTGCGGGTACGGCTTTTGTTCGTTCGTTCGTAATATTGTCATGTTGTGTAGCTTTCTTGTGGTTAAACGTCACACGAAGGCGTCATCGCAATATTTTAGAGAATATATTTCGGATAAAGAACGCACCGATGAAGGTCTGCTAAAGACAAAATGATTTATCAGCTGTTCATTTGTTTCGATATAAAACTAACAAAAATAGGAAGTGAGAATTATGATGTTTACTTCACCAGTATCATAAACGTTTTGAGAAGAGAAATATCTTTCAAACTAGTATGTCTTTTAGAAAACACTTCTTTGTTTCTTCACCCCAAAACTAGATTTAAGTTACAAAAGCAGCGTATTTCCCGTATTACCCTCAAGTCGCACACTGGTGCGAATTCGCACCAGTAAAATTTTCAACTAGCTGGGCATTTCTCAGTCAAGCGCCTACAAGTTGTAGACGCTATATTTGTCGTAGTGGGGCTACCCCCACTACGACAAATATGTCTCCCCACTCCCCTATTCCGGGTTGGTGTTGACACTCATTCGTGCTATGGCTGCCGAGTGAGCGACATCTAAAATTCGAATTGGTGCATATTCGCACCTGTGTACGGCTTACGTCTGCGGAATTGTGGTCAACACAGATTATTCGAATTCGTGATTTTTGATTTGGACGGCGTATTTTTTGTATTTGTATTTTTCAACAAATAGTTGAATTTTCAATAAAAATGTATTTCTCCTTGTTTAAACTATTACTTTCCCTCGAGACGAGGGAACGAAACTTACCGCGTTCCTTACCAAGCTATTTCTATCATACGCTTAAAATATGCACAAAAGACCGTCACATACCGCAACTTTCTGAATGTGCACTTCAATTTTCCGCTCCGGGAAACCCCTCGTTAGCGCAAGAAAAGGAGATCTTCGAGCTGCTCTATAGCCGGCTTAAGAACCGTTGTCGGATACAACGTTACGTAAACTGTCTGAAGTTCTTGCTCTAAAAGTCTGCGGGTAAAAGATCGACGCTTAACTTGATGAATGCAACCCCTTCAGCCGAACTCGTTACCTACATACCGAAGAAAAATGGGGAAAAATTAAAACTGCGAATCGGATTTATGTCTTTTACACCATTATTTATCTGCTGCTTGAAACACGGCAAACGGAGCATTTATCAAGTTGGCGAAATGAATCATGAACGTATTCTAGTAGTGTAAACATATTTTTTTGTTTGTGTTTTTTTTTGGGAAGCCGTTGATATCAAATATTAATTGTTCCATACCCTGTGATGAACTCAAAATAAATCGTCTTAGTAGAAGTGGCACCACGTGATTTTGAGAAAATAGATAATTTACTTGAAATTTTCAGAAAAATCGTTTGATAGTCACTGATTAAATCTTGAGGCTCTAGATCCTGACCAAAGTTACTGCCAAGCCGTGTGCCTTTGGTGAAGTGAATGACTGCTGAACTACTACTTGAACAATTAGTTCAAGGTATCGTTTTACACTGTACAGTACGTGTTTTAATGTTTTTGACAACAAATAGTTACATTTTACTAAAATATAACAGGCTGATTTTTTTTATAAATTATTGGGGCGGTATTTTGTGGCAAAGCGGTTGAAAAGTTTTTATACATGGTCTCATGTGAAATTTTCGAAGCAGGTTTTTGTCTGCTAACGCTAGTTTTACAAAGAATACTTGATGTTGGTGAAAACGAACAAAAATAAAACACCGATATCTCGTAGTCCAATCGTGTTCAATTTAGAGTAATTATACGAAGGGTATAACACCAAAAGAATGCCTTAATTAAAATTTCATTCGATTAGGTTAAATATTCTATTGAGTTATAATAGAAACAATCCGAAACGTAATAACGGGTCTTATCGATTTAGACGTACGTACGAGTATAATGAATGTTTAATTAAATTTCCCTGGTCTTGCCCGTTTTACAGATTTATGAAATAAAAAGCGACCTCTGTACGCCGTGGCGATATAAACAATGGGGCGCTGTAACATTTTATTCTGATTAGGTAAATATTGCTCTATAAAGTAATATTTGTTTTTTTACGGTCTCGGTGCCCTTCGGATCAATATTTGATTTAATCTAGTCCTATTTTTCATTGCATAGTTAAATCTCATTGTTCTGTTTGTTTCCTCCGTAGAATAAATCATCGTAGCACAACAATGCCGCACAACAATGTCGCATTGGTGTGGACGATAGACTGCAATATCGTAATAGATGGACATCTCAACATCACGTCGTCTTATCGAATATCGAATTTTACTATACAAGTATTACAACATTTTACGTCCATATAATACCAGAACAGTGCAACCCAACATTGTCGCATTGAACTACAACGCGGCAACATCCTAACATCCTAACAACTTTGAACTCAACAACATCGTGCAACATTGTCACATTTATATGATCGGCAGACTACAAAAAACTTGTAACAAAGCAACATCTCAATATTACGTCGTTCTATCGTATAAAAAGTTCCATAACGAAAGAAAACATCTTAACTCTTCAACATTGTTGCATTGATATGTTCTGTCGTATTATAATGGATTAAACATCTCTACACCATACTGTTATATCGATATCATGTCTTATGACATCGGTAAGATGTAAACAGAACATTGTCGCACAACATTGTCGGTATGGACAACAAACTGCAACAAAACATTGTGACTCAACGACGTCTTGCAATATTCTTGTATTGGTGTCGGCGATATTGTTGTGTTACGATTGTTCTGCAGCATATTTGAACATGTCGTTAATGTGCGTCTAGGTATACAAGATAACAGCATAATGTCACAACTTGTCATGTTGGTATAGACACGGCAATGAGTTGCGACGTTGTTGCATCGTGATCCAACAATATCTCTGAACATTGTCGCGTTGACATGGATGGCAGCCTGAAATTGCAACATTTCGCCGTTTTATGAGACAGAAAGTCTTACGGTACCTTCAAATGGGAGTAAAAAAATTATTCCTCTCGATTCCTCTACCACTCGTTCCCCCCCTATCCCAGATCCGATTCGAAGCGTGCGACTTGTCGACGCAATAACCGGCACAAGTGATGGGATCTCCTATTGGTTTTTTTTCCATGCGTCCGCAAACCAATAACTCCGCTGCTTCGTCCGGTGACAGGCCCATATTGGGGAACCAACCCTTGCCGATGTCGGGCGGACGAAAGATAAATCAAAATTCAATTTTGCCGCGCTAATAAATCAAACGCGTCGTGGCGTCGGGCGTGCGGCGAGGCACGGATACTCGCCGCCGCGACGGGTCTGATTTCTTAACGAAGAGGACCGCTGACCGAGTGGGTAGAGGTCGGGACCTCGACGGGGACGGCATTTCAATAGACCCGAAAAACAACAACGACCTACGTCAACGACGAGAAGATGGCGCTCGTCTCTTTCTAGATGGGATCCGTTTGACCCGTTAGTATACAGGGTGGTTTCGAAGCTGATTTTTTTTATTTTAACGGTCAATAAAAGGGCTACGATTAAAAACCTTTAGAACCTCACATATCATAATTCAGCAAGGTCAGTCTGTTAAGGTGCAGTGGAGTACTTGTATATAAAAGTTTGTGTAGAATCTCTTTAAATAAGTTGAAGTTGACACCAGCCACTACTACTACTCTACTTTAAAAATGTAAATAAATGTGTAGTTCAAAAATGTGTATGTGCTGATGTAAATGGGTACCCAAGGGTAACCATGGGGGTAGATTGAAAACAGTGCACGTTCAGAACAAAAAAAAAAGGTGTTGCATATCTGATATAAATGTTAATGGACACACATGACGCAGTATAGTCAGTCCGAATCAGTAATGTCATACCATTTTTATGGATGAACTGCGAGCTCTGGAGAGTCGTCCATTTTTGAAAAGGAGCAGATTTTTCCTCAGTGGCATAGAATACCAAGGAAGGCATTTTTTTCTAATTAATCTAATTAATATCT
The DNA here is from genome assembly GCA_029963805.1 of Aromia moschata. Classification (NCBI taxonomy): domain Eukaryota; kingdom Metazoa; phylum Arthropoda; class Insecta; order Coleoptera; family Cerambycidae; genus Aromia; species Aromia moschata. The sequence continues at coordinate 504,913 of JAPWTK010000225.1, forward strand.
ATTTTTGTGTTCGAATTTAAATTATGTGTCCATTTTCATGAAAATATGTTCATACAGTGTGGTACAGCCAAATGGAATAAATTCAATAGCACCATTATGATGCATGTTTGTAACACTGTTTGTCAATTTTAGGAAATGTTAATATAATAACAAAAAATCAATGTCTGTAATTGCCGACATTCCCTACAAAAAACTTACTAATAAATACGTACAATGTTTTGCTTGACAATCGAACGACAAAAACGAGCAAGCAGCAAAAAAACAAACCTGAAATTTAAGAAGCTGGCCATTATCAGCTTTAGTGAAATTACCTAGAAATGTGCTTGTCATTGTTACAGTAGTTAACAGTTATCAGTGTTAAACTTTTTGCTTTAGTTATCGTGTTGCAATTCAAGAGATAGTTTACCTAACAGAAATGCATAAGATAACGATTCTGCAGATGATTGGTTACGGAGACAGAACACGAACGCAGGCCGAAGTTGTTCGCCTATTTCAAGAAAAATATCCGGAGTTGCCGCCGATATCTCAAGGTGCCGTAAGTAAAATAGAGAAGCAGTTTCGGGAATGTGGACATGTACGGCAGCAAAAGAAAAATCCTCTCAATAAACTCAGTGATGATCAGAAATTGGATGTAATGCTTATGCTTGAAGAAAATCCACATACATCGAGTCGTCAAACAGCTTCAGCATTAAATATTAGCCATTCCTCGATTCTCCGCGTATTGACAGAAAATCAGATGCACCCATATAAACTGGTACCAACTAATGAGCCCGCGGAAGACGATTTTGATAGAGGAATTCTCTTTTGTGAACAAATTATGCAAATGATAGATGACAATATTTTACAAATAGAATTTTTTTTATTTTCGGATGAATCTACATTTACACTTCACGGCCATGTTATTCGCCAAAACTGTCGTTACTGGTTGAGAGAAAATCCTCACTGGATGAGGGAAGTACACATGCAAAACTCTGATAAAGTTAATGTTTGGGCAGGAATAATTGGAGAAAATATCATTGGTCCCTTCTTCATTGACGGCAATTTGAATGGAGAAACTTATTTAGCGCTACTCCAAAATAATGTTGTACCGACGATAGCAAACTTGTATCCAGCTGAAGGAAACCCACAACTTCCAGGTAATGCAATATGGTTCCAGCAGGATGTTGCACCAGCACATTACGAAGTCAATGTCCGGCAATATCTCCACACAATCTTTCCCAATCGCTGGATAGGGAGACGTGGTTCTGTAGAATGGCCTGCACGGTCACCTGATCTCACGCCGTTAGACATCTTCCTATGGGGATATGTAAAAAGTATGGTCTACAAAACCAAACCCGACGATTTAGCTGACTTAAGAAGAAGAATAACACTTGCAATTAGATCGATTACCCCGCAGATGTTAACTAACGTTAGAAGACATTTCTATTTACGACTAGGATGCTGCCAAGATGCTGGAGGCATGCATTTTGAACATCTGCTGCATTAATAATGATTTGTTTTTTAGTTTAATGTAACGAATTTCCTGCGCCGGATAATTTTTTTTCTTGTTAATTTCTGCAGTAAAATTTAAATAAATATAAAACCATAGCAGTTTTGAATAGAAAATCAAAAGACCTTTCAAATGAAGTATCACAAGCCGCTACTTCCAATTTAAAATAGGAATAATGCATAATAATGGAGCTACTGAATCTATTCCTATTTAGCTAGTGAATTATTATAATTTGGCTGTTCCACACTGTATACAAATGTGTATACATATATATTCCGTGCAAACTATGTAGTAATATTTCTGAGAAAGAGAAACAAGGGCCAACGCAAAGCTTATGTAATCTAGTATATGGCGAACATTTATAACCAGTTCATTTGCTAAAAGCACGTAGTCAAAGTTACACTTTTCTCCTATATATACCGTTAAAATAGAGGAAAGTCTTACCCGTCGTTTCCAGACATATTAATCACGTTAAAAGTTATATCGAAACGGTTTCATTTAGGAGCATGTTCCTGTCATCGGCACAATGTCGAGATCTATCACTGTTGAAGAGCGTAAAAAATAGTTGCGACACTAATTATTATATAACCCGCGTGTCGTATATCAAACCCTCCCGCGCCGATCGCCCCCACCGTTTCTTGCCGGCGGTGCGGCTCCTTTGTCGAACCTGGAGCCCTATCGACGCCCCACGGCTCCGGGGCTCAGATGGTAACCGGCTGGGGTCGGTTTTTGCGGAATCGATATCCATCATCGCAAAGTCCAGGTCTAATTACCCTAATTGTAATTAATTACAAAGGACTGTCCCCCGGATCTAATTATGCTTCGCGACAGAAGTTAATTTTATTAAATCGCCGGTCGCCGCAATGCTGATTAAAGCGTAATTTGCGCGTAAAGAACATAAATCTGCGGAACAAAAAAAAAACAAGGAACGTGTACTTGTCTAAAACAAGGTAATAATTAAGTACAGTCTAACCAACAGGTTATTAAATGTTAAAATTAACACGCTACAACCAAAACCCAGCCAGTACTTAAAACGGCAGAGCAATTCTGTCAACTTGACGGCGAAACAGGTTGGGGATCGGGTGAGTCCGTGCGGTCGACTCTATTATCCAACTGATTTACGAAAGGTGTAATAATTTCTTCTCTACATCGTTCGACAGAGTTCCGTTAAAAATGATTCTTCTTCGACTGGTAGAGTCAATCAAAAACCAATTGTGTGCGCATGAACAGGGGCTTTATCAAAAAAATTGTCTGGTTTCATCTCAGTGGAATTCACATAACCACTGATATGAAACGAGCTTTATTGAAGAAGAACATTTTGACTAATGAACATACGTTATAATGAAATACGTATATCACATACAACTGTAAATAACAAATTATAAAGTTTTCAGGAACTAATATACCAACTTCCAACAAGCTTTGAGAGTAAACAAGCTTAGATTAAATTCCGAACTTTTTCTCTAGCTAATTTGTTATTCACAAACTTTGCTTTCGATATAGACAGTCTCAAAATCAAAACCTTCGCAGTGATTTAATTTAATCTTCATAGCCCAACTACGACCTTCTTTCAATGTAAAATATATTCAATTCTTTTTATAACCTGACGACTACAGTGCAGCAACAGTAGCTTTGCCTCTGGCCACAGTAGACAAAACCTAGGACTAAAGTTTAGGAACGCCATTTTATTAATGTGAATCTATTCGCAGGTCAGGTCTGCTGACCTGACTATCAAAAGAGAAGGAGTAAACAGATCAAACGCACCTAACCGTCATGTCTGAAGCAGGAATTTTTATGGTATGTCTAATTAGCGCGTAAAAGCGATTTCATAAAAAAGATCAAGGGCCGAAATTAAATTATCGTTAGCTTCCATCCCCTGTCTGCGTTAGCGGAGTGACGGCTAAGGGTGGCCCCGAGAGACTGAGTCAAAGGAATCCACTTTGTATTCGTACATTTTATGGCACTTTAGGTTAGTAGTTGCCCTGGAGAGGAATCCCCTGTTAACGTCCCGTTATGTCAGACGTAACGAAAACCTAACCACAATAAATAAACTTTCGCATCTGTAGTCGTGTCAACCATCAACAACCATCATTATCGTCGTCAAAAATAGATTTTTCCGATCCCACTGCTGAGCTTTATAGCGACAACATCTCTTTCTCTCTCGTACACATATCAGCCCTACATGGGCTGTTATTACGAGAGTCCGTAAGTTAATAATAGATTCCAGGACCGCTCTTAACGCGACTGGAATATTGTATAACGAGACATCCAAAAAAAGTCATCAAATCTGGCTATGAATGAGAGAAATACAAATAGCCGTTATGTTGAAGCTCTAAACGGAACATTGTTGTTGTCAAACCTTTGCCATATGACTCTCACAATTGTCATATAATGTAACAGCCTTTACAATTAAATAGATTATTAATTTAAGATCAAGAATAGAAATACGTCTTTTTTGGTCGGCTATTATTAACCTCGCTATTATTAACAGGGATCTATTATTAACCTCCGAGCTCTAGTTATTACATATATTTTGTATAATATCTGAATCCAATGTTGTATCCCTCTTGAGATACAGAGTCTTAAAAATTTCTAAAGTAACATACATGTTCATTAATAAGAATGCAACATCGCGTTAAATTCATATGTGGTATGGATTGAGACAGCAACTGGTATATCCAAAACACATTTGATCCATAGGAGGCGCTACAGTTGGGGAACAAACAAGGGGGGTGCTAGGAATCCAAAATGATGTCCAAAATAAAAAAAAAGTATTGTAAATAGGTATGTCCAAATTTCTAACAAATAACAAATCTTCATTGTTTGATGGGTTGCTGTAGATCGGACCTATGGACCAAATGTACTTATTGTTATCACCAAATATGACCTAAGAGTAAATTTGGTTCTTGATTTATTAATTAAATTGTATATTGGCATGAAAATATTTAGAACTCTTAATCTCAATAGATGGAATAAGTTACACATTTACTTCAATTAATTTATATGCCATCATGTACGCTACTTCATTCGAAAACACCCTGTATATGGTAAAAACTATATTCACAGGAGGCCATTATTTAAACTGTAACCTGAGGCTTCAATTCTTCGTCAAAGGTTACTTTTCAACAAAGGGGCGTTACATTTTACTTATTTTAGCGTGGAAATTTTCCGATAAAAATTTTTAACTTCCCTCTCCCGGTAATGCTATCACATTAAGCGGTGCCTCGCGTATATATTGAACATGTCAATTATGTTTGAGCAAACCCGATTCGAATTCAATTAATGCACATTAAACGGGCATCATATGCAAAACTAATCACATACATGCCTATATGTCTCTGCCGCTATATCATTCATTAGTTATTTATAATCACGCGCCTCGACGGCAGCAACTGTAATGCCGCGCATATTGCATGGCAAAAGGGCCAAAGGAAATATAATCACAAAGGCTCTAATTGCCGCTCTTCTACTTTGATGCATTTCTCGCAGTGCCACGATTTTCTGTTGTTGAGCTACGTGCGTTGGTACTAACCAGGATGCCATACGCACTTTCAGGCTGAATTTATTTCAAATATTATTCAAAGAATCATAAAGGGTGGGCCATCTATTGGTTTCTTTTTAAACTGAGTGTTATTTCTACATTGCCGACGCACGACTACACTGACGCGCTTGACATTTGACATATATGTGGTGTCTAACCTCCGCTGTAAGAAATTGATCGTTTTACGATTGAACAACGTTGGGAAATATTGAAAAATTATTTCTAAAGTGAATGCTGTGTTGCAGAAACAGTGAGAAAATTTAGAACAATTTTTGGTCGAAATGAAGCTCCGTCAGCGCCTGGTGTAAGAAAGTTCTTAAGGAAAGTTCGTGAAACTGGCATGCTTATGGATAACAGAAGTCATACACGTGCTCGTCCGGTGCGCACAGCTGAAAGAATTGCTGCTGTTGCCCAAAGTGTGCGTGAAAACCCAAGAACCTCAACTCGTCACAGAGCACAACAACTTAATGTTAGTCGCACTTCTCTGAGGACAATATTGCATAAAGGGTATTAGATTACTAGGAGTATTTGCTTACAATTTGCAACTTACTCAAGAGGTAAAGGAAAATTACCATCCACTTCGTTATGGCTTCTCCGTGTGGGCTGTAAATGAGTTTGAAAATGACGCCGACTTCAATCGAAAAATCATTTTTTTCGGATGAAGCTCATTCTTATCTTGGAGGACATGTTAATAAACAGAACTGAAGGATTTAGGGTTCCGAAAATCCACACGTTGGTATAGAGAAGCCAATGCATCCTGCAAGAGTGACAGTTTGGTGTGAGTATTGGAGTGGTAGTGGCATCATTGGTCCGTACTTCTTTCAAAATGAAGATGGTAACAGCGTTACAGTAAATCGAATGCGTTACAGAGACAATTTAACTGATTTTTGTGGCCGCGATTGGACGATTTGGACTTGGACGAGCTTTAGTTCCAGCAGGATGGAGCAACGTGTCACATAAGCCGTGAAACAATCGATCTTTTGCACACTAAATTCAGTAACTGTGTTATCAGCCGTTTTGGAGACATTAATTGGCCATCGCGCAGCTGAGATTTAACACCGTTGGACTACTTTGTATGGGGACATGTTGAGGACCGTTGTTACTCCAACGATCTACAAACAGTTGACGTACTGAAGGAAAACATAAATCGAGTTATTCGTGCAATAGAGCCACAAATAATCGAAAATGTACTGCAAAATTGGGTGAAAAGAATGAACTACTGCCATGCCAGCCGCGGCGGCTATTTAACTGAAATTGTTTTTCATAAATAATGGGAAAGCATACTTTCTTGAATAAAGCAACAATCGTTTAAAATTTTTCAACGATGTAGTTTTAATAGCAATTTTAAAAAGAAACAATCTGATGGTCCACCCTTTAGATTCATGAAATCCTTTCGCCAGTCATGTCGGCATCATCAGGAGGTGATTAAAACGAACGTTTAATTAACTAATTCGTACCTTACTGCATACTTAGGTAAATCTCGTATTCCAGTCTTATCAATTACCTCAGAATGTAATAAGAAAATAGACGTCTAATGTTCCGCCGTCAATTATACTTTCCTGCAGCAGTCCTGGTTTCAATTTGCATCTGTCAATATAGAAGTAACGAGAGTCTGTAACAAATTCCTAATTTATTTTTTCTGTTTGTACTATCTGCGAGCAAACGGAGAACTGAGAATTATTTCAGGGAGTAATTAATATCGGCAAGTCCAGATGGCAGTCGGCATTAAACGATCGTCAGCCATTTTCTCTGTCGCTCTGGAAAGAAAGAGAAAGGCAACTTCTACAACTTCAATGGTATTATTAAACATCGGAAAAACGGAGGTCATAGCAGGACCGTACTTAAAATTTTAGTACGGTCCTTTTTTATTAAAAGGACACATAGTGAAAACAATAATATGTTAATTAATGTTAGGTGTACAAAAGTATATATGTAAAAATATACCAGACATTAAAAAAAAATATATTTGTTCAGACTTTCATGTAAGTATTTACGGAATTCATCAGAAATGTTACCGCATAAGCTCCAAATTTATCTCTAATTTAGAAACCAATTATTTATGAATCATTACTTCTTTATTCGAAGTATATTAATCACACTTTATCTAACCATAATATAAAAATACTTTTATGAGTTATAGATAGTTTAAAGTTAAAGTTTAATAGACCTTAAAGTGTTCTTCAAAGATAAAAAGTTTCGTTCAAGATAATTTCTAACTGGGGCTGACATCCCCACTAACATCAATCACACGTATAATTCGATACTGTGGATATTCTCGTTGAAAAACAGTTAAAAGATAGGCAAAATATAAACAGGTAAGCCGAGTCGATAATAAACTTTATCCCTCGAAAAACGTATAAAACATACAAGTAGGTGGAAAGATTACTTCATAAAGTTGGATATGATCATTTTTTGTCATCGAGTGGTAAAATTTGTATTATAAATAGAAACTCTAAGTCGCGGAGCGTAACAGGACAACATCAGAGGGAACACGGCATTGTATGTGAAATAGTCTATGCAAATCATGTAATTAATGATATAAAATAAGCCATTCCAATAACGGCTCGCACAACACAACGACTTATAGACTGTCCGCGTCTGGAATACGAGACACCCGAAATGGATATTTAATGAGCGTTATGATTTAGAGTGCTTGGACACCATTAGGGCGGATTGAACATGCCAAAAGCACGCAAAAATAGACAAGATCTATTTCTATATGGATTGACAGTAACCCTGACTTTTATGGGGGTTTACGTATTAGGGGAAATGACCTATGTTGTACTTTTTGTGGAAGAACTATAAATTCTTTAGATATGTAAATCTAAAGTAACAACATGTGAACAGCCATGCCTCTTCGAGTTCTAATAACCCGCGTTTTTTCTATGAACCTAGGTACAAACATTTGTAGCTAGTGACATTCCATTAGACAAATAACCCTGTTTTACGTGACTTTCTCGAATCCTATATGGACTGGAAAAATCCCACATCTCTATCCCACACTCTAAATCACAATGACACTGATACGCGTAACGAAACACTCGGTATATACTACAGTAGACGAATTGCCACGCACCAGGTACTCCCGACGTAGCGTGATTCTAAACTGGTTTTATTGTGATGTGATATTATGTTATTGCAAGCGCACAACACTACCCATTTCGGGCCTCTCGTATGCCCGACGCGGACAGTCTATAATTCGCTGTGTTGTGCGAGCCGTTATTAAAATTGCTTATTTTAAATTATTAATTATATGAATTGTAGACTATTTCACATACAATGATGTGTCCCCTCTGATCCTGTTACGCTCCGCGACTTGTCTCTGGTTATAAAGGACCATAATCTGATGATTTTTCGTATTTAGTTCAACGGTACCGTGCAACAACAAAATATTTATATAATTAATTAATATCGATAGTTTTTCATTTTTCTTTAAATCTAGGTTCAGATATAAAACAAAAATATACCTAGTAAACACCACACGATTCCAAATGTGTCGTGTCCAAAAGTGTCTTCTAATTCAGACAAATGTAGTAAATCCTTCTACACGCTGACCCTTTCCACGTAAACAGAACAATCTCAAATGAATTTATCACTTGGTAAAACCCCAGTCAGACAATCACAGAGGTAGATCCGTTCCATTTATCAATATTTTAGAGCGTCGTATCTAACTAGGTACCGGAGGATAATACCAGTAGTTTAGAATAGCATTAGCTCAACCAATTAGAATTTATACACGTTTGTACTGGCGTAATATTTGTACGGACTTTCCGAATTGTAGCAAATTGCATTTTAATATGAATATTTGCCTCTGCAATATACAACTGAAACATTCATTTGCATAAATGGCCTTATTAATGTGGGGACTATGGCCGTGGTGTTGCCATATGATTTAAAAATTATAGAAAAAAAAACACACGTTTAAACAAAGATATTGTTTTATTTTTCGATTATTACTGTGATTGTCGATACTTCTGCCAAATTTCTTCAAAATCTAAAAAATAAATTCCCAGTTGCAAATAAAATGATGAATACAATATACCAAACCAATATCGTTTGATAAGAAAAATGTCACTTGGGTTGATTTAAGACAAAATCTCAGTAGAATCGGCTTTAATATTTGGCGGCGAGCGAATTTTATTTGTGTTTAAATGATTTGATAACGCACTCTTTTTTACAAGAACACACGTTTTTATCGATATACGAGGTGTGTAAATTAAGTAATGAGATTGGCAACGTAGCCCGCGATCTAGCAACACTGCGGAGACGGGACTTGGAAGGGCGGTAGCTTATCATGTAATGCACCTTCAATACAAGTTTCAACTTGTCATTTGATTGTTCTTTGTGACTGTTTTCGTAAACCGTTTTTTTCCAGTGCATTTTAAAAATGAGAGATTAATTTTCAGCAACGGTGTGTTATCAGGTTTTGCTTCACACTTGTACACAGCGCAACGGATACTTTTGCAAAACTTCAACATGTCTACGGAGATGGTGTTTTTCCAAGAGCCCAGGTTTTTCGGTGGTTTAAGGCATTCTCAGAAGGAAGAGAGTCGATTGAAGATGAACCACGTAGCGGAAGGCCTTCATCTTCAAGAACCGAAGAAAATGTCGATAGAATACGGGATCTTGTGCATTCAGATCGTCGATTGACGACACGAATGATCAGAGAAGAGTTAAATTTGAATCACACCACTGTTCATCAGATTTTGACTAACGAATTGGGGATGAGAAAAATCTGAGCAAAAATGGTTGCAAAAAACCTTTCGCAGGAACAAAAGGACATCAGCAGAGAAAAGTGTCTTGACTTTTTGGAATCGATTGAAAATGATCCCTATTTTATGGAAGGTGTCATTACTCGTGATAAGACTTGGGTGTTTGAGTACGACCAGGAAACCAAGGGCCAAAGCATAGAATGGCACACTTCAAGCTCTCCAAAACCCAAAAAAAGCAAGAATCAGCAAGTTGAAGATCAAATGCACGCTGATTTGCTTTTTTGATAATAGCCAGGGAATTGTTCACAAAGAGTTTGTGCCTCCTGGCCAAACAGTAAACCAACACTTTTCCAGAGAGGTTCTTGAAAAACTTCGAAAATGGGCCATGCGTGTGAGACCAAACATCAAGAACAACTCGATGTTGCGTCACGAGAATTCCACCCAGGCATTTCAGTAAACGAGTTTTTAGCCAGTAAAAGCATTCCTGTGGCTCCTCAGCCTCCTTATTTGCCTGACTTGAGTCCTTGTGACTTTTTCTCTTCCCGAGATTGAAAAATCACCTCAAGGGATGTCGTTTTGGGACTCGACAAAGTTGGCTCGTTGCAGACCATCACTGTAGTAATACACAGTGAGCTCTGACTGTACTCAGCGAAATTCTGGAAAAATGGCGGTTCCCGCGTGAGCTGTGGTGAGCAGACGTGACTTAATGCTCTTAGTCAATTGGACTCAAGAATTCGAAAGCTGTTTTGCCTTTTTTTGTACATCTACCTTTGAACTCAATACTTCGCTCCTTTTTTACTCATCAGAGGCGCAACATTGGGGTTTAAATTTAACCAAACAATTATGATTTAAAATAAAATATATAAAGATATTTTTTATCAAATAAATAGGTTGACACATCTTAAGGGGGCTTGATACCTTTTTGGCTTAAAAAAAATATTTTTTTGTATACATATTTTGTTCAAGAATAAAGCTTCAAGAATTAGTGTAGGAAGCGGCAAAGTGAAATTCGAAAAATTGACGGAGTTATGACGTATTTATGACGCGCCGTCCGAGCGGCGCTGGGACGGCACGAAACCGGTTCCGTGAGAGCGGGCAGGTGTGAGCGTTCCAAGAGAAAAGAGGCTGAAGGTGATGAGGAAGATCCCTTTTATGGTCCCGGAATAGATGGTTTTGGTGGTTTGGTCCAAGAGGTGTGAAATAAAATATAATTTTGTACATTAACAGGAGTAGTTTCACTTACAGAAAACCCCATTCCTCTACCTCTCTTCGTTCGCTCAAAATAAATTATCAAAAAAAAACATGAAAAACGGCCGCAAAGGTATCAAGCCCCCTTAATGTTGGAAACAATTTTCAACAGATATTATTGACGTAGGTTCTATATAAAAAGTTTGGTATTCTAAAACGTCAAGAAAAATGGGGAGCCACTTCATAAATTTTGACGAATATCCCACTTCTAAAATACGTATCGGTGTTACGATGCATTAAAATTCTTACATAAACAGAAAATTATTTTCCCAAATTAGTTCCAAAAAAGAATTCAGTTCTAAAAAGAAGTTCAAACGAGGGCCTGAACCCGACATTCGCAAGTTGCGATAATTGATTCCATAATTAAAAGCTTAGTTTTATTTCCAGAACGTTTCCAATTGGAACTTTTTTACATTGGTATATCCCGTATTTTTGTTTCAGGGCCCTCAAGAGAAAGTTAAATTTTAAATATACGGCCTGCTCTTGACAGGAGCCTCTTTTACTTCAGCAAAACGATATTAAGTTTATGGAAAAGTCGATTAATGTTTTAAAGATATTGCGTTCTTCGGCGTTTTATATTATCGAGAAAAAAGCGGGAATGATTCAATGCGGCTTTTATTTATTAAAAATGCCACTTCGGAAATACGTGCTGTACAAACATAATAAACAAGAGGCGAGAAAGCAAATTTATTAGACGTACGAAGAATTTTATATTAAGCAGGACTTGCCTGTTATGCCACAACTTGGATATTTACCTAGAGAGAGGACGACGCGGTTTATTTCTCTATTTAGATTGGGCCGGCGTCAGCTGATGTGACCTTCATCATCACGCGCACATGACGTATGAATTCTTTAAGGGATGTGAATTCCCACAACCTTTTTCTACGTTACTTTTTGAGTTACAAATAATTTTTTTCAGGAGTAACTTATTTTTTTCGAAATTTCAGAGCATACTGTCAGAATTTTCGTTTCATTTGTGCATAATGTTTTGCGCATGTAGCCTTTCGTTGAACGTGGTCGACAATATTCACTTTAGACGGTTTTTTGCCAAATGTGTATCCGACTTTCGATTTCCCAGTATCCATACATATTTACAGAAGACATATCAACGTGTCATGGGAATTATCAAAGATAATTATCAAAGTTCGTTAATGTTCTGATACGAATTTTAGTCGTTTTAGATATTTCGCCCCCGATATTGATAGCTAGTAAACGGGGTTTTAGCTAAACAAACTGTAGATGAAAGAAATAATACTGTACTGATATTAGTGACGCAAACAACTGTGCGAAATTCGTGAAAATAATGTGCGTGGTATGTCGTCCTCTGTCCATGTGAACTATTTTGAATTTGCATCTTTAACTTCAGTAGATGTGGAACGATCATTTTCCTTCTATAACCATATGCACAGGCCAAATCGCTCACGTTTAACGAGAAGAAATGCAGAAAGAATACTGGTTGTGGAAATGTACGCTCAAGCAATGAAGGAAGACAGTCTGTGTTTCTGAACGACACAAGCGATAAGTATGTCTTTTTTCTCTCATGGGTCATGACGGATTACGAGTTCGACCCTGCGTTGTGGCACACTTTCCGGACCCTCGTGATGAAACACCTAGAGATCTACAGTTTCCGTGAGGAAATTCATGGGTGAGATAGCAATCTTACAAGGAAGGTACTCGGACCCGAACTCTCCGATTTCAATGATTTTTATATATGTTGTAGAACATGAAAAAATAACACATATTTTTTTACGTGCCGAAAAACATTCTAAGGGGTGAAAATAACCCCTAAAGTTTACCCCCAAAAACACATTTTTTTAAATATCTCGAATTCAATTCAATTTTTTTCGATGAAACAAAATGGAAATTGTTCCTTATAAAAAGTACTATTAATCCGTTATTATTTGATTATTAAATGTCACAACCTCTATTTTTTAGGGGGTGAAATGTTTTTTTTTTTTTGTAATTTTCGATAATAAAAATTCGCAAATTGCATGAAAAATAATATTTTTTTATACTTGACGTCAAAATAAAGTTTACGTGTTTCGGCATTTTCCTTAAAAAATACCCCCAAAAGGGGTGAACCACCCCTAACACAATTAAATTATTCCAGGCATTATATTTTCGTGAAAATTGGTATACGGGGGTTTTCGAGGGTGCTAATTACAAATCTGTAGTCGGATTATTTGAATTCAAAATGGCGGATCCAATGTGGCCGACCAATTATTTTCAAAAACCTGAAACTTTCTTATTTTTTTTTGTTTCAATTTACAAGGTTTCTTGTTAAGAATTAACCACTCAATTGATAATAAAACGATGTGTCAGGTCCAATATGGCATCCAAATGTGAAAAAATTTCCATTTCGCAAAAAATTTTACGAAAATTAAAGAATTTTTTGAGATTTTGTTTTGATAAAAACTTATAGGATCAATAATTAAAATGTGGTACTTATACTACATTGAAACTTTGTATGTTTGTTAAGAATGTTCTATAGTGTAAGGTGTAACATAGGGTAATTGAAAAATGTTGATAAGAATAAAAATGGCGATCGTTGTAAGGACGAAAAATTTCATGATTTTTTTTTTTTTGTATTTTATTAATCTTATTTAATAAACATACCAAGTTTCATGTCGATTGATCAACTTGTTTTCTTTTTATAAGAATAATAAAATAAGTATAAAAAAATAATAATAAAAAAAAAATAAGTGTAAAAGTAAATTTTGATTTGTTTATTTTCACACAAATGTTACAATATGGCTTATTAAAAATATAGGCGATTTAATACAGCCATATGATAAGTAACTATTTTTTTTATTAGGAAAATACTATTACTTTTATTATTGTATTGTATTGTTGATATTTTAATGAAATACTATCGTTCATCATTTTGGAAGGTCATCTTGACTGATGTTCATGTACAAAAAGTTATCTATCTAAAGGTTAACTAACTTTATTTTTAAATATCTGTGGGGAATTTAGCGACCTTCTTCTCTATTAGTTTTTTTTTGTTTGGTTGGATTAGGTTCAGGAATAAATAACAACGATTCGATTTTTGCCAATGTTTCGGAGCTTTATTTCTCCTACATCAGGGCTCAATCAATGTTGTTATTGTTGTCATGTAAGGTGGTACATTACAAACATTGGCGGTACTGTCTATATACATATATAGTAAATGTATAAAGATAGAAACAAAACACTATTAATAGGACAATACACTTTAAAAACTTTACTCATTACTATAGTAATTTTTAAAGTGTATTGTCCTATTAATAGTGTTCGAAACCCCCCTCGAAACCCTCGAAAACCCCCGTATACCAATTTTCACGAAAATATAATGCCTGGAATAATTTAATTGTGTTAGGGGTGGTTCACCCCTTTTTGGGGGTATTTTTAAGGAAAATGCCGAACACGTAAACTTTATTTTGACGTCAAGTATACAAAAATATAATTTTTCAAGCAATCTGCGAATTTTTATTATCGAAAATTACAAAAAAAAAATACATTTCACCCGCTAAAAAATAGCGGTTGCAACATTTAGTAATCAAATCATAACGGATTAATAGTACTTTTTATAAAGAACATAGTCCATTTTGTTTCATCGAAAAAAATTGAATTGAATTCGAAATATTTTAAAAAATGTGTTTTTGGGGATGAACTTTAGGGGTTATTTTCACCCCCTTAGAATGTTTTTTCGGCACATAAAAAAATACGTGTCTCTTATTTTTTCATGTTCTACAACATATATAAAAAACATTGAAATCTGAGAGTTCGGGTCCGAGTACCTTCCTTGTTAGTATGGGATCAGACTTATTGTAGCAATACATGGGAATACGTATATTCTGCATTTTCAGAAAACGTATTTCTAAAACTAACGGAGAAATGGTGGGGGGAAATCCACGTTATATTATCCATAATATCTTTTGTAGCTTTTGTACCGAAGCTCCAGTGTCTCATGTATTTTACATATTAACCCATTAACGCCCAAACAGACACGATTTTTCGTCCTTTTTGGAGCGTCAATCTCCAAGGGAAATTAATTAATTATCCTAATGTTTTCGGATGTGATCTTTTGATTTCTGGGGTCAGAATTGTGATTAATTGCTCTAGAAAACAAATATGGCTGACTTTAGGGAGAAAAGTACTGAAAATTTGGGGATTCATTTTTTTTTATATTTTTTTTAGTCCAAAATGTACTCTAACCTACTCCGGTTTGTGGAGGGAGGTGGAGGCAATAGTTGGAGTTGATGACAGGATTTTTTTTGCCGACTCTCTTTCTCCGAAAGATCACATCCGAAAACATTAGGAAAAGTGGTTTTTATTGAGTGAATTCATTAATTTCTGTTTGGGCGTTAATGGGTTAATATAGGAGTGTACATAGCTGTCAAAACTTCGCGTGAAGGAAAATCGGAATTTTTAAATGAAATCACACTCGACGACTTATTAGCCTTTCCCGCTGTGCCCTGGCGTTATTAAAATATCCCAAAGGATTTAATAAAACGAGGACTAGAAAGCTGCTCCTAAAGAAAGCGTTTTTAAGGGACCAACTGAAAAATCTAATATCCCTCCAATTTATCAGATCGCGTTGAATGAAAGTAGAGTTATATCCGCAAACTTTAACGGCCGGCAGGCAGTTTATTTCGAGTTTATGCTAGGCCGGTACAGATCGAGTATAGATAGTGTCACGCCACGTAGTTCTTTAACTGGAAACGGCCAGATACCATCTGGAGACTTCGATAAATCGGCTGATTTAGTTTTTCCGTGACGTTTTCGATGCGTACCTCGTGTTCCGGACCCTGGCTTTTATTTTATTGTGTTCGTTATCGGCGGAATAAGGCCTCTGGTTGCGGGGAACCCCAGATAAATGTGTGCTTGATGAGCGGTGAACGGAGAGTTGTTTTTCAAACCGGAAATTCATTTTCGTTAGGAAAATTGCTCTGCAAAGCGCCTAAACAAAAATATAAATACAAATTAACCAATTTTAAATGCACTTAAAAAAATTCAGTAAGGAACTCATCTGTAAACGCCTTTTGATATATGAATGTACTCGTAATAATTTTTGTTTGCTTGTTGTTAGTGAAAATCTGCGTCTAATAAGTCCAAATAAGTAAGTTGAAGATGATATGTCGATTGCATGATGAGATATCGCTAAAAAAGTGCGGTGTTTTCAAAAAATCGTTGAGAGAAAACGAAAGAGAAACCTACTGCATAGAACATTCGAAGAAAAAAGAGTTCGATACAGGCGAAGAACAGTGTAAAATCAAGGAAGGTCGTTTTTTTTTAATTCTAATTACAATCTATAGATATTATAGTATAATTTGAAAGGAATCATGGTTTTTTTTATTACTGTGAGTAAGAACAATACTATTTTTTGATATTATATACTACTTCATGACTGTTTTTTACGATTTTTTGCTATTTTTAGCGTTTTTTCGCAATTTATTTAAAGTTGGCAACAAGTTGGCTTGTTGTACAAGCCAAACCGACTTCGGATTTGAATTCAGCGAATCAAAATACATAAGAAAAATACTTGATTTAGTTTAAGAATTTTTTTTTCGTTTGCATAATTGCAATTTTTCACGATTTTTTAGCAATTTTCAACGGTTATTCGCAATTTACTCTAATTTTGGAGGGTCTATCAGCTAAATCAACTTGTGATTTGGATTCAGCGCATCAAAATACACAAAAACATACATGATTTAGTTCGAAAAAATTTTTTCGTTTTCATAACTTCAATTTTCACGATTTTTAGCGATTTTCAGCGGTTTCTTGCAATTTATTCTAAATTTGGAGGGTTGACGAACTATATCAACGTCAAATTCGGATTCAGCGCATCGAAATACATAATAAACATACTTGATCTAGTTCGTAAAAAATTTTCTCGCTTGCATAACTGCATTTTTTTTGCTATTTTTAGCGGTTTTTTGCAATGTACTCGAAATTTTGAGGGTGTACGGGTTAAACTGACCTCAAATTCGGATTCAGCGTATCGAAATACATAACCCTAGATGGGTCTGGTCAAAAGTAATGACCACTTTTCTTTTTTTGTGTGCTAGTGTTATAAATGAATTTATGCATGACTTTGTGGACACATTATATAATATTTTTTGTTGCACCAATAATTGTCGATGCCAGTCTAATATTACGTGATAAAAATACGACGAAATTAAATATAAACAACAAAGAGACACTTTATTTGTTAAAATAATATACTAATATAGATTTAGCAGACCATACATGATATCTATTCAGTCTATTGGCGAACTTTTGTGACTGAAGCTTTCCTGTGTGTTATTCCCTTCTCTTCCTGTTTATACAATACTTTGCCGACTCATTCTCTACCGCTTTCGCATTTCCCTTTCACAGTATACGTTTATCATAATTTTCTTTATTGTTTACATAATTTCTCACCACACGATCGCAACCGCTTACCCCACATGTTGTTTGTTCGGATGATTTATTGTATTTTGATGGCATGATCATTAGTCTTTTCTTTCTGAAAAGTGAAGATTTTTCGCACAGAATTAGCAATTTTTTTTAATTCATAAACCTTCTAAGGAATTTAGCTACCAATTCATTTAGTTTCTAAATAAAGCACTAGATTCTAATACGTAAAAGTACACTTATAAGAAACTAATATCTATGTATATAGTTTCAATTCAAATCATTGACATTTAATGAGATATCATCTAAAAATATATTGTGTTTGGTTTCATTTTAACTTAAGAACTTAAAAAAGTAATCTTGGCAAAACCTTTAGCCGTCAAATAATATAAGGCGTGATGTGAGGCATGATGTAGTTAAAATTAAATAAGTCACAACTAGAAACCTAGAATAAATTAATGAAAAGTAGGTCATCTTTTGATAAGAATTGCGGTTTCTTTTTATATGAGACAGCAAAAATGTTGGAGTTTATAAATACTGACAGCCCTTTTTGTCACTTGTCCGTTGAAGTGCACGACTGGAAAACCCGGAAACGCTAAGATAGCAACATGGCGACTGGAACTGGCAAATAAAGGCTAGAGCTCGAACAATGTTACGCTCTCTCGGCTGCCAGAACTATATAACACAAAGGGAACTAATTTAAGCGCAATGTTGTTAGTGCTGTCATCAAGATGAGATTTCGCGTCTTGTTCCGTATCGTATTCGGCTCCAGAAAGAAAATTTACCGTCTTTTGTTATCGCGAATGCGTCGTGTTCACAGCTGAGGGGCGGAGTTCGCCTGCTCTTAATTGATGCGGATGCTGAAAAGGTGGAAATTCAGCGAAGAGTCGGTTTGAGAAACATTTCTGCGACCTAGATGTTTATTCATTATAAGTTAAACGTTTCAGTTCAATGCAGAGAGGTTCGGAATCGGAACAGGTTCAAATGAAAATACTCGTTGTAGAAATTTAGAAAGAATCGATTTTAGAGTTTCGAAATTATTAAGATCGTCACTCAGTTCGAACGTTGATATGGAGCACTGGATATTCGATGTTAGAGCGGTTGTCAAACTCCACCATTTTCTAGTGTTACCACTACCAAAAAGTAATATTTTTTGCTAAAATAAAATGCAAAGAAAACAAAATAAAGGTGTACAAACAAAGTTTCCGCCGTTTTTAATAAAAAAATTGGAATTTATTGTGAAAGGACGGTATCTAATGTTTTATTCTAAGTATTGTCCATCGCTTGCCACTACTTTTTCCCATCTTTCTGGTAGCATACGGATACCGCGTCGGAAGAATGCTTCATCTTTTGAGGCTATCCACGATTCGACCCAATTTTTGGTATCTTCATATGATGTGAAGTGGTGCTCATACAGGTCATTGATCGCCATCGATCGAAACAAGTGCAAATTAGAAGGAGCCTTGTCTGGTGAATGTGGCGGGTGGGGTAAAACTTCCCAATTGAGTTTCCAAATAGGTTTTGACCGGCGCCGCAACATGTGGACGAGCATTATCATGCAGGAGAATAACTTGGAGTAGTAGTGGGCGCGCTTTTCCTTGAGTGCTCGACTCAATCTCATCAATTGTGTTCGGTAGACAGTTCCAGTAATGGTTTCGTTCGGTTTGAGCAACCCATAATACACGACATCAAGCTGATCCCACCAAATACACAACAAGAGTTTTTTCCATGAATATTTGGCTTAGCTGTAGATGTTGAAGCGTGGCCAGGTGGTCCTCATGACATCTTCCTTTTTGGATTATCATAGTGGATCCATTTTTCATCACCAGTGACTATACGGTACAGAAAACCCTTTTGTTTATGCCTGGCCAACAGCATTTCACATGTGAAAAATCGGCGTTCAACGATTCTCGGCGTCAGTTCATGTGGAACCCAATTTCCTTGTTTTTGAATCATTCCCAATGATTTCAGCCGATGTGAAATTGCTTGTTGAGTCACTCATAATGTAAGTGCAAGTTTTTCTTGCGTTTGAAACGAATCTTGATCCAATAATGCTTCCAATTCCACGTCTTCGTACACTTTCGGCCTTCCGCTACGTTCTTTGTCTTCGATGTCAAATTTACCATTCTTAAACTTTTGAAACCACTCACAACAACTTCTCTCACTTAAGGCAGCCTCACCATACACTTCTACAAGAAATCGATACGCCTCAGCTGCAGATTTCTTCAAATTGAAGAAGTAAATCAAATTTACACATTTTCGCACACAAAAGAATATATTATACTTACTGATAAAATCACTAATATTTTAAGGTTATGTTGTAGCCTGATGTCCAACCTTACGATAATGACGTTTACATCTGAAAATTTTAACCACACCTTACGGGTGGCGCCAACTTTTGTCAAACGGCGGAAACTTATTTGTACACCTTTATGTTGAAAAGTTGTTAACAATCCATTTTACTTATTTTTTTAATGCATAATATGTCACTAGAGATAGTTGCGTCTCTTGGCAGAAGCTTCTAAAAACTGTTTTTATAGCCTTCTGAAGAATCGAAGGAAGTACTGTCGGATTCTGAAGAAATGCTAGATTAATTCTTCGTTTTTTTGTCTCTAATTTTGTTTATCATTATTAACTGCGTTATCTCATCCGCTGTGCCATCTCACCCGCAAGATACAAATAATATTCAATGAAAACAAAATATGAAAAGTTGTTAACAATCCATTTTACCTATTATAGCTGTCACGTCTTGAAGTTACTTGTAATGTACAACATTAGAGACAATATTGCTGAACTGTTTGATGTATAACAAGCCAGGTCAATCTATTACTGGATTATAATTTTTCTAGAAGTACAACGTGAGCCACTGTGTTTGGTTGATGTAGCGACATAGAAATAGTTGCGTCTCTTGATAGAAGCTTCTAAAAAATGTTTTCATAACCCACTGAAGAGTCGAAGGAAGTACTGTCGGATTCTGAAGAAATGTTAGACTAATTCTTCGTTTTTTTGTCTCTAATTTCGTCTGCCGTTATTAACTGCGTTATCTCACCCGCTGTGCCATCTCGCCCGCTGCGCTATCCCACCAGCTATGCCAACTCAGACGTTGCGCCATCTTTGTCGGAAGTACCACATCGAAATAATATCGGAAAAAGCAGCTCATAACAAAAAATTATAACGGTGTATTTTTTTGTTCGGTTTCGCCTGGCGGTTTTGAAAGGTCACAAGACAAGTCGTTGCATTACCTGGCTTTTTCCTTAACCCTTTAACGTCAAAACTACAGTTTTTTGTATATCCTCTCTCGTTAGCAACGTGCCGAGTACAAGAAACGATGGAAAAAAATCTGGAAATGCCTTTTTGAGTATTATTGGGGGTTGGCTCTTTCGAATGGCACCAAAAAAAATCATAAAAGTTGACCAAAAGTTGGTTGAAAAAGACCAAAAATTCTGAAAAAAAATCAGGCGTACCCTAACACTTTTTGTTCTCTAAACTTTTTGCCCCAAAGTTCTCCAGGTTTAAGTAAAAAAAAAAATATATGAAAGTTTCCCCGGACAATGTGTCCTTTTAGTCGAGAATTGGACACCCCTTGTTGGAATTATTTTTTTCTAAGTACATAACTTTTCAGTACAACTCTCGAATGCACTTTTCCCGTAGTTTTCTGTCGAAAGAAATATTTTTTCCAGTCAAAAATCATGTTACAAAAAAATGTACTTGGCACGTTGCTAAAGAGAGGATATACAAAAACTGTAGTTTTGACGTTAAAGGGTTAACTCGCCGCCTAATAACGTGCGGGGCAACGTCAAGCCGCGAAGCGCGTCCGGATCGCGAGCGGCGCAGGCTTCGGCGCTCCGGTCCTCCGGACTCCGGCGGCGGCGGGAGCGCTCCGGCAGTGTGGCCCACGCTGCGGACTCGCGCGCGACTTCACCGGAAATATTACTGAGATGTGAGTGATCGTGGTGTGATGGTCGACCCTCTTAAGGTCTTTTGGGTGTTAACCAACAGCACTTACCTAGGTAAAGGACAACTGATAATTAAAAAAATATCCAGGCAAAAAAAAATCGAGCCAGGCGTGTCTACAGAGCGATTTACGTCGACGGAGGTAGTAAAATAAAATTCATTGTCAGCGATGAATTTTATTGTTGACTGTGGAAGTTATCTAGAGAAAAACGCCGGTGAAATGTCGAGTTGTTTTTTAAACAGTCTTGGGGGATATTAAAATTTTCAGGTAAAATTAGAAATATTTATAGAAAAGAAACCAAGTAAAAATATTTAAAACTCCAGTTTATATTTGGAAAAATATATAATAAAAAAATAAATATATAATGTAATATATATAAATATATTACATTATATATTTATAAGTGACAAAACATAAAGGTTTAACTACTAAAAAAAATTCAACTCTTCTTCAGATTATTCATATTTAAAAGACCATGGCACAGTCAAAAATTCTAATTTTCCAGATACCTTTTTTTACATTTTTTAAGTTAAAAAGTGAACATTTGATGTGTAAACATAAAAATTATTTATGCAAAAATTAATTAAATCAATTGACGAGACAAAACACAAATCAAGATCGAAAAACTCCATT
The DNA here is from genome assembly GCA_029963805.1 of Aromia moschata. NCBI lineage: Eukaryota > Metazoa > Arthropoda > Insecta > Coleoptera > Cerambycidae > Aromia > Aromia moschata. The sequence goes on from JAPWTK010000225.1 coordinate 526,869, forward strand.
TTTCAGAGGACCACCGGGATAATAGCTATTTTTTTTTTACAAAAAAAAACAAAAAAAAAAAAAAAAAAAAAACAAATGTACCAAAACGACTAATTCGGTTGATGAAACTCAAAACGAATATTCTAAAAAATGAGGAGCGCGGTACCACTATTACTAATCAATATTCGCTTTAATTACCTAAGTTTAACATATCCCAAACATATCATACTTTGGACGCCTTCCAACTCAAGATATTTCCTATCTTTGGTTCAGATGTACATAGAGATAAAATTAATTTTCTTAATTAACTTAATTGAGAACTGAATTATTGTTATTGTTACCGTAAACTTTCCAAGAAGCCCTGAAACTTGTATACGGACATATTAAGTTTATTCAGTTTGGTTTAATTTGCTTATTGCCTTATTACGTCTCTAGTAAATTACAATTTCATTACAGTAATGTACCCTAGTATTACGTATATGTTTTCCAAAATTGCAAAACATATAAGTGCAAATTATCTTTATAATTGGTATTCTGTAAGAATGGTCTACATTATAGAAACAATGCAATATTTTAAATGTGAGGATATTTTTATGAGTAATTAAGGGTAATTTTCTGCTCATATCGGGTTCATATCGGCGGTAGAAATCAGGTGTTTTTAACGTATCTCCATTATTACTTAAACTTTAAAAATGTATCCTCATTAAAAACTGTGCCTTATTTTAGAAATTGCATTTCACGAGTAAATTCACCTCATTTCTTTGGAAACGCCCTGTATGCGAGAATGTGAAAACGGGACCCGTCTAGGTATCTTGCTATTTCTAAACTTCGACGAATTAGGACAGTAGTTTGCTTTACCTGTTACCCCATATATCCATTTAACTTTTCGATTAACTCGAGCTACACTTGCGAATTGAAACTTTTCAATTTGCAGTTCTCGTCACTCTGGAACTCCAATTAATGCGTTTGCAGACTGCTGGTGCTGCTATTTATACTGAATAAGAGCCACAAATGTTATTAGCTATAAATGTATAAACAGAATATACGAGTAGTATACTATCGTTAGAGTACACAGAACAAAATCTTTCAAAATATGTTATGCTCGAGTAAAACACCAGATCCACGATAATTCAGTTATCGTTTTCAGGCAGCGCTATATTCGTTTACGAGTAATGTGTGGCACATATCCCAGTCCGATCCTAGCTTCACACCCTAGTCTACAAAATATTTTCCAGATGAAAATTGAAAACAAACAATCAACCATTCAAAATAAAATTGTTTGAATTTAAGCTAAATACTTGTTGGCAATCGATTGACATAATTCGCCATTGTTCCGTCCCAATTAAACGAGTGGAACGCTAAGAGACTTGCTACACTGATTATCAGCGTGCAAAAACAATTCGAAATTACATCGGTAATTTCGCCGCAGAACACTGGCAGTGCTCGTCGTAATTAGTGGAAGCCTGCACGCTGCCGCGGATTGTAATGCGTTTGGCCAGAACAGTGGACTTATACCTTTCAGTTCTTGTTAGCTGTAACACGACGCTTTGTAATGGCCTTTGATGCTGAACATTGATGCCTGGCATAGTTAGTAACGCAAACTAATGCCTGATATTACAAAGGTATCATTTCTTTTAGGATTACTACAGCGGAATTGTGTTATTGTGGTTTAATCCTCAGGGCCTAAGCTAATGAAGCATATAAGCAAAAAATTACACAATATGTAATATATTATATAGTGTCGGCCATAACGTCCACCATTATGGGATTTTTTTTATTATACATCTTTTCAAAAACTATCGTTGTCATTAATTTCTACAGCAATTTTAATTAAGGGGTAACACCACTGTAACAGCCTAAAAAAAACCGTTTTTTTGACGATGTTTATTTGGATTGAAGGAAAGTTAGTAATAAAAAACGCTTTAAGGATGTTATTGGTCATATATTGAAGTACAAAAAAAATTTTTTTCATCCATAAATATTGCAAAATGGAGGCGCTAAAGTTTTTTTCCGCAGACACGTTGTCGTCGAGGCGCTTTGCGGCACGCAGCAGAACTGGTGCAAATGTTGATTTGAAACAAAAACAAAAATTCCTCTTAACCTACATGAGTATAGCTAGTGAGACACGTACGGAGTTTTAAAAATATTGATTTTTGTTAAATTGGCATGTTTTCATAGAAAAAAAGTTAATTTCTCGACGAAAAAAGGGCAATTATTTGTTTATAAAAATTGTTTAAATTCATTTATCGAAAAATCCGTACGTGTTTCACTTGAAAATGTTGTTTCAAAGATGTGGTTAAAATTTCAAACGAAAATATTGCAAATTGTTGGAGTTATGCTTATTTAAATTTTTAAAATGAGTTGTCGACATGAAAAAATAAGAAATTCGACTGTTTAAAATGTTTTACCGTTAATCTACGATCCCGGGACCATAAAGCTGCCCTTCCATGTTCAAATAGTTCTCGTCTCCTTTTCTCGATGATATGCTGGTGCGTGCATATTTTCTCGCATGGATCAAAGAATGCTCGACGTATTTGATGCGCGTAGCATTGGCTACCAAGTAAAAATTGTATGACTGCACAGCGATATTCATCTCCAGAATTTTCATGATTTGTAAAATGATCTTCATACCAATCTTCATCCCTTCATTCTTCTACCATCACCCTTCATTCTCTTCAGGCCTCCACTAACGTACTTTTACTTAATGTTTTTTTTATTGAGTAAACATAGTTTCTAATGAATCTAGTAGTGCATTACAGAAGTTAGAAATCAGAAAGAAACTATTTTCATGTAAAAACTTTTCGCCTCTTTTCGTGTAAAAAATTTTAGAAGGTTCAAAGTATATTTTAAGATAAAAAAAAAAAAAATCGTTTTTTGAAAATTCAACAGTGGTGTTACCCCTTAAAAAAAAGAGCCTCCCCAATTTCAATGTAGAAGGAAAATAAACTGTTTTTGGCCTTAAAATAGGTATGAAATTCAAAGATAGTCCTTTCTCAGTGTAGTCTATTGTTACTTTTCTAATGATTACTTTTTATTTCTGGTATGACAAAAATGTTTTAAGACCATTCTGCTGTCGCTGAATTGTAAATTTTTATAACAGAGGCCTCAAAAACGACAGAAATGCCGCGAAAATAATATTCCTCCGTTGCTACTTTATTCGATATATCGAAAATGTGTACTGCTCATACCTGTTACACTCACCAGACTTATCGCATCAACCGAAACTTTCCGTAAGTTTTTTTTTACACTGTAGGGTGCTTATAAATTCAATTTTGTTACTACAAAAAGTTGAGTTTTGCTTGAATACTGAATGCAGAGTTTATAATGTGTTTTGCTCCCAAAACTTTGTTAACACCTCCGAAATATACCAGCAACAGCAATAACAAGATACTCTCTTCTCAATGTAGTTAGTATCTGGAGTGGATACTGGAACCTTCGGCGTAGAAACAAAAAACTGGACGTTTTCCACGAAACACCGAACTACTACACTTTTCTCGACGCGCGTTTCGCCCACCAAGTTGGTATCTTCAGGAGACGATTAAAACTAAATTCTAGCCTACACACTTGCACAATTTATAATAAATTTGTTGCCACGGTTCACTAAACCGTAACTGCCTTTGTTTATCAGAGCAAACAGTGGACTGGTGGGTATCGGACCGTTGTCCTTATTCGTACTATTGTTAGACTTAATGATTTCCAAACTTTCAAAAGCATCCAACTGACTACTGTTTGTTACATTTCTAATTAATCTTAAATTATTTATGTCTATCCTACGGTTGTTGTCAAAAGCGTCTTGGGGAACACAAGATTTTTCTGTTCTGCCATATTTCAAATGAGCCATGTGTTCGAAAATTTGCCTATTGCACAAACAAGTTTTTCAGTTAAAAATTCTAGTGAGTTCATTGACAATATCAAAAATATCCAATTGCAAGAAGGTGAGGTTTCCAAGTGTTTCAATTCCGCAAACTTTAGACTACCTCAGGGAATTACTCGAATTAAATGGTTTAGACGATAACATTATTAAGGAATACATTCGGCTTACTAGTATTTGTATGAAGAAAAATTGTTTTCAGTATAATGGTGAATATTTTCAACAACATGAAGGAACAGCAATGGGTAACTCCTTGTCACCTTTCATTGCAAATCTTTTTATGAGTAAATTTGAGACAGAAATAAAAGATAAATTCGAGTATTTCCCTAGAGTTTGGTTCAGGTATGTGGACGACATCTTCGCGGTATTTGATATAAAAGCAATTAGTTTAGATAATTTTGTTGCCAAATTAAATAACCGTTTCCCTACCATAAAATTTACATATGAAGTGGAACACAATGAACAGCTACCATTTTTAGATGTATTAGTTAATTGAAATAGTGAAAATAAGTTAGAGTTTGTTGTATATAGGAAAGAAACTGCGACTCTTAGATATATTCCTAACGATTCCACCACCCTTTTCAACATAAAATGGCAAGTTTTAATTTTCTAATTCACCGTTTGTTAAATTTCCCCCTCAGTAAAGAGATGTTTGAACATGAGAAACAATTAATTAAGAATATAGCTAAGAATAACGGTTACTCAGTCCATTTAATAGATAAGTTAATAAGGAAGCATAAATTTAAGAGAACCCTGTACAATTCCACGACTTTTCGTAGAGATACTGACAATTCGAAATTTGCTTCGTTACCATATGAACCTAAATTCACTCGCGGACTAGATAAAATTTTTAAAAATATTAATATCAATTTGGTTTATAATTCTACTTACAATAACGAAAAGTCAGGAATATACGTAATAAGTTGTAAAGATTGTGATCAAAAGTATGTTGGGCAAACAAAAAAGATCTATTTTGACTAGATTTAAAGAACACGTGGCTCATTTATAATATGGCAGAACAGAAAAATCTCAATCAAAAAGTAAGAATTAATTGTTGCCACTATAGCGTAACTACATAGTAAAAATTCTAACAAAAATGAACTATTCAGTTGGTAAAGTTCGATATCATTCTTACTGATTTATAACCATAAATTACAACAAACCTGAAAGTAAGGAAAACTTAAATAGTCTGACAGATACAGTTTAATATCTGGTTCACAACAAAGGAGCGACGAATATCCTAAGACCTTCAAAACAAATTTTCCGAGTGAGATCCGAACGTCGCCGTACATTTTGTCAATTATTAAGCAGAACACGCTAGCAACACTTAAGGGTTCTCCGCCATAAGCGCGCCCTAAATCATGTAGGGACGTTTTAATTTACATTAAGAACTTTAACATACACTCAACAGCCCGTAAAATATTGATGAATTCACACATCAAGCCGTAAGGGACCCCAGTTAACCTGTTAATTTAGACGGTTTAGACTCTGTTAATTTAGACGGTCGGTTGAAATTATAAGCCTGGATCTACAACAGATGCAAAAAAAACATGCGGTTCATCTTAATGGAAGTTTATAAGTGCACATAGTTTATATTTTGACTGGTTAATGCTCACGGATTATTGAACGTTTTTAATTGTGTTCTTGACAAGCCTTATACGCTTACTAACAGGAGTTATCTCTGATTGTATCTCGTCAGTCTCATCAGTGGTAGATTCATCCACGTTAGTGTGTGAATTCACAAGTAGGTATCATAAATTCAGTCAGGTAATCATTATGGATAACAGTTAATTCTGGTTTCTCATACACCATTTCAACACGTGCCAGTCCTTATTTATCTTTGTTGCGGCAGTTACAATTTGTCGCGCAGTGCAACAAGGAAGCTGATAGATTGGAGCATTCAACCGGACCATTCTTCGGTCACAAGCAGCTACTAATTTACTAGGAAGCTTTTATGGTACTCCAGCAAAGAAGCGGCAATGGTATATCTGGCAATGACCAGAATGAATCTTTGTTTTGGAACAGTCATTCTCACTGGCCACTAAGGAAACACCTTCACAACGTGAAGCTGTATGAAACACCTCTTTGTAGAGGCTGTTAAGGCCACCCTTTCAGATTCCAGCATGAAAATTTTGTAATGTAACAATTTTTATACAGTGTCCGCCACAAAGTTGGAATCGTATGGATTTTTTTTAATATTAGAGTTTGATAAAAACCTTAGGTGACAATTACTTCTGCTACCAAAATAACTTAAAATGCACCAATTCAAAGTTGACAGCTAACATCTGGCAACTGTCAAATTTGTGATTTTTCAAAAGAAATCTAGAAGATGGCCTAAATTGTTAATATTTTAAAAAATGCCACTAAGAAATTATGTTCCTAACAACAATTTACACCTATACTTTTATGTAGATTTTGAGCGAAACATTTTTATGTCCAAAAAAAATTTATATTTTCAAAGTTTTTGATTCACTCCCGTAACTAACGGATCTGAAAACATTTAAAATGCTTCAAAGCAGTATAAATTCTGCCATTGCAATGCATTCTGCGCTAATAATATTCGTAGGTATCGTTGGTTTTGAAGATTATTGATATTCTTAATCGAAAAAAAAGATTATTTTCCAATTTCCAAAAAAAATCGACCATTGTTTTTCAACTGTTTTTTTTTTTTTATTAAACCATTTCGTTAGTACAAAAACTGTTTTAATTTCAATTTGGCTATCTTAAATATACCAAACTACTACTTAAAAATAACACGAAACTACTACTTAAAAATAACAAACAATAAATAAATCACTTTAAAAAAAACTTAATATGCAAAAAAAATCAGTAATAGCCATGGAATGCCGTTGCTATAGAAAACCTTATCATATTTTGTAAAACCAAATGACACCAAAAAATTTATTATTTTTCGCTACTTTGTAAACATGCTTACAACAGCAGAAAAAACTGAAACAATTTTAATTTGAAATAATTACGAAAATATAAAATTTTTTGGACATCAAAATGTTTCGTTCAACGGCATATAGGCGTAAAATGTCATCAGGAACATAACTTCTAAGTTACATTTTTCGAATTGTTAGCATTTTAGCCCGTTTTCTAAAGATTTTTTTATTTTGGAAGCAGAAGTGGTTGTCACCAAAAGTTTTTATCAAACTCTAATAAATAAAATCCCATATGGCTCCAACTTTATCGCGGACACTGTATATGTATATATATTGTTTTCCTTTCCCAGTTTATTTCCTAAATATTTATTTTTCGAGATCCTTAAGCGTGTTGATTTCCAATAAACGATCTTAAAAAAATGCACTCTTTGTTTCACTGAAAGTGGTCAGTTATTCAGGTCAATGTTTTTCTACCTTTTTTAGATCAACTGCTATTTTTTACTTACGCTTTTATCTAAATCACGCGGAGGCTGCTTTATTACTCTTTCTGGGCTATGAAACCTATCGCAAAAAAAACTGTCAACTATATCTGGCAATTGTGGACGCTGGTAGCCTACGCCTTGCCCTCTCTTGGCACGTAGGAGCTGGACATCATCTAATGCGTTTCGTGACTAGAGTGCATTACCTCAAAGTAAGCTCGGGAGACAGGGAGAAATACTCTAAAAATTCGGGACGACGGCGTAGCTCCAATTTTCAATTAGGTACCTATAATTTCGCCTTCCGAGAGCGTATAGCGTCTTTTACAGCGCCCTCTTCGCAATTTTTATGGGGCATAAACTTTATTTTCCCACGTCTTCTGAATGCGGATGGTGGGATTCGAACAATCGAGTAGGCACCGGTGGAGCTGTGATCGCTGTTCCGCCCTTTTTGAACGAGAAGAAAACTCACTGACGACGTATTCCTCATTAAAAATAGAGTGTTTACCATTAGGCATCATCTTCATTTACTAATCAAAACGATATTATACGAGGTGTGTAAATTAAGTAATGATACTGGCAACGCAGCCCGATCTAGCAACACTGCGGAGATGGGACTTGCAAGGGCGGTAAGTTAACATGTAATGCACTTTCAGTACAAGTTTGAACTTATTAGAGTCATTTGTTTGTTTTTTTTGCGACTGTTATTGTAAACCGTTTGTAAATGAAATTGTAAAAATGAGTGACATTAATTTTGAGCGACGGTGTGCTATCAGGTTTTGCTTCAGACTTGTACACAGCGAAACGGATACTTTTGCAAAACTTCAACACGCTTACGGAAACAGTGATTTTTCAAGAGCCCATGTTTTTCGGTGGTTTAAGGCATTCTCAGAACAGAGTCGATTGAAGATGAACCGATGAAAATGTCGATAGAATACGGAATCTTGTGCGTTCAGATTGTTGGTTGACGACAAAAATGATCGGGGAAGAGTTAAATTTGAATCACACCACTGTTCATCAGGTTTTGACTAACGAATTGGGACGAGAAAAACCTGCACAAAAATGGTTCCGCATTGGAATGAGAAAAACCTGCACAAAAATGGTTCCAAAAAACCTTTCGCAGGAATAAAAGACATCAGGAGAGAAAGGTGTCTTGATTTTTGGAATCTATTGAAAATGATCCCAATTTTATGGAACGTGTCATTACTGGTGATGAGACTTGGGTGTTTGAGTACGACCCGGAAACAAAGCGCCAGAGCATGGAATGGCACACTTCAAGCTCTCCAAGACACAAAAAAGCAACAATGAGCAAGTCGAAGATCAAATGCATGATGATTTGCTTTTGATAGTCAGGGAATTTCCCACAAAGAGTTTGTGCCTCCAGGCCAAACAATAAATAAACATTTTTACAGAGAGGTTTTTGAAAACCTTCAAAAAGGGTCATGCATTGAGACCAAACATCAAGAACGCCCGAGATTGAAAAATCACCTCAAGGGACGTCATTTTGAGACTATAGAAAACATTCAAATGGCTGTAACCGTCCAGCTGAAGGCTATTCCAGTACCTATATGAGTTCCAGCATCGCTATGAGGAATGTAAGAACCGTCTCCAGCGCTGTGTGGCTTCCCGAGGAAGTTTTATTGAAGGAGACTGAATACTGAATTGTAATTCTATGCGAATAAAAAAATGTCTAATTTTAAATCTAACTTAATCTCTAAGATTAAGTCTCATTACTTAATTTACATACCTCGTATATTAAAAAGCGACTTCTGTCATTACGATGCCACCATTATATTTTTTGTTGAACTTTATGCTTTCTCTTTGTCTTACTTATTGTAAGAATTACAATAATATACCTGTATACTAAACGTTGTATTGTCCCAACTTCCTCAGATACAAATTAATACGTTGTATCGTCTTTTAATTAGCTATGACTGACCCCTTAATAGAAAATCGTCTCATTAGCGGGACTCAAAAACAAGCTAAGGGATTTACATATTTACTATCTCCTACAAAGTTTGCAGACATCATAATTTTATCAATGATATCAAAATATATATACTCCAGTAAATTACCTACAAAGTTCGCTAGAATACATGAAGCTTGGTATGTTAACACGCCCCAGTTATTATATTTTACGTTACCTAGTTACGTAAAAAAGCGAGAACTTTCCACTTACAGGAAATGCGCGTTGTTCTAGCAGGTAATAACTTCGTGCCTAAGTTATAAACTGTAAATTACGGGCAAACAAAAACCCACTTAATTATCGCGTCAAGTAAATCAAATTATGGAGGTAACTTAGAGAATATCTTATAAACATTATGAAGTGAATCCCTTCAATTATCGTAACTTTTAACTATAAAGTTGAATATATCGAAGGTTTTAATTCAGTTTTCATCCGCTTATGATTGTTCTATCGATTAGAAAATTTACACACTAATCTTCGATGGCAATGCAATATTTAAAAAAAATTATCTTTAAAAAAAATTTCATTTATAAAAAGAGACATTTTAAGGGGTTATACTACCCAGCACTTTTTTTCCCCATTTTTTTTGTTTTTTAGCTGATATATAAACTATTTAAGAACGATATTCAAAGAGAATTTTGGGGGGGAAAGCTTTTAAAAAAATTTAAAAAAATTTTCAGCTTATTTTCCGAACACGTCTCAGCGGTCTATAAATAATATAAATTTTATGTTGTAAAGTAAGCATTATTTGGAATTAAAAATCAATAATTGGAATTTCAAGCGGTCTGTCAAACACAATGTCAAACAATAACAATTGCGTTATTGATGGCTTACTGGAATTTCAAATATTCTAATTAGGGACTTTGAGAAGAAATAGTGTAAAGACAACCTATTAACTAGTGTTGATCGACTAAATGATTATCTGGAAGTGCTGTTTCTTCAAAATAAATGTTTAAATAATATTTTTGGGATTTATGATTTCTTATTATGTCTGCGCCGTTATTAAACATTATTTTTTTTAAAGGAAATTAAAGGAAAATGGCTTAACTTCAAACGTATAACAATGATAAAAATTGCGAAATTGCACAAACAATTTTTCTTAATAACTTTTTTACATAGTGTTTATATTTAAGGTACTTTACTCTTCATTATTATTTAATTTTTGCTATTTTTGAACACCCTGTATGTTAAATTGAACAAACTTTTTTGGACGTTTCAAGACAAGCAAAACTTTTTATGAGGACTGACTTTTTCTCGAAAAATTAAATTTTTTGTCCATTTCACCTATAGCTAACTCAATCCGGGGACACCCTGTGTATAGACGGTGTTATTAAATCTTAGGGAAGCTAATACGACGCTACAATAGCCGTATTACTTACAGGATTAAATACGTTTTCAAGATTTAAACGTGTTTTTCTCGAAACTGTGTTTTTCAAATTGGCGTACAACGTAGTTTTTATCCGATATGCTTGAAATTTTAATCGTAGCTTTTTATATAGATTATCTATCGAAGTACACATGATTTTTGAGACTGATAAATAATTAGATTTGCATTAAACAATTTAAGATCGATTTTTTATGAAAAAAAATTAAAAAAAATAAAATAGATGTCAATTTGCCAATTTTCAAAAAAAAAAAATTGAAAACTCGGGTACTTCCAAAGAAAAACTAATGTAGATTAAAAAAAATTGTTTTTGTTTCTAAATGGTGTACGAAGACTTCTACAGTGTACGCCGATTTCGTCCTCCAGAAAAATTTGGTTTCTTATTACCTGGAGCTACGACGCCATTTTGTAACTTCAATGTAAATACAAAATACCTTTGTATACATTAATATCCATAGAATCGAGTGCCAAAATTTCATTTTTATCCATTACATAGGTATCGAAAAAAAAATCCCAAAAAAAAGCCTCATTTTTCAGAGCGCATGGGTAGTATAACCCCTTAATGTATTACTTTTCTTCTATATAAAGCTGTCTTGGAAGGTGTTACTTAACATCCTGGATAGTCGAGCGGTAACACGAGTGCCTCGCGATTTAAGAGTCCGGGTTCAACTCATTTTTTTTTATATATACAGGGTGAGTCAAACTTAACGCGACAAACGAAAGGTACGGATAGGGCATGTTATTCTAAGCAAAAAGTTCTAATAAACATGTGTCCGGAAATGCTTCCTAAGAGCGCTACGGACGTTCAAAGATGGCAGGCCCAAATTGATTTTCTTGCCTTTTATTTCAAAAACTGCTCGAAATGTCCACCGTCATTTTCAATGCAAAGTTGACATCTGCGAATGACTGATTGCGCGGCTGCACGACACTCCGCTAGTGGTATTTCTTGGGCAGCTTGCAAGATCCTCGCTCGGAGACTAGCTTCGTCGTTGACGGGCTCAGCATAAACTTTGCTCTTCATTCTGCCCCAAACATAAAAATCCATAGTGGTTAAGTCCGGGGAACGCGGAGGCCAAGGACGGGGACAGTCTCGACCGCGACCAATCCATCTTCCTGAAAAATGGTTGTGAAGCCATTGCCGCACTAGTAGAGTGTAATGGGCTGGGCAACCGTCTAACTGGAACCACCTGTTTTCTCTATCAATTAGAGGCATGTCATCTAATATTGCTTCAAATTCATTTTCCAGGAAATGAAGAAAGGCCGGACCATTTAGTCTTGGAGGCAAGAAATATGGACCAATGAGTGTATCGTCGCATAACCCCATCCAAACGTTGCACGAAAATTCATGTTGAAAATGTTGTTCTTTTACAGCATGCGGGTTTTCATGGGCCCAAATATGCGCATTATGTTGGTTAAAGATACCACTACGGGTAAAAGTTGCCTCGTCCGTCCAAATCACCTTCCGATAGTAAGAAGCATCGTTTGTTATTTGTTCCAAGAACCACTCTGAAAATTCTCTTCTTCGAGGTAGGTCTTCAGGAAGCAAATTCTGAACTTTCTGCAAATGATAGGGGTGGCGACCATCTGCTTTCAGAGTTCGGTTCACAATGCTCTGGGAATAGCCTAATTGCAAAGAACATCTCCTCGTGCTACTTGAAGGTATTTGATCGAAGTGTTCTAGGATATTTTCTGTTCTTCGATTATTATGAAGGGGTGCAAAAATACCGTCTGCTCGCGATTTCGAAGAAGTTGTCCCAGTTTCTCTTAATCGTTGAAATGTTCTAGTAAATACCGCTTTGTCGGGCACTCTTCTCATTGGAAATCTTCGGGCGTACTCATTCACAGCAGCGCGCGCATTACCATCACAGTACCCGTAAACAAACACAATATCCGCATATTCACTTGTAGTGTAGGTATTTGGCATGTTTCCGCAATTTACTCATAAACTAGCTTAAAATTAGTGACAAATTGAATTCAATCGACACGTCAAACAAGGCTGTCAAACAAACACTTTCAATTGTTATCAAGGCCTGCTTCTCTTTTTAATTAATAAGGCAGCGGAGTGAATTAATCAGTCATTCGCAGATGTCAACTTTGCATTGAAAATGATGGTGGACATTTCGAGCAGTTTTTGTAAAATTTTAGTTTGTTTTGTTACGTTAAACCAATTATTTTAAGCAGTTTTTGAAATAAAAGGCAAGAAAACCAATTTGGGCCGGCCATCTTTAAACGTCCGTAGCGTTCTTAGGAAGCATTTCCGGACACATGTTTATTAGAACTTTTTGCTTAGAATAACATGCCCTATCCGTACCTTTCGTTTGTCGCGTTAAGTTTGACTCACCCTGTACATATATAATAATATATAATATAATAATAAAAGTAAATTATCAGGACAGATGCTAGGCAAAATTTTGAAAAACAACACGTTTAACTGTTGATGAAGCTACCCAGCAGTTTGCTTAATAGACTCTCGTTTTTTACATACGTGTTTTCTTCATGCACGTCAGCTTGTCGCTGAAGAAGTTAGAAAGTGCTATCTTGCCGTTGACAGGCCAATATCTCAAACTGAACTTGTGTATAAGTCTGTCAGAAGCAGAAGTGGGGGTGCAAAAAGTTGTCTAGGAATTCCACCACCTCCACAGTCTATTCTAATATTAAATACCATTAGAAAGGCGTTGTATTATATCTATAATCAGTTTTAATTAAATCAACCTACGCATGATGAAGATGAACCCGCAAAAGCCATTAGAACCAGCAATATTTTCAAGATACTCAAATTATAAAATTGAATTAATAACACAGGCACACAAAAAAAAATCAAAGTCGAGTGCTAGAAGGCAGATCTACCTACAGGTATGTATTATCATGAATTTTGACCAGCTCAACACGAATCAGATTGGCTCTTGCTTTTTTTCTAACCTCAAAAAAACACTTTAAGACTGCCCGAAAAAATCTCAAACAAGTAAATAAAAATCTTAAATGAGCTGACCACTATTTCCATACGTATTTTTTTCCATAGGAATTTCAACATAACCTCAAAAAAAATCAACGATAAAATAAAATAATATTTCTTACTATGTAACATTTTATCATATTCTAAGACAGGAACTTTAAACAAAGAACTCTAAACCTTATTATTGCCTTAGGAGTTTACCAGTTTTTGTCTCAGGTTATGTTAGGTTTAAAATTTTTGGTTTAAGGTCTTATTTGAGTTGTTTATTGATTTTTGGTCATTTTTTGTGTTTTTTGGGGTTATGTCAAAATTCCTAACGGATCGGCTAATTCTGACCTCATATTCGGTCTTAGCGCCTCAAACTACGTAAGGAAATGATAGTCCGCTCATTTAAGCGTTTTTTTTTTACTTGTTTGAGAGTTTTGAGGTGAGGAAAAATGCAAGAGCCAATCGGACAAAATGGAGATCAGATTCGTGTTCGGCGGGTCAAAATGCATAGGAATACAGAGATCTGCAATCTTCTAGCATTCAACGTTTATTTTGTTTTGTGTGCCTGTGTAATTATTGAATTATACTGTTTTGCATGACAAATCAAAGTTTAGGAAACACTACCAATAACAGTAATAAGTGTTTAATGATAGTGGCAAAATTAGTTTTCTGTGTTTCCTCAGGACTGCAAAGGAAATGCGTTACCGAAATAATCTTAAGTCGCTCCTAGGACGCCATGCCAAATAATAATAGCCATTCCTTCCCCGCACATATCTTCGAAAGGATCTCTGGACTTACTTTTGAGAGTAATTATAGGGTGATTGGTCGTTTATCAATTGTTTTTTTTTCCGTAAATTATTCACATTTACATTTATAGGACCCTAAACAGATAAAAATTAAGCAGTATATTATTTCCGGGAAAAAAAAAAATGTGGTTTTTCCCCCCCCCCCCGCCCCGCCCGGATTGTACAGTAATTAAAATGATATGGGACATTGTCTAAAATGAACCTTCTGAGTTTTTTGGAAATATCTCGAATACGATTCAGTTTGCCTGTAGGAATTTGAGGAAAAAATCGAGGAAGTAATAAAATAATCCTCTAAAACTCTCTCATGCATAAGCATACATAACCGATTTGGGACAGACTGTGTACGCTTGACAGTCTCATTTTTCCTACTATGATGTCATTTGCTTTTAGTGCTGCTCCCTCTAATTCCGAAACATGGAAGCATCACCAATTAAAACACAGCACGTGTAACATAAATCACAGGTTGTCGTGGGTAGCAGAACTATAAATTCACCGAAGTAGAGCGTGGTGTACGACATCCCGCTTTTTTTAACACGCTTTGGGAAATAACGAAACATTTTAATATTGCGTGCAATAAAATACGTGTGTTATCAGTTTTCGATAAACGTTTTTTTGAGTTATCTCTCAGACTTTCAGGACGTCGTTGAAAGTTAAAAAAAAAATACCTAATAATTTCCCACCCGGTACGGAAATTCTGGATAAAGTTATTTGCAGATTCGTTCCTGCGGAACAAATCAACTTAGTATTCAAAGGATATCTTCTCGCAAAAAGTTTACTCTGTAAATTCAACCTTCAAGAAATTTTGTTACAATGTTTACTATTAATTATCTTGCTCGTTTATAAAATTGCGAAATATCTTCGAAACTGGCGAATCTGAAAGTTACCAAACAAATCAACTTCGAAAAAATATTTAAAAAAATTATATCGTTAAAACTTAAAAATCTTAAAATCAATGTTAATTTATAGGATGTCTTTAAATAAATATCTTCTACTATACAGTATTGTTTACTATATTACGTACATTGATAAGTGAAATTCTCTCTTAGATAGGCGTGCCCCAAAAATGAGAATAAGGAGCGAATTAATTGCGAGCAAAGTGAGCGAGGTGGTGAAATGGTTGGCAGGCCGGCAGTTGTCTTATGTAATCTCGGTTGTAAATTAACATGTACACCTTTAGTACAAGTTTGAACTTGTTAGAGACATTAAATTTGTTTGGTCTTTGTGACCAAACCGTTTTTTTTGCAAACCGTTTTTTTTTTTTAGTGCGTTTTAAAAATGAGTGACATTAATTTTGAGCAACGGTGTGCTATCAGGTTTTGCTTCAGACTTGGACAAAGCGCAACGGATACTTTAGCAAAACTTCAACACGCCTACGGAGGCAGTGGTTTTTCAAGAGCCCAGGTTTTTCGGTGGTTTAAGACATTCTCAGATGGAAGAGAGTCGATTGAAGATGAACCACACAGCGGAAGGCCTTGATCTTCAAGAACCGATGAAAATATCGATAGAATACGGTCTACAAAGAGCCAAAAAGTACATCAATACTTTTACGGAGAGGTTCTTCAAAAACTTCGAAAAAGGGTCATGCGTGTGAGACCAAACATCAAGAACAACTGGATGTTGCATCACGATAATGCGCCTTGTCACACAACCATTTCAGTAAACGAGTTTTTAGCCAGTAAAATCATTCCTCTGGCTCCTCAGCCTCCTTATTCCCCTGACTTGAGTCCTTGCGACTTTTTTGTTTCCCGAGATTGAAAATTCACCTCAAGGGACGTCACTTTGGGACCATAGAAAACATTCAAACGGCTGTAACCGACCAGGCTATTTCAGTATATGAGTTCTAGCAATACTGAAGTTCGAAAAAAAAAATAAAAAAAGAGTCTCATTACTTAATTTACACACCTCGTATATTTTAATTTCAGAGTTTGATATTTTACATTTAAATTATTACTATTTTATATCTACTATCTCACATTATAATATTTTGTACTTATTAGTGATATAACTTCCTGATAAAAAATAATTAAAATTATTTTATGCTTCAAAGCTTCAGGCTTTTATTTTTTGCGTGTTTCCTTTACGAATTCATAAAGAAAAAAGTGAGTTGTTTACACATTAATATTTTATACAGGCTTATAAAGCAGAATCCTTTGAAGTACACTTTTTACTTCGTAATCTCTAAAAGCATGTACAATTGCAACGTACCCATGGGATGATTTACTTTGCGTGTATATGTATAAAATGAAATCCGTTTATATAATGTTAAGAAGATAATTTATTTTAATGTACGCATACGAGGCTAAACGAATTTACAAACGAAGTTTAGTAAAGAAAAAAGGATACAAGGAAATATAAAGACACGAGAATAAGAAACGGAAAATATATATTTAGTCGTGAGCAAATAACTTAATAAAATATCATTATTCATCAGTTCATTATTTTTCACTGAGGGTGCCTGGGTCACTCTACTGATGGGCCCCAATATGGGAGAAACCGGTCTGCAAATTTCAAGAGCTATCGCTTGGGGGAAACACGATCACTTTTTTTACATATTATATCGGGTTTCCTTTGTAAATATATAAATAAACCCTACAAAATGTAAACGTTTTATCGTAATCTTGATAAATTCGCGTAATCCTCGGGGAACAAACGTAATTTAAAGCGACTCATGCTCGTTCATCCCACCCTGATCCTCGTAATCCGGTCTGTGGGCCAACTAAAAATACAGCCTTCTACCAGACCGGTTAATACACACATTCTAGCAGTTCACCCCTAACCGCAAATTCCGTGAGCCACATTTCACCTCGAGGCAAATTCGCTGTTCATAATTAGAGTTCGTGCAAGCGCGGAGTGTAACAGGACCGTAGTCAGTTAACGAATGAAAATATTAATATGTCTACATAAATTATGTAGCAACATAGTACTATTTTTACCAAATAGTACGGTTAAGTCAAGGATAAAAGACCTATATAAATTAAGATAACACGTAACAATGGCAATACTTACCCGACAGACTTCAGTGTTGAGACAAGGTTCCCATGGCACGTTGGCGGTGGCTAAAACATATTTTTATGTGCTTTTCTAAGTGTTCTGGAGTGAAACGGCGACGTTTATCACAAATTATCTATTGAACGCCCGCCAGCATCGGTAGCTTCGTCTATAATAAAATACACGAAATTGTCCAATATGTCTTCGCGTATTGATGTCACTACATTGTTGTAAACCTGATCGACATATGCAAGTCTTAATGTATTTTCGTGAGTAATTTTTCGGTCCATATATGTTTCTAAAAACGTACGTAACTTGGGGTTCTCTAGTTTCTTTATTGGAATATTGCTTGCAACAAAGGCTTCTGTAAGTTCATAGAAAAAAATAAATATTAATATTTATAAAGTTATTTAAACATTACATTACATGTTATCCTACCGTCCTTCCAAGTCTCGTATCCGCAGTATTGCTAGATCAGGCGCTACGTTGCCAGCCTCAACTTTTCTTAATGTACACACCTCGTATGTACATACATTGGCCTTGACACTTCTCATTGGCTTGGGAACGAATACCTCATTACGAGAAGCATTAGAGAAAGCCGTGAACTCATCATGTCATGTCATCTCAATGCAAGTTCAAACGCACCACAAAAACGCACACAATTGATTATAATAATATGTAAAATGAAACCTGATAGCACATCGTTGCTCAAAATTAATGTCACTTATTTTTAAAACGTACTAGAAAAAACGGTTTACGAAAACAGTCACAAAGAACAAACAAATGACTCTTTGATCGTAGGCAGAAGGTTTTGCAAAAAATTTGTGTGTAAATATCTGTTGTGTTTCCCAGACATCTAAATGTTGTCATAGCCGCGATGGTTGAATGACCGGATGACCTTGAGCATCACAGAACTCTCATTGTATTTCTACGTAACAGACATACAATATGTATTAAAGTTTTATGAAGATGTGAGTCACATGATTCATTATTGCCATGACTATTTTTTATATTGAATTTGAATCTTGTTCGTTTAAAAAAGTTCAGATTTAAAAACCCCTGCAGACGTCTTTGGATACAAGGTAAACCTTTAGAGCCTAGACGTTACACTGACTTTTGCGATTTAAACGAATATCGATCTTACTTTTAAACATGTAAGGTTTATATCCTTTGGGACCAACGATATTTATGTATCTACAATGTTACGTTTCGATACCGTTAAACGACAATAGAAGTAGGAGTGAGTACAACGCTTTCATGCTCTTATTTATAACATCAGGATTTGTCGTGTCACTTTAGGCACATATTTTCCGACAGCCAAAGATACTTTAGCTTCACAAAAAATCTCATTAAAGACTCACATCCAGATATTAAACCTTCAAGTAGCTATAACTTGTCTATAATATGCAACTTTATTAATCCAAATTAATAAGAAATTATTGAATATCAAAGTTTAATTTACCTACTGATGTACCTTGAGTATAATACTTATTTGCGTAGGAATTTTTTTCGTTCTAAAGTGCACTTCAAAAGGTTAAATAGGCACTTTATCTGATTACCTCGAGAGCACTTTTCATTATTCTTTAAGCAATTAGTTTTATGAATTGCTCAATTATCTTCTTCAAAGTTCGTAATTTTACTTTGCTGAGGACCTTCTTTTTAACTAATTCGATTAGCTAAATTGAATTAAAACAAAATTAAATTAAAATAACTATTTTAAGAACTTTCCCCGCAAGCTAAACAATTGGCTTTGTAAAAAAATGCAATACCATGTGTAGTTAAGTAATACCATCATGTTTCTTATACGAACGAATATACAATAGACATATCTATCATTTCACTAGGTTGTAGAAACCAGAGGTACAGTTAGTGATAAGCTATAAAACAATGTTACATGTTACATTAATTGCCAATACATAAACAATTTATAAAATGTCATAAGGAGTGTATTGCCTTGAAAAGTGATTTACGCGCGCGCCTACGGATGACATGCATTCGAGGTCGGTACGGCTGTGTTTATGAAGGATATTCCACGCTCTTCTACCGTCTTTTGGAAATTACTTCGAACCCAGTTTAAGTGTGCTTATCCAACTGTATATATTTTCAACTTTTCTACATAATAGGCAGGATATAAAAATGTTCTAGTTTCTAGAGATTTTATTTTCTTGAGTCTTGAAAACGACACACTCTAAAGGTATGAAATATGGACGCGGATTTAAATTATCGGGTCAGACGTACTCGCCAAAGAGACGAAAGTCATGTTATATACTGTAGACGACACTTAAAACTTGCAAAGTGTCATGTTCTATTTACGGCGTTGCCGTGGTAAAAGCGACACAGCTTGAAAGCCTTTTCGAGCCATTTATCTCCGACGTCCGGGCCTATTCATCAAGTCAACGTGATTGTAACGTACGCCCTGATTGGCTCAAGGAAAGTGTGTGTAACGTTGATAGCTGCCCGTCAAGTTTAGTCTACGAAACTCCCCTATGAGTAGAGATCAGTGAAAACTTTGTTATTTACTTATAACCCGGGAGTATTATTCAAGATGACATGCACAAGACAGGGAAACTCGAAAATATAGAGTATGGCCTATTAAAAATGTGTTTTCAAACCCTCATATTTTTCGTAAAAAAATAGCTATGATTTTTTTCAATTTCAGTCATGAAAAAATCACAGTAGGCCTTGATTTCTGTAAATAAAATCAGTCATTCTGACTTAAATCGGTCACACTGTATACTGTTTCACTGAATACAGTCCTCAAGAATTAAGTATTGTTTAATTGTTATTTAAAACTACTGGTTGTGATACATCACTGATATCATCATTGTTATTGTCAAAATTAGCACTTTGTACTTTCTGATACAATGTATGGTTTCGTTTAAAAAAAACTGACACATGTATTAGTTCGGTTCTTTTCATAGGGAATAATAGTGCTTTGTTCAACTTTGTTATTTACTTATAACCCGGGAGTATTATTCAAGATGACATGCACAAGACAGGGAAACTCGAAAATATAGAGTATGGCCTATTAAAAATGTGTTTTCAAACCCTCAGATTTTTCGTAAAAAAATCGCTATGATTTTTCTCAATTTCAGTCATGAAAATCCTTAAGAATTAAGTAGTATTGTTTAATTGTTATTTAAAACTACTGGTTGTGATACATCACTGATATCATCATTGCTATTGTCAAAAAATTAGCACTTTGTACTTCCTGATACAATGTATGGTTTCGTTTAAAAAAAAACTGAAGATGACATCATAAATCGACCTGTGGTAATATTTTTGTCAAATCCACACGAGTAAGAAAGAATCGATGTACAACGTGGGTTATGAAATTAATAGCCAGCAAAGAAAAGTGAAAGGAAGACCTAACTGAAGAATATGATAAGACAGATGTAATTGCCACACATGTCAGTCACACTCAGCGGAGGGGGTTAGAGGTACGTGGTGAGGCGATTCGCATTTGTTGTCGATCTTACCCTCCTTATTTCAATGAGAATCGAGACCCCTTCCCACCGCAAAAGCTAAGGACTGCAGTTTGGTCAGTTCACTTTGATTTATCCTCCAAAATCACTGATAACTTGATCAAATAATTATTGATCAATTGAAGGGTTGACTCAATAATTATTTGAATATATATGCCCGAAACAATATGTACTTAGATCATAATCAAAAAGCATAATATGCAAGTTGTTCGACTTAAATAGCCTTGAAAAATGCGTCAATAAAACATCGACACGTCGCGTCGGCATTTTAAAATAATATACATATACAAACTTCTTCGTCGTCTACTTTGTGCTGTCCTCCACCCCAATAATTATCTACTAAGATATGATTTTTTTGTCGTGATTTTTGGAATACACTGTATATTGACACAGGTATTAGTTCGGTTCTTTTCATAGGGAATAATAGTGCTTTGTTCAATATTTACCCGGAAGCGCATGTTATTCAAAATAATGCCGAATTCGCGTAAATGCAGACGTCCAATTCTGAACGAAAATTAAAAATAAATGAGTTATGCAGCTGTCGATCGGCTGCATTTAAATGTGGATGCGTATGACGGAGCATTGACGACGAAATGTCATCAATAATTTCCATTCCACTTGAATTTTTTACGAACGTTCCACTATTTTTATCACTAACAGTATTTTCGGCCAGCGCATATGGAACTATACTAGTCAAAACCAGAATTTCCCGAATAAAAATATTACTACAAAAACTCTGTAGCTAAATTAACTTTCACAGTCCATTTATTTTCCCGTATGTAAGTAAAAGTAAAATGTATTGGGTGTAACCAAATCTAGACTTCTTGAGTGTAAAATTACTAATAACGTCCTCAAAATAAGAATAAGATACAGAAAACAAAAATAGAAGTAGAATTTAAAATCCATTATCAATGTTACAATAGTTTTTAAACATTTTGTCACCAAAACCTATTTCAGCATTAACCATTAGTAAATTTTCTTCCAATTAAGAATTCAATTACGTCATTTTCCAAAAGATTCCAATTAAGAATTCAATTACGTCACTCGTGCAACTAGCAGTAATTTGGCACATCTATAAAAAATATAGCTATTTTGCAGCTTAACGCAGCTAACAATGCGGCAGTTTATTATCCACATTTTGGGCTTTAGATGCAGGCCTCTCATCGGTCCATAAAACGGAGTTCCGAACTGAAAGCACCCTCACCGTGGAAGTGTTTTTTTTTTTCGGGGGATGAGAAATTAGGGCGGGTACTCAATTTTCGCCGGCCAAATGCTCTAAAAATAAACGCCCCGACTGCATAACACGACCGGGGAAAACTCTAATGGGATTTTTTTTCCTGCACCGAAATGCATTGCGCCACCACAAGCTTTTAGCGCGGCGGCATTTGCGAATTTTGGAAAGTGTAGGACGTGACAGTAATTTACAGCCATGATTAACTTGAGGGACAGGCGTTACTTCGGACAACTAGTCACATGTGATTCATAGTCGCTTCTACAGTAAGGATTAAAGTTTACATAACATTATTTATTTTCAAAACCAAGAATAGTTTGAAAAAATTATCGGATATTTCTATTTTCAATTGCGTAACGTAGACTATAATTAGAAGTAGCGGTGACATCAGCACTTTATTGTAACGTATGTCCTAAAAGTTCTGGCATAAAATATTTATAGCAGTTTTTTTTTTAATGAACAGATTTATTGAAACATCAATTATTTATCATAAACTACATCCTAATGCTTAACTAAACTATACTATCAAATTATGTGAAGCGGCACATACTCCTCTACCAGACGCAACTTTCTTCGGATGTCTCTCATGAGGCCCTGGACGGAATTCAAGTCAATTCCTCTCAATTTTTCAAAAATTCGATGTCTTAGTTGCTGTTCGTTTTGGACTTCCCAGCCTCTGTCATAAACTTTCCGCGACAATAAAGCCCAAAAATCCTCTATTGGGCGAGCCTGAGGCAAGTTAGGAGGATTATCGTTTTTAGGAACAAAAGGTATGCGGTGTTGACGAAGCCAGTTTTGGGTATCTCTAGAGTAATGACACGATGCTAAGTCTGGCCAAACCATGATATCATCCTCAGCATGATGTTCTTGGACAATCTGGAACTATTTGGAAAGACAGTTCTCAATATACTCCTGATCATTTCGGAGTTAGCCAAAGTGAAATACTTTTCGTCGTCTAAAATAATGCTCTTGCCATCGGCAAAGTAGACCCGTCTCAGTTGACGGCAGCATCTTGGTATACGTAGAAGCTGCCCTTGAGTGTATTTGGGGCACTTACGTCTTTTTCGATATTTCAGAACATTCTTCTTCAATGTCAACGATACCGTACTCTTAGAAGTGTCATATTGACGAGCCAGTGTCCTTTGATGACATCGCAACTTGGTTTCTTGCTCTTCTTACCAACCGCTCTTCCCTCTGTGCAGTAAATACTCGTGGTCTTCCACTTTTTGGAAGGTTCAAACAAGGTATTCCCTGCTCGCACTCCGCTATTGTTCGATAAATGGTTCTGCGAGAAATATTTTCATTCTCGAATAGTCGAAATATTTCAGCTTTGGGTACCCGCCCAACTAAGTTATAGATAATTTTTCTTATTTCTAATTTATACGACATTCGAAAGCATAAACTTCAAAATAAATAACCCTCGACTGACAGTCAACAAAGTAAACAATCTTTTGTTACCAAAGGCGACTTGATATTATCTCATTATTGTTAAGATTTAAGTTCATGAATTTTGTGCCAAAACTTTTAGGACATACGTTACACGACGTCTTCGATCTTTTTATAAATAGAAATTTGTATTCCGCAATAACGGCCCGTTCCAAAAATGTATCGTTTGTACGTTAGAGACAGTAATTGACCTGTAGTATATACCTGTTACTAATATACCTATACTACTCTTTTTTTTTGGTTTGGAAAATATTGAATGTATGCAAACCTTTACGTAATCACTATATATTGTATTGAAATATTATAGATCGCAAAAAAAGCTATGATCTATGTCATATCACCTATAAAATAAAATAAGTATGTAATCTACCTTTAGTAATTTAACTCACAGATCAAATAAACAAATTATTATATATCCTAATTTATCTTCTCTTTACCATATCTTTTGTCGTATCGCAAATAAACTTAATCCTTTTATTATATTTAAAATTCTGTCAAAATTTTCAGTATTTGCTGATCTGATGCCAAAAAGTGAAACACATAAATAGCATTTTTTTTTTCATGCAAATTTCATCATAATATATCCTCTTTCTCTCAAACAGAGCATAAACCTACCTATTAAACAAATGCATAGCATTTGAACAATAATCATAGTTTCCATTACTGTAGTAAAGACATTATAAAAACAACTAACATGTTTTTCAACTCCATTAAAATTATGCGAGCTATTTTTGTCTTTTTCAATTTGCTACAAAGTGCTCGACACAATTTTCCCTAAAACCCTTGACAATTTTTGAACCGAAAACTGGAGCTTTGTCTTGGCTATCAATCAATTTCCTGTAACAGCAGGGGTTTTTATTCTGCCTCGACGTCAAATATGATCCCGTCAATAATTATCTCTCCAGAAACAAAATAATACATCAAAGTAACTTTAAAACAGAGCCTAATTGACAATATAAGCAATTAGCGAGCCGTTTTTGAGTAGGTATGGAAACGAGGTTGCTAAGAAACACATTTGGTAAAGCAGTGGTACCAAAACGCATATCTACTGATACGGTGAATACCGAAAAAAAATAAATAACGATAAATGATGTGGACATTTTCCATTACAATTAAAGGAAGTACTAAGTATCAGGCCTTTAACTCACCTTGTACTCGAAAGGTTTGTATTTTCATCGAACATTTTCTAATTGGATTCCATCATGTATTTCCGGTCATCCTGTAATAGAAACAAATTTCTTCAGATTGTTATAAAACAATTTTAATTTAATTAAATATGAAAGAAAAAATTAAACAATGTGCTGGTGGAATTTGTACCTACATCCAGACTATAATATTCTATGACCAAAAATAAATAGCTTGCTAGTGCATGTAAGAAAAAAAATACCGAGGTACTAGTTACTGAAGAAGGTAAAATGAAAACTGAATGGTTGGAATTACGGACTCTTACGGAAAAAAAGTTTCAAAGCAAATCTACAAATAAGAATTTAAAAGGTGCAAAAACTATGCATACAAGGAAAACAGATTGGATCTAATTTGATTACATACACACCTATAGAGTCTGAATTTAAAGCTGAAAGGGCCCGATCAATTAGGACCAAATCAGTGCCTAAAGTATTCTTTTAAAGTGATTGATTGGGGACGCAAACGTACACACACACAGTCAACAGAAACTTCGCTTTAATGTAAGGGCATAACCCTCCATTACTCCGGTTCGTGACTGCGTTTGGGTTTATTGGATCCAATCTGGATTCCGACTTGTACGACTTCCAGTTCGTCTATTCGGCAACTGTGAGATCCGGCGTATTCTCCGAATGGTTCAAACTCACGACATGCGAAATGACTTCCAAGTTGTTTTGTGTGTCGCAATTTATTGTATAATTCCGGATATAGTGGCAGTACATTATGTTATGATCCAATATTTATATGGGTGTCAGCAACGCAAACAAGCAGATGCAGAATATAAACAGTGGCCTCTTTTTTTAAATGTCTTGTCTAAAAGAGTTATTTTTTGCCACCAGAAAGTCTTGACAGTGTAAGGTGCCAGTATTTCTTTACAGTCCAGTAGGCAGGGAGCTAAAATCATCAAAAACTGTTCTTGAAAGATATAGGGCTAGTTTTGGCGGTCTCCTATGTTTTTTTGCATAAAACACAATGTATGGGGTCCGTAGAGCTAAAACCGTCCGTTATTTTTTTTAATTAACGATTTGTGAAAAAAAAGTATTTTTTTTCACATTTCCGCTTATATCTGCGTTCCTTCGTTCCTTGGCATATTTTAGATAGCATATGCATCTAAGAAGCTATAGCCTATTGAATTTCCTAAATTTTAAGCCCAACCTGAAGTCTCCAAGGGCTATTGCTAACATGCAAATGACTGCTGAAGTTGAAAAAGCGCTTTTTTTCACCAATTTTTTACTTCACAAGTAGGGCAACTAAATAATACGAAATTTCTTGGAGGGACTGCTGTTTGTAGTATGAAGTTACAAAAAAAAATTCGGCTCGATCCGTTAATAACTTTTCGACTTTTCGAGTAATTAACGATCGCATTTTTTTTAGCCTTAGTTAACAATGACGCCATTTCTTTGTTTATTGTACGATATTGACCGGGTTGAAATAGAAAAATCATATTCTCGCTCCTTCCAGAATCTCAAAAAGTCTCGCAAACTTGAAGAGATTTATGATTTTTTCTAGCCCAACCCGGTGAATATCGTACGATAAACAAAGAAATTGCGTCATTGTTAATTAAGGCTTGCAAAAAAATTCGATCGTTAATTACTCGAAAAGTTATTAACGGATCGAGCTGACATTTTTTTTTGTTCATTTCACAACTTTATACTGCAAATAGCAGTCCCTCCAAGAAATTTCATGATCATAGTCGCCCTACTTGTGAAGTAAAGAAATGGTGAAAAAAGGCACTTTTTCAACTTCAGCAGTCATTTGCAGGTTAACAATAGCACTTGGAGACTTTGGGATGGGCTTAAAATTTAAGAAATTCAACAGGCTATAGCTTCTTAAATGCATATGCTATGTATCTAAAATACGACAAGGAACGAAGGAACGGAGATAGAAGCGGAAATGTGAAAAAAATACGTTTTTTTTTCACAAATTGTTAATTCAAAATATTAGCGGACGGTTTCAGCTCTACGGACCCCGCGCATTGTGTTCTACACAAAAAAAATACATAGGGAATCGTCAAAACTAGCCCTATATCTTGCAAGAACACATAAAAGTGTCTGCCTACTGGACTATTAGTTTAATTCAGAAAATTTGTTACAGCTCTATCGGTAAATTAATAAATAATCTACTTTTTGAGTAGGTAAACAAAATATAATTTTCTAATAAGACGTAATTTTACCGTAAGCTAGAACGATCCTTCTTAACGACTTCCTACTTTCTTAATTAATACTAAATGAAGACATGGACATTGTTTATAACTTGGAAAATAATATTTCTTTTTGCAAATAATTTTCCTTCTATGACTTTCGAACAGGTTTAAAAAAATCGGTTTTTAGTTAATAGGTGTCTTAAAAAATTTAACGAATCAGCCAATTCTCGTTCAAAGTTAAAATATCGTCGTTTCGCAATATTGGACAGAATGGGCTGCTGTTGAACTGTTCGCTGAATCCATTTGTATTTATAAATATATAAAAACTATGCACACACTCGTAGCGATACGGTCTACGCAGAGGTGGGCCGACAACTTGCTGAAATACTTGCCGTTTTTAAACTGCGCGAACAGCACCAGCGGTACGACACAGTTTAAAAAAAACGGGTGGTTTTTCGATGATTTTTTGAAGGTTCAAATTTGTTTTCTTCTTTTCTGTAGTTCCACTCCACCGCGTGGACGTGGCAGCGGAAATAAAACGTACCCTATATAAAATAAAGGAGCGCAGAGCAATGTAACCCCTTTTCCAATCGGAAAAATCGTAATGTAGTACACGGTCCAGACAATGCCGCTACTCTTTTATAGTTTTCTCAAGACGGACCGCATTGAACGTCCTCAGTTTCTTCGACCCTAAATAAAACGTTGCCGCTGGACCGGTGATTAACGGTATTATGTGTGGAGAACTTCCAACTGGAAATTTCAATCGCGAAGGGCAATTTCCACTCGAATAAAAACGGAAATCTAACTAACCAATACGAGTCATCACAAATCAGGCACTACAAACCTGCGGATAGCCAGAATAGTTGAGAGATTCAGGGGTGACATAAAAATCTTGTTTTATTTGGTAATAACGAAATAAGTTGTTTTCAAACTCATATAATAAAATTTCAATTTCATATAGCGATAACGAGTTGGAAACGGTTTCCATTGACGATATCATAGACTCGTAGAAGGAAATGGGCGCGTTTTATAAACTTTTATGCCTGTAATTTTCAGGCACAATGCATAACGCGAAAAGGATCCTCTGAGGAAGAAACTCCATTTCGCTGCAGCTGTAACGTCCGTTTCCTAATAGCAGATGCCTCCAGGAGGAATAGAAGGACAGAGCGGGAGAATTATATCGATTTTCTACTTTTTTTATTCAGGAGTTGCTCTACTTTTTTGAATACATTAATTCTGCACAATAAACTCGGGATATAAAAGTTTAAGGCCCGTTTTAAATTGTCCACGTCTATACTCCAACAATAAAAAATGGATTTACAGCATTTGCTATTTCCAAGACAGTTTAATTTCTGTTTTTATTACGCATTAGAGTTTTGCGAATATTAACCACTGCCGGGAGAAAGATATTTTTCTATATTTAGGTCGACAATGGGAGGAAACTCGTTAAAATGTTTCTAGGGACTTTATACGAGGTGTGTAAATTAAGTAACGAGACTGGCAACGTATCGCCCGATCTAACAACACTGCGGATACGGGACTTGGAATGGCGGTAGGTTAACATATAATGCACCTTCAGTACAAGTTTGAACTTGAGCCATGTGTTTGCTCTTTGTGACTATTTTCGTAAACCCTTTTTTTTTCTGGTACGTTTTAAAAATGAGTGACATTAATTTTGGGCAACGGTGTGCTATCAGGTTTTGATTTAGACTTGGACACAGTGTAACAGATACTTTTGTAAAACTTCAGCACGCCTACGGAGACAGTATTTTTTCAAGAGCCCTGGTTTTTCGGTAGTTTAAGGCATTCTCAGAAGGAAGAGAGTCGATTGAAGATGAACCACGCAGCGGAAGGCCTTCATTTTCGAGAACCGATGACAATGTCGACAGAATACGGAATCTTGTTCGTTCAGATCGTCGGTTGACGACAAGAATGATCGGGAAAGAGTTCAAACTGATAGTTTGATTGGGGATGACAAAAATCTGCAACGAAAAGATATCAGGAGAGAAAGGTGTCTTGACTTCTTGGAATCGATTGAAAATGATCCCCATTTTATGGAATGTGTCATTACTGGTGATGAGACTTGGGTGTTTGAGTACGACCCGGAAACCAAGCGCGAAAGCATGGAATAGCACATTTTGAGCTCTCCAAGAAATAAAAAATCAAAAATGAACAAGTCGAAGATCAAATGTATGCTGATTATTTTTTTTTTTGATAGCCAGGGAATTGTCCACAAAGAGTTTGTGCTTTCAGACCAAACAGTAAATCAACACTTTTACGAGATGTCTCGAAAAACTTCGAAAAAGGATCATGCGTGTGAGACAAAACGTCAAGAACAACTGGATGTTGCATCACGACAATGCGCCTTGTCCCACAGCCATTTGAGTAAAAGAGTTTTGATCCAGTAAAAACATACCTGTGGCTCCTCAGCTGCGTGGCTTCCCAAGGAAGTTATTCGAATAAAAATATTTAAAAAAAATCAGTCTCATTACTTAATTTACACACCTCGTATAGAGAGGATCAATGTCGGAAATACATGGTTTATTAAAAAAAATATTTCGTGGTGCAAAAATGATATGCAAACAAAGTCCAAAGTAACTTCTACGAGTTAGTTGAAAATACCGCTAGGAAGTCTACAAATATAGTGCGTTAAAAAAAAAACAAAGTCAAGTGATTTATGGAAATGTGAGGATATGTCATTTCTTGTTGCGGGTGATGTCACTATAAGTGTCAACTCTCAGTCATCCATATTTCTGTCATTAAATCATTTTCAGTATTTTTTAAGTAGAATTGATACGTAATACATGTGTTCTGGAAAACAGAATGCTGAAGGCAGCTAAAGTTTTCTGATAGCATGTGTCATAATAATTTTTAATACAGCCACGTCAACCGTGTACGCTGACTATGAGTAACACAACTAAATGCATTTTCTGAAGTTTCCAATTTATGTAGCGTCAGCTTGTTTAGATTCCCTGTGACTTTCCGTACATCCTTTGTCTGTTGGATCAACACGACATGACACGGACAATTCCGTGAAAATTCTCAGGAAATTCCGCACAAGACGTGATTTGACTGCTCATCAGATGTTATTGGAAAACGTACATTTGGATATCCTTTGAACTTAAAAGGTTGATTATTATTTTCTGAGACAAAAATTACTTATACAAAACTTATATATTCAATCAAACTTATGGCCTTGAACTGAACTAACATTGAGAAAGTTTAACTTCTTCTGCCAACATTATAAAGTAAAAACATTTAAGTAAACGATTTTGTATTCCAAAGATTCTCTACGGCGAAGATAAATAAATACATCCTTGAAATACTAGACCCGAAAGAAAACATTTGCCGAGCCTGAATCTGATAACAGAATCTCCGGGACAACGAAATCAATAAAAACAAACTGAATTACTTGCCGCGAACTTCTTTTCTTTTCTTGTGTTTGTCTTTCTGCATAATATAAGACACAAGAAATGGCAGAAGGGCAATAAAATTCGCAAAATTATAGAGCAAGATAATATATTTCCAGTCAAATTCCCGAAATTGATTTCAATTTTGTAAATGGAGATAAAAAGAATCTCATACGAGGTGTGTAAATTAATTAATGAGACTGGCAACATAGCACCCGATCTAGCAACACTGGACTACGGAGACGAGACTTGGAAGGGCGGTAGGTTAACTGTAACCACCTTCAGACAAGTTTGAATTGTAGAGTTTGCTGTAAGTTTTCGTAAACGCTTTCTATTTTAAAAAGAATTACAAGTTTGACAACAGTTGCTATCAGGTGCTTCAGACTTTGAACAGTGCAACGGATACTTTTGCAAAACTTCAACACGCCTACGGAGACAGTGTTTTTTCAAGAGCCCAGGTTTTCGGTGGTTTAAGGCATTATCAGAAGGAAGAGAGTCGATTGAAGATGAACCACGCAGCGGAAGGCCTTCATCTTCAAAGAGAATGTCGAAGAATACGGGATCCTGTGCGTTCAGATCGGCGGTTGACGACAAGAATGATCGGGGAAGAGTTAAATTTGAACCACACCACTGTTCATTAGATTTTGACTAACGAATTGGGGATGAGAAAAATCTGCACAAAAATATTTCCAAAAAACCTTCATCAAACGGACATCAGGAGAGAAAGGTGTCAACTTTTTGAAATCGATTGAAAATGATCCCCATTTTATGGAATGTGTCATTATTGGTAATAAGACTTGGTTGTTTGAGTACGACCCGGAAACCAAGCGCCAAAGCATCAGCTCTCCAAGACCCAATAAAGCAAGAATGAGCAAGTCGAAGATCAAATGCAAATGCTGATTTGCTTTTTCGATAGCCAAGGAATTGTCCACAAAGAGTTTGTGCCAAACAATAAATCACAGAGATGTTCCTGAAGAAACTTCGAAAACAGGTCATGCGTGTGAGGCCAAACATCAAGAATAACTAGATGTTGCATCAAGACAATGCCCTTGTCACACAGCCATTTCAGTAAACGAGTTTATAGCCAGTAAAAATATTCCTGTGGCTCCTCAGCCTCCTTATTCGCCTGACTTGATGATTATTATTCCTTGTGACTTTTTTCTCTTCCCGAGATTGAAAAATCGCCCCAAGAGACGTCATTTTGGGACCATAGAAAACATACACGGCTGTAACCGACCAGCTGAAGGCTATTCCAATATATGAGTTCCAGCACTGTTATTCTTCTTTTGACATTCTATGTCTTTATGGGATTGCCCCTGGAAAATATTGCGATCTGCGTCATGGTTTTGCGTCACGTCACGCTTGGTAAAGATGGTTTGAACTTGACTTGACATTCTATGTTTTTACTTAATTTGAAGGAGACAATACTTAATTGTAATTCTATTCGATTAAAAATTAAAAAAAAATCAGTCCCATTACTTAGTTTACACACCTCTCATATGATTTGTAACATTTCCATATTAATTTTCTTCTTATGGACGTTTAATTTGTATGTTATTATTATCAAGCACCAGGAGCAACAATTATATTTAATATTTAATTAAAAAAAAAAAAAAACTTAAGTACTAGTTATCGGTCTAAGAAATAACTGCCTTTATTTTTTTAGTATTGGCAATTTGATTTTACACTTTTAGACTGTCGGTTTCACTTGCACTCTCTCTAGACGTGGTTCAGATAGATGCGGCTCCGAAGGACCAAAACGAACAATAATAGATGTGAGATTAAATAATGTGAAGGACGGAAGCTGTTACAGCGATTTCATCAACAACATAAGAGATGACGGGCCCTCTTGTGTGCACATGGCTTGCGATTTATCGCACACATTCGAATCCGTCCGAGAGTTATGACCTATTAGAGCAAGCTTTTATCATCTTTGTACTCGTATAACGTCTGGAAACTATATGACAGCGCACAGAAAGTATTTTCGAAGATACGACTCGTGTAAATCAAATCTCAATGTTCCTGTTTTATCAGCTGAAGTGGAATGGAGCATTGCACTTGCAGATAAGCTTATAGTGATGTTAACTGTACTTACATTTATTCTTTAATATTTGCATATACAACTAATTCAATAATTCAGAATTTAAAAAATAAAAAAACTGGTTCTTGTTAAAATTAAAGCCTACGTGTAATTTTCTAAAAATAACGTAACCAAAACAATTCATTTTTACTGTTCTATCATTACTACTATATATTACGTTTAAAACACACTCGTATATTTTTAAAAAACTTTTTCGTACCACACGCGAATGTAAATTTAATATATTCCCGTTTTAATCAAATGAGCGGATAAAAAAATATTAGGAGTTAATATTCTCCATTCCAAAACTTCGAAATTTATTCCAAAAAGGCATCCGAATGAATAAAACGAAGCAAACGGCCGTAAAAGTATTTCAAGCAGGAATTTCAGCCATCTAGTTGATTGAATTTTAGAATTGGCTCGTAACTGAATCGGCGCTCTTTTGTTTTTACACATGGTTGTAGAGAACATTAAGGAACGACTGTGAAATGTGAAAAATCCCGATGTTTTCAGTCATTAGTGAACCGTTCTCGATAGCATTAAAGGGAGATCCACGTAATGCACATCGTACACATGAAGTCTGTTTTTCGAATTATCCGAATAGTTTACACAGTTGTGGTGTTAGAGATATTACAGAGTTGTGGTGCTCTCATTATCGCAACCGAATATCTAACGACATGCATTAAAAACAGCGTGCGGACGATCGAATACAGTTGCTGCAAATGGATGCTATCAACACAATAGATTATATCCTAAAATTACGTTTAAAACACTCTAGAAGTTTCAATATTGACCGTAACTCTTATAGAGTAGCCTAGTATCATGCTAAAAATCTTGTCTATAGAACCACGTCTCCCTATCCAACGATTTGGAAAGACTGTATGGATATATTGCCGGACATTGACTTCGTAATGTGCTGGTGCGCCATCCTGCTGGAACCATATTGCATTATCTGGAAGTTGTGGGTTTCCTTCAGCTGGATACAAGTTTGCCATCGTCGGTACAACATTATTTTGGAGCAGCGCTAAATAAGTTTCTCCATTCAAATTGCCGTCATTAAAGAAGGGACCAATGATATATTCTCCAGTTATTCCTGCCTAAACATTAACTTTCTCAGGGTTTTGCGTGTGTAGTTCCCTCATCCAGTGCGGATTTTCTCTCGATCAGTAACGACAGTTTTGGCGAATAAAATGGCTGTTACGTGTAAATGTAGATTCATCCGACAATAAAACATTTTATATTTGTAAAGTATTGTCATCGACCATTTACATAATTTGTTCACAAAAGAGAATTTGTCTTTCAAAATCGTCTTCCGCGAGCTCATTAGTTTTAGTACCAGTTTATATGGGTGCATCTGATTTTCTGTCAATACGCGGAGAATCGAGGATTGGCTAATATTTAATGCTTAAGCTGTTTGACGACTCGACGTATGTGGATTTTCTTCAAGCATAAGCATTACATCCAATTTCTGATCATCACTGAGTTTATTGGGATGATTTTTCTTTAACTACCGTCCATGTCCACGTTCCCGAAACCGCTTCTCTATGTTACTTACGATACCTTGAGATATCGGCGGCAACTCCGAATATTTTTCTTGAAATAGGCGAACAACTTCGGCTCGCGTTCGTGTTCTGTCTCCGTAACCAATCATCTGCAGAATCGTTATCTTATGCATTTCTGTTAGGTAAACCATCTCTTTAAATTGCAACACGAAAACTAAAGCTAAAAGTTTAACACTGATAACTGTTAACTACTGTTACAATGACAAGCACGTTTCTAGGTAATTTCACTAAAGCTGATAATGACCAACTTTTTAAATTTCAGGTTTGTTTTTTTGCTGCTTGCTCGTTTTTGTCGTTCGATTGTCAAGCAAAAAATTGTACGTATTTGTTAGTAAGTTTTTATCTTATAGTAGGGAATGTCGACAATTACAGACATTTACTTTTTGTTATTATTAATATTTCAGAACCTAAAATTGACAAATAGTGTTACTTATAAAAGTTTTATTTCAATGTAACGAATTTCCTACGCTGAAGGAATTTATCTTTTTTTCTTGTTAATTTCTGCAATAAAATTTAAAACCGTAGCAGTTTTGAATAGAGAATGAATAGACCGTTCAAATGAAGTATCACAAGCCCCTACTTCCAATTTGAAATTATTTAGCTGTCACCCGAAGGGGATAAATTTAGGGATCGACATTTTTACGTCGCAAGATGTCATTTTAGAAATTGAAGTATCTCAGGATTTTCTTTAAAAATGCATAATAATGGAGCTGTATATTCTTATACTAACTAATCATTAGAGTTCGTGCAGCGCGGAGTGTAACTGGACCGTAGTCAGTTTACGAATGAAAATGTTAATATGTTCACAGAAACTATACTGCATCATAGTACATTATTAAATATTATTACTTATTACCAAGCGCGAATGTCACAGGGCCGACACTGTGCATGTCCTGCCCTTGACTCGTTGGCCTTCACAGCTCACAGCTGACTTGCATTACGAAAACTGCGCTAGCAATTTTAGTTATTTTTGGCACGCTGTAACATACAGTCGCCGGTATTTCTTCGCGTTGATACGTTTCGTTTTAACGTATTCGCCGTGTGTTTAAATAACTTTATAAATATTGATAATTATTAGTTGAGGGGAGAAGTGAATAAAGTCAGGTACCATGCCAAGAAATAGACGGGAAGTATTTCAAACGTGGCTTGACAGTGATCCCAAGAGTTTTAGGGACATACGTATTCAAAGAAATGACATTTTTTGTACTGTGTGTGAACGCATTATAAATTCTTCAGATAAAACTAAAGTAACAAGACATCTGAAAAGCCATGCTCGTCCAGCGCCGACGACTCCGTATTTTTCTATGAACTTACAGAAACCTTTGTTGCAAGCAATATTCCATTAAACAAACTAGAGAACCCCAAGTTTACGTACGTTTTTTGAAAAATATATGGACCGAAAAATTCCTCATGAAAGTACGTTAAGACTTGAATATGTCGATCGGGTTTACAACGATACACATTGCGGACAATTTCATGTATTTTATTACAGACGATGCTACCGATGCTTGCGGGCGTTCAGTAACTAATTTGTGATAAACGTCGCCGTTTCACTCCAGAACACTTCGAAAAGCACATAATAATATGTTTTAACCACCGCCAACCTGCCATGTTACGTGTTATCATAACTTATGCAGGTATTTTATCCTTGACTTAATCGTATTATTTGGTAAAAATGGTACTATGTTGTTGCATAATTTATGTAAACATATTAATATTTTCATTCGTTAACTGACTACGGTCCTGTTACACTCTACTATTACACCGACCGGTTACGCCGCTGTTCGCGGTCCATTAGGACGCGTCTATTGTTTGCAAACGGAAGCGCAATAATCTCTACAGGCTGGTGCGCTTCCAGCGCCGCAGGACAACGTGGAAATACTATATTACGCCCCGGCGCTAGTAATTCCAACGTTTACGTGCCCGCGCACTACTTATCGCTATCATCGAGTCGGTAATTTGCTTCCCGACTTCCCCGCGTCGAATACGCTCGCGAGAATGTGTGAAATCATGCGGTTGCCTCGCCAGAATAATACGTATGAGATAAGATTGTAATAAACTGCTTTTCATCGTACTAAAAAACGTAAAGTGTAGACCGCGATTCAGTCTCGAGTTGTACGAGTAAGCATACAACGCTTACATACAGTAAGAGTTACCATACTGCGTACATAGGTGGATATTAAATACATATTAAATGGTACTTTTTTATGTCAAAGTAAGGCGAATTTAGTTACTTTAGCGGAAATTTAGACGTTGCCAGAACTAACTGTAACTCTGCATAATAGGTCTTTATCTTAGTTTCGAAAATTAGAGAGATCAGAAAACATACAAAAACTTTTTCGTTAAACAGTTGCAATTTCGTTGCAGCTGATTTTGTGCTACTGAATGAATTTTACCTTTAATCTGGTGAAATATGTATTAGTCCTACTTGTCACAAAACAGGTATTATGGGAACATGTATTTGGAACAGTTATACCGTGGAAAAACAAGTTCTCCTGGTATAAAACAGGAAGACATCATACCTTATCGTAAAAGTCTAGATACCGACGCTATGTCGAGACATCCAGAATTTTATGATAACAGGTATGATGTGTCCATATTCCAAGGGCAGACCTGTTCCAAATACCTGTTTGGCAGGTATAAAAATTTAGCAAGTAAGATTCGAATATTTCTTCGGTTTAAAGGTAAAATTCGTTAAGTAAATCCAAATCAATTGTAAAAGGTTCTATGAAATGATATGTATTTCGGAAACGATTCCGAGCCGGACCTGCTTCTAAAAACAGCAGGTGTTCGGACTCCTATAGTGGGTCAAACATGTTGTCGGTATAAAAGCAATATATCCGCCAAGTGAATAAAATAATAAAATGCTATTTCAAAACCAATGCATCTCCATCGACAAACCGGATGCCTACCACACGCCTGCGCTAGCGATTGGATTGTTTCCCACCTCATGTTTAGGCGGTGGTGACGTCCACTCAAAGAAGAAGTTAACTTATCAATTCCTCTTCATTCTGCTATGTACGCATTAGGGTGACGCGTATTGTATACCGTAGAAGCCATATATTTACTGTTTGCTTGATAAATGGAGGAGTAATAAAAATAACTTTGATACATCACTGTTTTTTGGAATACTCTGTAACTTTGAGTAAAATGAGTTCAAGTTTTCAACTAATTTTTAGATTTAGAATTTCGTTCAATATCTCTATTAATTTCAGTTATATTCACTTTGTCCATCACTGTATATCCATTATAAAAACTGGAACGACGAAAATGAAACGACGAAATAGATGTCACTTATTGTCCTCTAGCCTGAAAAAACATGCTGGCAAAGTCTAGCGATCAGTTTCGGCCATCGGACAAAGAAGTGTACGTATTTCTAGATCTTTTTTATCGCTGCCAATTCTTTTTATCGCACAATAAGTGTCACAATTTGAGGAGACATGTCTGCCCAAAATGGAGAGGCCGCGATAACGGCAGATATGATTGCATTGTTTTCCCTCTATTCTCGGAATATGAATGTCTGTGAAACTCCGTCTATTAACAGTAGACTCTATTTAATGTAATAACGATCGTCAAAGTGAACAGAAAAATGAGCTAGAAGGATCAGACTTTTCGATACAAAAACATAACAATTAGAAAAGAATAATAGAAGAAATGCTAAAAATAGAATTGTCGTATATTTTTGTCACAGAATGTTATAACAGTACCCGGATTGACATAATTGTATAATCATGTTATGAATCATAATATGAGAACAGAAAAGCATTTTTTTTCTCGTTACGATGTATTGTAAAGAGCCAGCCAACAAAAACGTCAATAAACCTGACTATGAACGAGAGAGATGGAAATGGCGGTTATGTCGAAGGTCAAGGAGAAATTTTGTTGTCAAACTTTTGACAAGTGGCTGTCACAACTGTAAAATAAATAATAGCTGTCACAAAATATAGCAGCCTTGACAATTAAATAAGGTTATAAATTTTTACGTTTTTTTTTTTTTTTGATGGCTTGCTATAACTAGAATAATAAGTTGCAAAAGAAAGAAAGCATTGATCAATGATCTAAATTATTTGTAAAATTTTATAGACACAATTTCCATGAGACATCCTACACGCAAAAAAAAACATTGTTGGATTAATAAAACAAAGTACGCTGAAAGAAATAATAGCTGAAATAAAACAGGTTAAAAATTAACAGCATTACACACCCTCGTGATTTGAGAAACGAATCTCTTACGCTGTGTTTCAAAATAAATTGGCTCAGTCGTCTGCGACTCGAGGCTCCAGCATCCACCGTGTAACTGATTGTGATCATTTTTCTCTACGCGCTACGTTGGCAGTATCTCCGTACTAAGACGAAATGCGAGCACGAGAACTCTTATCGACGCGTTCTGGTAGATTTATTTAATAGACGAAGGCGACGACGCCTTGGGTGATTTTTAAACCTTAAAAAGCATCCTTTGCGTTTGTTAAATTGAGATTTTTCATAAAACAAATCGTAATTTTATTAGTCATCTCAAGATAACAAATGGGTCAACACTTCAGTATGAGGCGTGTAGTAAGTAATGAAACTAATTAATTTTTTTTTTTCGAATAGAATTACAATTCAATATTGTCTCTTTCAAAATAACTTCCTTAGGAAGCCACACAGCGCTGGAGACGGTTCTTCTATTCCTCATAGCAGTGCTGGAACTCATATACTGGAGTAGCCTTCAGCTGGTCGGTTACAACCGTTTGAGTGTTTTCTATATTCCCAGAATGACTCCCTTCAGGTGATTTTTTCAATCTCGGGAGAGAGAAAAAAGTCACAAGGACTCAAGTCAGGCGAATAAGGAGGCTGAGGAGCCACAGTAATATTTTTACTGACTAAAAACTCGTTTACTGAAATGGCTGTGTGTTTGGATTCAAATTTAACTCTTCCTCGATCATTCTTGTCGTCAATCGACGATCTGAATGCCCAAGATCCCGTATTCTATCGACATTTTCATCGGTTCTTGAAGACGAAGGCCTTCCGCTGCGTGGTTCATCTTCAATCGACTCTCTTCCTTCTGAGAATGCCTTAAACCGTGAGAAAATTGAGAACAATTTTTGGTCGAAATGAAGCTCCGTCAGCGCCTGGTGTAAGAAAGTTCTTAAGGAAAGTTCGTGAAATTGGCATGCTT
Organism: Aromia moschata; assembly: GCA_029963805.1. Classification (NCBI taxonomy): domain Eukaryota; kingdom Metazoa; phylum Arthropoda; class Insecta; order Coleoptera; family Cerambycidae; genus Aromia; species Aromia moschata. Next base: position 565,862 of record JAPWTK010000225.1, read on the forward strand.
ATGAATAACAAAAGTCAACCACGTGCTCGTCCGGTGCGCACAGCTGAAAGAATTGCTGCTGTTGCCCAAAGTGTGTGTGAAAACCCAAGAACCTCAACTCGTCACAGAGCACAACAACTTAATGTCAGTCGCACTTCTCTGAGGAGAATATTGCATAAAGACCTAGGATTATTTGCTTCATTTTGCAACTTACTCAAGGCCGATTTCAATCGAAAAATCATTTTTTCGGACGAAACTCATTTTCATCTTGGAGGACATGTTAATAAACAGAACTGTAAGATTTGGGGTTCCGAAAATCCACACGTAGTCATAGAGAAGCCAATGCATCCTGCAAGAGTGACTGTTTGGTGTGGGTTTTGGAGTGGTGGCATCATTAGTCCGAACTTCTTTCAAAATGAAGATGGTAAAAGCAATACAGTAAATGGAATGCGTTACAGAGACATGTTAACTGAATTTTGTGGCCGCGATTGGACGATTTGGACTTGGAGCTTTGGTTCCAACAGGATGGAGCAACGTGTCACACAAGCCGTGAAACAATCGATCTTTTGCACACTAAATTGGGTAACCGTATTATCGGCCGTTTTGGAGACATTAATTGACCATCGCGCAGCTGCGATTTAACACCGTTGGACTATTTTTTATGGGGACATGTTAAGGACCGTTGTTACTCCAACGATCCACAAACAATTGCACAACTGAAGGAAAACATCAATCGAGTTATTCGTACAATAGAGCCACAAATAATCGAAAATGTACTGCAAAATTGGAATGAACTACTGCCAAGCCAGCCGCGGCGGCCATTTAACTGACATTGTTTTTCATAAATAATGGGAAGGCACACTTTCTTGAATAAAGTAACAATCATTTAAAAATATTCAACGATGTAGTTTTACTAGCTATTTTAAAAAGAAACCATCTGATGGCCCACCCTTTACTTCGAATAAAATATTTTTTTGTCATTTTCATGCAATAACCGCATATTTTCTATATACAAATTCCGGTTTCATATTTATATTCCTGGAATGTCTGACATAAATAATGGCACTCCAACCTAATTCTCTAGGTCGTGTAAATAAATAAATAAATGTAATTTAAGTCGATTGGATACGAAACCGACTGTTTTTCTTTAAATCCCCCTAACCGAAACGACCGGAAACGAGCCCATTACGGTCTGCGGAAAGCCGCTACGTTTTATTCGGAGCTCACCTGCGTTTGTCACGGAGACCGCAAGAACCAATTAACTAATTAGTTAACACGCCAACCGCGTTTCCGCGTCGTCAGCCGCTTCCCCGGCCCTCCGCCCTTGTATCCGCCTAATTTACCGAGGGTTCTCCCCCTTCCGACGAAACTCTAATCCTCGCTTCTTATTCATTTATTATTTATTCCGATTCGACAGGAATCCCTTATCCCCCGTCCTTTCTTCGGGAAAGGGCGTCTTTCCAGATAGCGGCGGCTGAATCGTCCTAAAGACGGCCGCAGGCTTAGAGTTCCTCGTCTTTTACTCCCGATAAAAATGCCAGGGGATCCTTCGGGATATCGTAAATATACATTATACTACTCAGCGTCCTTTTTTAAGAGTCACTCTCGATACGTTTTGTACACTTCTAACTTCACTAGGTACTTCAAGGTTTCTTTAACAAAACACCTTTTATAAATCTGGTTCATTTATTTTAAATACAGGGTGGTCCTCCGGGAACTGCATCCATCGATTATGGGAAAACTATAATTAGTAAAAATCTGAAAATTTGGTGACAAACTAAGGTCGATAATTCAAAGTATTTTTGTACTAACAAAATGAAGTTTAATAAAAAAAAAACAGTTGAAAACCAATGGGAGATTTTTTTGGAAATTGGAAAATAATCCAGACAGTACCTTTTTTTCGATTAAGAATATCAATAATCTTCAAAACCAACGTTACCTACGAATCTTATCAGCACAGTATACATTGCAATGCCAGACTTTACTCGGCTAAAATGTCATTAGGAACATATTTTCTTAGTCACAGTTTTCGAAATTTTGGCCATTTTATAGATTTTTTTGGAAAATCACAAATTTGACAGTTGCCAGATTTTAGCTGTCAACTTTGAATTGGTGCACTCTAAGTTATTTTGGATGCAGAAGTGATTTTCACCAAAAGTTTTTATCAAACCCTAATATTAAAAAAAAATCCCAACTTTATAGCGGACACTGTAGAATAGCCCCAACTTTATGGCGCACTGTAGATGAATTTGGCATCAAGGAAGATGGGATGTTAATATGATGACAGACTGCTATTGGATGTTGTAGAGAGAGGCTAAACCAAACGAAGAGAAACGGCCTAGAAACCCATTACATAATATGTAGATTATTTGAAGACGTATATGATCAACAAAATGAAACGAAAATCAACTTCCTGTAGAAATGTTTCTGTTACATCATAAAATATGTGGCTCGAACTGGTTCTCCTCGATCTGAAAAACAACTACAAGAACTCATACTTTTTACATTTGTTCTCTAATTAAAATTATACCTAATCCTTGTTGCTTGTAGCTTTTCCTTATTATTTAAGGAATTGTATTCATTATAACACTTTTTAACCCGTGGAATCTTTGTATTTAATATAATAACATGGTTTATTACGAATATCTTCATCGTTGGTGTAGTTAAATCCTTAATTGTCAAAATCCCATCATGAAAAAGTTACATGTTGTACAAGTATGAAAATTGTCGATGAAAATTCCCAACAAAGACTTCTTAGAAAATAAAAATACAAAGACGATTGAAAATCGTAAATTTTCCAGCCGCTTTCTCTTTCATTTGCCTCCGCATCCGCCTAATTTACAGAGGGTTCTCCCCCGCCGACGAAACTCTATTCCCCGCTTCTCATTCATTTATTATTTATTCTGTTTCGACAGGAATTCTTTATCCGCGTCCTTTCTTCGACAAGGGTGTTTCTCCGATAGTAGCAGTAGATTCACCCCGGCAAGAGCATCCACAGGCTTAAATTCGACGCGTTCTACCCCTCACAAAACTGCTAGAGGATCATCCCGCATGTTTTGAATTATTACTCTTTGGCCATCAACCCTCCTACGATTTCCAAAGTGACTTTCCAACATAAAAACTTTTTGTTCTGCCGTGATCATGCGGGATCGATTCCACGGCATACTTCGACAACATTTTTTCATCTTACGATACTATAATGTTTTCTAGTCTTTCGGGTTTGTAGACCGTGTGAGATTAAATATGCACTTTCCAAATGAGATTTATTTAACACTTATACGAGGTCTGACTATTAAATAACCGAACTGCTGTCATAACACTTTTTATTCGTTACTAATTACAGTAGCAACTTTTTCGCCTTCAATGTACTCCCCTTGGCAGTCTCTACACCGCTCCATACGAGTTTTCCATTGTTGAAAGCAGTGCTGGAAATCTGCTTCTGTCAGCTGGTTCAGAACCTCCGTCGCTTTTGCTTTAACCGCTTCCATACTTTCGAATCTTGTCCCCTTCACTGTCACCGTGTCTAACAAGCCTGGATCAGTGTCAGTGTTGTTTAGAATGTCAGCGCAAATGTTCATTCTTGTTTCCTTTTGCTCGGGAGTGAGGAGTTTTGGCACAATTTTTGCAAATGTTGAACGATTCATGCAAAATCTGGCGAACACATTCTTTGTCGATTTTTGTTATTTCAGCAAGCCCTCAGATGCTTAGACCACGATCTTCGCGGATTAATTGACCAATTTTTTCAATGTTTTCGTCCGTTTTTGACGTTGAGGGCCGTCCGAGGCGCGGATCGTCTTCGGTCGTTTCACGTCCCTCTTTAAACCGTTTAAACCACTCAAAAACTAGTGTGCGGGATGAATATTCGTTCCCGTACACTTCTTTTAACATTGCATAAGCTTCTGTAAAAGTTTTCTCCAGTTTAACAAGAAACTTGAGATTAACCCGTTGCTCTATCTGAACACTAAACATTTTCGACGCGTCACTGGTGCGTAGACTAATTTCAACGACTGCTACAGTCAAACTGAGCGACCCACTGGCTTGTCCAGCGATCTCAGGGTGGGGAACGTATCACCAGACACAGTTCTGTTCAAATTTGTCGCGATATGCTCGCAGCGCGCTGGTAGCAGTATCAGTTCAGTTATTTAATAGCCACACCTCGTACAATAATGAAGGGGACCCTTGAGCACTCTGGGACCGATGAAGTCAAACTGCCAGATCCATGAAGGCTGCCCACATGGGTGTTTGCGTTACATTTTAACGTCTGGCATGAGTTATATCAACAAACGACGATTAATATGAGTATTTAATTCATATTTTACTTCGCTGAAGCCCTGTCAAGCTTAATTCTGTACAGTGGCATACATTTTAATTAAAATTAGGCCCGTAATTGGGTCGTATCATCGCTAAATAAATATTGTTCTAAACTCGCAAATATTAAATACACCGAGAGGGGCCGAGCAAAAATAATTTCGCGAACGTAACTGTACGAAAGGGATCGAAAAAAGTTTGGGTTTGTTTACGAGGGCCCTTTCCGAACGAGTCGGAGTTATGTTCCGAAAGCAATAATAATGCGGAGGATTTATCAGACAGACGGATTATTAATTTTAATTCTGATGAGAGGCTCTGCGACTCCCTGGGCAATATGGAAGTCGCGGCACAGCGGTCCCAAATCCGAAAATTCCCCAGTCAGAACAACCGAACATCGCAAATTATTGTTAGAGTTGTAAAAATGCAATGCAGTCGTTTCCAAGACTCTTTTCATAATGTATTCCGAGCGACAACCGGATTCTGTTATAAACCGAGGAATGTACGTTATAGGAATGGGACTGGAAATAAATAAAAAACCCGTGAAAGATCAACCCGATTGTAGGTGTGGAGAGGAGGAAGAAGGTCCAGTTCTTGTAGCTGTTAGACAGTCGATCTATGGCGCTGTAACAACATAACCAAACGAGGTAACAAACGATCCATTGGAAACTGTCCTTAAATTCCTTTAGGAAACAGGATTAATGGAACGAAGTACCAGTACTTATACTTTCAGCCCAGTGGTGAATTGTTGCTTTTACTGAACTGATTGATTGTGACTGTTTTCGTAAAACGTAGTGCGATTTAAAAATGAGTGACATTAATTTTGAGCAACGGTATGCTATCAGACTTGGTCACAGCACAACGAATACTTTTGCAAAACTTCAACACGCCTACGGGTACAGTTTTTTTTCAAGAGCCCGGGTTTTTCGGTAGTTTAAGGCATTCTCAGAAGCAAAAGAGTCGATTGAAGATGAACCACGCAGCGGAAACCCTTCATCTTCAAGAACCGATGAAGATGTCGATAGAATAGGGAAACTTGCGCATTCAGATCGTCGGTTGACGACAAGACTGATCGGGAAACAGTAAAATTTGATTCACACCACTATTCATCAGATTTTCACTAACGAATTGGGGATGAGAAAAACCTACGCAAAAATGGTTCCAAAAAACCTTTCGCAGGAATAAAAGGACACCAGAAGAGAAAGGTGTCTTGACTTTTTTGAATCGATTGAAAATTATTTCCATTTTATGGAACGTGTCATTACTGGTGATGACACTTGGGTATTTGAGTACGACCCGAAAACCAAGCGCCAAAGCATGGAATGGCACACTTCAGGCTCTCCAAGACCCAAAAAGCAAGAATGAGCAAGTCGAAGATCAAATGCATGGTGATTTGCTTTTTTGATACTCATTTGCTTTTTTGATACTGATACTCAGTCCACAAAGAGTTTGTGTCTCCAGGCCAAACAATAAATCAACACTTTTACAGAGAGGTTATTCGAAAAAGGGTCAAGCGTGTGAGACCAAACATCAAGAACAACTGGATGTTACATCACGACAATGCGACTTGTCACACAGCCATTTCAGTAAACGCGTTTTTAGCCAGTAAAAACATTCCTGTGGCTCCTCAGCCTCCTTATTCGCCTGACTTGAGTCCCTGTGACTTTTTTCTCTTCCCGAGGTTGAAAAATCACCTCAAGGGACGTCCTTTTGGGACCATAGAAAACATTCAAACGGCTGTAACCGACCAGCTGAAGGCTATTCCAGTATATGAGTTCCAGCACTGCTATGAGGAACGGAAGAACCGTCTCCAGCGCTGTGTGGCTTCCGAAGGAAGTTATTTTGAAGGAGACAATACTGGATTGTAATTCTATTGGAATAGAATTAAAATTCTTAATTATGTCTCATTACTTAATTTACACACCTCGTATGTACATGGTTTATTACGGATCTATTTCTTGTCAAGGAGTCAGCAGTTCCGTTGGTCAGACTATCCGTTTATTGTTTCTGCCCAACTGGATGAATCGTTTGGCATTTCCTTTTGGCAAGCCAACGTTTCGTACAGTAAAATGCGCGTCTCTAAAATCTTCCCGTTTTAAATGTTTGGGACCGCTGTGCGACACCCTTACTTACCTTGAAAATTTTACACAGCGCGCGTTTCAACTGTCAAAAACAATGTTAACTAATGCTCGCGGTCGATCGATCCCCCCTCATCTCCCAAGTACAAATCGCATTCTCCCAAGCGATTTATCCTCCCGATGGTTATCTTTCTGCGGTAATGATCTCGACGAGCGAATACGTTTAAGGCCGAGTATTAAAGGCTGAGAAATAACCGAGGCAACCATTAGCGTCGCACCGCAAAAACAGCTCGGAAAATGGTTCGAGCAACTTTTTAAGAAGGGGCGCAAAAAACAAGACGCTCAGGTACTTGGCAAGGAGACTTTAGATAAACACGAGACGAGGCGTGTTTTTTTCCAACGGCAGGTTGAGACCAGCACCGATACACGTCACTCGAAATTATAATTGGAAAAAAAAACGCGTTAAAATTCAAATTGCTTCTCACACCGACTCGGGGTTGAATTATCATATTTATGTGCCGTGTGTGTGTCTCGTTTTTGTTTTTTTTTTTTTTATTCTCAAACTGTTTTATGTTGGTTATTTTCTTACTGATCGGTAGTGGAAAATATGCTGGACCACTTATAAATATCATAAGATAAAAAAACGTCTTCAAAGTATGCCGTGGAATCGATCCTGATACCTTGAATTAAACTACTCACAAAAATTAAGGGAGCAAAAAAAATCTAAATTTTTCCCCGATTTTTGACGGGCTGTATCTATCGTATAAAATGGTCGTATCGCGTATTTAAAAAAGGCGTTTTGAAGCTCCAAGACTACAGTTTTCGGATTTGTAGGCCAACATTTTTTTAGAAGCCATGGTTTTAACGCAATCCGAAGAAATAGCGCGTTATTTGAAAATTTCCGATTTTTTTTTTCAAATTTTCCGATGCAGAATTGAGAAAAAAGTAAAAAAAAGATCTTTCCATTTTTATGAAGATTACACGATGTTTAAGAATAAAAATCTTGCTCCTTTATTTTTTTTTCAAAACTGAATAATCGGCCGGGAAACACCGTTCGATGGATCGATCTGCAGATTTACAAGACTATTGGGGGGAACATTGAGGTGTAAAAATTCCTAAAATTCCTAGCCTTCCCATCAATATTTGCAGTCGATTTGCCAAAACAAGGGAAAAAATATTTTTTTAAGTCGATATTGAGGGTGGATTTTTTTTAATGTCTTGACAGGATTTTATAGGAAATGTATTCCAGTGTTCCAATGTTTCCGAAACTGCCCTTCAATTTCCTGTACGATCATTCGTTGCTGAGATATCGATGGTCGAAGACAAAAGGATCCTTTTTTGTTCAATTTCGGATATCTCCGCGATAAATGGACGTAAAGAACAATTTAAAAAAAGGAAATTGAAGCTGAATAAACAGGCTATCTGTTCCATATTGCTCCCTTAATTTTTGTGACTAGACTTTTGGAACTATCATGTTCTGAAGTATTTAATATTAAGAAAATTGCATTACTATCATTATCATTGCATAATATAATTAAAAAAATAAAACATGGAACAAAGATACTGTTTCTCAGTTTTAAGAGTAATTCGAGACATGAGGGATCAGAACCACAATACTGTGACGGGGCAATGAGTCACCCTACGCCGGCCTCGGTAAATAATAAACATCTAAGAGTGGCACCGCCCGGTGCCATTTCGAGAGAAGTTCCGAATGAACGTCGATTGGACTGGAATGCCCGCGAAGTGTCCGGCGATGAATCCAACGGGCTTTGTAAGACCGTGCCGGCACGGCCAGAGGGACCGGTAGTCCTTGACATAAATTTACTGTACCGTGAGCTTCGTAAAACCTTCGAATATAAATTAAATAAATTGTGTTAGTTGAATGTGCGTGTCTGATTTTTCACACCGAACGAATCCTAAGTGGACAAAACGTTACAATACATACAGGGTTGGAACGTCCAAGATTTCAAAGCCGAGCATTAAAAGATATGAAAAGAATAAACTCCGACATATAGAGGAATTGACAGAAATATTATATCCATAGTTGCCAGACTGGCATGTCATTTTAAAACTTTTATGAGCGTTATTCTCTGTCTTTCGTGATAGGGTAGCAATAAAATATGTAGGCGGGACGCCCCACCCATAAATTAAAATGCGCACGTGGGCATTGAATTATTATATCGTTATTGGTCTACGGAAAATAAGAAGCACTTGAGTATTTCTGTGCGTACGCAGTATCCCCAGAAGTTAAATATTTGGGTTGGTATTTTAGGCGATTCCATCGTTGAGCCATTTTTTATAAACGGTTTCTTAAATGCCAACAAATATTTAACAAATAAAACGAACTGTTTACGGACATGAACATGAAAGACCACGAAATTTAAATGATTTACGGGCCAGAATTGTACAAGTCTTAAATAATATTTCCCCTGAAGTGTTAGAACGCGTAAGAACTGAGTTTTACGATAGACTAGGTTTATATTTTATTTATATTTGATTTATATATATTTTTTTTATTTGTTATAGAACTTCAATTTTATTTTCTTGCAGACCGGTTAGTTAAGGAATACAACAATTTGAAAATAAATACAATGTTCGTACACTTCTTTTAAGTGTATGGGATAATTGTAAGTCATAATTACGTAAGAATTTCGTTTAATAGCTGCGAAAAAAGTACTGAGTCCCACTCACTCAAATTCGGTAGGTGGTGGGCGGTGTCTATCCACTCCACTTTCCAGTTTCTGTTACGAGCAGGTAACGCTTTACATCATACGTTTCTAATACGTACACAAACGTGAAACACTGGTGCATCTAACTGTCTTTGTCTGTCCTTACTGGTGTCTTTTAACTTATTCTCTTCTACACATGTATCGCCAATATGTAAAGGTGCAATTTCCTATGGTGTATAAGTCCAATACAGACCAATACATTCTTTTGGTGAAATATCTAGTCTTTAGCCACTCGATTGCACCTGCCTGTGAAGTGGTGGGAGTGGCTTCACCGACGTCATATCTACTGTTTACCAATAAAATTATTCTTAGGATACTAATATTTTATATACCAACCGTGAGTTTGGGAACAAGAGTTCGCCTGTCCTTTTTTAAGGTGCGGCTGGTATTAGAGGTAAACGATTCAATTTCTCAACGAGACTGTTTTCTCACGGCAAACGAATTGGCCCTTTTCATTGGGAATTCATTTAGTTCCCCGGGAGGACATGGTTTTGTGCGAAACGGCAAAACACCCTCACCCCGATTGTGCGCCAAAGAAATTGGAATAAGACGCATAACGTGTCAGGAAAATCGTTCAGCTATTCCGTGACACAAATCGCAATAGTATTACCTATAACGGAGCGAGGGTCATCAAACCTTCCCCGAAAAAAAATAAACAGAAGGGAAATTCTGTCCCCCAATGACGGAGTTATTCAGAGTGCTCGGGGAATTCAATTTTCGAGAGTTCTCGACGTTTTATTGCGAAATATTGTTTATAATCGCCATAGCCATGGGGAAGTGAATGTCCGCGAAGTAGTCTGGAGGTCTTGAGTGATCGATTGAGCTCTTAAAAATAACCGGTCCCTTTTTTTGCCTAAATATTCTCTGAATAATGGAAGGATTCTTTGGGGTAATATAATTCATGAGGCAAGGATAAGCAAGCAATGGACTGTTTTCAAAAAAAAAAGTTTCATTTGGCAGGTCAATAAGTTCTAAATCAGGTTCATGTGTAAACTATTCAAGTGTCTAAGTTTGACCACATTAGATCACACACTTAACAAAACATTCTTCATTTTGAATATAATTTGTTCATTGCAATTTACTGTTTACAAAAAAATTGCCTATAGACGTCTTCAAAGAGTCAATAACCAGATACATTCTGGTACCTGCTTTGCAATCAATCAAACATGTTGTTAATGTTCTTTAGATTTTGCTATGTGATACGACAATTCACATGTAATTCACAGGTAAGGGTTACATAGGTAGAAATTATCGAAATAACACATTAGTTTGGGGGGGGGGGGTGGGGGGATTTGCAGAACAGTGTCATTATTAATTTATGTATAAATTTATATATATTTTATTGACATAACTTCTGGGTCATTCCACATGAAATCGTCTAATTGAAGAAGCCGACCCATTTTAGATTTTGCTGTAACTTTGAGGGACTCTTCTTTAGAGTCTCAAAGAACAAAATTTACGCAAATTGAATTTTTACAAACGCTCGTTTCCGCCTATTCGAATTAAAACTTTTTAAAAATCGTCATTCGCTACAAAAATTAATTATTATTAAAATATTATTAAAAATTAATATTCGCTACAAAAAAAAAAAAACACTTGTACATTCACTAAACATGAAAATAACAAAACGAGCGTGCAGTCACTTGAAGTTAAAGGCAATAACTATAGATTCTATAAGTTTCATATTTTTATCCCGCAGTCAACACGTTCTTTTCATAACCTCAATAATGCGATTTTTCAAAATTTCGAAAATTCAAGCAAAGTTTTTTTTTATAAGGTGTGAGCTGCTCGAGTCGACTCGTGGCTGTATTTCGTCTATGATATGTACACTTAATTCCTGAGTAACATAAGCTGCTTACTCTAAACAGTCAAGACGCTAGAGTCGATTAAAATTCACAAAAAATAAGTAAAAAACACGTAATTTTAACACGCTGACATTATTCGGAGGTAATGACTGATCGAATTTTTGATACTTACACTAAAACTGCCATCTTTCCCTTTCAAAATTCCGCCTCAAGTGTGTGAATATCTTAAAAAGGAAAAAAAATAGAGCTAAATTTGATAAAGCATAAAAATGACGATTTTTAAAAGTTTTAATTCGAATAGGCGAAAATAAGCGTTTGTAAAAATTAAATTTGAGTAAATTTTGTTCTTTGGGACCCTAAAGAAGAGTTCCTCAAAGTTACAACAAAATCTAAAATGGGTCGGCAACGATTTTTCTTATTTTCAGACGATTTTATATGGAATGACTCTTCTTTCTTGAACCCGAACTTCCATCTCTTCAAACTGAGATATTGTCTGTGTAATAAAATTTAGGACACCCGGTACATCACACAATAATTTAAGCGAAAATGTCTACGAGTCCCATCTGAACAAAGCATCGAAAAATACGACGGGACCATGAATTACGACACGAAAAATTTGGCGTTTGGAATAGTAATAAAATACTGCTAAGAGGCCAAACATTTGTCAAACTTCGACGATTTACACGTCCGTCGTGTATAATGTTCCCGTAAATCAACCGGGCGGCAAAAAAAGTTTCCAGTAATATGAATCTTATGCCGGTAGTTTCGTCCGCGACAGTAGGCCAAATTCTTACGGCGCTAAGTTTCGCGAAGTTCACCGAGTTTCAACGATTCGTTTAGCGTTTAATTTTCGGAGGTTTCAACGTGCAGAAGTTTAAGATTCCCCAGGAAGTTCAGTTGCTTTCGTCTTTCGGAATAAATAAATCAAAAAGTTTGTAAAGTGGATGTTTTTTCTATAGAGAAAAAGGGAACGAATGAATTAATAATACTCAATTCGTTGTAAATACAGTTAAAGACAGCTGCTCAAGTATAGCAAAAAGTATTTTTTTAAATTTATTTGTTAGAATTATTTATAATATTTATAGTTTACTTGTTAGAAACAAATAAATGTTATTTGGTTTAGTTATTCCTTAAAATTCTAGTTTGAATTCCTTCAGCAAAATAACATATGATATATATTATTTATTAATTACCAACATTTATTATTACCAACAACTCAGTCGGGATTTCGTAAAGATTTTGGTTGTACTACTGCTCTTCTTCATGCTGTAGATGATGCTTTACGGGCACTTGATAAAGGATAATGCACTGTTTTAATTTTATTAGACTTCACGAGGGCATTCGATACAGTTCATCACAATCTACTGTTGAATATTTTACACTATAATGGTCTCTCGCGAAATGCAGTACATCTAATAGAGTCATATTTATATCAGAGAAAGAAGAAGGTATACATTAATGGCGCATCATCTACATATCTGCAACTAAATTCCGTCGTTCCACAGGGGTCAATATTAGGACCGTTATTGTTTTCCATCTATACTTCTAATTTAGTGAACGCTCTTGTTAGCTGTAATATTCATCTCTACGCAGACGACACGCAAATATATTTTAGTTTTCTCACAGATGACGTAAAAAATGCAGGTGTACAAGTAAATACTGATTTAAATAATTTTGTCAACGCAGCTTCTTACCACTGTCTATGTATCAACTCAAATAAGTCTAACGTTATGTTGTTCGGATCTAAACAGAATCACTTAGCAATAAATACTAAAATGGATATAAAAATAGGTCCAGAACTCTTAACAACCGTGGATTTTGCTAGAAATTTGGGTGTATTGTTGGACGTGGACTTAAAATTTGAAAAACATATTGACAAATTAATACAACGTGCATATTCTTCATTAAGGATTCTACCTGTATATGGTAACAGATATCTACTTACTACATTGGTTAAAAAAATGTTATGTGAAACACTGGGTTTATCGCACTTTAATTATGCAGACGTTATATATGGGCCCTGTATAACAAATGTCTATAAACAAAAAATACAAAAAGTACAAAATTCTTGTTTAAGATTTATATATGGCATACGCAGACCACAACGAATTTTTCATAAGCTTAAAGATGTCGGTTGGATTCCAACCATACTATTTCATAAAATTATCCTGAATAAACTTCCTGCATATTTATATATAAAAATTACTTTTAGGACAGGTATTCATAATTTAAATACAAGATTTAAAAGTATATTATCACCGCCTACATTCACGTACGAAAATTTTAGACGTAGTTTCAGCTATCAAATTTGTCATATCTATAAAAATATCCCCCAAAACGTTAAAACAGCTAAGTCATATAAATTTTGAATACACAAAATTACTTTGAAATATTACCTATTGTCAAAATATTTATTCATATAATTCTCTTTGCTTGTTTATTAATTTAAGCAATTCCCCATTAGTAAAGTATTTATTTAGATTGACCTGATTATCTAATTTGATTATTATTTTTGAACAATTATTACTCCTACAACAATTGTTAGTATTATGTATAGTTATGTAAGGGTGAAGTGGAAGAACAAGTGATGGTTACCATGCTTTAACTATCAGTTGAACTTCGCCCTTTGTCTCCAAATATGTTTTTTTTTATTAAAAAATATGAAAATACTATAAGCAATTGTTATTTGCATAACACTGGAACAATAAAGACGCTATAATTATTATTGTTATTAATTAATATTTTTAACGTAGTTTTCTCTTCTTTTTCAGGTGAGTACGTCAGAGTATCAAATAAGCACATCTAAGGATGCTGAACTGGATGAGTATACAGTAAGTACCTATACTGGCTACGTAGTAAATAAATGAGTGATCGATTTTAAAGGGTCACCATTTTTATTTACTATTTTCCTGAAAAATTAAACAAAAAGTGACGATTTTCTTAGATGACCTTAGCTTTGGGAATACATTCCTCGAGAGCAATTAATTTTAAATATTTTTGCTTCGATCTGCAGCATCCAGTATCGTTCATTCGTGTTCACTATAGCGAACTATGTAGGATAGCGGCGTTTAAAATTTACACATTCGGCTACACAATGATGGGCCCCGTCCAGCTGAGTGGCGCCATTTTGTTGCTATCCCCTTTATCTATTCCTCAGTTGATTAATAGTCTCAACCTCGAGCGAGTTAGAAAAATTAGAGACGTTTAGGATGATACCTCTTCACTTAGAAGAATTTAACAAGAATAATTTGTGACAACATTTTATTTGCGATCTAGCTTATTTACATTACTGTGATTTACATTTTAGGTTTCTAGTTTAAAATCTGAATGCAATAAGCAGAATTTATTTTTCCACGCAAGGCGAAATAATGAAATATAAATTATCATATTAGGTTCTTTGATTTTTTGCATATTCACTTTCATAAATATAAACTGATGTTACATTAAAGATATATTTGTGTTTTAATGACCTAATGCCGCGCTTTATTTAGTAGGATGCAAGTTTTCTGATCCACAACGCTATCTTTAAGCACCCTACTGACAATGAGAGTGATATCCTACCAAGGTTAATACAGGTATAAATGCGTTGACATAAACACTGGCGCATTCGCCAGATTTGAAAAAAAAAATCTTTATATTTTGTTAATTTTGGCGGAGGTGCCAATGTTTTTGATTACACCTAAACAAACGGATTTCATTTACACGACTTATTGTACGTTAACATTGGATAATCAGGCAATGCACCACACATCTAGCCTTCCATTATTCCCTCACAATAGCGTTTTACGCAAGGCGGGACGAGTTAACTTTCGAAGCGTCCAATACTAAAACACAGGAGTCGGCGGACTGTAATTTTGTCTTTTTGATCGTTTTGTTAGCGTAACAGCTAAAGAAACTTTCGTTAGATTACGAGACCTTTTACAACAGGCAACATAAAGGCCTCTAAGCGAAACTTATCTGTCACGACCATGTGCCTTTTGTTGTATAGGTACAATCAGATTGTCAACCTAATAGAAAGCCTGCTCGTTTAATTTCCAGGCAATTTATTGTTCAATCATTGTTCGATCACTGAGGATTAGATTTTAATAATTTGAACCGTTAGCTTGTGTATATATATATTTAGTTAAATCTAGAGTGATTTATACGTACAGGATGTTCCAGGACTTCATGACAACACAGGAGTGTAGTTAAAAATATAATGTCGTTCTTCAACCACGTTTATTTTTTACTAAGACGTTCGAGTACTTTGGTCATTGATTTCATTTCCATATTTTGAGGGGAAGTAACAATAAAAAATGATATAATACACTGTCATTATAATAACATTTTCGATTTTTCGACAATTTCGATTGGGAGGTGATCGAAAAATTTGTTGTCGAATCTTTTTTTTTTCGCCTAAATATTGTCAAAAAAATTCTTCTGGGTCAACTCGAAGGGCGCTAAATGCTGATATTCCATCGTTTTTTTTTTTTTCTTGGAGACCCGGGATTTTTTCCTTGGATTGACCTGATAGCGAAACAAATCTGGGTTTTCCGGTGTTTTCCTTCGTTTCCGGAAAAACCGGTAGCCACAGCGGCTATCGTGGGTTCCTCATGGTCGAATTAGTCGGTAGGATTTTTTTGGGATTTTTATTTGAAAAATTTTTTCTGGAAAAACGACTAATGAAGGGAGGTTCCAACTTCCGCCAAACGTATCAACAGAATCCGTTTAAGGGCTCAGGGATCATCGTAAAAGTTCCGACAAAATTGCCTTTCCTGTAAATACTTCAATTAAACTGCATGAGATTACTGGCGGAGACAACAAGAACTATCAACTGGCATGGGTAATAAAGGCATAGTCTAATTAATTGCTGAGGTTTCAAAGTCGATTTAGTGTATATAATATATATAGAATGCATCAGGCCACTAAGAATTACTTTGGGTATTTATGCTGCAATTCTATATCAAAATGAGGTATCTTTTTACCTAAGTACAGCACAGGCTCCTGGAACATCCTGAACGCAAGCTCATTGAACAATGTTGCCAAGTCAACCATGATTCTGAATTATATACAAGCCTTTAACATTTTGGCATGGCAATACGATGGATCGTTTTCCTTGATGGAGAATGCCTATTAGGAAATGCTTCGTTAAAAATGCCTATTTCGTTGAAAATTTCGGTCATCGTCCGACTACCAATATAAAATACATACCATTTATTTGCGACAAAAGCAAATTACGAGGTGTACAAATTAACTGATGAGACCGATTTTTTTAATTCTTTTCATTCGAATAGAATTACAATTCAGTACTGTCTCCTTCAAAATAACTTCCTTGGGAAGACACACAGCGCTGGAGATGGTTCTTCCACTCCTCACACCAGTGGTGGAACTCATATACTTGAATGTTTTCTATGGTCCCAAAATGACGTCCCTTGAGATGATTTTTCAATCTCGGGAAAAGAAAAAAGTCACAAGGACTCAAGTCAGGCGAATAAGGAGGCTGAGGAGCCACATGAATGTTTTTACTGGCTAAAAACTCGTTTACTGAAATGGCTGTGTGACAAGGCGCATTGTCATGATGCATCATCCAGTTGTTTTTTATGTTTGGTCTCACACGTACGACTAATTTTCGAAGTTTTTCAAGAACCTCTCTGTAAAAGTGTTGAGCCTGGAGGCACAAACTATTTTTGGACAATTCCCTGGCTATCAAAAAAGCAAATCAACATGCACTTGATCTTCGATTTGCTCATTCTTGCTTTTTTGAGTCTTGCAGAGCTTCAAGTCTGCCATTCCATGCTTTGGCGCTTGGTTTCCACCCAAGTCTCATCACTAGACATGACATAGTTCCATGAAATGGGGATCATTTTCAATCGATTCCAAAAAGTCCTTTCTCTCCCGTCCTCAAATTCTGATGAACAGTGGTGTGATTCTTCCCCGATAATTGAGGAGCTTGCTGCAAGAACAAGGCAGCTCCATTTTCAAGCGTGACGAGGTTAGCTGCTTATAATTTCGATAAAAATATTAGACGTTATGTAACGCAAATTCGACGCAGCTCAGCATATGTCAGGATGTATACTCCATGCACTGAAATGTGTGGAATTTGCGTTAAATAACGCCTAAAATTTTTATCGAAATTATAAGCAGCTAACCTCGTCACGCGTTGAAAATGGAGCTGCATCGTTCTTGCAGCAGGGTCCTCAATTTTTGTCGTCAATCGACGATCTGAACGCACAAGACCCCGTATTCTATTGACATTTTCATCGGTTCTTGAAGATCAAAGCCTTCCGCCGCGTGGTTCATCTTCCTGCTGAGAATTCCTTAAACCACAGAAATACCTGGGTTCTTGAAAAAACACTGTCTTCGTAGGCGTGTTGAAGTTTTGCAAAAATATCCGTTGTGTTGTGTGTAAGTCTGAAGCAAAACTTGATAACACCGCGTTGCTCAAAATTAATGTCACTCATTTTTAAAACGCACGAGGAAAAACTGGTTTACGAAAACAGTCACAAAGAAAAAATAAATGACTCTAACAAGTTTAAACTTGTACTGAAGGTGCATTACATGCTATGTCCCGTCTTCAGTCCCATTACTTAATTTTCATATATCGTATATCAATATTCAAATATTTTCTGTACTTTATTATGTATGTACGTGGTAATAATTGTCTCATATACGAAATTAGAGGAATTAAAATAATATCCCTATACAAACGCACGTCACTGTATAGGAATCGCGTGTGGGTTACTCTGGATCGCAAAATCGACGAATCGGAACAAAGGAGAGAGTACCGATCCAACAGGCAAAGGACCAAAGCGATAACTGCTAATTCCAGGTGTAATTATTAATCCAAGTATTGAGAAGTGCTCGAGCCCCCAACTCGGATCAACTTTAGACTTAATCGTGCCCCGGGGTTTAGGCAACCCCAGCCATCAGCTATTGGCCGGGACATGCGTTTAATTGGATTACATTTTCGACGGGGGCGGGTGGAATCGGCTTTGACAATGTTCACGCACATTTTGGTCGAGTTCTTGGCATTGTCCCGAAAGTTGGGCGATAGAATCGGGTAGGGATCGTTAGTTCTGTCGGGGGCGACCCCTGATACAATTCCTAGTAATTTGTGTGACTAATAGACGAGCGAAGAGGAAACTTCAAAGAAGTTGTGGAGTCAGATAACTGTAATTTTGCTCAGCGAAGACATAGGAAGTTAAAGGTCGCACAAAGAAAATTAAAGGTCGCATTTTTCTAATACAAAGGCACAACATAACATACTCAGGCCAATGAACATATACCGTGTGTGTAAAGCCGACATCGGCCACTTATGAAAAAGGACAAATAGAAGTGAGACGACAGATAAGAAGCAACCGCACACGCATCGAAGGTAGTGAGGGAATAAGACCGGCCCTCTCACCACATGTGCTTGTGTTAGAAAGAGAGGTGTAGCATTTGTCCTTTTTCACAACTGGCCGATGTTGGCTTTACATAAACTGTATATTCATCATCAGCCATGACTAACTCTCTATGCTAACCCTGTGATTGACTGTTATGAAAGCTTTACTGGACTCATTAAATATGTCACAGGTGAGATAGTAAACTTTCTCACTATCAAAATCTGCATTACAAAAACTAAAAATGTTTCTACAAAAATGCCATAAATTGACATTAAAACATCAAGGAGAGAAAGGTGTCTTGATTTTTTTAAATCGATTGAAAATGATCCCCATTTTATAGAACGTGTCCTCACTGGTGGTGAGACTTGGGTGTTTGAGTACGATCCGGAAACCAAGCGCCAAAGCATGGAATGGCACACTTCATGCTCTCTAAGACCCAAGAAAGCAAGAATGAGCAAGTCGAAGATCAAATGTTTGCTAATATGCTTTTTTTGATAGCCAGGTAATTGTCCACAAAGAGTTTGTGCCTCCAGGCCAAACACTAAATCAGTACTTTTACAGAGAGATTCTTGAAAAAGGGTCGTGGATGTGAGACCAAATATCAAGAACAACTGGATGTTGCATCACGACAATGCGCTTAATCACACAGCCATTTCAGTAAACGAGTTTTTAGCCAGTAAAAACATTCCTGTGGCTCCTCAGCCTCCTTATTCGCCTGACTTGAGTCCTTGTGACTTTTTTCTCTTAACGAGATTGAAAAATCACCTCAAGGGACGTCATTTTGGGACCACAGAAAACATTCAAACGGCTGTAACGAACCAGCTGAAGGCTAATCCAGTATAATGAGTTCCAGCACTGCGCTGAGGAATGGAAGAACCGTCTCCAGCGCTGTGTGGCTTCCCAAGGAAGTTATTTTGAGGGAAACAATACTGAATTGTAATTCTATTCGAATAAAAAAAAAAAACAAAAAACCACTTACACATTTACAAATCAATTAGAGCGTAAAAAATGACGGGTTTCGCTGTTTGTACACCAAATTTTTGAACAACCAGCATTAAACGAAATTTCGTTTCCACCATCATAAAGCGATCTTCGCAATCAATCCAAAATTTTGCGGCCTCAACAGACGCTTTCATTTCTCGAGATAGACGTTCTGCGTGGCGTTCCATTGTCAGTCGGGGCGCGAGAAAATGCGATTAGCCATTCACTGAGGAGGCCCCAACCCCCCACCCCTACGTCCGTAAACATGATAGCGACTTCTTGGCGTTTTGTAAAACAACCTCACAGATAGGGACCGTATTCCCGGATGATAAAATAAAATTATTAGCCGCCTCACTTGTTTCGCGGTCGACTATAAAATAATTCCGGTGTCTTCCGGGGGATGCATATTTAATGGGCGCGCCGCGAGAAGCGGGTTTATGGATGTTTGAAATTGGACAGCCCCGTACTCGAGCGGAGCTGGAAAATTAGAGCGTTGGGGTAAACTCTGTAGATATTCAGGACACCGTTTTTGGTGTCAGAGATGGTAGAAATTACAAATTTAGGTTGGCAAGTCTGCGAACAAGTTAGAAGAAAATTGAATAGGTTTTGGTGAATTTTTATACTACAGGGTGTCCAAAAAGTACCGGGACGGTCGATTATCTCATAACCAATGCGAGAAAACGAAAAAAAATGACCTCAACAAAAGATGTTTGATTGAAAAAAAAAACGAGTTATCTTGACCTTGGCCGTGACCTTGATGGTTTTTTTCAAGGTCAACTTGAAAAAGTCAAATAGAACCCCATATTTTTGACCCCAGATTCTAACGGAGCGCGAAATTCTACGTTCATATGTGTATCTATGTCTTATATGAACATGACCTCTACAGGTCATTTTGAGGTCAAATACGTTTTTAGTCCAGCACAGCCTGGAAATCGTACTTTTAATGAAAAGTGACCATACCAAAAGTTATTTGATCAATAAAGCGAGTCTAATGGTGACTTTGACCTTGACCTTGGCGGGGGGTCTAACTGGGGCCTATAAATATATCCGGCTACGTCCTCGTCGTAGGCCCTGGAATCGAAGATGAACCGATGACTAAATGCAGGTAGAAGCAAATATACTAATTCTAATAAATCTGTCCATGAATTCCCACACCCGTGTCCACGAGTTCGTATTTTGAAAAACGGAGAAATTGAACAAACAGAAATCGCCATGCCATGCAAAAAAATAAATCAAAAAACTTTTATTTGAAAAAAATAATAAGTGTTAATCTTCTCCTGAGGATGCCAAATTAGTTAGCGAAACGCGCTTAGAGAAAAATATAGTACTTCGGTGTTTCGTGGAAAACGTCCAGTTTTTTGTTTCTACGCCGAAGGTTCCAGTACCCACTCCAGGAACTTTTATTTAAAAAAGTTTCCTATAAAACAAATGGTTAAAAGTGGTTAAACAAGTGGTTAAAAGTGGTAGGCATTATTCCAGACTTTTGCCGGAACCTGTATTGATTATAAAATATAACAATTATTTCGTGTTTACAGTTTTACTACTGTGTACACCTGAAAAAACGAAAATAATTTGTATTGAAACTGAAAGCCGGCCCCGTCTCATTAAACTCCCACCTTATACTAACCGCAGTATCGGCGCTCCGTCGTTTGTAACTCTTTTTGTGTCCGTTTTAGAGTTCACTATACAGTGCGCACCTAAAGTATGGAATACAGTCAGTAAATGGGAAACAAAAAAATTTTTTGGAAAAAATCCTCGAACAGGTCGATTTTGTTTAATAAAAACACACATTTTTGAGGGAACGTCTATTTTTCAATGTCATTTGTTTTTGAGTAATGACGTCATCAACTTATTTTTCAAATGGTAACCCCCCATTTTTTAATTTAATTTGAGAGAACCTTTCATTGTCGATTTAACGGTATAAAAATATTGCCACCTTACATAACAAAATTTTTGAGTTAATGACAATTGAATGTTACAAAATGAAAAATATATTTTTCACAATAAATAAACGAACATTTCTTTAATAAGCAAATACAGTTTTAAATTAAGTGTTCGAAATACCGTCCATCAACTTCTTGGCAATATGCAAGCCTGTGTACAAATTCTTCTTGTACATTCTGAATTACTTCCGGGGTAATGGATCCCATTTCATCTCTAATGCGATCTCGTAGTTCGGCTAAATTGTGTGGTCTTCTGCAGTAAACTTTTGATTTTAAATAACCCCATAAAAAATAATCAAGTGGTGTAAGATCTGGGTATCTCGCGGGCCATTCTATCGGTCCTCGTCTGCCAATCCACCTCTCTTCCATATTTAACACAATGTCAATCTTTTTATCTTGGGTAATTTTTGGACGTCCTGATTTTGGTAGACCTTTAACATCACCAGTTTCTCTAAATTTGGACTCAATCTTACTAACTGTGGATTGGGTGATAGGGTTATCTGGATATTTTGCATTAAATAAATTGCATACCTCCTGCTGAATTCTGGTCTTATTTCCAGATGGATTCCTTACGTCCGATGAAAATCAAAATTTCAATTCTTTGTGTCACAGTTAAATGTGCCATATTAAAATTGGAATTTTTTTAAATACTAACACGTTACATTAACTTTTTGCACAATTTAATGACAAATCTTCTGATTAACTGACAGTAAAAACCATGGATACGTCAAATAACTTAATATGATAATTTTTTTTGCTTAGCAACGTACTTTTTTGCTATATTTTATTTGTGTTCAGTTTTTCAGAAATTTTCGTTTATTTATTGTGAAAAATATATTTTTCAGTTTGTAACATTCAATTGTCATTTACTCAAAAATTTTGTTATGTAAGGTGGCAACATTTTTATACCGTTAAATCGACAATGAAAGGGTATCTCAAATTAAATTAAAAAATGGGGGGTTGCCATTTGAAAAATAAGTAGATGACGTCATTACTCAAAAACAAATGACATCTGAAAATAGACGTTCCCCCAAAAATGTGTGTTTTTATTAAACAAAATCGACCTGTTCGAAGATTTTTTCCAAAAAATGTTTTGTTTCACATTTACATTTACTGAATTTATTCCATACTTTAGGCGCGCACTGTATTGTGGACTACTATACTTTTACCCGACTTGAACTTTTACAACGCTTTAGCTCTGCTGCTGGATCTCGATTTATTCGGTATTAAGGGGAGTTCTCCGCCCCGTTTTAATTGCTCCCCCGAGATTATGGGGCGCAAAGCGCGGATCTCCGCAGCTATTTTTTTTTTTGGCTAAAAATTTGCATTTAATTTTAGGGGGGACATCTTGCCGGTCCGCCAAATTTGCCCGGAATTAGCATAAAACCTCGAAACCAATTACATGATAATGAACTTGTCAAACCTTCCGCTTCCAACCCCCGCCCACTAAAAAAAAAGGAAGAAAGAAAAAGAGACGGGGAAGGTGCCGATAGAAACATTTAGTCCGAGAATTATATTTAGCGACCTTTTAACCCGAAACTTTGTTAAATAAGCCGCGAAAAATCCGCGCGGTTTAATCGATTCCATAATATTTGAAGGCCTTCATAAATATTTATTGAAAACGGGAGCGAGGGCCGCCCCAAACGGCTTACCGAGGCGTTTGTTTTCAGGTATTTTCGACGCGGATCGGGTTTTAATTCGATATCCAATTTTACTCTCCTCACAACAGAGTGGGCGAAAGTTGCTTCGCCGTGGGGGAACTGGAGCAGAAAACGTCACCGCAATTACGTCGATATTAGTGCCATATTTTCATTATATGACGATTATTAACTGCGATTAGCAACGAAATAATAAAAGCAGATCTCTTGCTACAAACCGGGAAAGTGTTAGAAATCACACGATCGCCATGCACAAACAGCACGGCCTTCCCCAATAGCTGAGATATTCAGTAGTGGCGTAAAAACCTGTTTTATTTATAGATAATGTGATTTGTTGCTTAGGGAATAACAAAATTGTCCCATCAGTTCACGGTTGACTAATGCCCAATAATTATCGGAAATTTTAAGCTTTCACGTTCTCGACTGTCAATTGATTGATTTTTTTTACCTCAATCAGTAGGACGACTAATTCGGTATTTGTTTATTGGGTAGATAATAATGAAACTGTAATTTTACACGATTGTCAGTCATAGTTGGATCTAAAATATTATTCAAAGTTATTACAAAATGTTGCTGTTCTAAAATTTCGTTTCATTGGGATGTATTTTTTTTTAAATTCTAATAACTCAGGCACACAAAAAGTTTCAAACCTCGGGTAGAAACCTCTTATTCGTATTTTGGGTGGCTGAATCCGATCCAGAGTTAGTTTTGGTGGGTTGGCTTGTTATTTGTGTCAAAATGCAAAAAAAAAACGCCAAAATTGCTCCATCATGAAGGCAAACAGAATTATCGCATCATTGAAAATTCATTTCACATGTCTATTTGGTCGTTGAATTCGAATTGAAAGTTATTTTTAACCATAGAAAGCATATTTTTTTATGGAAAGTTCGAAATATTGGCTAAACAGTGGCTAAAATCCCGAATGTGTCGCTTTTTATGGGAAAAACTTGAGAGTCGGAATGTTTTTACTCCATTAGTAATAGTAATTTTTCGTTTTTTGGGTTGCCAAATTCGAATTCAGCCATGGTACGCACGTTATTTTGTAAAAATGCAAAAAAAAAGATGCAAAACAGTGAAGAAAAAGGCTAAAATGTGTTTTTTTTGTAAGAATAGCCTGAGAATGGGAATTTCTTAACTGAAATAGCTCATTTTATATGTTTTTTTGGATTGTTCGGTCTAAATCTGGGTTTTTTTGAACCTTTAAAATAATATAAGACCATAGCCGCCAAGCACATCATCTTACAGTCAGAACCAATTTGTCATAATTCATCTCCCACCATTCACATTATTTCCTTTTGATGTAACGAGTTCTTTTCTCTTCAAAAGATCTTTGCAATGGCAGATGTTTCCGTTTTACTTCCTTGCGCTTACATTCTCTTTTCAACATCCAACAATAGTCAGCCATCATAAGCGACTGAAAAATCAAACATATCAAATGAGCTATTTCAATAAAATAAATCCTATTCCCAGACTAGTCTTACAAAAAGCCACATTTTAGCGTTTTTTTTTTCACTGTTTTGCATCTTTTTTTTGCATGTTTTTCGGTGCAATTTCAAATCTGAAAGATAGAAACTGCAAGGCACGTAAAAATATTTACATACATATACAGGTATACTTATGTGCTGTTTAAATATTCCTATTATTAGGTATATTATTTATAACAATATTATAGTACAAAGCGCATTTTTTATTTTACAACCGCAAATCCATGATTTTTTCTTTATAAATGTGTCGTTGAATTTGACTCTCTGCACAGTATTTAAGTCTGGACTAGGTCTCCCAAGCCTTTTTGTTTCAACTTTGATCTTTATTTATAATTTTTATTTACTATATACGCACAGCGGCACACACTCAGAAGCAATACTCTCCAAGCCGTGGCTGAACGGCAACTGGCTGAAACATGTGACGTGTATTTAAATGGCGTGAGCAGCTCCAGCCGTTCGACGCAGTCTTCAACGCAGTTGGTCATGAAGAAATAGAAACCCCTTTAAAAATTCATATAAGTCCAAATTTACGTTAGCAGTGTAAGAATTGTGTAATAAATAAAATACTGTTTTTAACATTGCATTTTGAGGACTGTTAAAGACCATAACTTCTACTAGAAAGCAACTTGCACAAGCTAATGAAATAATATTTTGGAAATATAAAGCTATGTAAAATTTTGAAAATATAAAATTTCAAAATACGTGGATGAGGGTGCTGTAAATTGAACACACTATTATGTTATGTAATAAATGTCTAGCCTCTGCACTTCCCGCATGGATTTTTATTATAAATCGTGGCCAGATATGCACGGCCAAAGTAAAATATAGAATGCCAGGTAATAAGGTTGAAGTAATATCAAAAACTTTACAAAGTAGTATAAGTCGACGGTGTGGTAGGTCATAAAAGTGGCACTCATAAAGTGCTCTCTGGAAATATAATAAATTCAAAATCTTTTTCGTGGTAACTTTTATAGAGATGAATACCGACTATAAAAATAATGTGTTTTCCAAGTTTTCAGTCTGAAACATACAGTCCCAATATTTGCCACTGGTAATATAGATGTAAAATATCTATGGATTCATCGAACACCTAAAGATGTAGGGTAAAGTGGGGCAAGTTCGACCCCTTTTTTGTATAGTTGACTTAGTTATAACTGCGCGAATGTTATTCACATGATCCGATTCTTTTTGGGCTGTATGAACTACTTGGTTCTTAAGCTTAATTTATTAAAAGAAAGAAAATATTTCGTGCTTCAGGGTAAGGAGGCACACCGTCCATGCCTTACAGGGCACATGAAACTTACGTGCGTTATCTGTGTTTATTTCTATATTTTATCCTTAATGTAAACTATGGGGCAAGTGCCTTGAATAAACGCAATTTTCTACTCGCGAGGGTACATTTTTTTACTACTTTAATATACTATATAATTTTAACTTTATTATACTATAATATATATACTTCCCGGATCCCGGATACGCACTTGCCTCACTTCACCCTACCTACTTTCTATTATTGAAAACTCTAGAAACTTCATTATTACTATTATTTCTATTAGGTAACTTCCAACTAAAACAAAGATAACTTTCGTTTGCATAGCACTGTCAATATTTTATATTGACATAATTTTTATATTATATATCAATTTTGTTCGCTCTACAATGTACAAAAAACTGCGTAAAAACATTTGAGCTTTTGTCTTAGAAAGTTCTGTGACTATAGAGTTTTACAGAAAGTATTAATCATAACATAGTATAAAACAAAGTCGCTTCCCGCTGTCTGTCCCTACCTATGTATGCTTAGATCTTTAAAACTACGCAACGGATTTTGATGCGGTTTTATTAATAGAGAGAGTGATTCAAGAGGAAGGTTTATATGTATAATACATGCATAATATAGTAGAGAAACACTGATAATTTTAGAAGTTTCTAATGTGATGTCGTAAACCGGGCGAAGCCGGGGCGGGTCGCTAGTTAAGTATAAATATTGAACTACAATTTGCAGTTCAATCAGTTTAACCTATTTCGTTTAATTTGACCATCGTGTTTATATAGTCATTACAAATTATCATTTTAAATCGACGATTCGCATTGAAATCAGCTTGTCCATTCAATCTCTATTAATATCCACTATATTTTATTTACATTATGTGGATAACTGCTCGTAGAGAAAATTCAATGTGACGTAACGTTACGCTCCTATTTATGAAATTCATTTTGTCTAACAAAATTATCCTTAATCGCCGAATACATATGTATAGGTTGTCGTGTACTAAGTAACGAAATTCAAATGTCAGAATTTAAAGTGTAATTGTTGGGTAAAACTCTGTTCGTTGACCTTTTGTTTGGAAACAATAAAGATTGTATATAACTTTCATTTGGGACGTGAAAAATAATGATTGTCTCCTTCAAAATAACTTCTTTGGGAAGCCACACAGCGCTGGAAATGATTCCTCCATTCCTCATAGCAGTGCTGGAACTCTTACTGGAATAGCCTTCAGCTGGTCGGTTACAGCCTTTTGAATGTTTTCTGTGGTCCCAAAATGACATCCCTTGAGGTGATTTTTCTGGAGGCTGAGAAGCCACAGGAATGTTTTTACTGACTAAACACTCGTTTACTGAAATGGCTGTGTGACAAGGCGCATTGTCGTGATGCAACATCCAATTGTTCTTGATGTTTGGTCTCACACGAACGATCCTTTTCCGAAGTTTTTCAAATCTCTCTTTAAAATTGTTGATTTACTGTTTGGCTTGGAGGCACAAGGATAATTCCCTGGCTATCAAAAAAGCAAATCAGCATGCATTTGATCTTCAACTTCTTGCTTTTTTGGGTCTTGGAGAGCTTGAAGTGTGCTATTCCATGACTAGGCGCATGGTTTCCGGGTCGTACTCAAACACCCAAGTCTCATCACCGGTAATGACACGTTCCATAAAATGGGGATCATTTTCAATCGATTCCAATAAGTCAAGCCACTTTTCTCTCCTAATGTCCTTTTGTTCCTGCGAAAAGTTTTTTGGAACCATTTTTGCGCAGATTTTTCTCATCCCCAATTCGTTAGTCAAAATCTGATGAACAGTGGTGTAATTCAAAAACTCTTCCCCAATCATTCTTGTCGTCAACCGACGATCTGAACGCACAAGATCCCGTATTCTATCGACATTTTCATCGGTTCTTGAAGATGAAGGCCTTCCGCTGCGTGGCTCATCTTCAATCGATGTTGACCTCTTGGATTGAACCTGGGTTCTTGAAAAAAACACTGTCTCCGTAGGCGTGCTGAAGTTTTGCAAAAGTATTAGAATTGTTGAATACAATTGTTCATAAAGAGTTTGTGCATCCAGGCCAAACAGTAAATCAACACGAGATTCTTGAAAAACTCCGAAAAAGGCTCATGAGTGTGAGACCAAACATCAAGAACAACTGGATGTTGCATCACGACAATGCGCCTTGTCACACAGACATTTCAATAAACGAGTTTTTATACAGTAAAAACATTACTGTGGCACCTCAACCTCCTTATCCGCCTGACTTGAGTCCTTGTGACTTTTTTTCTCTTCCCGAGATTGAAAAATCACCTCAAGGGACGTCATTTTGGGACCATAGAAAACATTCAAACGGTTGTAAGCGACCAGCTGTAGGCTATTCCAGTATATGTACACACCTCGTATGTCGATTGTGTGAAAATATATCCTGAAATAGTACAATTACAAAGTTCTTGGACTCATATTAAAGAAAAATCTTCATCTGACTAATTGAGCTATTTTCGAAAAACTTTTAGTAGACATGAGAAATTTGTTGAAAGTTGAACCAAAAACATCATAAAAATTCAAAACCCTACCATCTTTACTATAATATTCGTAACAAATCACTGTTCATGAAATTTTAATACAACACAGCGAGTTCTAGAGGAAGACTAGTACTTTAACCATCTCCTTATTTTCCTATTCATAGACATAAAATTGTTTAGACAATGAAAACTATCAGATATAAAAAAATAGTTTGTATTGCACTATAAAATAAAATCGCAAGGACGGAAGGGCAAATAGAGCTCGATAAGCTGGCTGGGTATGAACTGCGTTTTGCGGACGCATAAAAATAAATAAATCGTTTTTGTATTCATGCGAACACTGCACGTTTCATTGAACAGTAACCATGTTAGGATTTATTTTTTCATGACGGATTCAGTTCTGTTTCACGGATTAAATAATTCCGTTTTGATTCAACTATTTTAACCATTTTACATTTCCGTTACTGAATAGTTACTAAAATATAAACGGTAATTACAACCTCCATTTTTATTGCATTTTTATGTTTGCATTTTAAAATAGTACTTGAAATTACCCGAGGGTCGTTCATTACAAAATTCTGATTTGAATGTGGATGTATTTACGGCTGTTCCATTATTCACAAAACATACAAGAGTTTTTTGTATGTAATTTACCTACATAACCATGAAAACAATGGCAACATTTTTCTTTATTACCTACCCATTAGGTATTGAATATTTTTAAACTATTGTTTATTTTTTATTGAAAATTTAACCTTTTTTCCTTATACACTGTGATTCAGAATTATGGTGCAAAACAAGTAATGGAACCCCCCTCATTTGACCTTAGGGATCCCCAAAAGGTCAAACTGCGAAAATTCTGTCAAAAAAACATGTTATGTGTTCTTTTCGTTACGATTTCTTTAGTGTTATTTGGTGTTGACCTTGTACTCAGTTATGGCCATATATCCAGCTGATGAAAGCAAGGTGATTCATACGCCCAGTTGGTGAAGGCAAGATGATGTGTGCACCCAGCCAACTAACATAAGGCGAGTTTCTAACTGTTTCATTAAAACCTGTGTTCAAAGTTATTGCCACCAACTTCTGTAGCGGATTTTCGCAGTTTGAGCTTGTGGGGATCCCCAAGGTCAAAGGAAGAGTCACTTAAGGTCATATCTGAACGTAAGCTTTTCCGCTCCCTCTATTTCCGGCGACAGAAGTATGGTCCCATTTAAAAAAAATCGCTTGACCTTTAAATGATCTTTAAGGCCATGGTGAAGGTAAAATCCAAGGTCACCGTTAAATATCCAGGAAAAAATCCTAAAACCCTCGTACTTAACAGATTGTGTAACTGCTGCACCGGGTATTTTGGCTCACCCTGTATATCGTTCTGGTACGTTTCAAAAAATTAATTTTGTAGCCCAGTTTGATCGCGACCAACTGTGAAATAACCGTCTGACGTTTGCGTAAGAATTCCCCTGAATAAAATGCAAATTTATTAGTTTAATCCCCGAAGCACGCCAAGGTAACAAACGTTTACCTAAAATGCCATTTCCGGCAAGTTCCACCGGAAGCGTACACGCTAGACATGTAAATTGCGCACCTCCAACCCTCATTTCCCACTTAATTGGGGTACCCGGTGGACCAATTAAACTTTAAATATTGACATTATAATTTCGCGAGGCGACAGCATAAAACTGCGAACGTGAATAGATGGAGGTAATTTTGTTGCACGGAATGCATTTTATAGACTATACTGGTCGGAGTTAAATCTGGGAACGGACGAATTAAGTAGAAATTAAATCGGAAAATGTTAAAGGTATTTGCGAACGGAAAACATTGAGGAATATTGGAAAGAAATTACTTCTGGATTACTTCTAACCATGAAATATTGGTCAGAGTATAGTTGAAAACCAGTTGCATTACCGATTCAAGAAAATTATTCCAATTTCTTCACCATTTACTCTGTTAATAAAAGCTGTAAACAAAAATACGGGGTGTGTAAATTAAGTAATGAGACTGATTTTTTAAGTTTCTTTATTCGAATAGAATTACAATTCAGTATTGTCTCCTTCAAAATAACTTCCTTGGGAAGCCACGCAGCGCTGGAGACGGTTCTTCTATTCCTCATAGCAGTGCTGGAACTCATATACTGGAATAACCTTCAGCTGGTCGGTTACAGCCGTTTGAATGTTTTCTATGGTCCCAAAATGACATCCTTTGAGGTGATTTTCAATCTCGGGAAGAGAAAAAAGTCACAAGGACTCAAGTCAGGCGAATAAGGATCCTGAGGAGCCACAGGAATGTTTTTACTGGCTAAAAACTCGTTTACTGAAATGTCTGTGACAAGGCGCATTGTCGTGATGCAACATCCAGTTGTTCTTGATGTTTGGTATCATACGCATGACCCTTTTTCGAAGTTTATCAAGAACCTCTCTGTAAAAGTGTTGATTTACTGTTACTTGGAGGAACAAATTCTTTGTATACAATTCCCTGATTATTAAACAAGCAAATCAGCATGCATTTGATCGACTTGCTCATTCTTGATTTTTTGGATCTTGGAGAGCTTCAAGTGTGCCATTCAATGCTTTGGCGCTTGGTTTCCGGGTCTTACTCAAACACCCAGGTTTCATCACCAGTAATAACACGTTCCATAAAATGGGGATTATTTTCAATCGATTCCAAAAAGTCCAGACACCTTTCTCTCCTGATGTCCTGTCGTTCCTGCAAAAGGTTTTTTGGAACCATTTTTGCGCAGATTTTTCTCATCCCCAATTCGTTAGTCAAAATCTGACTAACAGTAGTGATTCAAATTTAACTCCTCCCCGATCATTCCTGTCGTCACGACGATCTGAACGCACAAGATCCCGTATTCTAGCGACATTTTCATCGGCAAGGCCTTCCGCTGCGTGATTCATCTTCAGTCGACTCTCTTCTGTGAATGCCTTAAACCAACGAAAAACCTGGGTTCTTGAAAAAACATTGTCTCCGTAGGCGTGTTGAAGTTTTGCAAAAGTATCCGTTGCGCCGTGTCTAGTCTGAAGTAAAACCTGATATCACAGCGTCGCTCAAAAGTAACGTCACTCATTTTTAAAATGCACTAAAAAAACGGTTTACGAAAACAGTCACAAAGAACAAACAAATGACTGCAAGTTCAATTGCACCTTCAATACTGAAGGTGCTGTTAACATGTAATGCAACTTCAATACTGAATTGCATTACATGTTAACCTACCGCCCTTCCAAGTCCCGTCTCCGCAGTGTTGCTAGATCGGGCGCTACGTTGCCAGTCTCATTACTGAATTTAAACACCTCCTACCAGCTCCAACTTGGGCTTATTGGACGCAGAATTTCACAAACTGTAATACTATCACAAGCAAAAAAAATCAATACTCTAGTACAAGTGGGTGCATGATGAATTTCGATGCTGACTCTATATGTACAACTGTCAATATCATTTTTATATCCCCTGTTTAAATTGTATGCGTATAAAAATCACTTATACATTGTAAATCCTGCAGAAGAGTTTTAAACGTTTTGTATAGGCAGAAATTTCGGCCAACATTAATATACGCGGTCGAAATGACGTTGTTAATGTAGCAGCGTTGTTCATGTAACAGCGTGTATTAACGTAATAGCCCTCAACCATACGAGCAGAGGCAGGTATAAATTTTATATGACGAAAGTCGATTACCGTTATAGACGTAAGGGCGAAAATGAGAAATAAACTTTTTAATACATTTTTTAACAGGTTACTATTCACTTTGTAATTATTATTCATCGCTCCGTCCATAAAAACCAGTTTTTATGCAATGTTGCTATGGTGATGTTAATACAGGGTGATTCAGCTAACACGTTTATTAAATGTTTATGAACTTCGCATTGAAATTCATTTTTGGAATCAGGGGTTAGCAGGGACGGTCTATTCAACTAAAGTACTTGTGCTTTTCTGACACTTGCGGTTATACCGGAAATAGCTATCAACTTCCTTATTTTAAATGGAACATCCAGTATATTAATACATTTTTGAATTCCCCTCCTAATTTTAGGTTGACTTTGTTAACAATTCCCTATTCCTATCTTCAGCTGTTTTTGAGATATTTTATTTTTTTTGAAAAAATTAGGTTTTGTAGTATCCTATTGAAATGCTCGTCACCGATTCAAAACAAATGTTATAGTAGCAAACTTTGGGCTGCCCTTGGGCGGACTATTAGGGTTTCAGGTGGTATGTAATTTAATGTTTTATTATTTAAAGGGTGTCTAAAAAATCAAGTTCATTTTGACAAATTTTGAAAAATTGTCTGAAAAATTGAAAACAATTGACCTATGCAATATAACAAAAAAAAATCCTACGTACTGTTGTGGAGAATCTAGTTTTGAATATTCAGTTAAAATTTCAAGCCAATCGAATAAAAATTGTTCGAGATATTGGTCCGGCCGACTTGAAATATCACGTTTCGAGAAAAAGCGTTTAAAGTTTTAATCTGCAATGCCTGCACCATACAATTGACCTTCGAGATTGACCTCCTTCTCCTGATTTTCTTTTCTTAGTGATTTTGAATCGATCCTGCTTTTTTTGCTTCATCAGATAAGGACAGATGCTCCAATTCTCGATACCTAGATTGCGCTCGCATAGAGCAGCGAATTTTTATTATGGTAAGGGGCATTTTAAGCAAAAAAAAATCGATTTTTCGAAAGTGGTGTACCCACTTAAATGAACTTTTATTAAATTTGTTTGAGACAGACGTGAGATTGCTATTTGTTACGGTAGGAGGGAAAATATTTTCGGCACACCCCGAACAAACCGTATTTGGCGCCGGGCCCAAGATTTATTCAAAATGATTTTAATTAAATCAAACGCTGTTTACGGCCTCCGCAAGCTTGCCTTCCCCCCCCCTCTCGCGGCCCAATCCCGCCCAAGTTTTTGCAGTAATCGCGTTACAAGATGTTTGTAGTACAAGTACAATTAAAGTCATTGAACGGCTCCAGTGAAATTAATTCCGTTAGAGAAGAGGAAGAGGGCGAAAGTGAATTCTAACGAATGGTAGACTGAAGGAATTCTCGACTAGCAATCCCGACTGTGATATTTTGCTCGGCCGCTATCTCTGGCGGAAATCCCGAGTAAATACAATGACGATCTTGGCGGTTGTAACTCCGAATGTTAGTCTCGGTAAGTTTTACTGAGCCCGTCTCAAGTAATGGTACGATACGCCGAAGCTGAAATTGGTTTTTTTATGGGGTGACTGGCTCTCTAGAGCTTTCGTTTGGTGCACGGTGTATTTAACTGTCAAAATAGCTACTATAGGGTGGGCCATCAGATGGTTTCTTTTTAAAATTGCTATTAAAACTATATCGTTGAATAACGTTCTTAAATGATTGTTGCTTTATTCAAGAAAGTATGCCTTCCCACTATTTATGAAAAACAATTTCAGTTAAATGGCCGCCGCGGCTGACTTGGCAGTGGTTCATTCTTTTCACCCAATTTTGCAGTACATTTTTTTTTGTGGTTCTATTGCACGAATACGTCGATTGATGTTTTCCTTCAGTGCGTCAATAATTATATGTGGATCGTTGGAGTAACAACGTTCCTTAACATGTCCCCATAAAAATAGTCCAACCTGTTACTAAATTTAGTGTGCAAAAGATCGATTTTATGGCTTGTGTGTGACACGTTGCTCCATACTGCTGCAACCAAAGCTCCAAGTCCAAATCGTCCAATAGCGACCACAAAAAATCATTTAACATGTCTCTGTAACGCATTCCATTTACTGTATCGCTGTTACCATCTTCATTTTGAAGTTCGGACCAATAATGCCACCACTCCGAAACCCACACCACACAGTCACTCTTGCAGGATGCATTGGCTTCTCTATGACACTCTAATGTGTGGATTTTCGGAACCCCAAATCCTACAGTTCTGTTTATTAACATGTCCTCCAAGATGAAAATGAGCTTCGTCCGAAAAAAATGATTTTTCGATTGAAATCATTTTCAAACTCATTTAAAGCCCACACGGAGAAGCGATAACGAAGTGGATGATCATTTTCCTTTACCTCTTGTGTAAGTTACTTGTAAGCAAATAATCCGAGGTCTTTATGCAATATTCTCCTCAGAGAAGTGCGCCTGACATTAAGTTGTTGTGCTCTGTGACGAGTTGAGGTTCTTGGGTTTTCTCGCACACTTTGGGCAATAGCAGCAATTCTTTCAGCTGTGCGCACCGGACGAGCACGTGGATGACTTCTGTTATCCATAAGCATGCCAGTTTCACGAACTTTCCTTAAGAACTTTCTTACACCAGGCGCTGACGGAGCATCATTTCGACCATTCTGTTTTTGCATTTTGGAAATATTTTTTCCATATTTCCCAACGTTGTTCAAGCGTAAAACGATACATTTCTTAAAGTGGAGGTTAGACACCATATATATGTCAAATGTCAAGCGCGTCAGTGTCGGCAATGTAGAATAACACTCAGTTTAAAAACAAACCAATATAGATGGCCCACCCTTTACAAAAATGCCGTAAGACTTGAACCGCTCTGTGGATTAGTTTGATTTTACAAAAACCGCGAACGTGAAGTTACATAGTAATAGATATTAAAATGATTTGTGGTTACTTATACTAAGGAATGACGACGAAGGCACATCTAGGAAATGTGGATCTGGATAGAATGTTTCTGCATTTTTATGATACATATTTTTTTATTGAAATTACAGATGCAAAAAAGTTAAATTTTTTTGAGTCTCCTTTACAACCCACTTGGATTAGATTTTTTTTGGAGTGATTGGATTTCTAGATCATTTCGTTAGGAGCACGGTGTTTTTAAATATCCAAATATCCACCAAGACTAAACCGTTCTGTTAATGTCGTTTTGAGTTGAGTTGACAATGAGTATTTTTTTTGTACAAAATACCGTGATAATGGCTCAAATTCCGATGTCCTTGAGAAGTTTCTTGTGAAATACTATCGCATTTCGCATACCGTGATTCATTTTAACCTTTATAGGACGGGAAATCCAGTATACTGGGTCAAAAAAAGGTTCCTCGTCTTTGTTCAAACATCATTATTTTGGGATTTTAGGGTTGCCAATTACGAATCTGAAGTCAGATTTTAAAATTCAAGATGGCGGATCTAATATGGCGGACAAATCCTATATGAGGGACAAACATTTTAAATTTGCAAGAATTTGAAGAAACTGAAGACTATATACATAGGTTTTTGAGGTCGCTGATTACGAATCTGAAATTAGATTTTAAAAATTCAAGATGGCGGATCCAATATGGGGGATAAAAATATAAGATCCGAAAAATATAAGACTACAAACTGCACATGGGTTTTTGAGATCGCTGATTATGAAACCAAAATTGTATTTAAAAATTTATTCAAAATGGTTGACCCAATTTTTTTTTTGCCATTTAAATTTGGAAATGACTGGTTGAACGGTTGCTAATGACAAATATGATGACTTCAAACTGGTGCAATCAAGATATCAGTTGATAAAAATAATATATATGAACTGTTTACTTGGGAAGTGTATTGTTTTCATTGCCGAATTGAGAAACGTCCATATAGTGTGTCAAAATACCAAAATATGTTATGTTGCCTTTTCGCCGATATCGCTTTTTCTCATTTTCTATATCACTTCTCTCATTTTTCTATTATAAGTTGACATCCTGAATCAGCTATTTTGAATCCGCCATTTTATATCCACTATTTTGAATTGCAAAAGTCTGATTCAGAATTACTAACCTCAAATCACTCCTCTACATGCTTTCATTACTATAATGCATTTTTTTTACATCATGAATCAGCTATTTTGAATCCGCCATTTTATATCCACTATTTTGAATTGCAAAAGTCTGATTCAGAATTACTAATCTCAAATCACTCCTCTACATGCTTTCATTATTATAATGCATTTTTTTTTCGTTTCAGCAACTGCTATCTTGCATCCACCATTATTAATCCGCCATTTTGAATTTCAAAAAAAATCCATTGATTAGTTAGTGAATCAGTTCTCTATATTATATCGGATTAGAGAAATTAGTTATTGAAATGGCCCATTTAATCACAAATTGTTCCCGTTACTAAGGTAGTTAACTAGGGATTTGAAGGGTAAGAAATGCCAACTTAATTAATTATAATTCGAGTTAATTGCACCCCCCCTACCCTCCGAGTCTAACCCATTTATAACTTGAAACAAGATTTCACATTAAAGGAACATTAAATCGTAAAATTAATGCGAATACACTTTCCATCGTATGTCCTAAGGTTAACCTTCCTCCTGCGATCCAACAATAAAAAACAAATTGGAAACGGCTTACAAAAAAAGGCGTAATTATGAAGAAAATTACCTGGAAAACCCCGTGACCTTGTTAGCTCTCGCGATGAGGTTAGGTTAAGTGAAAACGGTGGGCGTCATTCTGCAGATGAAGGAGGAAACATGAGGAAGAAAGAAACAATCTCTGAGGATTTCCTCTGCGTAAAATTTTAAATTAAATTGGGGAATCCGTATTCGGCTTATTCGATTTACGAAAGAGAAAGGAGAAGACTTAAGGACAATTAAGTTAGCGGTTTATACGATTATTTGTACGTATGTAAAAAGCGGAAAGCAAAGACAAATCGCGTTTAAACACCGTTTTGATTTGCTGTTTTCCTAAAAGTGTTAACACGAAAAGGAACTTTTGAACGAAAAAAAGCATTTAATTAATTGCTTTTAAATTGAATACCCTGTATAATATTACATTTTTGGGTCTCCTCAAAAAGCTGTTTTCAGAAAATTACGAGGTGTGGCTATTAACCAAATTGCTGTCATAACACTTGTCACCGGAGAGTGCCATCGCGTCTCACGCAAGAACGACTTAACCCGAACGCTTCCGTCGAAAAACGAGAGGCGCGCGCAGCTCCGTAAGGAACAAAAAGCAACGCGCCGCGCTGCTCGCCATCTTTGCGCTCGTGACCGTCCCGGGTGAAGTCCTCTCCGCTGGTCTCCCTAGTGGGACCTGCCCAACACTGCTGTGGTACGTTTGGGAGCCCGCATCAACAACGTAAGTGGTTTAATTTCTTTCCCACGTCGTAGAGTTCCGCACCGAAACCCTCGACGTGGGAGAACTTCCCAAATTCACCACTCAGGAGACACAACGGCGCTGCACAACTATTTTCATAGCGTGTAGCGTCCCCTCGTGGGTCCCCACGTGGCAAGGGACGCACATCAACACCGTCTTCATCATTCATCATCAACAATTACTGAATAAGTTATGAGTGCAAGAAAATAAAAAAAACTCGGCTCCCAAGTTACTTGGAGCATTCATTTTTTTTAAATTCGCAGAAAAAATCGTAGCGATTCTAGTCTCAATATTGTACGATAAAAAACGAACGAGTTATTTCATTTGTTTATAACTTTAAAACGGACGTACTTTTCAATGTCAATTTTAAACAATTAAATTTGTGAATTTCAATTAATTTTTCGATGTGCTTGATAGTCCAACTCATCAAGAAGAGAATACATTTTGAATCGTTACATACCTCGTACTTTGAGACGCTGGAATTTCGACGCGTAGGCGTTACTCGATTACAAAAAAAAACAGATATTGTTACAGTGACGTATAGAACCCGAGGTTTCGGTTAAACTCCGTAATGATCGCCCTCACTTATATTTCATACGGGCTTTGCGCTCCAACAGGAAAGAAATGTAAATGGAATCCCGTGAATTATTCAGCTTTTCAACTTTTGGCACGAACGCCGCGCTCCTCCATCCCTTCGCGGTCGGGAGAAGTTCTGGACCGAAGATTGGAATAATTCCGACGTCGGGACGCCATCAATTACCCGGGAGAGGCCATTTACTAATGCAGAAAGCGATTATTGACAGCTATTGACAGCGACGGTGGCCGATTTAACACGAGCCGAAACATCTATTAATCACGAAGTAATATCGGGAAACGGAGGAGGCGGGAAGACGGAGGCTGCGGCTCGGTGATTGCCCCAGATTTAATTAAACGCCGGATATAACAGTTTCGACATACAACAAAATCCCTATCTCAAATACCTATAAAACTAAACAGGCATATTTTTTCGTTAAAAATCTCGATGTTTCGGAACATTTTAGACCCACTTGGGCAATACCTACCTTCAAGAACCTGTGCCTCTCAACTCAAATACCTACCTCAAAAACCTGTGCCTGGAATACCTACCTCAAAAACATAAGATATGAAAGTCACAGACATATCTTTTCACTCAAAACTTATAATCTTGACATCTCTAGACATTTTAGGTACACTTGAGAAATACCTACTTCAAAAACACGTGCCTCAAATACCTACCTCAAAAACTTATAAAACCTGAAAGCCACATATTTTTTTCACTTAATACAGAACTTAACACAGAATAAATATCTCAATGTCTCCGGCCATTGTAAGCTCATGTATTTGGGCAATACCTACCTCAAGAACCTACGTCTCAAATACCTACCTCAAGAACATACGATCTGAAAGTCACAGACATATTTTTCCACTCAAATTTATAATCTCGACGTCGCTAGACATTTTAGACACCAAGAGCACCACCTACTTCAAGAACCTGTGCCTCAAATACCTAGTCAAAAACTTGTGAAACCTGAACGCCACATATTTTTTCAGTCAAACTTATAATCTCGATGTCTCTAGACATTTTAGACACAGTTGAGCAATACCTACATCAAAAACTTATACCTGAAAACCACAGTTTTTTTTTTCACTCAGACTTAATATCTCAATGTCTCCGGCCATTGTAAGCTCATGTATTTGGGCAATACCTACCTCAAGAACCCTTGCCTCAAATACCTACCCCAAAAACATACAAAACCTGAAAGATACAGACAGATTATTTGACTCAGATTTGAAATCTTGACGTCTTGGGACATTTTATACCCATTTGGGCAGTACCTGCCTCAAAAACCTGTACTCAAATACCTGCATAAAAACCTGAAAGACAGACAGACATATTTTTTGTACAGACAGGTTGTACTTGTCGATATAGCCGTCAATTTATAGCAATATGTGCCTCTGAGACGCTGACCACATCGATTACAACCTAAGATTAGTTATTAGACAGCTCAAAATTTATTCTAACTGATTTATTATTATATTCTTCAGTTTGCGATGAAAATCATTCATTTCCTTTTTCCACGCGTGTTACATTACATTGGAGCTCCAGTATACAGTGTGGAACAGCCAAATGGAATAAATTCAGTACTTAACAGACTTAACGTTCGTTAAGTCAGCTAAATCGTCGGGTTTGGTTGTGTAGACCATACTTTTTACATATCCCCATAGGAAGAAGTCTAACGGCGTGAGATCAGGTGATCGTGCAGGCCATTCTACAGAACCACGTCTCCCTATCCAGCGATTTGGAAAGATTGTATGGAGATATTGCCAGACATTGACTTCGTAATGTGCTGGTGCACCATCCTGCTGGAACCATATTGCATTACCTGGAAGTTGTGGGTTTCCTTCAGCTGGATACAAGTTTGCCATCGTCGGTACAACATTATTTTGGAGCAGCGCTAAATAAGTTTCTCCATTCAAATTGCCGTCAATGAAGAAGGGACCAATGATATTTTCTCCAATTATTCCTGCCCAAACATTACCTTTCTCAGGGCTTTGCGTGTGTAGTTCCCTCATCCAGTGAGGATTTTCTCTCGACCAGGAACGACAGTGTTGGCGATTAACATGGCCGTGAAGTGTAAATGTAGATTCATCCGAAAACAAAACATTTTCTATTTGTAAAGTATTGTCATCTATCATTTGCATCATTTGTTCACAAAAGAGAATTCGTCTATCAAAATCGTCTTCCGCGAGCTCATTAGTTGGTACCAGTTTATATGGGTGCATCTGATTTTCTGTCAATACGCGGAGAATCGAGGAATGACTAATATTTAATGCTGAAGCTGTTTGACGACTCCACGTATGTGGATTTTCTTCAAGCATAAGTATTACATCCAATTTCTGATCATTACTGAGTTTATTGGGAGGATTTTTCTTTAGCTGCCGTACATGTCCATGTTCCCGAAACTGCTTCTCTAGTTTACTTACAGTACCTTGAGTAGTCGGCGGCAACTTCGGATATTTTTCTCGAAATAAGCGAACTTCGGTAAATCATCTATCTGAATTGCAACACGAAAACTAAAGCAAAAAGTTTAACACTGATAACTGTTAACTACGGTTACAATGACAAGTACGTTTCTAGGTAATTTCACTAAAGCTAATAATGGCCAACTTCTTAAATTTCAGGTTTGTTTTTTTTTTACTGCTTGCTCGTTTTTGTCGTTCGATTGTCAAGCAAAAAATTGTACGTATTTATTATAAGTTTTTATCTTATAGTAGGGAATGCCGGCAATTACATACATTTATTTTATGTTATTATTAACATTTCAGAACCTAAAATTGACAAATAGTGTTACTTATAAAAGTTTTATTTTAATGTAACGAATTTCATGCGCTGGAGAAACTTATTTTTTTTTATTGTTAATTTCTGCAATAAAATTTAAAACCATAGCAATTTTGAATAGAGAATGAAAAGACCTTTCAAATGAAGTATCACAAGCCCCTACTTCCAATTTGAAAATTTAGGGGTTGTAGCTGTCACCTGAAAGGGGTTGAATTTAGGGATGACATTTTTACGTCGCAAGATGTCATTTTAGAATTAGAAATTGACGTGTCTCAGATTTTTTTTTAAAATGCCTAATAATGGAGCTACTGAATTTATTCCATTGGGCTGTTCCACACTGTATATGTTTGCAATGACAATTATATGCCTTGAATCTGCGAAAGAGTAGCCCTGACGATATTATAATTATCATAGTATTCAGTTTCCGATAAAAATCACTCATTTCCTTTTTCCACGCGTGTTACATTACATTGGAGCTCCAGTATATGTTGTATTTACTAGGAAAACAAGGTCTTAACGCTGTGCAACCGACAACGCGACGCTTCTCGATGCATTTTTCCAGCAGCTCTGGAGCCGCCGCGCTGATCGGATCGATTTCGTCCACAAATGCACGTCCCGTGTAGTCGCGGTGCGGTGGCGAAAACATGTCCGGGCCGACTAAACATCACGCACTACCGGCCACGGCCTGCTTACGGTGCAGTCTTTTGATTAATCCCGCTCGATTTCAATCGGATCGAAGCAGATGGTGGATTTCGTACGGCCGATCGGGCAAACATGCGGGCGAACGAAAAGGTTACAGTGCTAAGAGGGCGATCGCAGTTTTGTAATTCTTATCGGGGTCTCGGATTTCGGACGTTTGAATTCGATGCATCGTCAGGAATTGAATCCATTTGTTTCGATTTGTAAGGATCGTTTAAATTTATTGGTAGTAATTTGAAAATTGACATTTTTAGCAAGAAGTCTCCGGCAGGTTGCATTCCAAGCGCATTATTTATTACTTCAGCCAGTTATCGTTCGGCCGCGGCGTTAGAGACTATCGCTTGTGTACTTTTCATCATAATTAAAATTGAATTCGGTGCAAAGTTTGATAGCAGAGCCATTGTGTAATCGACTTTTGCCAGACAAAGCTGAAACTAAAAGGCTTGCTACTATGATGACTAGGGTTCGGAATGTTTGCCGTCTCGCGTGTTAAAGTGCGTTAGAATTTCCTACCCTCCCGCACCGGGATGGCTGGTGAGCTACTGAGGCTGGTGAGCTACTGATGGCTACTGAGCATACGCGGGTCCTGGCGCCTTGGTAGATCGGTCAGTGGCGTACGTATGCAGGGACAAGAAACATGCGTATATCATTTACAAGGCGCCTAATAAACACGGTTTATACTTCATTATTTTTATACTGCCAAGACCCCCGTTGTAGCACACATTACAGAACCCTTATGATGTGACTGTATTTTAAGTAATGAGTTTTTTTTTTTAATTTTTTTTTTTGTATAGAAAATAGAATTACAAGTCACTATTGTTTTCTTCAAAATAACTTCCTTGGGAAGCCACACAGCGCTGGAGACGGTTCTTCCCCTCCTCATAACAGTACTGGAACTCATATATTGGAATAGCCTTCAGCTGGTCGGTTATAGCCGTTTGAATGTTTTCTATGGTCCCAAAATGAGGTCCCTTGAGGTGATTTTTCAATCTCGGGAAAAGAAAAAAAGTCACAAGGACTCAAGTCAGGCGAATAATGAGGCTGAGAAGCCACAGGAATGCTTTTACTGACTAAAAACTCGTTTACTGAAATGGTTGTGTGACAAGGCGCATTGTTGTGGTGCAACATCCAGTTATTCTTGATGTTTGGTCTCACACGCATGACCCTTTTTCGGAGTTTTTCAAGAACCTCTCTGAAAAAAACACCTAGTGTTGATTTACTATTTGGCCCGGAGGCACAAACTCTTTGTGGGCAATTCCTAAGGCTATCAAAAAAGCAAATCAGCATACATTTGATCTTCGACTTGCTCATTCTTGCTTTGTTGGAGAGCTTGAAGTGTGCCATTCCATGCTTTAACGCTTAGTTTCCGGGTCGTACTCAAACACCCAAGTCTTATCATCAGTAATGACGCGTTCCATAAAATGGAGATCATTTTCAATCGATTCCAAAAAGTCAAGACACCTTTCTCCCCTTTCATGTCCTTTTGTTCCTGCGAAAGGTTTTTGGAACCATTTTTGCGCAAATTTTTCTCATCCCCAATTCGTTAGTCAAAATCTGATGAACAGTGGTGTGATTCAATTCAATTCAATTGAATCTGACGATCTGAACGCACAAGATCCTGTATTCTATCGACATTTTCATCGGTTCTTGAAGATGAAGGACTTCCGCTGCGTGGTTCATTTTCAATCGACTCTCTTCCTTCTGAGAATGCCTTAAACCACCGAAAAACACTGTCTCCATAGGCGTGTTGCAGTTTTGCAAACGTATCAGTTGCACTGTGTCCAAGTCTGAAGCAAAACCTGATAGCACACCGTTGCTCAAAATTAATGTCACTTATTTTTAAGACTCACTAGAAAAAACCGGTGTACGAAAACTGTCTCAAAGAACAAACAAATGACTATAACAAGTTCAAACTTGTTCTGAAGGTGCATTACATGTTAACCTACCGCCCTTCCAAACCCGTCTCCGCAGTGTTGCTAGATAGGGCGCTACGTTGATCCCATTACTTAATTTATCTATCACCTTTACAGTTGCAGAAAACTTTAGTTTAATTACTGTTTGGGACATTTATATTTTAACGCATCTCTATTATTATTCGTTTTTCATTTCCTGTACAAAACGGGACGTAAACTCGGTCGTGTACTGCGAATCAAATAAAATTAAAGCTAACAAAGCGCTAATATACGAGGTGCTCTCTTTCTCACACGAGCATTGCTCCATTGACTTATGTCCCGTCATAACCAGGCCTGCCAACACAAAGCTCGGCGCCAATAAAACTTTCCCGTAGCGGTG
Organism: Aromia moschata; assembly: GCA_029963805.1. Classification (NCBI taxonomy): domain Eukaryota; kingdom Metazoa; phylum Arthropoda; class Insecta; order Coleoptera; family Cerambycidae; genus Aromia; species Aromia moschata. Next base: position 609,359 of record JAPWTK010000225.1, read on the forward strand.
ATATAGGGCATTATTGTCGGAAAATTCTCTTAGATACGTAAGAAGTTTGTACTTGACATGCTCCGTTTTTTTCTCCCGATAGGATCTTCCATTGCAAGTTAAGGAGTTGATTGCGTTACTTTAATGGAGCCGAAGTCGAGGAAGTCGAAGTTTAATTTAAGACGTGGAGGCGGTAATTTATGTTCGCCGCCGAGTATTTTTGTGACGGCAGATTATTAATAGTCTCTCTTATAAAATACAGATCACACTTAGTGTAACAAACGAATAATGAACTGAGTAGTCGCAAATCAAACGCTATAAACCGTAGAAGGTATCGGGAATGCAAAATCAGTGTGTCGTTCCATAGTAGTTGAGATATTCAGTGGTGGCAGTCGAGATAATTTTTTTGGGATGATAAAATTTGTACAATTAGTTCAATTTCAATCACCTTAACGGATAAAGTTTCACTAATACCTATAAATATCAACGAAACTATTCATGACTGACGCCCAAAAGTATTTACTCAGTGTTTGCACCTTTAGAATATTTTAAATAAGAAAATATTGCTGTTACATTTTCCATGTTATATGAGTTGTTATGTTATAATAGTAATCCATAATAGTTATCCATGTTATAAGACAAGTTATACGAGTAGGTCTAGCATTATCTTTTAAGTGTAATAGGATTTATAATAAATCATCATAAAAATGTAATTTCAAAACTTAGTATTAGAGGCTCTATTAACGACATTTTACTAAAACTGAGACTATAGTAATTCTGGATATGGGTAAGAATAAACTTGTTCTAACCCCGACTCGTCGCAAAGCTTACTTGTCTGCAAAAAACAAGCTGAGAAATAAATTGTTTTTTGGAGCAGGCATAATGACAAGTGACAGTGATGTGTTAATATTTAAATGAATCCTAAGGATGAGGAATTTTAGAATTGGCAGCATATCATGGAAATCATGGGTTTGAAAATAAACATAATTTCCTGGATGTGTATACAGAGCGTTCCATCTTCACGGTTTCTTTCATAACTCTGTTATTGTAAATTAACCCTTTAACGCCCAAGTGCACTGTCAAGAGACATGAACTTAGAGGCTCATATTACTGATAGAAAAAAATAAAGAAAAAACAACTAAAACCATGTATTCCCATGATTTCGAGGTCGCTCTTTTGAATGTAATCGTTAAAATTTGCAAAAAATTGACGTAACCTTCAGTTTTTAACAAAAAACTATTAAAAAATGCGATTGTTTCAAGATTTTTGTTTAAATCGCAATATCAGCTTTGTTATCTTCCTTTATACCACTCAAAACCAAATAGAAACGTGCACTCGAGACGTGTACTTGAAGGAAACGCAATGAGAACAACTTTATTTTCTCATTTTTGAGGTTAGAATAACTAGATATGGCAAAATACAAAGGGTGTATTTCTCGTTTTTTACGTTGCATATCATTGACGCAAAAGAAGAATTGAAAAATTATTAGTTCTTTGGAGTTTTTGGTGTCGCTGATCACGATCCTGATATCAGAATTTCAAAATTCAAGAAGGCGGATCCAATATGGCCACCATCCTGAATCAAATTTCAAATGTTTCGATTATTTTACCTCAAACTTTCTAAACCAGGGGTTTTCGGGGTCGCTAATAACGATCCCGATGTCAGAATTTCTAAATTCAGGATCTCGAAATTTGCTTCAAAATGGTCGCCATGTCATATCTGCCATCCTGAATTTTGAAATTCTGACATCGAGATCATGATTAGCGACCCCGAAAACCCATGGTTTACAAAGTTTTAGGCGATTAATCTAAAAATTTGAAATTTGATTCGAGATGGTGGCCATATTGGATCCGCCATCTTGAATTTTGAAAATTTGACATCAGGATCAAGCGACCCCAAAAACCCCGAAAGTACTACTAATTTTTCAAAATTCTTCTTTTGCGTCAATGATCCCGCAACTGGTAAAAAAACGAGAAATATCACCCTTTGAATTTTGCCATATCTAGTAATTTTAACCTCAAAAATGAGAAAAATGAAATTGTTCTCATTGCGTTTCCTTCAAGTACACGTCTCGAGTGCACGTTTGCATTTGTTTTTGAGTAGTATAAAGGACGATAACATAGCTGAAACTGCGATTTAAAAAAAAGAATCTTGAAAAAAATCGTGTTTTTTAATAGTTTTTTTTTTAAATTGAAGGTTACATCAATTTTTTTGCAAATTTTAACGATTCCATTCGAAAGAGCGACCTCGAAAACATATCAATACAGGGTTTTAGTTATTTTTTCTTTATTTTTTCTATTCGTAATATGAGCCTCTAAGTTCATGTCTCTTGACAGTGCACTTGGGCGTTAAAGGGTTAAAGATAAAATGTTTCAAATAAAAGTTCCCCAAAATTATCAAGTGCAGATATTTCTAATCACACAGGGAACTCTATTTCATATGACCGCTATACAACTTCGTTATTTTAAATGGGAAATTTGTTCAAGCAAAAGTATAAAAAGAAAGTAAAGACGCGTATTTAATTTCGATATTTCGAAAGGAAATTATATCTGTCGTTTTCCTTTTTTTCTCGCATTTCATCAACGGAAAATGTAGAAGGTATATTAAAAAAAAAAAAGGAAATAAAACGGTGGACCGGATGCTTTTCAAGAAACAATTGCGTAAAAAAACCTTTCCCGCCAACCGATCCTTAAAGTCGAAACAAAAGGGCGAACCGAACGTCAACCCTTAAATGAACTTTATACTCTGCCCTCTGCAACAACGAAAAAAAGTTCTTCGAACTTTGCCCGAAAAATATTGTAATAGTTCCAGCATAAACAAAGGCTTTGATAGACTCGCATAGCGGCAAAAAAAAAACTAAATCGATCCGAACTTCGCTGGAAAAACGCCGAGATCCAATCGCGAACCCTTTAGGCGAGCTAACGCGTGGAAAGCGACTGCGAAAAATTTAAAAGGGCCGATTTTAATTGTCGCGAACTTCTAGATCGGCGCTGTCAGAATTACTTTTGTCGCGGTGACGATGATGTATGGCTCCGAGGTCCCTACGGTACGAATTCGGCTCATCGTTTATCGAGAATCCCAACTGCCGTACCGGAATAATGAACGTCACGGCCTCCCGGAGTCCGTATCTCCGGGACCCATTCCGATGCTAACGCGACCTCGCTGAATATTTCAGGGAGGAGGAGGGGAGGGAGAGGACTAATCTACTCTGCTCCAGCATCGAAAATATTGTCGGTTCATTTTTCGAAAGAGTAAAGTGAACCTTACACAGTCAATATTATTGAAGCAATATCGATATTGATCAATATATTTAAAGTGTAAGGATTATATTGAAACAATAATATTGATGGCAATAGTATTGAAGAAAATCAAATCAGTTCGATTTTTATTGAAGGCCCGTCAATATATTGCAGCGGCTTCAATATTATTGACACGTGTGAGGGGTATGTTGACATTTTGACATATTGTCCAATTAAACGTCAGTCATTCTCAAGACGCTTGAGTTGTTTGTGTGCGTTATTTTTACTTCTGATGTGGAAACTGATAAAAGGGCAGGTGGTGAAAAGCGAAAGAAGTCGCAAGACAAAGAAGAAGAGAAACAATTAATTTTAAGATGCATAGAGGTAGGGAATGTATTTGCATTGTGTTTGAAAATAAATAATACATAACAATAAAAGTGGTCATTTCGTTATTTCAAATTTCAAATCCTCAAAGCTGTTGCCTGTTGCTAAAAATCTTAATGAAACTGAAAGTCGATCCGCCGGTGAAATGGCCTTCCTCATATTCGTATCCTGTTTTATTATAAATGGTGAAACCAATGCAACTAGGTGTTGGAACAGTTGTTCATCCATTCTTAAAAAAAAATTCATTTCAATTTCACTTAGCAGTGAGTCATCTGGCTCACTCTTAAACTCGGCTCCCAAGTTACTTGGAGCATTAGTTTTTTTTAAATACGCAGAAAAATCGTAGCTGTAAAATGATTCTAGTCTCAACATTGTACGAAAAAAACGAACAAGTTATTTCATTTGTTTATAACTTTAAAACGGATGTACTTTTCAATGTCAATTTTAAACAATTAAATTTGTGAAATTCAATTAATTTTTCGATGTACTTGAGAGTCCAACTCATCAAGAAGATAATCCATTTTGAATGGTTACTCTATGATGTTTACAAAAAATTAAGGGCTGTTTTATGAAAGCACCTTTTTAATAAACAATTTACTTTTTACAAAAACTTAAATATATATCGATTTGAAATTTTCAGCGTTTTTTAAGTACACCAATACCTACATTTTCCAATACTTTTAAAGTCACAAGGCTTACTTTATAGTTATTTATAAACAATTGAAATAAGGGGCCATTTTGACGGTTTCTCCAATTTTGCAGATAAACAAATTAACCGATTTGCAAATTTCTTGATGGGTTTTGTAAGGTTTTTTACTAGTTACATTTTTTATCTGAAACGTTTTTTGTATAGCTTACGGTTCTCTTTTTTATTAAAAAAAAACTGGTATTCGCACCTTTGCGAATTATTTAAACAATGTAGCAATAATTTTAAATTGTTGCCAAAAAACGATATTTAAAATTTTCAGCCTCCTCTACAAAAAGCAATTTTTTTTGGTGGTGTCAGTTACTTTTCGGCTAAATCCTAATTCTACTATACTATGATACAAATAATCAACTATTACACAGAAACAGCACGTGGCTCTCACATTCTGACCACAAATCGTAGCCGTGTCACACGTAATAATAAATGCTAAAAGCTGTCATAAAAATCGCCACGGAAATCACAGCCACCTCCGCATGACAAACGACCGGTGTCCAGAATCACGTTCAGAAATCCGTTATGCACAGCGCCCCGCGATCCCCTATTTCGATATCTCGTCGTCAATATCCGAGCAAACGGGAATCTATAAATTCATGGTGATATATTGCAGTATTGCACTCGCGTCAAAATAAAACGGTATTTATGCTGCGACGTTGTTTGCCTACCAGAGGCGCGGGAGTTGTTCCAAAGGAAGATACTGAATAGTAAATAAATATATTTATTGCGTATGAATACAATTTATGAAAGAGGGTTTTAAAAAGTGGCAATTTTGGCTCCAGCTCCCTTCCGGGGGGGGGGGGGTGATAAACACTGAAAAATTGTTATAATCAACACATCACTCGATAAGTTCGTAGGATGGCTAATAAAAATAAAATTTAGGCAAAATTCGACTTTATTCATCAACATAGTCTCCTTCAAGAGTGATACATTAATTCTTATAGAACGATTTGTCCAATCCTTCAAAATACGTTTCAGTTTCGGCGATCGCCTCCTAATTGAAGCCATAGCTCTCTCTGGCGAGCATTTTTTTGGGATTTGCGAACAAGTAATAGTCGCTGGGGGCTAAATCTGGAGAATACGGAAGATGCGGACTTGTTACGGGGTGCATTGTGAAAGAACACTTTTTTCTTCTAGCCTAGGAAGGATAACCAAAAAAATTCATAAACGTGTGAAAAACCGGTTTTTTCACTTTTTAAGTAGGCAAAAAAAATATTTCAGAAAAACAAAAAATTGCACGTTATAGCGCTTAAAAAGACGAAGGAAATCAGTTTTTAAAAATTAAAATCGGTTCACAACTTTTTGCAAAAAAAAAATATAAAATCCGTCGAAAATTGCCCTTTTTTACTATCTAATTACTCGGCCTACGAAAGTCGTAGGAACTTCCGCCAACTAGTTTGTAGTTCTTTTCGGCGGTTATAATCAACACATCACTCGATAAGTTCGTAGGATGGCTAATAAAAATAAAATTTAGGCAAAATTCGACTTTATTCATTAACATAGTCTCCTTCAAGAGTGATACATTAATTCTTATAGAACGATTTGTCCAATCCTTCAAAATACGTTTCAGTTTCGGCGATCGCCTCCTAATTGAAGCCATAGCTCTCTCCGGCGAGCATTTTTTTTGGGATTTGCGAACAAGTAATAGTCGCTGGGGGCTAAATCTGGAGAATACGGAAGATGCGGACTTGTTACGGGGTGCATTGTGAAAGAACACTTTTTTCTTCTAGCCTAGGAAGGATAACCAAAAAAAATTCATAAACGTGTGAAAAACCGGTTTTTTCACTTTTTAAGTAGGCAAAAAAAAATATTTCAGAAAAACAAAAAATTGCACGTTATAGCGCTTAAAAAAGACGAAGGAAATCAGTTTTTAAAAATTAAAATCGGTTCACAACTTTTTTGCAAAAAAAATATAAAAACCTTCGAAAATTGCCCTTTTTTACTATGTAATTACTCGGTACTCGGCCTACGAAAGTCGTAGGAACTTCCGCCAACTAGTTTGTAGCTCTTTTCGGCGGCTACTTACAGTAAAAATTTTATCAAAAAAATATTCATAACTTTTGGCGCAATTCGAAAAAAATGTAAAAAAAAAGGTGTATTCGGAAAATGGCCCGGCAATTGTCAATAACAGTCCTACGGTAATTTTTCAAAGTGCATTTGGTTCGTGAAGAGGTGCTCTAGATTCATACAGTGGACCAAGTTTGTCAAATTTGAGGACACTATTTTTTACCTAATTATCAAATTTTTTTAACGCTTGAGGAATTTTTTGAAAATAATTTCTATCTTTCCTAGGCTATTCTTCATTTAAGACCGTTTTGTTCTTCACGATTTCGTCTTCCAAACGCACTAATAATGCTGTGTAATATTGACTAGTGATCCGGATTCCCTTTTCGAGATAGTCGATGAATATTATACCATGCGCATCCCAAAATACGGACGCCATTACCTTACCAGCCGACTTTTGTTTTTGGTCGCTTTGGACGGCTTTCGCTACTCAGCTGACTGTCGATTTGACTCTGAATTGTCATGATGGGTCCATGTTTCATCCACTGTCATATATCGCATGAAAAAAAATCATTTTTATTTCGCCTTGTTGTTTTTGGTCAACATTGAGCAAACGTGGTATCCACTTCAAATTGAGCTTTCTCGTATACAAATGTTCACGCAAAATAGTGAATACACTGCCATTTGATATCTTTAAGGTGTCAGCTATCTCACGCAACTTCACTTTACGGTCTTCCAAAACGATTTTGTGCATTCTTTTATATTTTCTGGAACAATTGCCGAATTTTGGCGACCAGAGAGTTCAGCATCGTCGGTGTTTGTACGGCCGCGTTTAAAATTAGCAAACCACTTCTCTACAATTTGTCTCGATGGAGCAGAGTCCAAATAACACTTGTCAAGCCATTGCTTTGCTTGAACGGTATTATTTCCCATTAAAAAACAATGCTTTATTCACACACGAAATTCAGATTTTTCCATTGCTTTCAAAATTACAGAAGTAGGGTCACTAAAACCACTGTAACTTGTAAACTACCATAATTCATGAAATTTTGACACATATCGGTTGGTACTATCTAAAACAAAACATCAGTGTATAGCCTACGCAGACGATATAATACTCATCACAAGGGACAAAAAAGAGATGTAAGAGTTGGTAAAGAAATTGGATAAACCAGCAAAAATGATGCGATTAGAAATAAACGAAGCAAAAACGAAATACATGACATGGACGGAAGAGGAATTTTGCCAAGGACGGTACTTAAAAATTAAAACAGATGATGAAAAACAGTACAATTTCGAAGTAGATAGGTTCAAATATCTTGGAACAATATTTAAAAGACAACCTGGCGTAAACGAAGAAATGAACAGCATTACATTAAACAAAGAATTACAGCAGGCAACAGATGCATAGGAGCCCTGAATGCGGTACTCAAAAACAATATCGATAAAGCTGAAAATAAGGATATATAATACAGTAATTAGGCCAGTAGTAATTTTTGGAAGCGAAGTGTGGACGTTGAGGAAGGAAGAAATACAGAGAATTGAAAAATGGGAAAGGAAAAAGATATTCGGAGAAAAGATTAAGGTTGGAAGGTGGAAACAAAGAACAAATAGAGAGATATATGACAGTTTCAAAGAGCCGAACGTAATAGGAATAGTTACAGCGCAGAGAGTGAGATGGATAGGTCACGTAATCTGAATGAAGGACCATAGAATACCAAAAATAGTGCTAATACACGGAGTAGGAGGAAGAAAACGCCTAGGAAGACCAAGACAATGATGGAAGAAAGAAGTAGAGGATGACATAAGAAAACTAAACATTAGAAATTGGAAGGAAAAAGCGAAAGATCGGAAGCAGTTGAAAAAGATTGTGGACCAAGCCATGGGTCAGCTAGGCTCGTAGTGTTTTTCTATATACTAAAAACAATATGGATTTGTCAATAGTGGCGCCATCTATATATTATCACCGTACGAATTTAATGAGTGACGTAATACAAGGGAACCAAAATTTACGGTTTTTGTAACACCGTTCTTTTGACAATTCTTGATTTTATTTACTCCAAAATTCTGTTGAGTGGAACATCATTAAGATACTGAATATTTGTTGAGAATTTTACACTACAAAGGCCTCAGTGAACAGCTCTTCGAGTACGCCCCCCCCCTCCCCAGACACATGAAAAAAAAAATTTAGTAATTTGAAGCTCATCTAAAAAAATATGAAAAGTAAGGAAATGACTGACTTTCTTCCTTCGACGAGCCACCCCCGCTGCAGCCCAACCCCTACGCGATCGCTCCACGGGACACATAGGACATGCTTTCGGATTTCGGAGAAAATCGTCCCACTTAACACGCTGCCAGTTATTCCGAATGTATATTTTATTAGGCGAGGCGAGAGACGATCGTGAATCACCCCGCGCAGCGTAATGAAATCCGCTTTCATTAAGCAGGGGGCTTAATCGGTTTTTGCTTTATGTTACGTTACGTCGTTCACGGGTCCGCCGTTGTATTTTTCGAGTAGGCGAGACAAACGCCGAGCCAAGAAACAACAGCCCTCATAAATAAAACGGAATTGTGGCGCCATTAAGAAACTGATTTCCGCGAGGAAATTAATAGGGAAAAAGTACAGGGTGTGTCAATTTAACGTCTCACTGGCGACGTTTTGGGTTGTTCTTCAGTGACACGTTAAATTGGAACACCCAGTACGTTGTCTTCCATTGCTTTTTATTGCAATTACCATACATACCTTGAAATTATTTTCTATTGTTCTTAAATTTTATAAAACCTTTTTATAAAGGATGATAAAAAGCTGCGTAATTTTTCTTGAATTAGTAGTCATTGTCTCTTTTTATTTCAGATCTGCTTCAATTATGAGACATGACCAAAAAAAATAAAATTATTGGAAAAATCTTCAGACTGTGCCAAATCTAATAGTATTTTCGAACTTCCGGGAGTAAAGAACTACTTTAGACCCACACTTGAGAGAGTAAAATAGCATTTTATTCCCTTGAGAATATTTTTTTAGTCGCAAGAGAATAACGTCTTTTAATCCCTCTGCTTACTCCACCTGAGCTTCAAGCAGCTCAGAACTAAAGAACTATTTTAGTCCCGCACTTGAGAGAATGAAATAGCATTTTATTCCTTTGAGAATATTTTTTTATCACAAGAGAATAACATTTTTTAATTCCTATGCTTACTCCACCTGAGCTTCAAGCAGCTGCAAAACAACCCACAAATGAATATATATCACATAACTAAAGTATTTTTAATCCCTCAGGTGCTTGTTCCTTTGATAACGCCTGGAGGACAATTTGCACCCTCGGTATTAATAATCCACTTTAGTCCCTTTTGATTGATTGGCAAAATCTTCAGACTGTGCTAAATCTAATAATATTTTCGCACTTTCGAAAGTAAATAACTATGTTAGTCCCGTACCTGAGAGAGTAAAATATCATGTTATTCCCTTGAGAATATTTTTTTTAGTCGCAAGAGAATAACATTTTTTAATTCCTCTGCTTACTCCACCTGAGCTTCAAGCAGCTGCAAAATAACCCACAAATGAATATGTACTACATAACTAGAGTATTTTTAATCCCTCGGGTGCTTGTTCCTCCGACTACATCTCGGGGACAATTTGCACGCTCGGTATTAATAATACGCTTTAGTCCCTTTTGATTGATTGGAAATACTTGGATTCGTACTTCCAAAAGTAAAGAACTATTTTAGTCCCACACTTGAGAGAGTAACATGGCATTTTATTCCCTTGAAAATATTTTTTGAAGGGAATAACATTTTTTAATTCCTTTGTTTACTCCACCTGAGCTGCAAGCAGCTGTAAAACAACCCACAAATGAATATATATTGAGAATATTTTTTTAATCATAAGGGAATAACATTTTTTTAATCCCTCTGCTTAGTCCACTGAGCTTCAAGCAGCTGCAAAACAGCCCACTTGTTTGTTTTTTCGATTACGTCTCGGGGACAACCTGCACCCTTTGTATTAATAATTCACTTTAGTACCTTGGTATATAATATACTATTGCATGTTTTTTTTCCGATGACTACAAGCGCCTTAAAAATATTGAAAATTTCTGCCATATTAACATGAGAAAACCTACAAGAATTCCTTCTGCATTGAATATTAAATGCACTTTCGTGAAGAATCAGTAAAAATATACTGTAAATCCGCTTAACAGTTTTAGAGAAAAACGCAAAAATCTAAATTTATTCTCCCCATAAGTATAAAGTTGGTCATGTCATTATTTAAATATTTCTTTCTCTAATCGATTTTGTAATAAGTATGTCTTTAAAATATCTCCTTTAAAAAAATATGCAAATAAAATTGGGACAGAAATTTTGAATCAATAAACCTCTATCTACCAATAAATAGTTGTAATGCAGTTTCTGGTACCACTTCGAAGCGCTGAAACAGATCCGTGTCATTAACAGAGTGCCTATAATTAAGGAAATCTCAGAAAATACCCGCGGCACTAGAAACGACTTGAAATATTTCCCAGAAGGGTCGCTAATTAAAAGCTTTTCTCGCTTAATACGAGCAATTAGAGAAATTAAAAGATTTTTTCTTATTTTTTCAGTTCGTTCTTACGCCCGGTTACAAATTGTTTATGTGGCAAAAAGGGGGTCAACTCTTCTTAATTTCCGGTTTTAGGAAGAAGTTGTTTCGTTGTTTTTAATCAAACTTAGTTTATATCGCCGCTATCACGCAGAATGAAAGACAACAGCAGAAAATATTTTTAGGCAACATTTATCAGTCAATAGGAGACTAATGAGGGTTCTGGCACAACTCCACGACACTTCTATCGTCACCGTAGATTTTTAATTTTAGTACAGGGTGGGCCAAGGGAACATGACGTTTTTGAAAGTTACAAAAAAAAAATCAGTTTTTATATTAAAAAATATTTATTCACATGAAAATTCAGCTAAATATATGCCATTTTATGTATGAAAAGTTACATCCGTCATATGCTGACCGTTCTGTGCAATACATGTATTCAAACGGTATACAAAGTTTTGATGCACTTTCACCAATAAGTTCTGGTCAATAGCTTCAATTTGCCGACGAATTGATGTTTTCAATTCTTCAAGGGTTCTCGGCTTGCATGCATAGACTTTTGACCCCCAGAAAAGAGTCACATAAAGTGAGATCGGGGTATCTAAATGGCCATGGCATATCGCCGAAACTAGAAATTACGTGGTCTGGAAATTACGTGGTCTAAACATTTCTCGAACCACCCGCATAGAGTTACGCGAAGTGTGAGCAGTGGCGCCATCTTTTTGGAACCACAACATTGCTGGAGGATAATTTTCTTCTTAATCTGAGCAAATTAGGTCTTAAAAAATTCTGTAACATTTGGACATAGCGATCTGAATTGACCGTAACAGTGTGTCCGCCGTCAAAAAAATAGGGGCCGATGACGCCAACTCTTGAAACAGCACACCAGACTGTGACTCTTGGGGAGTGTAATGGTCGTTCGTGAAAAGATGTTGGGTTCTCTATAGCCCAATAACGACAGTTCTGCTGATTGACGAAACCGTTCAAGTGGAAGTGAGCTTCGTCAGTCATAAGAATAATTGCATCTTCATTTCCCGCGAGTAACTCTAGCATAGCCTGCGAGAAAGCGCTCCTTTGGGCAGGGTGGTTGGGTTGCAACTCCTGAACTAGTGCAAGTTTATAGGGATGGAAATGTAAATCGCTGTGCAAAATACGCCTGACTGTAGTTCGAGGAATGCGTAGTGTTTGTGCCATACGACGAGTTGAACGGCGAGAGCTTCTTAATACAGCCTGCCTTACTCTCTCTACATTTTCGGGAGCCCGGAACATTCGTGTAGCTCCAGGTGGTTTAAAATTCAACTGGCCCTTCGTTCTTAAATTATCCACCCATTTCAGTATCGTATTGCGGCTTGGTACTACTCCGTGGCGTCCAATTCTGAAGTGTTGACGAAACTCCCGCTGTGTCGTCACAATAAATTCATTATTTTTCACAAAACTATCGTACACGAAAACGCGATGTTCTAACCGCCACTTCGCATCGCGTATACTAAATGGCATTCCTTTACGCTTACATCGCGACTGCTCGCAGCATCCTACCCCTTCTACCGGCCGAGTACTATCCATTGCAAAAACGTTATGTTACCTTGGCCCACCCTGTATTATATTAATATACTGCAACTATACAAGGAACTATAATATATGAAACTCTTCTTTTTTAACATAACATGGATTTCAATTCAATGATTAAATGGTACATTGGTATAAATTGAAGGCATTTTTAACGAAGCTGGCAACTATTATTGATCGCTGAAACATTATGAAATTCCTGTTGGCTAATTCAAATTGTGAAACATTGTTTACACAGCCTGAAACTTGTAAAATGATAATAATTAATTGTATTATAGGCAACACAGCTCGAAAGGCAGAATTGGTTTGGCAATATTGCTCAGTGGGCTTGCGTTCAAGCGACTGATTTGGACTGTACGTAGTTTTTTTTAAATTTAGAATGAATATTCAAGTATATTTCTCCTGGCTCGACGCACCTTGTATAATTACAAAATCTTGAAAATTTTGTAGATAGTCCTGAGTGCGTCCCTGATATCTACGTCATAACTATTCACCTCCACGCTCCAGTCATTAATAATCCTCGTGGTAGATAACATCAGGACGAAGAGTTTTGTTTTATATTTACGCGCCTCGGCTAAACTCTCCCTTTTTTAAGTGGCAGTGTCAAGCAAAACCGTCATCAACGCCATTATTGCTGCTTGACAGGCACTCCCTGTCACTTAAACAACTCGTATTTAAATCACGGATTTTTCGCTCGGCCGAGTGAAAATCGGCCCTTCGCCGTTCAACTCGAAAATTTGATTCCTGATTAAAATCAGCAATCGCCAGCGACGAGCCGTGAATTTTAACTGCTGGATCGGTGTAGCTGGGATAGGTTCTTACGGTGCAGAAACATTTTGTCAGAAAGACTGTCGATTTTTCCTTGTTTTCTTTTATTTATTTACAAATGTATGCTACTTTTAATTGGTGTTCGCAATGGTTTACGAAATAACTAGGTTAAAGGCTACGAGTAATACGTCGCATTTGTTTTTTAAATCCATATAATATGATGTTAATTTATTTCATGCTACATGCCAATTTATTTTCATGCACTACTAGGTGTGGCTATTAAATAACCGAACTGATGCTGCTACCGGCGAGCTGCGAGCATGGCGCGACAAGTTTGAACAGAACTGTGTTTGGTGATACTTTCCGCACCCTGAGCTCGCTGGGCAAGCCAGTGGGTCGCTCGTGGTACAGCCAGTTTGACTGTAACGGTCGTTTGAATTAGTCTACGCACCAGTGACGCGTCGAAAAAATGTTAAGTGTTCAGATGGAGCAACGGGTTAATCTCAAGTTTCTTGTTAAACTGCGGAAAACTTTTACACAAGCTTATGTAATGTTAAAAGAAGTGTACGGGAGTGAATGTTTATCCCGCACACAAGATTTTGAATGGTTTAAACGGTTTAAAGAGGGAGTGAAACGACCGAAAATTGGTTAATTAATCCGCGAAGATCGTCGTCTAAGCATTCGAGAGCTTGCTGAAATAACAGGAATTGCAGGAATGCCAGATTTTGCATGAATCGTTCAACAAGCGTAAAGTTTGCGCAAAAATGGTGCCAAAACTCACTCCCGAGCAAAAGGAATCAAGAATTAACATTTGCGCTGACATTCTAAACAAGATTGACACTGATCCAGGCTTGTTAGATACGATGATTACTTGTGATAACAAGCAAAAGCGACGGAGGTTCTGAACCAGCAGACAGAAGTGGACTTTCAACAATGAGAAAGTCTTATAGAGTGATGTAGAGATCGCCAAGGGGAGTACATTGAAGGCGAAAAAGTTGCTACTGTAATTGGTAACGAAAAAAAGTGTTATGACAGCAGTTCTTTTATTTAATAGCCACACCTCGTACTGTGTATAAAAGAAATCTTTTTGCATGAACCAATTATTTTTTTCCAATTATTTTTATGATGCCAAATTATTTTGGCATCAGCTATCAAACATTTCTTGTGTATCAGGATCCAGTACTGGTGACTTTTTGCCGAAAACTTTAGAAAGTCCCAAGGATAATCGTCGGTAGCTTCGAGTACCTAATGGCACTTTCTCAACATCCATCTAGGGAAAACCGGATACCTAATTCTATTACTACTTATGCCTTGACTATCTGGTGTCCCTAAAGTTTTAATCGTGGCGTTCCTAAAATCAAATTATTGACCGGACAACGCGCAGTTCATGCTGCTTTTCAAGCAGATTAAAGTCTGCCTCCACCAGTGGCGGCTGGTGGAATTTGAGATCCTCGTATTTTCGTAAGGAAGCATGGGACCCACATCATTTTAGGGGGAGATTACTATAAAAAAAATTGCTGTAAATTACGAGAATCTCATATTCCAATCTCAAGAATTTTGATACTATATATACTATATAGCAACAAAGAACCACATTTTGTTGCTTAGAAAACAAATGCATTTTACTTTAAAGTCTGTTCAAAATGTCCGCCATTGTAACATACAGTGCGGCCCCGGATAGACGAACCGATAGATGAAAAAAGTATAAAAAATTCTGATTCGAAATTTCATCTTCTAAATTTCTGTCGAAGCAAGAAACTAATGTGTGCCATAATTTTAGTTTCGAAAAATCAAGTATGCCTTGTAAATTTACAATTAAATCAATATTTCCACTTTCCGCTTTTTTCTGGAACTTCAGCTTTCCAAAGCATACTTGATTTTTCGAAACTAAAATTATGCCACAAATTAGTTACCCTACTGAAGCAGGGCTGAACCCCAAGAGATAAGATTTCAATCGATCCGGGAACACACTGTGTACATGCTTATTTATACTAGTATCCATAAATATTTTTTCTATAGATCACATTTATTTGTCGCCCTAAAACTGTAGTTAATTTTTCAAACTTAATTAGATGGCCTGCCCCCCGTTGTAACGCCCCTGAAAATCGGCCCAACTGCACGCCTCTTCTAATTAAATTCTCGTCTGAGTCTGGACGGGTCGCGGCTTATGTTGCTGCCGCGCGGTCTCTGAAAAATATGTTAGTTACGACCCTTTGTTGTGCCCTGTCTGGCAGTTAACCCGGTCGGACCCAGGTAATATTCGTTTTCCCCACACGCGTCGCTTTCCTTCCGATAAATCACGCTGTGTTCCCCCCAACATTCGATGTAACAATTTGTGCCGTGTAAAAGGGGCGAATAACCAGCGACGAAGCCAAATACACGATATTTTTTCCTTTTAAGCCCCCCTTTTTTTTTGTTCGTCCAGAATTGAACGAAATGATCGAAAACGGGTAGGGTTTCTCCATTAGCTTTTTGCTATGCATTGTGCGTGGCCTGTATGTTCCTCTTTTTTTTTGAAAGAAAATAACGAAAATATTGATATTATGACGGTTGTTGGCGCAGCGGAAGTTACACTTTTCATATATTGATTTTAACAAAATACTTATTGCCCTGAAGTGGAAAACTTACATAACCTGATGTACTCGTAATGACGTTTTCTATTTACTGGTACATTGTATGATTCAAGTAACATAGCAGTCCAGTAGGCAGGAGCTAAAATCATAAAAAAAATGGTCTTGAAATATATAGGGCTAGTTTGACGGTTTCCTATGTATTGTTTTTGCGTAGAACCCAATGCGCGGAGTCCGTAAAGCTGAAACAGTCCGCTAATTTTTTAAATTAACAATTTGTGAAAAAAAACGTCTTTTTTTTTTCACATTTCTGCTTATATCTCCGTTCCTTGGCATATTGTATATAGCATATGCATATAAGAAGTTGGACTGCTTTTTGTAGTATGAAGTTACAAGAAAAAAAATAGCTCGATCCGTTGATAACTTTTCGAGTAATTAACGATCGAATTTTTTTGCAAGCCTTAATTAACAAAGACGCCATTTCTTTGTTTATTGTACGGTATTGACCGGGTTGGACTAGAAAAATCATAAATATCTTCATGTTTGCGAGACTTTTTGAGATTTTGAAAAATATTGATTTTGGCTAGTTTTATAACGTTTTCTACGCGACTACCTGTCTTGACGCGACGTATATATTGTTGAAATTGATAAAATTGAAAGTACGCTCCAAGCCGCGTATTTAAAAAAAATGGGCGTCAAGATATTATAGTCACAATTCCGAGAATTTCGGAGCGGCAACGCTAAAAACAATATATATGTCGCGTCAAAAAAAGGTAGTCGCGTAGAAAACTTTATAAAACTGTCCCAAATTAATATTTTTCAAAATCTCAAAAAGTCTCGCAAACTTGAAGAGATTTATGATTTTTCTAGCCCAACCGGGCAATATCGTACAATAAACAAAGAAATGGCGTCATTGTTAATTAAGGCGTGAAAAAATTCCATCGTTAATTACTCGAAAAGTTATTAACGGATCGAGCTGATTTTTTTTGTAACCAGACTACAAACAGCAGTCCCTCCAAGACAAAAAAGTTTCATGATAATAGTCGCCCTACTTTCGAAGCAAAAAAAATGGTGAAAAAAGAAAGCACTTTTTCCACTTGCAGTCATTTGCAAGTTAACAATATCACTTGAACCCTTCCGATTGGGCTTAAAATTTAGAAAAATCAATAGGTTACAACTTCTTATATGCATATATTATATAAAATATGCCAAGGAACTGAGATATAAGCGGAAATGTGAAAGAAATATTTGTTTTCACAAATTGTTAATTTAAAAAATTAGCGGACTGTTTCAGCTCTACTTCTACAAAAAAATACATAGAAACCCTCAAAACTAGTCCTATATCTTTCAAGAACACATAAAAATCTCTGCCTACTGGTCTATAGTCATTAAGGGGGTAAACCACTCTAGAGACCGAAAAATAGAGCAAGCTTTGGGAATATGTTTCAAAAACACTAAACAACATATCGAAATTCGGTAAAAAGGTCTTTATTATACAAGTATTGAAGTGTGTTTGTAAATTTTTTCAGAGTTGTACAAAACAAAATGGCGGCTTTCCAGTATTTTTTCCCTAGGAATCTTTTTTTTTATGGCTGCCTGGCCGGACCAATAACACCTGCAAATTTAAAGATACAATCATGAGCCAAAAAATTTCAGATTTAGTATGATACTAAGTTCAACAGTACGTAGGATTTTTTTTTAATTGATTTTTGCAAAAATGGCACGTTTTTGAAAAAAAAAAAAGTTAGAAAAAACTTAATTTGCCAGAGTATTGGTGGCTTTTGCTCTCTGCCACGAGCACCATGAATCTTCTCCCGCCGGGCATTCGAGCCCTTACAGATTTCTCCCGTACATAAAACTTTGCCACGTGATTTTTACGATATTAAGGTACATTTTAAGCAAAAAAAAATATTTTTCAAGAGTTCTAGAGTAGTTTACCCCCTTAAATTTCAATTAAACCTCAAACTTATTGTCTTTAGACAGGAAAATAACCTAGTTAGAAATTCCCTCTTAAAAATCGCAACAAAAAACTTTCTAGTCTGCAAAAGTATTTAATATTCCTTTGTGTCTAAAGGTTTACAGATTTTTACTTAAAGCATACAATTATAAAGGAGTTTAAAAATTCTACAACTGTAATATCACTCTAATTACCTGCTATTTGCTGCAACTGTGCAGACAAGTAAAATAATTAGACGCAGTTTTATAACGAACAAATTCCAGAAAAATCTGTATTAATGCCTTACGAGGATTTACTTTTTTGTAGTTACACAGGCATTCTTTCGCATTCCACCGACTAAAACTCCATCAAGTTTTATTCTGGTGGAAATACAACGGTAAAAACAAAGAGTGTTCGGAACGCAGTTAATTAAATTTTTAAATTAAAAAAAGGCCGTTTACGGTTTTCCTCTGGTATCGTCTCAACGGTGGGTTCGTTGATTATTTGTTTTCTCCTTAAAAAAAATGGTTTTTTAAGTCCTCAAGAGAAAATTAATACTTAAATAATTAAATACACCCCTTCTTTATCTTGAAAGAACAAATATGTTTTGTGCAGAAGATCAGATACATATGAACACAAGAAATGAAACACGAAACAAGAAACAGTATGGCACCATAATCTCATTTGACTAAAATAATATCCTCAAAACACTTCCCACAGTCTATTGCCAAAAAAATATATTATAAAAATGTTTCCCATAATACAAACTTTCGCTGACACACTGTGTAATCCTTTTCAATACTGTGTATTCCCATAATACACATTTCGAATGCATGCCTATTATTAACATCACTCATTTACGTTTGAATAGTACCAATAACGCCATAAATAATGAATTCATATGAGACTAATTGTTAACCAAAATCTGACATTTGTAATGCAACTGGTACCGCCCATTATTTATTAAATTATACCTATACATATAAAATAGAACATTCTAAAATAAACTCTCAAATTGCCTCGCAACAGCTTGAATATACAGTATGTCCCCGGATCGAGTTTAAAAGAGGAAAAAAAGTTGTGTTTTTGATTTCTCAGAAAAAGTCACTCTTGATGATTTGTCCTGCTTGATTTCAAACACCCAAAACGCAATTTACTTTTTATATAACTCAAGCCAATCCGAAGCGTAAACACATTTTCCCTCCGTCGATTCAAAATCGGATTGGTTTTTATGGTGATTTTGGAATCATTTTGCCGTTCAGTATGTGACTGATTGATGGTCTCTCCTTCAGTATTACCCGAAGCCAACAACGAGGAGTAGAGAGACTTTGTGGCTTCATTTTTTTTTCGTTTTTTTATGTTTTTTTATAATTTTTTAGTATTTCGTTTTTTTTAGAGTTTTTAGGATTTTTTTTAAGTTTTCAGTATTTTCAATTGATTCTAAACGAGTAATTTATTACGCGTTGTAAAAATATTTTCAAATATCGTCTAACTCAGAAACACCCCTAGAAATAGCAACAAGAATTGGTTTTCATTCGTTTACTATCAGAAACGTGGACGAGATATTCCTTCAGGGGTATCTACCACCGTTCATAGTGCGAAGACACATGAAATATAAAATGAAATTATATTTTTACTCAAAACTCAATCTTACATTGATATCAGAATCAGGGGTACATTTTTAGGGAGTGTCAACCCCAAAGCCTTTTTTTTCGTGATCAACGACCTCCAAAAAGCAAAGACTAGTAAGTTTCGTTACAATTTAAGAATGATTGTATAGCCTATGGAGAGCGTCTTATATAAGATTTTCCGGCGCTCCAAAGGTTAATACTGGCTGATAAAGATTGAGTTCATCTAACGTGAAGTCATCTTGATAAATACCAATTCCCCTCCTGTAAAATGTAGATTATATTACATATTATAGTATTTTGAAATCATGATATTCCTTTTTGCCTTTGCAAGCTAGTTTGTTAACAGCGGCCATTTCGCCGTAGCACACTGAAAATAGAGAAAATCAATCTGAAAAAGAGTAAATCCGTACAAATGGCACGGTAAATTGAAACGAATGGCTCAAATAAAAGAGGCCAAGTCGATTAGGGCAGAGGTCGTATATGTATACATTTGGAATAAATAATCCGCTTCGTTTTGTCTCTGTTAGAGCTCTAAAGGCTTCCATTTCCGTTCCTTTCTATTATCGCGCTCACCTTGCAGTTTTGCGTTCGCTTAATACCCCCTTGATGATGCTCTCTCGCGAACAGGAGATTAGTTGAATGGAAGATGATGTCTGTACGTTTGTCGGATGCAGTTCAACGACTCTTGATGAAAGCCCCTTACTGCTAAAATTCCGGAGAATAATTCAACTTTGTTAGCTTCTCATTAATAGTACTAATACCCCGACACTGGAGATTTACTGTCTCAATTAAATCAAATAACTACTTATTCAATGTGCATCGTGGACGACTGGTGTTTGCATTGCAACTATTACAGCCTTGCATTTTCATACACCTCCATATCTCGTACTAGGAGTATAACATTATTTTTGTAGAACTAAATTAGGAACACTTTAATCCTTGTCTGTATCAATATTGAAATTGTGGCTATGTTTACATTATTTTTCACTAAAATGGTACTTTTCAACATAGAGTACAAGCCCCACAAGGTCGAGGATTTAACAATTTTTGATTAAAATTATTTGGTATATTATATATTATATTTATTATTTATTCTAATAAAATTATTATTAAATTCTGCGCCAAAATTAAAATAGATTTGCGTATTCTATTTCCATCCACTTCATGAACAAATTATAAACGTTTTCCTACCTAAACTTTGGGTTTTCAGTTAGTAATTGTGCTGTTACATCAGCTGCTAAATGGAAATCTCGTCAGGCACATTTTCAAACTCGCTTTCGCTGCTGCTTTCCATTATTTTTTACAATAATTGCGACCATAAACCACACTAACTTTTCAAAGGCAAAACGTCAACTGATGCGTCGTTATTCATTACAGTACCATATTCAACTGCATTCTTCTAAAGCATATCTGATTTTTATGCTATTATTTGGTTATTAAGTACAATAACAACAATGACATCACTCTTCCCGGCCTATTCGCGGAAATACATACTTCCCGGACTAGGGAAGTACGTGTATCATCATCATCATCAATCATCTTGGAATTCTAAGTATATCTCAATTCCGAGAATTTCGAAGCGGCAACGCTAAAAACAATAAATATACGTCGCATAAAAAAGATAGTTGCGTAGAAAACGTTGTAAAACTGGCCCAAATCAATATTTTTCAAAAATCTCAAAAAGTCTCGCAAACTTGAATAGATTTATGATTTTTCTAGCCCAACCCGGTCAATATCGAACAATAAACAAAGACCGTTAATGGCGTCATTGTTAATTAAGGCTTGCAAAAAATTCGATCGTTAATTACTTGAAAAGTTATTAACGGATCGAGCTGATTTTTTTGCAACTTCATACTACAAATAGCAGTCCCTCCAAGAAATTTCATGATCATATTCGTCCTACTTTCGAAGTAAAAAAATAGAGAAAAAAAAAGCACTTTTTCAACTTCAGCAGTCATTTGCAAGTTAACAATAGCACTTGGAGACTTCGGGTTGGGCTTAAAATTTTGAAAATTAAATAGGCTACAATGTCTTAACTGCATATGCTATATAAAATATGCCAAATAACGGAGATATAAGCGAAAACGTAAAAAATTTTTACGTTTTCTTTTCCACAAATTATTAATTTGAAAAATTAACGGATGGTTTAGCTCTACAGACCCCGCGCATTATGTTCTACGCTAAAAAAAATACATAGAGAACCGTCAAAACTAGCCCTATATGTTTCAAGAACACATAAAAGTATCTGCCTACAGGAGATTAGCCATTAAGACGATAAACCAGAACCAAAGAAAAAAAATGGGAGAAATGTTGAACCAATCGAGTCTCTCAGTCTTAACAGCTGCCACAAAATAAACGTCAAATCTCGATTGAGTTAACTCGCACTCCCACCAGTATTCTTCGGTCGACTTAAAAGCAACTTTCGCCTCACATTTGGCCGTCATCGATCCGCCGCTGAACACTCGAGATTATGTTCGTCGGTTTAATCCGGGGAGTTTTCGACGGCTAAGTGGATATTCCGGGCTTGTAGCAGTCGCCAAATAAATACATCGCCATCAAAAGTTTGCGGACCGCCCGCCCGTCGCAACTGGAGGCGTAACGATTTCCCATGAGGAACTTTTTATTTACTCAGCGAGTGATGCCTAGGCATTTAGAGCAAATAGAGGAGCTGGGAACGTCGTACAGTTTCAGCTCGGACCGGATAACTCCAAAGCAGGACCGTAATAGGATGAAACTTCGTCAGGGACAAAAAAAAACAGGAATGTCGGAGAGCATTCCTGAGGCGGATTTAAAACGTCTCAACAGTATATTCGCCAAAACGCGGAATGTAACTACAAGTCCCCAGAAAGTTCAGTTTCATTCAGATTTATTTCAGTTTCATTTTTATAATCCAATTTGGAGTCTATATTTAAAGTATGTTATTTTACCCAAAATTAGGTTGCGACGCCATATTGGTTGTATAATTACCCCGCAATAATGTTATGGAAATTGGGTTTCGGTCAAATCGTCTGAATTTTGGATATGGTTTAGGTTACGTCATCCCATGCAAAAGTCTCAATGGGCACAAAGCTCGAAAATCAATACTTTGGCTGCTACGGAGCTTGAAAGCTCCAAAGCTCCACCACAGATTTATTTATTCATGCAGACTTTATAATAGATTTTTAAATAACTTATTTTTTTCGATTTTAATGTCTAAGTTTATGTTTTTGAGGTTGCTAAATTCAAATCCGATGTCAAATTGTCCAAATTGACACGTGACAGCTGTCAATTAGCTGTCAAAGTGCCTTAAAAAACTGCAAATCTTATTTTTATGTTATTTAGTTAGAGTTTATGCTGTTTAGGTAACTTAGTTCATGTATAATTAATTTTTAGGACGCTGTCAAATAGCTTATAAAACAAAAATCTTAGTTTTTGATGTAACTTTAGTTTTTATGAAATTGAAAGATGGCAGCTTTACGAAATTGAAAGTTAGCAGCTGTCAAATAACGATCGAAAAATAGAAAAAAATTAAATTAATTAAAAAAAATTAATTTCAGCACCCTGAAAATCATTAAGTCATAACAAAAATTTAAGATTTTTATTTTCTGATCGCTATTTGATAACTAGTTAACAGATGCCAACTGTCAATTTCGTAAAACTAACATCACATTTGAATTCAGCGACCTAAAAACATAAAGTTATAACAAAAAATGAAGATTTTTGTTTTATAACTGCTATTTGACAGCCTGTTGACAGCTGCCAATTGTCGAATTATTGTATACAGTATAACTAAGTTACCTAAAAAGCATAAAGTCATAACAAAAAAATAAGATTTGCACTTTGTTATTGCACTATTGCACTTTGACAGCTAGTTGACAGCCTATTGACAGCTGCCAATTGTCGAATTATTGTATTCACATTATACATGAACTGAGTTACCTAAACAGCATAAACTCATAACATACAAATAAGATTTACACTTTTTTAAGGCACTTTGACAGCTAATTGACAGTTGTCACGTGTCAATTTGGACAATTTGACATTGGATTTGAATTTAGCAATCTCAAAAACATAAAATTAGACATTCAAATCGAAAAAATAAGTTATTTAAAAAATCTATAAAGACGGCACGAATAAATAAATCTGTGGTGGAGCTTTTTATATTGGTTTTCGAGCTTTGTGCCCATTGAGACTTTTGCATGGGATGACAAAACATAAACCATATCCAAAATTCAGACGATTTGACCGAAACCCAATTTCCATAAGATTATTGCGGGGTCCTTTGATATTTGAATCAAAAAAAATTTCAAAATCGAGTTTCTAATAAAAATATCGTAATTGGTTATTAAAGGGTAACACCACTCTAGCGGTCGAAAAAAAGGCCCAATTTTGATAATCTATTGTGGGAGAATGAGAAGAGGAATATGATTTCTTTTTGAAGGGTTAATTAAACATGTATTGAACTATAAAGCAAATTTGTATATTGCTATCTTCATACAAAATGGCGGCGATATAGCGTATCTTTAAAAACACCTTTATCAAAAAGCCATCCGCGGGCGGACAATTTCTCGAAGTGTTTTAAACCTGGAACAAAAAACCAAAAACTTTCTTAATTTACATATTATTGGCTAGAGAACTACGTAGGGATTTTTTTAAAATTGATTTTTGTAGAAACTGTGCACTAATGGAAAAAAAATCGAATTTCGCCTTAACAATTCAGCAGTAAATTGTTTATATATAAAAAAAATTCATTCTATCAAAAAAACGGCTACGTCTTTTTATGGAGAATATAATTGAACAAGCTACTGTTAAAATTTCAAATCGATCGATGGAACGGTCTTTGAGCAATGTGTCAGCCCAGTTCGAAAAAAGTCATTTTGAGATAATGATGTTTAAAGTTTAAAATAATTTACACATACATGTGTATTACGGGTTAAAGCAATATAAAAGCAACAAATCCGACGAACACAGTCGCATCGCGCTCGACGCGCGCTCAGAGGTGCTGCGGCAAAATCGAGAAACAAACCTTTTATTTATTTATTTTTTTTTTCGTTGTAAGACCAATTGCATATGATTTATATGATCCTAAACGATTTTTCGAAAATCCTAGAGTGGTGTTACCTCTTAAAATAAAACGTTTGTTCTATGGTTTTACACGTTACACTATTTGAACAAAAGTAATCAAAAGTTCAAGTTTTATCTACCCCCAGATGCCCCCCCCCTAGATCCGGCCCTGTCCCGTGAGTAGACGCAAGCCGCGGTACTCGCTTGCGCCCGTTCGTTACGTACCATAAATAAATCCGGGGGAAAATTAAAAAGTTTCCCTCGCACGCCAGACGTTCAAATTGGGATTTATTTTCGGAACCTTGGAGTTTTCGAACGCTCGAGGTAACCTGGCGCTGGCGCCGCGACGGATAGCGATCGCTGAAGCGGAAGCGATCCGAATATTTATGTCGAAATTAGAAGTTCAGCGGAAAAGTCCGGTTATGAATGAGGGGATTTTCCGGTTGAAGGTCTCCGATTTTTGGGGGCGAATTGTTCGCGGTTCTGTGCCTCGAAAGAAAATAAAAATGGCGCTTTTATTAAATTTTGTAAGAATCCGTGACGGAGATATGGCAGTATGACGTTTGAAATTAATTTTAATTCACGCGTTTAAAGTTAAATCACAAGTTCTCGAGAAGTCGTTAAAATAGAATTTCTTGTTTTTGTAAGTGTGAATAAAAACAATTTTTATATTTCAAATTTTCATTACAGTCCGATTTTTTAAGTGAGAAGTTGTTAAAGCCAGGTGAGAAGTTGTTAAAATGTTCATCCTTCTTGACAAGACGCAGACGACCAAATAATAGACAAAAAAATGTTTTATTGGCTTAAAAATGTATCCTGTTATTCAGTTTTCAGTGTATGCTGAATTCAGTGTGTCTTTAAAAATACACTCTATTGGTCTATATCTTGACTTTTTCATGAGAGTAGCTGTTAGTACAAATACTCACATATTTCAGTCAGTTGTTCCGCCGCGGTGTAGAGTGTATCGCTTGTGTGTGCGTAAAAAAAATCGCCAAATGAATTTAAGTATTTTTTAGCTCGAAAATAAAATCGTAGTATGAAACTTAAAATATAAAACAGAATATATTCTTTTACACCACTGTTTCCATTCTTAATGGGTCACCCTGTACATATGTAAATATTTTTTAGAGCATTAAAATTTCTTGCATAAAAATTTCTTCGTTAAATGCTAAAAATCCATTAATCTAAAGTCCTCCAATTTGTATGGTAATTAATATTAATTACGAAATTTGTAATTTAAGGACTAACCCAGCCGTTGAGTACTTTACAGAACTCATTTTCGTCGCTTCTTCCCTGAACTGCTTGCCGTACCTTCCTGGGTGCGCCTTAATCCGAATTGCCACCGTAACTTTTTAATTGCCCCGCGGAGCAAAAACTACAACAGAGTCGCTTAAGTTATTGAAAAGTATTAATCAAGCGGGCCCTGGGAGGATGGCGCGAGAAGGAAGGGTAAAGTAGAACTTCAATAAATCACGCCCGGAGTATTTATTCCGGCTCCGGGCTACAGTTTTAAACTCGTGGGGTAAACGGCGACTAAAAGCCCGGCCGTAGCACGGGGCATAAGTAATCCAGACATATTAAGAGACTTTTGCCTTCTTCTGTTCTCACTGGATTATTTGCGATATAGAGCCCGAGGAACTTTTAGAACCGGAAAAAATCTGTATAATTTTCGACGTTGAAGGTCTTATCTGCCATTCGAGACAGTGTATATTTTTCAGCCGATGGATTTCGGAAGTTTCTGGCGCCGAAAAAACTTCCCAAGACTCCTTCGAATTTTCCTTTCGCACCGGATTTGCGACAAAATTTTCGATTATTGCTTTTAACAGGAAGTTGTCAAAAAGTGACAATGTTGGTCCCCTTCCGGAAAGCAGATGAACCTTAAAAACCTGTTACATAGGTCCCCAATTATCAGAAATATGAATGGTTTACCCCGGAAGTGGTGGTGACATTGCTGAAATAAATAAAATAAATAATAAATTTATTGTGTACAAAGAAAAGAATGCACAAATGGAAGGAGTTCGGGGTTTCCGGTGTTCCACTCCCCCAGATTTTCAATATATAGACATTACATAACAAAATCAAATTTAAATTTAAATCCAGAAATGTCTCAGATAGATAGGAGAGTGTAACCAATTTTCATGATTTCTCATTCATTAAATCTTGACATCTGGGGGTTTTTGGGGTCGTTAATCAGTTACCACGTTCTCGAAATTCGATAAGTAATGATAATAAATCGATAATGATAAGTAAAGTCATAGTCGTTCACATATACACTTTGGTGTGTATGATAGCCTGCAGGTTCTTGATTCCCAAACAAAGAATTGATGTAGTCATTGGAGGACTGGAGGATGCTGTCCCTGCGGGTGTAAGGTGGGTCAACGTGGTGTAGGATGTTGTTGTCACCTTAGGACAGCTGTATGGTACTTCGATTATTTTTCAACAAGATTTTTCAACTTCAAAAACTCAAATGTATCAAATCGCATAGAAATAGATAGCTTCCTGGGTTTTATTCTTCTCCCTATTGAATTAGATTTCGAAAACCAGACAACTGATTCATAATCAGATACCAAATGACATGAGATTAATTGAGTTTGATGTCATTAAAATTTAAAATCACAATGTATAGACTTTCCATTAATGTTCCCACCACTTCCAGGGCAAACAACACATGAACATTTGACAAAATACACCCTTCAACCCCTGTTATACTCGATTTTCACCTCTGGGGTACATTTCCTGCTTTTGGAATATTGAAATTTGAAATCAACAACCTCGAAAACCCCCAGAAATTATTTCTTGGAACAAAAATTGCGTATTTTGTCAAATTTTCATTTCTTACCCCTAACCCAAAATTTTGAGGGTGTATTGACTTTTTTGAGGTTGGATTCGAATTCAACGTCGAAAAATGCATGGTTTAACACCTTCCTTTACAGCTATTTTCTATTATTCTGATATGCTTGAGGTTAAAAGGATTGAAGTGATGTTTTCCAAGAAATGCGTTTTTTTACATTGGCAAAAAAAATGTTTTCAATTTTTTTGCATACACTAGTCTCATAAAGTAGTCACATTTCTCTTCAAAATCGTTTTCAACTATACTGAAGTGCAAATTAATAATGTATTCTCTAATATTTTATTGAAATCTACTTATAAACAAGAAATATCAAAAAGCCCTACTTGAAAGAGGAAAATATTTTATTATAAATACAGATAAAGGAAAACAGCTTATTCTACATTTTTTTTCCAGAACATAAATATTGGAACTTCGGTTCATTAACTAACGGCCTTCCACCTTGAATAACTTCGTTGCCAAGCAAATAGAAATCAAGTAATAAAAAGCACGAAACAGAAGAGACAAAAAAACGAGCAGGAAAATTCCAATGTTCCTTAATAACGTAAATAATTGGTATCCTCGTTATATTTGCTACTTTAAAGATTTGATAATTGCTTTTTAAATATTTACCTTCACGTTTTTTAAGAGAGCTCCTTTCAGTATTTTTTTACATAATTTGCCAAGGTCTACATCATTCAAAACATTGAAGCAATCTGCGTTAACAAGTTTATGACAAATCGCTAAAATTCCGTCTAAGTTCCCGACTGCCAGGTCCCGACCAAAAGGCACGCATTATCTTGAAATAAAGCCGTTCCCTCGGCGGCAGTTCCTCAACTATACAAGTATTTTCCACCAACTCATGTGAATAATTAATCCAAATTGCCGTACGGCCTAGAGTGGCGGAAGTAGACGCGAGTTCGCTATAGTCGCTTTACAAGGCGACCTCCTACAGCCTGTTGGCACCCCTGACGTTGCCATTCACACATAATTATTCTCTATTAGAGTATATCGACATTTGCAAATATTCACGGCCTCTTCCGTTTTCCCGAGTGATTTGTCTCGCATGAGAGACACCCCTGCGAGTCGGGGGTTGATAAATAAGCGATTGGAGGGCTTTGTCGCTGAGTGCCCTCTCTCTCTCTCTCTCTCTCTCTCTCTCTCTCTCTCTCTCTCTCTCTCTGTCTTCCCGGGGGAGGTAGAAGAGGACGTTTCGTAAAACTGTGTTCGTGGATTAGAAAGTTGCCATTAGGCTTATTCGAAGGCTTCGAAACTAAGATACGACGAGAACGTTGTTCTGTTCCCTCTGAAGGAACTCTGATTGAACTGAAGGAGTTCTGTTCCCTCTGTTTCCCTCCTGATGATATCTGATAATTTATCCCAGCACCTTCCATTGTCGATTCATTCTCTCATTTTTTTCCTGTCAGTTCCGATGTTCAAAACCAGTACTTGGAGCTGATACATGTATTGCTTGTTTAACAGCCTCTCCATTGGTTCTCATACGTCAGGGTTCACTTTTGGATTTGTTAAAAACTTTTTTTTGGCGCTTATATTTTCAAATAATCCCATAATTGTTCTTGGATTTGAAAAGTTTGAGAATTGAACCAGCACTGTTCTATTTTCGTTATAAGATTGTTGCTCACCTGAGCAGTCGTCACACAGTTTCTATGTTAAAGTAGGGACCATTTTTGATATGGCATAATTTTAATTTAAGTATAATATGAATATTTTATTTCTGGGTTTGTTTGGGTGAAAGAGCATAGAACAACCGCAAATGTTTTTTTGTGTTACAAAAACGATCAGTTTCATTTGTATCTGAACAAAACATGAAGGACAGATTGGTTTAATAGGCTAGATAACCGGACTATACGTACATAAAGCATCTGGATCTTGATATTTTTCTCAACAAACATCTACGAAGTGTGTAAATTAAGTAATGAGACTGAGTTTTTAAAAAAAATTATTCGAATAGAATTACAACTCAGTATCGTCTCCTTCAAAATAACTTCGTTGGGAAGCCACACAACGCTAGAGACGGTTATTTCATTCCTCATAACAGTGATGGAACTCATATACTGGAATAGCCTTCAGCCGGTCGGTTACAGACGTTTGAATGTTTTCTATGGTTCCAAAATGACGTCCCTTGAGGTTATTTTTCAATCTTAAAAGAAAAAAGTCGCAAGGACTCAAGTCAGGCGAGTAAGGAGGCTGAGGAGCCACAGGAATGTTTTTACTGACTAAAAATTCGTTTACTAAAAAGACTGTGTGACAACATTTGATCTTCGTCTTGTTCATTCTTGCTTTTTTGGGTCTTGGAGAGCTTGAAGTATGCCATTCCATGCTTTGGTGCTTGGTTTCCGGATCGTACTCAAACACTCAAAAGTCTCATCACCAGTAATTACACGTTCCATTAAATGGGGATCATTTTCAATCGATTACAAAAAGTCAAGACACCTTTCTCTCCTGATGATGTTTCTCATCCTCAATTCGTTAGTCAAAATCTGATAAACAGTGGTGTGACTGAAATGTAACTCTTCCCCGATCATTCTTGTCGTCAACCCACGATCTGAACGCACAAGATCCGGTATTCTACCGATATTTTCATCGGTTCTTGAAGATGAACGCCTTCCACTGCGTGGTTCATCTCAATCGACTCTCTTCCTTCTGAGAATGCCTTAAACCACCGAAAAACCTGGGCTCTTCAAGAAACACTGTCTCCCTAGGCGTATTGAAGTTTTGCAAAAGTATCCATTGCGCTGTGTCCAAGTCTGAAGCAAAACCTGATAGCACACCGTGGCTCAAAATTAATGTCATATTTTTAAAACGCACTACAAAAAAAACGGTTTACGGAAACAGTCACAAAGAAAAATAAATGGCTCTAACAAGTTCAAACTTGTACTGAAGGTGCATTACATGTTAACCTACCGCCCTTCCATCTCCGCAGTGTTTCTAGATCGGGCGCTACGTTGCCAGTCTCATTACTTAATTTACACACCTCGTATGGTCTGATCGACATCTCATCAATTCACTTCTCAATACGCCAGGTCGCGTCTTTCGTTTACATCAAATTACACGTACATCTCAACCGATAGCATTGTAACAAAGACGCTCCTATTAACTCCGTGCATCACCACCGACGACATGCTATCCAATCAAGCATATCCTATGTCAAAGTGCTAGGTATCTATCAATAACGATTAGTTTGTCATATGTATACAGCTAAAGGCTAACGGTTTTTGCTACCAGACTAGCTTTACGTTTGCTGATCCCTAGGCGTATTTATTTTCCTCTTCAATATATGCGGTTAAATTATTTGTTGTATATAGTTGACTCAGTTCTGCTCCAGTTTATTGGTGCGTCATATGTTGCGGATAGTAGTTAATTGAATATGGTAACACCAATCAATAAAATAAAGAACAAATTCGTTATCTCATATTTATTTAACAAAACATTCTGATCTAGACCAGCTTTTTCCTCTTAAAAACTCTTTTAATATTAAAATTTAAATGGTACATTTTCGTCCTTTAAAGTACGCACGTTTAAATTCAATTAAACTGTAAAAGTGATCGCAATGTCTAAATTGAAAAGACTTGCTGTAGGTACTTTCTCTTTTTCGCAATTAAAACTGCTTTTAAGGAGGGAAAATTTAATTTCCAGCTAAGAATCTGCTCCACTTGGAGAAACCTCGTGTAATCTAGAACGATTATTTTTCAAATGAGAAAAATATTCAATAACACCAAGACGCTTACAATATAACTGGTTTATCTGCCGTTTTAACGGCAAAAGCAATGATTAAGAGTATAGGAGACATACCGAAAAAAGCAAACACGTGTAAGATATATTTAAGTTCAAAATCGAAACATTACGCAAAATATGTAAAGTAACATGTGAGCTACATGATCGGTTTTTATATCTACTATTGCATTTGATACCGTCAGGTTCATGAATTAAACAAGTACAAATATGTACTTGGAAACTTCACTATTTCCTCGTGTAACTCCACATCAGACAGAACTTTAAGCGCCATTTTCCTATTTAATTTTGCAACTCGAAACGAAATTAATGTATGCTATTTCGACTCCCCAGGGTTACTTTGATAAAGGCAAATTAAGTTTTTGTAAGGCCGCTATCTTGAAAATTATGATTGATGACGAACTTGGTTCGCTTTAAATCTGATGAAACTTACTTTAACACACTCTACAAGATTAATGGCCTCCTAGATTAGATCGCCAACTAGAAGTTCGATATGTTAAACAAGACAAGCGTTTTCCTTTTCCTGTTTTATCGGCCGTAAGAACGACTTAGTAACCAATAACAATTCGATAAAGTTTTGTTGTCGTTTATTTGATGGATACTATATTTTAGGTACTGGAGGAATATTGAACTCTTCGGTGTAAAAATAAACATACACAACCTTTTTTGCAATAACATTACAGAGGCTATGATCTTTTAGTAGGCGTGGTTTTGATTACACCGGCACACAAAAAAATCTGAACTCTCTGACATGTCAATTTTTATGTATTTGGATGCGCTGAATACGAATCTGATGTCCGTTTTCCTCCATCACTCCATCACCCACCAGTTTTCCACAAAACCCCAATTTTGGGTGAAAAAGGCCAAAAAATTCCAAACTACGTTACCTCGCTTTTGACTAAACCATTGTTAGAAAGTCAAATGAAGAAACTCATACTAAAACCCAGAGGCAAAACTAGAACTGGAACTTACACAAACAAACTCATACTGAAACCCAGACGCACAACTTACACTGAAACTCAGACAATCAAACTGTTACTCAAACCGAGACGCAAAACTCACACTTGACTATGACAAGCAAACTGAAATTCAGAGAGTGTAAGTTACAAATTGAATACAAATAAGACAAAGTCGCGGCTTGTGTGACTGAAACAAAGTTAGATCTCAGTTTAAATAGCCAGCACAAAATTGTACTTTGAAAAAACCTCACAGACATGACTTTATAAAAAGAAATAAAACACAAGAAAAAAATGAAAAAACAGAATCTTCATTACATGCAAAGTAATTGTGAAAAAAAAGATATTTTGAAAGATGAAAAACTCTTATTCATTCGTTGCATGAATTTCCAAAAAAAAAACATTTAGGTTTTTTAGAAACAAAGAGAAATGAAATGAATCTACACTGGTTCGGTTTACCACACCGAAACGGTTTGGTAAAGAAATCATCCACTAAGAACTATTTCTTATAAAACTACCCTTCTATAACGTACCCAAATAAACAATGTATTCAATTCTTACTTTGAAAATGATATTGGAAAACGGGTGAAATGTTTTTTTTGTGTGCCAGTGTTAGCGATTATTTTATTGGATAGAGGCTTCTGTCTACGCCCACTTTCTTGTCAGATGGGGGTGGCCGACCTTACGTCACAGAAGCCACTATCCAATAAGACTATCGCTAATCATAGCCACACCTACTCAGTATTTCATCATTATACCATCAACGGACGTAGTCTGTATATTATTACTCAATCATAGGCAGATGATTAAAATTAAACAGTTAAAAGCTGCAGTTGGCACAGAAAAAATAACAATATTCTTTTGTTTTCAGTGACCAAATTCATCCGCATTGGAATCGCCGATAAGAATGACAATCCACCTTATTTCGATAAGGCCCTGTACGAGGCGGAAGTCGACGAAAATGAAGATATACAACACACCGTCCTCACCGTCACCGCCAAAGATCATGATGAATGTGAGTACCTAACCCTTATTCGCTATTAGAGTTTCAGATTGTCGAGTGTTTTTGCCTGCTGTGCCCCCAGGTAGTTTTAGCCCTTCCGCTATATGTAGAGAAAAATGAAAATTTAAAATCATTAGATATGTTCTATATGTCTACGCAACTATCAAATACATCTTTCTGGTAAATATGGCAAAAAATACGAATGTGGCAACTTAAGCTGCATCCAGTTGGCTGACAAAAAATACGCGACAAATGCACCGAGATCTTGTGAATCGTGGAAGGTCCCTGATAATCCGCCGGATGTGACGTAAATATGATGGTGGGAAAATAGAGATATGTGTGGAAACTTACAGAGCGTACGTCTTGAATGGGACTTGAGCTTTCGAAGAAATAAACCAGATACGAACGATATGAGTGGTAGCCCGGCTTTAATGAATTTTCTAGTCTCGGAGTATTACAGCGCAGCATTGAATAGTTCCTGACTTCGTGTTCTTTTTATATAGATGTTTCATTTCTAAATGCGTCTGATACGTTATTTTCTCGTAGCTGCTCTGGATTAATCGGGATTATATGTCATTCGGTTTGAGACGAATCGGTTTTAGTTGCACTGCACTGGTGAGATTCTATAAGAGCGAAACCGGTCTGCTATGATATTAAAATTCCAAACAAAGTAGTTCATTTACATTAGAATAATACATATAAAGTGTGTAAATTAAGTAATGAGAGTTTTTTTATTCGAATAAAATCACAGTTCAGTATTGTCTCCTTCAACACAACTTCCTTGAGAAGCCACACAGCGCTGGAGACAATTCTTCTACAGATTCCTCATAGCAGTGCTGGAACTCATATACTGGAATAGCCTTCAGCTGGTCGGTTACAGCCGTTTGAATATTTTCTATGGTCCGAAAATGACGTCCCTTGAGGTGATTTTTCAATCTCGGGAAGAGAAAAAAGTCACAAGGACTCAAGTCAGGCGATTAAGGAGGCTGAGGAGCCACAGGAATGTTTATTTACTCGTAAAAAACTCGTTTACTGAAATGGCTGTGCGACAAGGCGCATTATCGTCATGCAACAGAGTCAAGTTTTTCAAGAACGTTTCTGTGAAAGTGTTGATTTACTGTTTGGCCTGGAAGCACAAACTCTTTCTGGACAATTCCCTGGCTATCAAAAAAGCAAATCAGCATGTATTTGATCTTCTACTTGCCCATTCTTGTTTTTTTGGGTCTTGGAGAGCTTGAAGTGTGCCATTCCATGATTTGGTGCTTGGTTTCCGGGTCGTACTCAAACACCCGTAATGACACGTTCCATAAAATGGGGATCATTTTCAATCGATTCCAAAAAGTCAAGACACCTTTCCCTCCTGTCCATGTCCTTTTGTTCCTGCAAAAGGTTTTTTTCTTTTCCCCAATTCGTTAGTCAACATCTAATGAACAGTGATGTGATCCAAATTTAACTCTTCCCCGATCATTCTTATCGTCAACCGACGACCTGAACGCACAAGATCCCGGATTCTATCGACATTTTCATCGGTTCTTTAAGATGAAGACCTTCCGCTGCGTGGTTCATCGTCAATCGACTCTCTTCTTTCTGAGAATGCCTTAAACCACCGAAAAAACTGGGCTCTTGAAAAAAACACTGTCTCCGTAGGCGTGTTGAAGTTTTGCCAAGGTATCCGTTGCGCTGTGTCTAAAACCTGATAACACACCGTTGCTCAAAATTAATGTAAACAGTCACAAAGACAAACAAATGACTCTAATAAGTTCAAACTCGTACTGAAGATGCATTACATGTTAACGTACCGCCCAAGTACCGTTCCAAGTCCCGTCTCCGCAGTGTTGCTAGATCGGGCGCTACATTGACAGTCTCATTACTGAATTTACACATCTCCTATGTAAAATTGATGCCATGGACCACCATTATGTCAAGTAATTTCCCAATGAGGTATTTTATCGGGTGCAACCGCTTGACAAAAGTTTGATGTCCTGCGGAAAATTCGGCATACGCAAACCAAGTTTTTCCGGTACGTGCACATTTGCCTCGAACAGAGTTGTTAAAACGGCACGGCAATAATTTATTAAAATAGTTGTGTGCGAATCAATCGCAGTGTTAATTAATACACACGTGTAATTGTAGTTCTCGATAGAACACGCCGTTTAATTATATGCGTTCCATTTTGTGATTGGTCAGCGTAAAAATTTTCCGTACAAATATTTGGAAACGCCGATATCGTATTCGCGTTTAACGTCAATTCGCTTGTTGTTGGCACATAATATTCTGACGCCAGCACATTGGCGGATGCAAATTCTGGCACACACGTGTTCAATTTATCGTTCCTCGGTGAAATATCTACGGTTACGTATTGATTTTCCGAAGCGTTTGGATTTTCCGAAGAAATGTACGAATGTTTTTCCAAGTAAACATTGAAAGCGAATATCAGAGCGAGTAAATATTTGTATGGAAACTCATACATATACGACTTATATCTAATATACATCTGGCCCTGCGAAAGATATTCCCCTAATTTTGAGGGAAGCACGGTCAGAATTCAGCCTTGACCTTGACACGAGCTCACGTTCCTAGTTTTTAACATTTTTTAATCGTTTACCGTTTGAGCAATCTAAACTGATTAATCAAGTAAATACTCGTATGAGAAATCTCAAGTCATTTCTCACTTCGTTAATCAATAAATATTCAAATTACTGAGATTGTCAAATTATTGACAGGAAAAGAATTGGTAAAATACACTATGAAATTTCTCGTAACAAACTTCTTTGCAAGTATAAAGACTTTTTCATTATATTGAAATGTAACAATTTATTCTACAAATAAAAATAATTGAATTCAAAACATGCGCCATTTGATTCAATAACTTGTTGCCAACCAAGATTCCCACGAACTGGTTATGTTTTATGGTATGGTCTGGATTCTGGAGCTAATGAAATTTGATTCAGAGAGTCACACCTTCCTGAAATTCTGGTGGGTGTTTCCTTTGATCATTTCTATCATTGCTACATACAGCAAGGTACTATTGGCGGCAGGTTCAAAAATACTTAGACTTGTCTCCCTTCAACAGTGGCGGCTCGTCAGGGGGAGGCAGAGGAGGTAGTGCCTCCCCTGTGAAAATTACAAATAAGTTTTATTTATATAAACCTACTATGCTTTAATTTTATTTCATAAAATCTACTTATTTGCAACATATTAGCCCTCATAAAAGACACAGCGCCTAGTCTATCGCCGTGGTGGCAAGCCTCTGATGCCAATGTTTTCACATATGTATTTATGGGGAATGGGGAAGCGCGAAGCTTCGCAACTACCTGAGTTACTAACAAATTTAACCCTTAACTCCAGTGGCATTAAAGGTCATTTAAAAAAAAACTGCATAGCGGAGGCAAACACGCCCACCTCCCACCTCTCACACGTGACAGCGCAAAAACGAGTTATTTGATTTCATGAACCTCACGACCTAACCTACAAAAAACTATCTTTTATTATTCTGTGTTTTAGAAATTTTTGTTGGAAAGTGACGTTATTCTTTTTTTGCCGGGTTTTTTGAGTGTTTTGCTGTTTTGAGTGGAATAAGAGGGTAATAATTATTGAAAGTGTTCCATATTACTTACGTAAGTCAATATTTGAACGTTTTATTTAATTAATTATACAAAATTCAGCCCGTCAAATCTAAATTGACGCAGTCCTGGTAAAAATCCGTATTTGATTTCACTGCATCTTTTAATTGTAAAACAATTTGACGGAAACTCTATACCTTCCCGATGGTTTTGCTGAACCAATAAAATATGTTAGCTACATTATGTTAGACAAATGTACTTAATATATTTTATTGACCAAGTAGAGGTCCTTCTCCTAACTATTTATTTTTATTTATTTATTTATTTGGATACACCATCCAACAGATAAATCCATTTATAGGATGGGGACAACATATGTTTAAAATCACGACAGTTTAAAGACAATCACAATAACAATAATACTAAATATACTTATATGATACTAAATAAAAAAATTGAAAAAAAAGCAAATTATATACCTACATACTTATAAAGAAAAGGGTAACAAGTAACTAATTATCTACATACAGCTTTTTTATAGAACAGATATTACAGTATAAAATATGCGGCATATTACTAACAATATTTACCATCACATAAATTTAGGAAACAAAATTTTTTACAAAACATGTTTGCCTCCCAAAAAAAAGAGTCACGAGCCGCCACTGCCGTTCAAGCCAATTTTTCAGCTTCTTTATTGCCTTTACACTGTGCATGGCCTTTCATCCAACACACTCAGTGCTTGATGACATTCTCATACTGACCCCGACACTTTTGGGTCAGTATTGCTTGTCTACTGTCTGTCTGTGTACGAGTTTATTGATTTACCTGTAATGGTTTTGCAGGTAATTTTGGCTTTCATAACTGCATACCTCCCATCACTTGTAACCAATCGAAACGAACACTGTACGAGACAAGTTGTATTCATAATTTGCTTCACGACCAGTAAAATGCTACACAGACATATCCAATATTACCAGCACATTTTGTAGTAAAATTCTTTTTCTTCGTGGCTTCATTTATTAATGTCACTCTAAGGCTGACATTGATGAAAAATATTCTCTTTGGGTATTTTACACTATGCCTTTGTTGATGTCGTGCCGCGCGCACGATCTACTTTGACGTACCGATAATAATAGTTTCCCTCTTTCAATTTTCTTCAGTCGAGAGACGTCCCCCGGGACAATATGGATTACAGCAGTCGTGTCGGCGACCGTAAGCCGTATCATGGAAGTTATGATTACTTTGTAATTCGGAATATTGTAAACCGTAGAGTTCGGAGATGGACTTTATTCAGAAATCGCAATAATAAGTCAGTCACAGAACTCAATTAAAAGTAGAGCAAACATCCCGGATCTTTGTAGGGAACTGAAAACGTTAATTAAAATAAAGTAAACAGTTATTAATTTGAATTTCGTACGGAGTTGGCTAGAATTTAATTATGCGTGATGGACCGAGGGACAAGGCCGCCACCGCGAAAACTTCATCTGATAAAGTGCCACGCCGGTTAATCAAGAACTTTGCCAATAAGGAAATGCATGCTTGCATCGAACTTCCTCGGCATAATTAAGAGACTCGGGGTGATTTATTCCTTCCGTCTAATCGGATATATTGTACACCAAGGAGGATTTACTAGTATCCAAGTAATTATTCTTAAATATCGCAAAATGTAAAGCTGTACAAAATATAAGCTTTTTGTGTAAATACCAAATTTTTGCTGATACCAAAAATATTCAATTTGCAAGCTGAACGCTAAAAATTAAATAGGCACT
This sequence comes from Aromia moschata, assembly GCA_029963805.1. Taxonomy (NCBI): domain Eukaryota; kingdom Metazoa; phylum Arthropoda; class Insecta; order Coleoptera; family Cerambycidae; genus Aromia; species Aromia moschata. Next base: position 647,623 of record JAPWTK010000225.1, read on the forward strand.
GAAAACAATAAGATTATTATTGTGACATTGTCAAAGATAGGTAAAGGTGGACCTAAAAGATGGCCCCCTAGAAGTCCTGACATCACTTCACTTGATTATTTTATAGGGCATTTTTTTATGATGTTTATAGAGAAAGGCTTTGAAAGAAAGAAATTTACGAGGTGTGTAAATTAAGAAATGAGACTGATTTTTTTTTTTTGAAAAGAAAAACAAAACCCCCCTCTCCCCCCCCAAAAAATCCTTTGGAGAAAAACACTGGAGACGGTTCTCATAGCAGTGCTGGAACTAATATACTAGAATTCAGCTGGTCGGTTACAGCCGTTTGAATGTTTTCTGTGGTCCCAAAATGACCTCCCTTGAGGTCATTTCTCAATCTCAGGAAGAGAAAAAAGTCTCAAGGACTCAAGTCAGGCGAATAAGGAAGGTGAGGAGCCACGGGAATGTTTTTACTGACTAAAAACTCGTTTACTGAAATGGCTGTGTCACAAGGCGCATTGTCGTGATGCAACATCCAGTTGTTCTTGATGTTTGGTCTCACACGCATGACCTTTTGTCAGTTTTTCACGAACCTCTCTGGTTACTGTTTGGCCTGGCACAAACTCTTGGTGGACAATTTCCTGGCTATCAAAAAAGCAAATCAGCATGCATTTGATCTTCGACTTGCTCACTCTTGCTTTTTTGGATCTTGGAGAGCATGAAGTGTGCCATTCCATGCTTTGGCGCTTGGTTTCATATTCAAGCTTGGGTCGTGCTCAAACACCCAAGTCTCATCACCAGTAATGACACGTTCCATAAAATGGGGATCATTTTCAATCGATTCCAAAAAGTCAAAAGACCTTTCTCTCCTGATGTCCTTTTGTTCCTGCGAAAGGTTTTTTGGAATCATTTTTGCGCAGATTTTCTCATCCCCAATTCGTTAGTCAAAATCTGATGAACAGTGGTGTGATTCAAATTTAACTCTTCCCCGATCACTCTTGTTGTCAACCGACGATCTGAACGCACAAGATCCCGGATTCTACCAATATTTTCATCGGATCTTGAAGATGAAGGCCTTCCACTGCGTGGTTCATCTTCAATCGATTCTTCCTTCTAAGAATGCCTTAAACCGCCGTAAACCTGGGCTCTTGAAAACACATTGTCTCCGTAGGCGTGTTGAAGTTTTGCAAAAGTATCCGTTGCGCTGTGTCTAAACAAACCAAATGACTCTAACAAGTTCAAACTTGTACTGAAGGTGCATCATATGTTAACCTATCACCTTTCCAACTCCAGTCTCCTCAGTGTTGCTAGGTCGGGCGCTACGTTGCCAGTCTCATTACTGAACTGAAGGAAAACATTACACTGGGGAACAGCTGTTTTGGTGCCGAGGGTTTTTGAACTGATTCTATATCAGTTTGATGTCCTGAATTCAAATATCGTATTCATTTTTCCCTATCAGCTCCAGTTTTTAAGATATACAATTTAGAGAAATATGAGTTCTATGATTTTAACTCAAATCTCAAGTGTAATAAACAAAAGTAGATCGAATTTTTTATTTTATTTATACCAAATACTCTTAATAAACTTACAAACAAAAATTAAAGAATCAAATATAGTCACCGACACTTCTAAAACTCTTTCCCCGACATTCTTGAATGTTTTTTCAAACAGTCTCTTTAAACTCCAGCAGTAATCTGCCATCATGTGGATGTCCCATCTTCCTTGGTAGCGGTCCTCCATAATTTTAATATCTTGGTGAAATCTTTCACCTTTCCCTCACTCATGTCTCCTAAATTTTCTGGAAACCGGTCCAAGTGGCTGTCTAGATAGTGTACTTTTATACTCATATTGCACCCTAATGATTTAAAGCTGTTCAGCATCTTGTTAACAATTTCAACATAGTTTTCAGCTTTATGTTTGCCTAGAAAAATTTTCTACAACTGCAACAAATGATGTCCAAGCTCTCGTTCAACTTCATTCATTGAATTTATGAAGGCAGGATCTTTAATTAATTGTCTTATTTGTGGGCCGTCAAATATCCCTGCTTTGAGTTTTTCTGTGCTCAACTGAGGCATTTTTACCCCTATATATTCAAAACAAGGCCCATCCTTATCAAGAGCTTTTACAAATTGCTTCATTAAGCCCAACTTTATGTGTAACGGAGGAAGAAATGTTTTTTCTCTTTCAACCAAAGCGTCGTTAATGACATTCTTTTCCCCAACGTCCATGTTTTCTCTCAGAGGCCAATCTTTTCTAACCCAGTGGTGTGTTTTGTCCCTACTATCCCAAAGGCACAAGAAACACGGATATTTTGTGTAACCACTTTGCTGCCCAAGAAGAAAGTTCACCATTTTTAAGTCTACACATATCAACCATTGATGTTCGTGATACTTTATCTTCTGCAAGACTAAAGCTATTGTGTTATATTCTTCTTTCAGTTTCGTTGAGTGAGCTAACGGTATTGAACCATATTTATTCCCATTATGTAGAAGGACACATTTTAAACTTCGCTTTGAACTGTCAATAAATAGGCGCCAATCATCTGGAATATATTCAGAAAGTCCCATTTCTTTCATGAGTCCCCTAATTTCGTGACAAAATACAAGATTGTCTTCTTGAGAAAAGAATGGTAGCAGATCTTTTTCTCTTGTACGGTAAAAGGTAATTTTGGTTCCTTGTTCCAGTAAATTTTTGTCGTTTAACCTAAAGCCAGTACTTCAGCAGCTTTTTTCGATAAATTGAGATCCCTGGTGAGATCATTTAATTCGTTTTGATTGAAGCGTTGAGGAACTGAAGACGTCCCCTCATAGTCACTGTTAGTTTCATTAGCATCGGAAGAGCGATCAGAGGGACAATGTTCGTTATCAGAGATATCTGGTAGCTCATGAAATGTTGGAATCGGTATTTCATCTGAGTGCGGGATAGGGCGTATTGCCGAGTCTAAATTGGGATAGGTCCATTTATGGCGGTTATTTCGATTGATTCCATTAATATTTGCTAAACAGAAATAGCAATCATCGAAGTGGTTTTTTGGTTCTCTCCAAACCATTGGTACGCCGAATTTCAAACATTTTCTTTTGCCGGTAGTCCACTGCCGTAATTGCTCTGTGCAAGTTTTACATACAAGATCGGGGCCCACGTTTTGTCCTGATCACCAAGCTTAATCCAAAGTATGCCAAATATGCTTGCTTCACAAAGTCAGTATAGCTCGTTGTTTTGTTGGAACATGTATTCTCCGCATATATAACAAAACACTCAGGTTGATTGACACACTTCTTCTTGAACTGGACGCTGAACTCATTTTAATTCTGTTCAATAACACAACACTTCCTTTTTCTTAACAGAAAATAACACGCCGAATTCGATCTACTCTCTTTAGCAAGAAGGCACAAACTGACGAGACTTACCTGAGTTAGGGGTATAAAAAGGGTCAGTTCAGGTACCTGGGAGGCAATGTTTCCACTATTTATAGATTTACCTGGAATTTACTCATTTACAGACTGACAATAAAACAATTGCACCTACATTAATGATTATAAAATAATTTTAGAACTCTCAGAAACCAATAAACTGCATAGAAACCAGATATGTAGATAAATTTATGTATCTAAAAAAGTAGAGCTGATAGAGAAAAACGGATTGCACCTATAGATTTAGCTTCCCAAATATAGTTAAAATCAGGTCTAAAATCCCAGGCACCAAAAAAAAAATTATTTTTTTGTTCCCCTGTGTTATCGAAGTAGTTGATAGTATCAATACTACATATATCTTGGAAAATGTATCCAGAAACTTTGAGAACTACCACCTAAATAAATAACGATGAATAAATTATCAGTTATGAATTCAGCCTCGGCAGTCGATCTACTACTTTGCTGCCTAGTTAAACAAATAACTATTCTTGAGTTTATCTTGCAAAACATAAAACGAGCCTTATATTGATTTAACTACACGAACATTTGTGTATTCTACGTTGACGTGTAAGAGAATTCTAAATAATTTGTTAGAATATGAAACCCTTAGGGATAATAGTCGAATCAATGTTCCAGAAAATGCGGAAATTTTCGATACCCAATTTTTTTTAGTCGTTACTCGGTTCCATAACCATAAATTCCCTAAAGCATGAAAGTTACTAGCAGGAAGGTTAGCGAATCGTTATCGTTTAGCATGAATAAGCACCCTCCAGGATTTTCCACCCATATCCGTATTTCATTTTCAACAGGTACTTTATGAAAGTGGTGTTAGTTCTTCTGGAAGTTCCGAAACCTTCTTTAACTCCCCGTCTTCTAAAATTAAAAATTAAATCCCCGTAAAAATTCTAATCGTCTTCTGATAATGACGACTTCATTTGCGAAATGGACCTCCGATCTACTATAATATTTCAGTTACATCGGAAAAATACTTTCCAGTTTCACGAACTTACTTTTTCTATTGACCGTTACCTGTCGTAGTTCAGGTTCAGAGTCGTAGAAATATACAAGAAAGAGAGATTAAAAAAAGCTTTTAGGGCTTGAATGAATATATATGTACCTTTTTTCCCAACGCCAGGCCCAGCTAAGACATCCTCTCGAGGCAGTGATAAATAATAAATATTCATGATAAAACTGATTTATCTCCTCTGCCTCCTATTATTCCGAAGGGTAGGATAAGATCCGGGTCCATCTGGAGATCATAATCTAATATTTTCCAGTTTTTGCTCTAACCCGAAAAAGTGGAAGATATAACCCGAAGGATGCCCCCCAGGCCAATGATAAATACAGCTTACAATCCAATACAAAACCGAGTCCATAATTTGACATCTGTTTTTCAAAACATTAATAAAAAAATCTACAAAAAGCAATGGCATCATTAATTTTATTCATAATTTGATCTGTACACTTTTCACGTTTGCCTTGCCTTTCTTTTCCGTCTGCAAAGCTTAGTTGTCTCCTTTAATAGATGGCACATACGAAACGAAAAACCAAATCTTTGATAAGACGGTAGAGGCAAGGAATTAGTGTCTAATGCCATCGTATATCTTACTAAATCTGTAGAGTAATTATGGCGGCATGCTTAGTTCGCGGAATTACCGACTAAACGTACCGCGCATTTATCAAATAAGTAACAATTAATGTAGGTACACCACTCGCGACCCCGTCCCCTTCCACGCGAAACTAGCGCTAGGCACATGAAGTGGCAAATTACACAGGTGGGTGGCTGTGGTAGAATTTATCGCACACTGCAAGTGTGTATCTTTTCCGCAACGCCATGAAACTATTAATAGCATTCGGGTTAAGCAACGCCCCGGGTACTTTGCAAAGCGTTATGGGTCGACATTTTACAGAACTGTTAAGGCAACATCCAGTTGCTAGAAATAACTCGTTCCTGTGTAAACTTCCATCATGCTATCTGGTTCTGAAGCAGATTGTAACTTTGTGGAGCATTTAGAGTTTACTTCCAATTCAACCATCTCAGCTGCTATTTTTTACCTATATATTCACTGTCTGTTCTACTAAATCATTAATATTCTCATAGCCTAGAGAAAAATAAGTGTGCATCATGCAACAATCCCTAGTTATTTGACCGTGTATTTGTAAATCGATATGGCACAGTTTACAACAGAAGTCAGCCAATCTTTGAGTTTCACCCGTCCTACGATGTGGATCGATTGAAAGGCAACAGGCGACTGTATTCGTTATGCGATGCATCTATTATACGGTTATGATAACCATGGATACCGTAGATACTATACGTCTTATCACGTTCGTTATTACGAATGCACTCGTAAGGACCCGTTCCCTTGATATCAGCCATGCGCTCTACGCCTACTACATGTTATGCGAAGCGAATTGATCAAGATCTCTAGTACACCTAATACAGCTCTGCAAATTCATAGGGATGTGTAGGGCCGCTACATCATAACAAGCAGTGCACTCCGGATTTATGGTACAGCGAAGCGGAGGACGAATCGATGGTGCTGATAACTTGGTTTTGGTCTAAATTTCCTCGACCGATAGCGTCGACAGCACGAAAAAGGCAAATCTACTTTCTATAACCTTGGCCTTTATTAATCACTGACTTAGATTATAAAGATATATTCAGTTTTTGTCACTGATGACAAGAGATCTCGAGGATGTCAACCAATTTTCTACACTTTAATCCGATCTTGGTGTTGCTTTTCCGTTAACTCGTGAGGCATTTCTTTGCTTCTTCTGTTGGCGTTGACCAGGTTATATAAGAGATAGTTGGGTAATACCCAATACGGTCTAATGTAGTTTCTTTAGGTAGTAGAGCCGTCCGAATTGAGGCTACATTTGAAGACTGATATCGCTACTTGTTTTTGAAGTACTTTTGAACAATACGAATCTGAATAATATGATCTTCGAAGACCTTGAACCAATATGGAGCAGCATCAGCAGCGACTCTTCATTTCGGATAGAAATTGAGCATTTCGCCTACATTTTGAGGTTCAAATCGTAAGAATGATAATCTGTATACCACACTTTTTCTTATAACTTCTTACCGTATCTACTTAATGGTATATCCACCCCCTTGGCTGCGCCACTGTCCCCTGAAGCTAGATCCCCAACTAGCTAATAATGCATCGGTTTTATGTTCGCGTGTAACGTCGGTCTCGGGCCATAATTCCCAGCGTCGGTCTCCGTCTTCGTGCTCGTACCCGAACACAACTGATTCGGAATGCGCCGTCATTACTACCTTCCGGGTTTTTAACGTACGGTCGTAAAAGTATCGGTGAGAGCGCCGCGTACCGCGTCCCGGGGCCCCGAGAATGGCCAATTTAAGGCCCAGGGCCGAGCGATTTGGCACGGCCTTACGTACGCTTGGGAAAATATTTCACGAATGGACGTGGCCAACCGCGTCGCTGCGGCCTCGATATCGAATGGACCGCCGAGCAATTATACTAAGTGGGCGTGGGACGTGTGATTTACCCCTGCTGGAGTCCGACGTTGCCCCGAAGGAACAGGTAGAGCGGCATTATATCCCATTTGGAAGAGAGACGTGATAACAGGCCTTGTAAAAAGTTGTTAAATATCATCAAATTACAGAAGTAACGACTCGTCAGAAGAAAGAGCCACGCATTCAACGCTCAAAATAACCTCAGAATCAACTAGTAGATCTCTATCTATTCAGATTACGGCGATACGTAGTAATGACCGCCTTCTAGGGGTCAGATGAGACGACATTATTCGGTGTGTCAAAGTCCAAGAAGACTAGAACTAAGGAGATCGAACTCGTTCGGTATCATGGGCTCATAATCTGTCCGCCTCCAGAAGGCTCTGTAAGCAGTGCTGTACTCGACGTCACGTGGACGAATATTTAATATGTCTTTCCATACAGTTCTTTACCAACAGCTGGTGTATAAACTAAATAGACTAAAGGCCGCATTACAGTTCGCAATTTTTATTGTCGGTAAGAAAAATTGCAGCAATTTTTATCGCGCGCACGCGTGTTTATGTCTGTTTGGACAATTTCTTAACAAATAAACATAAATAGGTACGCGTGCGCGCAATAACAATTGCTGCAATTTTTCTTGCCCGCAATAAAAATTGCGAACTGTAAAGCTGCCTTAAGTATGTAAACTATAAAACTTAATAACTGTCAGCTGTCACTAATGACACTTCACAAATGTCACAGTATGCTTACATGCCGTTTCGCTTTAACAAAATTACAATTCGAATGTTAAACAAATATGGTTCGTGATACAAGAAGCGTTCCGAAGCGTGAGAATAACCTGACATTATTTCAAATTACTGATGCATGAAATGAAATATTTTAATTGCAAATTACGAAAATTTGTAATTGCAAAGATAACACACAAATTAACGAAAAATATCGAGCGTCTGCCACATGTATTTATAGCACGGATATTCACACGGACACTAACCTCTACCGCACACAGATTAGTACAGAACCACCGTATACGTGTAGATATCTATTTGTATACCGTGGTACATAACTGCTTACAGCGCCTCTGGAGGCGGAGATATTCGAGCCCGTTGCGTTATACAGCGAAAAGCCGCAGCTCTGTCTCCTTAGTTCTAGTCTTCTTGGCCAAAGTCATTCTGATACATTGGAAGCGTTCAGAATGTGGCAGCACTCACGTCCCACTGGACACCTTGTACTTCCTCCCTTGGGAGTTCAACCCATCTGAGCCGTCCTAATGTTTTAAAATAGTATCGATTCTGCTGTTGATGAGACTGCGGAGCTGATGAGACTGCGAATTGACAGCGTCTACAAAAGGATGTCTAATAGCTCCAAATTGTGGAGGGGTCTCTTAGCCGACAATGCCCAATAAAAATGCACCTTACAAAACGAAGATTTTTCCTGGTCATCGCCAGATATACCATTGCCGCTGCTGGCGTACCTTCAAAGATCTCTAACAAATTGGCAGCTGGCAAGACTCTGACCAAAAATGCTCCGACTGGCCATTTATCAAATTCTTTGTTGCCTCTACAAACAGAAATGTTGTTTGGTATTGTCCCTGTCTGTTGTAATTGTGTTTGTTTTAACTTGTAAGGCTATTAGCGACTGTTTAAATTGTATTCGTTTTACCCGCTATCTACCTGCGGATAATCTATTTAGGGGCAATGGGTATTCCAACCAGCTCGGTTAACAAAATCATTATTATTATTATTATTTCCGCTCATCGTCAGTCACCATCAGAAACCGTTCGTTATAGGTCCAAATCCGGAACTGTAGTTTCTAATGGTGACTGATGATGAGGGGAATTATTCATATAAAAATGTATTTTTTTATTTGTCGGTTACTTATTTATTGCTGCCTTAAAACCTGCTAAAGCTTTTTTTTACGTCCATTTCCTTAATGCAACTGCAGACAAAAGATACCACTATCGTTTTGATTACTGACATATTGCTCCAAAACAGCCAAGTTTAAATCTACACCAAAGCGGTGAAATAACAATCCATTATAGCGAAGAAATCAACAAGGTATGAATCAAACTTTGTTCAACTCTATATGGATTAAACCGGATACGAATCAAAATAGTAAGTAATTTACGATCTCGACAAGTGTGCTGTAGGGCATTATTCATGGCAGTTGGTGTAAACAGCCGTACTTCTTACCTATGCAAACAAAAGTTGTAAAATTATTGCACAGTTATTTTGAGAACTAGTCTAGATTGTTGAGTGTTCCAGACCGCATCTCGTATGTCCCCTCTATCCCTTTTTTAATACTAAACTTAGTTACTATTACTGTAAACTTCCTTCGAAATTCAATTCATTTGTGACCATTTTATGAAGTTACATTGTAGAAAACATATCCCATATAATTCGCATGATAAGACGCTAGATAAGTCCACAAATTAATAAAAATAATTGTATATCACCATTAGAAACCTAAAGTTTAAATTTACTGATCTCTCAAGCCATGTGCTGTTTCGTCGTCAACTTGAATGCACTTCCTAATACTCTAGAAGTTCTCAGTTGCAGCCTCGATTCTTGAATGATAGATGTCGATATTTTGGAAGAGGATTGCCATATATGCGTTCGCTTACTGATGGAAATAAACCTAATGTGGACACGGAACTATTCTGTTCCTGCCCAATTTAATAGGTAATTTGAGTTTAAATAAAAGCGTTCTATACACAAAGGACCATAAAAGTATTCATATTGTTCTGTCAACCGCTTTGATAAAAAAAGGTCGTTACTAGAGAAGTTAGTGCAGTGTATGAAACTCCCGATTCATACCTAGTCTCCTAGTTCACGAACCTTTTGATGTCGTACTAAAGCTCGTATTATTTGCATATCTATCTGTCAACTTACCCCGCTTAATTTGTCCTTTATATTCAGTTCTGTATTCTTCCCGAGTTACATTTTAGTTTCAAGTTTCGTTGATTCGAAGTTATCTCCATCTCATTAGAGGCAGAATTGAATACGAGTATTTGAAATGATATGTTTTGAAGCAGTTCCTCGTTTCCATTCAGTCTAAGGCTCCACCTACGGCCATTATTGTGTGTGCCAGATCATTCGATTTGGCGAACACAGCGCAGCGTTGTTATATCTCTGAACTATGAGCAACACACAGATGTATTAATTATTATTAGTCGATAAGTCACCAGACCATTATATGAACAGGTATTATTGACGAATACCAAAGGTAATTGGTCGGTATAGCGGCCCAGCAAATCTCTGTTGACGTCGCTGAAAGGACGACCGTGAAAGTACAGTTTGCCAACATCCGCAGTGCCAAGCATAATTATTAATACTCCTATAATTTTATTATAAGGCCTTTTTTTGTTCTTAAAAACCTTTAAGATAGTCAAAAGTTCACTTTTTCATATGGAATTTTAGACTATTTTGACAAGTTATAAAGGTTTTCATGAGAATCGAGGTTATGCTGCTAGTGATAGCAGTCTTTAAAATAACTACCTTCTTCCTTGGTACATATGCCCTAACTTAGTTTACTACCAAATAGTTAAATGGTTGAGGTTCATTATTTTTACTTAACTGATGTTTATAAATACTGCCATGGATAGCAATCCTCACAAAAATAATTTTCTTGGCATTATCTTTAAACAAGACATTAATAAAAATATTAATATTTTAAATTTTATAATAGTGCAAAGGTACATACAGTGTTGACAAAGTCAGATCTTCGTTTTGTTAGTTGAGGTAAGTAATTTAAGTAATTTATTGGTGAAGGGATTATTTGTTTTGGGATTAGTTGGAGCATGATTAAATTGAAGGGTTACAGACCAATAACATTACATCCTTCGCGGTGGCCTCGTCCACCGCCCTCTAACCAATGAATCACCTACATCAACTTACAGACCGAAGATATGACATTGCCAACAGGGTACAGTACCTGTTTTTCTTCTAGTTGTCTTTGTCTTCGTGTGCACATTTTCGAAAGGTCCTTAAAGTTAACCCGTTAGTTCACGAGCTCTATTTCGCTAAACTCTTTCGGATCCCGCGCTTGGAGAATTCTTCTTCGTCGCGAGAAATTATGGGACCATGTATCGGACACTTTCTACTTATACAGGCCCATCCCGAGAGTACCAAACTCAATTTCCGAGGGACTTAAGCGGCCCCGTCTCGAAACATATTTCTGTGGCACTCCATAACTTCGTCGAAATTCAATTAAAACCGGATCCGAACTTCCGCAATAAAACTAACCGTAGGCCGTGGAATAGTTTCCAATTTTCTTGCGCTTAGGTATCTGAACTCCATTGCCCAGGCAATTTGTCAAAGGCGGCCTAATAAGGCGGGGATGATAAAGCGAAACAGTCCGTTGTTATAGTCCAGGAGCCAGCGTTATTTTTTTTTGTGTGATCTGTCGTCGCTAATATTTGTTTTCGGACGCTGTTTGTACACCGAATATCAAGAGCATTGGTGTCTGGATGGTTAGCTACATCCCGAAATATGTAAAAGTTTACAACGCATTTAGATCATTGAATTTACTTTAAACTTAATATACAGTTTATATATTAACTATTAAAAACGGTATTTCGCAGCGTTTTGATCTGCATTTTTTTACTCTTACCGTGTGATAAATGATATTTACTACAAAAAATCGTCGTCAAAAAAAAAAACTTCGCTAGCCCTCGGACTATAATGTGGTATCTCAGCCAATTTTTTTTTACATTTAGTGTGTGAATAAGGACCAAAAATCAAAATTTGCTCAGAAAAAAGGTTGCTAGACCTCCTCGGACTATATCGCGGAAACGACAAAACGAAATAGTGTGTTATGATCCCTCAGTCATTTTTTATCAGAAATTTAAATTTGCTCAGAAAAATGTCGGCGGTCCTCGGACAATAACGCGGAAAAGAAAAAGTGAAATAGCCGTTCTTATACCTTAGTTAGTTTTTTCTCTTACTATGCGATCAATCATCAGAAGTAAAAATTGGATCAGAAAAAAATACCCTTACCCTCGGACTATAACACGGCAATGGTAAAGCGAATTAATGCGTAATTTTTTGTTACCGTGTGAACTATGATCAGAAACAATAAACGACTGAGAAAAAAAATTGATAATGATAAAGGGAAGTGCGTTTTCGTAGATACCTCGGTGAGTTTGTTTTTACTGTTATTGTAAACTTCACTGTTTACCTGTACCATGTAAACAATGATCAGAAGTAATAATTAGCTCAGAAAACAATGTCGGCACTTTCACTTGGATTATAATGCGGAAAAGATAAGCAGTGCGTCCTTATACTTTGGTCAGTTTTTTTATGTACTTCTTACTTCTGCATTATCAGAAATAAATTGGCTCAGAAAAAATGTTCTCACCTCCGGACTGTAACGCGAGAAAGATATATCAAAATATTGCATCTGTATCTGTCAATTTTTTACGCTTACTGTGTGAGCAATGATAAGAACTTGTACTGTGTGAACAATGATCAGGAATAAAGATTAGCCCAGAAAAAGATTTCGCCAGCCCTCGGACTATGACGCGGGTATGACAAAGCGAAATAGCCCGTCTGGTGACTATAACGATTAGAGAAAACGCGCGGGTAGTCAGAGCGACGTTATCTCAGTCTCCCCGTCAGAGGACGCGCGACATTGAAGAGATAATGCTGATCGTTTGTCGGTTTTCGGGCAAATTAGTTGCCAACTCTTGGCCCGGAGTACGAATTAATTAGCGGGGCCTTGTAACTGGTTAGTTTCTTGCAATAGTCCGCTCGAGAGGCGCTTAAGTTTTGCGCGGTTTCTCCTTTGGCGTCAGATTCGACGCTATGCTCTTAACTGCGGTTAAAGACATCGCTGCTAGATTGCAGGCTTCCTGTTTTGCTGATTATAAAATGGACTCTTGTAAGACTTGGATTTTAAAGGCTATAAGGTTTGGAAGTTCGTGAAATACTCTTATTTGCGAACAACGATTACTTTGTTTACTCACACAACAGAAAATTAAAAAAAAAAACAGTGATTGCAAAAAAAGCTTACGATGCCTAGATATTTTAGAAACAGTATGCAACTCTATTTATATCAATATATATGATCTCTAAAAAGAATCGTCTAAAAATTCAGAAAAAACATCTATAATTTTCTGATTATATAGTTTTTTGACTAGCCGGTAGGTGGCGCATTGACAACAGCATACGAGTGTTGAAGGTAAAGTATATGTCAAGTTGGGCTATTTATTGGGGCGTTCATTGTTTCTGTTATTACCTTTTTTTTCTCTGTTATATTGTTAAGTTTTTTTTGTTATGATGTTTTGAGCATTTCTAAAAGGTACTGCAACTATTTTTTAATTTATTGTTATGTGAGGAGTAATTTTCACCCTCTCATGGGGATGTCACTGAATGACTTTGATGCTGTGCAAGTATTCACCTCCAAACTGCAGATGCAATTTTAGCATCGATTAATATAGAAATCACGACAAAAATGTTTCCCCGATTTTACTTGTAATTTAAATCTAGGGGTGGTTTCCGCCACTTTATGGTGGTATATTTTAAGCATCGCATCGGAACTAATGCAGTTACTCACTTTTTCCAAAAAAAGCTGGGCATCGTAAGCTTTTTTTTGCAATCACTGCAGTTTTTTAAGTTTCCTTTTGTAAGAGGGGTAGTTTTCACCCACTCATGGAGGTGATTTTCAATGGAAAGTAGTGTTAACTCTGTATTTCTGCATTATATACTTGAATGTTTATATTTAATTAGAATTATTGAGATTTAAGACTATTCGTGAATCTTTAAGTCATTTTTACCGTTTTTTAGCGATAGGAGTTGATTTTGGGGGTGTACGTTTTTTTTACTTCGGATTCGGATTCAGCGTCGAAAATTACATAGGGATACAGTTGTCTCGATAGCAGTTCCAATTTTTTTTGTGGGGCTGTGTTATTATCAAAAGCGTGCACCATTCATCTGTTCTTAAAAGTGAGCCATGTGTTCTTTAAATCCGATTTGAATTGATCTTATTGTTTGACCTATATCTTTCGTAATCGTAAATTTTAGACTCTCGTCACTATATTTTTAAAATTCGGTAAAAATGTAAACCAATGTCTTTAACATTCAATCGTCTGAATCGTCTAAGGAATAAATCTAATTTTATAGCCCCTAACTTTCAATTAAAACAGGAATTATTATTATTCGGATTGAATAGAGCAACAACTGTTATGTAAACATATGAATCAGTAAATGCTTCCATTACTATCCGCTAATGGAAGGTAGCGAAATCCAGCTACGCGGCTAAAGTTCGAAGGGTTTAAAAAACAACATCCCCTACTAACGAATGCACGGCGAACAAAACTCTAATGCACTCGAGAATCGTTAATACAAAAGCCTCTTGCATGAAAACATTCAATTTCTGAGGTTGAATTTAAAACGTATTTACTATATTCCACGAGCTACTGAAATTAGTATTTTACTAGTTTTCAAAAAAGGACAACCTTCGCTAAAACGCACAAGTCTATACATATTTATTCACTCATTTCGGTTGATGAATAGTAAGTTCTTGATGTAACAGGGTCAACAAGAAAACGTTTGAATAGAAATAGTGGCAGCTACAAGAAAACTGAATAGAAAGGAATTAATACAATCCTCGCAATTGCTGTTACATCTATAGAAATTATTTTTTAAAGTTAGTCTAGAAAAAAAAATGAAAGAATGGGTATGCATTTTTTTTTCTCAGACAGCGTTTTTTTCTACAGTGTTGCACATAAAATCCGCATCAGCATCAATTGACAGTTACTAACAGTCACGTAATTAGTCATGTGCATGTTTTTTAGCCATTATTTTCTGGCAAAACTATTAGTCCAGGCGGCGTAGATAATTTTTTTAAATAATTAGTTGCTGCACTGTCTCAACGTGATAATTAGTTAAAAATGTTTTGGACAAAATCCGATTGTAGGATCATTGCGAAAAAATTGCAAATAGGTGCAAAGAAAAGGTTTTGTCGATTTTTAGGCACGAAAAAAAAAATGTTGAGTAAACAACAAAAAATATCACGTTATAGCGCTTGAAAAGATGAATAAAATGGTTTTTGGATCATTAAAATCGGTTGATAACTTTTTGCACAAAAAATAAAAACCGCGAAAACTAGCGATTTTTCGATGTTCAATTACTCGGTTTGTAATTATCCTAGAAATGTCTTCTAGGATTATCCTAGAAATGTCTTCTAAATAAAATGGTTTTTGGATCATTAAAATAGGTTGATAACTTTTTGCACAAAAAATAAAAACCGCGAAAATTAGCTATTTTTCGATGTTCAATTACTGGGTCTGTAATTCTCCTAGAAATGTCTTCCGGGCTCAAATTGTAGGGTTTTCCAACACCTATCTACAGTTAAATTTTTGTCAAAAAACATTCATAAGTTGTCGCGGAAATTGCGAAAAAGTAAAAACAGGTTATAGTAAAACGGCCCCTATTTCTTCAATAATTGTCGTAGAGCAATTTTGCAAAAATCTACGTGTTCTTGAAGACTTCCTCTACAACCATATCATAATTTGGACCATTTTATTCGTCTTTTCAAGCGCTATAACGTGATATTTTTTGTTTTTTACTCAACATTTTTTTTTCGTGCCTAAAAAGTCGAAAAAACCTTTTTTTCGCACCTTTTTGCAATTTTTTCGCAATGATCCTACAATCGGATTTTGTCCAAAACATTTTCATTCGATTCGTACGATTTTTCTCCTAATTATCACATGAGAAAGTGCCACAACTACTTATTTTAAAAAATCACTTGTTTTTTGCTACCAAGCCTGGACTATATTTGATTTACATCAGTTTACGTATTTTAAATAGTTTTACATTAATTATATTATTAAAAAATTCCCCTCTATATCCACTTTTAACGAAATCTGTATTAATACACGTGCAGAAAAACTCGCTATCACAAAAACAATCCATATTTTTTACAACAACGAATACACACTTAATATTCATCCAATAACTCGAATAATATAATTCATTGCCGGCCCTAACGTCTTGTTTTTTCCCGAATAAAAGGCGACGGCACTCGTAAAACCGTCCGGGGAGTCTTTTTCGGTTAAAAGAAACCCTGGAAGGGTAACAATTCCATAAATCTCCATTCCAAGACGTTCCCTGGGAAAATAGGGCCCGTATTTCATTAGATTACGGCTCATTAAATGAATAAGGGCGGGGAATCCTCGTAAAGGTTAATGACTCGTTAGGTGCTTATGTTCCCGAAAAGTGGAGCAGATTTTTTAAATCTCCGGCTTACGTCGCGCGTCGAGGATTGTGGAGACGTCATTCGATTACGTAATTCATCCGAATGGACAATTAGGTTATCGTAAAATATTTTCAGCTGAATTACTCGCGCAAAACACCCTTTTAACACAGAAAATGTTTAAGTAAATTATTCTTTAAATACTTATAATAAATAGTGTTCTAAATAAAAATCTTCGCGATGAACTCCGATAAAAGCCTACTGTTTTATTAAATATTTTATTTTTAGAAAAATCGTGAGATTTTTTCGAAATGTCACGTAACGTAAAAGATATGTAATAAATATGAAAGGATGTTTGAGATAAACATTTTTTTACAACTTTACCAATCTAGTATTCTCTCCATATCTTGTAATAACCGAGATCCAAACGTTAACCCATCGAACGCACTGTGTCAAAAAGAACATTAGGCGTCTATCAATAAATCCTTCTAAACTGTACAAAAATTTATAATATGTTATCCAGCCATCGTCTAATGCAATTTCATCACCATCATCAATTTCATCATAATCATTGACTTAAAAATAAATATTCATTATATAATCAACAGGCCATACTGCAATGTATGGCGTACCCCAGGGTTCCTATATGGACCCCCTTTTTTCTTCGCTTCTTATAAATGAGATAATCTCTATTTCGTCTGGCGGGTAGGAAAATGTATTTATCTAGTTTCTTGATGTAAGCATAAGCATAAATAACACAGGTCTACAAAATAAAAAAAAAGTCCTGTCTTTGCAATCAAACCCATCATTTCCTATGGCCTAAACCAAATTTGGCAAAAAAAAATTCTACCGCATCAGTTTTTTTTCTACACCCCCATATAACCTCCCTCCCCTCCCCATATAACACCCTCATAAACTCTAATAGAGGAAATTTTTCGAAAAAAATTTCTTTAACTATTTTTTATGACCTTTATTTTTGGTTTTTTGGATCGCTAATCACGAATCTGAAGTGAAGAATAAATTTCGAATTAATGACAGCTGTCAAATTTCACTAAAAAGTAAAAAAGTTTTATATTAAATGCATATTCCTCCTTTTTTTAGGATGCTCATTACTATTTTGTTTTAGATATTGTTATATTTGTGAAGGAGCTACTTTCATCTAATCATTAATCTATTCATTTCTAACATATTTCTGATTAAAGTTGTCAGGGTCGAAAAAGGTCACTTCCTGATACCAATGACCTTGACGTTAAACATTTCAAATCAGAGGTCAAAAGTAGGGTTTCACGCTTGATAAATCACTTTGACCTTGAAATAACCTTAAAAAGCGACAAATTTTACTGTTTCCAATCTCTATCCCGAGCTAGCCCTCGTTATTTAACAATTTTCGAAAATTTTACTTTTATTCGACCTTGCTATGACCTTGTCGACAAGTACCATTTTGGATGTAAAATTTGCCGCTCTTTTCAAATCCGGGGACTAAAATAGTTGTTTCCATTTGAAAAAGTTGTTTTGACCTTCAAATAACCCTCAAGGTCAACGTCAAGGTCAAAAAGGTTACGGTCGTACTTCCCCCTCCTTGCCCAACAACTTCTGTATACAACTTGTTTTACTTTTTCGCTTACCGGCCGAGTTATTTCCTATTAAAGATTAAAATGGTCCACCCGGTATAACAGTTACAAAAACCAAAACATAAAAAAGAACAAAATAGATATAAATAAAAAGATCTAAGTAGCTCCTTCACAAATATAACATCTACAGCAAAATAGTAATGAGCATCCTAAAAAACGTAGGAATATGCATTTAATATCAATTTTTTACTTTTTAGTGAAATTTGACAGCTGTCATTAAGTCGAAATTTATTCTTGACTTCAGATTCGTGATCAACGACCCAAAAAACTAAAATAAAGGTCATAAGAAATAGTTAAACAAATTTTTTCGAAAAATTTCCTCTATTAGAATTTATGAGGGTTGTATGGGGGTGTAGAAAAAAACTGATGAGGTAGAAAAATTTTTTTTGACAAATTTGGTTTCAGTGCATCAAAATACATAGGAAATGATGGGTCTGACTGCAAAGACAGAACTTTTTTTATTTTGTAGACCTGTGATAATTAGTAAAGTAAATAATTTTAGTAGCGCATTGAGCTAAACAGTAGACCAAAGCAAGTATAGAAAGTCATTTCTTATATTTGGTGCCTTTGATGTAAAATCATCTTCATACGGTCAGATTATTCATTCATTTAGCTAGACTATGTACTTTTGAAGACTCATTTTTTCTGTAACAAAAAACTTAATCGAATTCCGCTTGTTTGTGCTGAGAACGGTTCCGATCGGAATTCTAAGCGAGAGCCTTACGTCGGCAATTATAATTTACCACCCTAGACGATCCACAACTTTACCCGACTAATCGAGTTAATTTCATATTTGTTTGCTCGTTAAATATTACATCCCGTCTTCCTTTGCCAGTTTCCACCCTTGTCGCATCCAACAGTTCCAGCCCCGATCGACTGTAGTTAACGGAAGGAGATTTCTACCTCTTTCAGCTGCCGAATTAATTAAGATGGCTCCCAGCGATCCCTGAGTAGGAGGGTGGGTGTTAATCTGGTCTCCGCCATACGGGAATTGCTGGCGCAGATTGTTCCAGGCGTTTGTTAAAAAATGGGTAATTAACGCGGGAATTGGCAGTAACGTTACTGAGAAGTGTGGTAGAGAAAAACGGAGCTCGTTCTACATCCCCTCTTCTTGATCGCTACAACTATTCTCTCGAGCGTTAGCTATCTGATATAATTGTTCCCTCTCTGTAGCTACTTGAAAAAGCTCTTCAACTTTTAGGCCACTGCAATTTATTAGGTTCCTCAACCAGGAAAGTTTTTTATGGCCTATATGTCTTCTACCGTCGATTTTCTTGAACAAAGCCCATCACACATAATATAATACATAGATAGAGCCCGTCAAAAATTGGGGAAAAATTTAGGTTTTGTTTTCTCCCTTAATTTTTGTGACTAGTGTATATTTTCCTTCTCTTAATCTTTGTTTAACTGCCTTCATTGGAAATGTGCTAGGTCCTACCTTGCTAAGGTCGAGGTCCTAAATACCTAATACACATGCCACCATACGAGTATATATAAATTTCATTCCTGAAAAAAGGCATACCTAACCCGTATAAATTCGTAACGTCCTTCCGGATTAAGTCGGAAAATTGTATGGACTCTCAATCGTGTCTGGGTAATAACCGGCATCAATTATACATTAGGGGAGCCTTCTTTCCGGGTGCAGGCCCCTTGTAAACACCGCCGAGATTAGAACTTCGCGCCCTCCCTTCCGATAATTAAAACTTTCGGTTTAAACTGTCGAATCGGGTATGCCAAATAGATTTATTGGTATATGTAAGTATTTCGATTCGACGTGAAGAAGACATTCATTTAGCGGAGATTTATTGGATGAGAGGGATCCATTGCAAGTCGTTTATGTATTGTTAGTGTGTACATTCCTGTAATTTTTGGGTTCGTGCTAGTAGTAGTGGAGATATGAGAGTTCTGGATATCCCCACCACTTGTCACATGGCCCGCCCACTGTTCCACGCCTACTGACCGAAAAAAAAAATTGGGTGGCTTGGAAAATCGTCAAGCTTATTTTGAAGAGTAGTTTTGTTGTTACATGCGCAACACATTCTGCACAAATCAAACCAAAATTATTTTTTTCTAATAGTAAAAGTAATATTTTGTTGAATTCGGATATTCGAATCATACGAATACGAATCACTCTCGGCGTCTACGAAATATATGTCGACGATTGCAAGGAATACACAAACTATGTGATCCGTCTGTTATCAAATCCTCGTAATTTTCATTCATATTTTTCAGTCTATTTACAAATGATAAAGACTGTGCCATTATTGCAAAAATCCACACAAAATCAGATAATATGTATATGTAAATGCAATACACGAACTCTAAAAGAAATACCTACACAGTGCAAAATACGTATGTACGCACGTTTATTAGTTAATCACTCACGACACATAAAATTATTCTAAACTCGGCGTTCCACCGTTCATCCGTCTCGCGTCGAGCCGAAGGGAATACTCGCTACGCTGTATGGATACATTGTATACAGCCTTTCCCGAACTCGCCACGAGCGAGTCCCACTGCGTTACCAGGCACGATCAGTGGCGTACGTATGCACGGGCAATAAATACACACGTACGTAATTTACAAGGCGCTAATAGATACATTATCAAGTTGTATCGCTCCGTAATAGTAACGGAAATTACTAGTGGAGGTTTATAGATTATCATAGTTTCCTCTAAGTGGTCCCCAGATTAAAAAATTGCCAAGGCCCCCCGGAAAACCTTTAAAAGGAACGGTTAAAGTTTAATTGTAAAAGGTAGCTCAACCGTCGAGTTTATGGACGTGTCTCATTATTATCTTGATGGGTTTGGTTTAGATTCATGTGGGGGTGGGGAAATAGATCTAATAATTACAACTTCAAACGAGTAAAAACATATCATTGTCGGGGGTTTTAAAAAAAGACTTTCCTATTATTCTTATAAATGGCAATTTCCCCCCAGATAAAATCGGTGAAAACCTGTAATTTTTGTAGAATGAGTTTTCGATGGTGTCGATAACTCGGTTGTTTGAAAAATTAGAAGAAATCTGTTTGGCACGGTTAAAGTTTTTTAATCTTGGTGCATACTTTTAAAGGAGTGTAAAGGAAATTTTTCTCTTTACAACACCAACAGTAATTTCGATTGTATTCAATGAAAAAGCAGGGATGTGGGATGTAAATACAGTTACATTACGTTGTTATTATCTTTGTTTTCATATAGTTTTAAAGTTTCGATTAAAGAATTTGACAAGGCGCGAGCGCTATCAAAATACAAAGTTTAATTGCTAGGGTTTTCATGATTTAAGTATAGATTTTTAATCGCTACCCTGAAAGAGACAACTTGAAACAGGAATGGAAAAGTGTACAGAATTGAGGTTCAAACAAATAAGGAAACAACAACAGCTCCTTCAATGTCCTGACCGTTTATTGTATTTCTACGAAACTTTACACCTTGAATAAATGAAAGTAACGTAAGGCGAATTTTAAACGACACAACAAACATTGGGGTGTGGGAAAAAAACCCCCCCCAGGTGGTGTTTGATAAAAAAAACGGGTTGTTTTGTGTTTTGTGGGTTGGTTTCCCCTTTTCCCCCCCCCTTTTTTTTTCCCCCTTTTTTTTTAAAATGTATTACAATATGCGAAAATACCGAACATAGTAGAAGAATTTTTAGACAAGTTGCCACACAAAGAAAGGAAGAATTTATTAACCCAAAAAGGGGGGGCCCCCCCCCCAAAAAAAAAATTAAAACCGGAAAAAAAAAAAAAAAAAATTTGGGGGAAGAAAAGAGAGAGAAAAAAGGGACCCCACAGGCCCCCCCGGGCCCCCCCACTCTCCCCCCCCCCCCACACGGGGGGGGGGGACAAAAAAAAGAAAAACAACAAAAAAAAAAAAAAACACCAGGTCCACACAGAAAAAAAAAACTAAAATCCCCCTCCCCCCCCCAAATATAAACCTTAATAATTACAACGTTTTAAAGCGATGAGCTGGAGTAAAGAAGAAATAAATGCGATTGGTTCTTAATCATGCTCGTATTTTTTTACCTGTCTACTCAGGGTTAAATCTGGATTTAAGGTCAACCAGATAGTTAAGAGAATTTCCAAACGTTAAATAAAACATTGTTGTACAATGTGTTACTATAAACCCTTCCTGCAAGGAAAAAAAAAATAAAAAAATTTTAATGTCCCCCTAGCCAAAACTATATCGTAGTAAACATCCAAGTTTATGCCATAACTCGAAAACTACACAAGATATAAAAACTCTGTTAAGGAAATCCTATTCAAATTAAAAAAGGCCCCGGGGGCCGAACAAAACCATTTTTTTTTTTTTTTTCCAAAAACACTGATCCCCCCCCCCCCACCCAAAAACAAAAAAAATTTTTTTTTTTCCCCCCAAAAAAAAAAAAAAAAAAAAAAACCTCCTTTTCCCTACCTATTTATAAAAAATAGAAGGGGGGGGGGGGGGGGTTCCTTTTCTCCCCCCCCCCCCCCCCCACCACCCCACCCAAAAAAAAACCCCCCCCCCCCCCCCCCCCCCCAAAAACA
This sequence comes from Aromia moschata, assembly GCA_029963805.1. NCBI lineage: Eukaryota > Metazoa > Arthropoda > Insecta > Coleoptera > Cerambycidae > Aromia > Aromia moschata. The sequence continues at coordinate 669,832 of JAPWTK010000225.1, forward strand.
AACACCCCCAATGTATACAAAACTGGGATGTTCTCTTCGTACTTACGCTCGAGTTTACGGGCGTATGCATTTTCAAGTTAAACAGCGTTATCCGACTTGCCCCTTGTCATGTTCGCTCGCCCCCATCCCTCCTGGAATGAAGTGATAAAATCTACGGAGGTAAACATGTTTGTTATTCCCGTCCCATTTTCGTGAATAAACACGAGGGACGGCGACGTATAATATGCAAAAAGGCACCAGCAGATAAGGGATAATTCTTCGGACGTGTCGGAACATCGAGCGGCCAGGATGCTTGGCCCGGAGGCGGACGCCCGGAACTCCAGCGGGAGCGTGCCGAGTTTACTAAATAATTTTTGATTGCCGCGAAGAAGCTGCCGAATGAATTTAATTATTGGATGTGATGGAACAAATGCTGCGGATTACTGCGGATAGTGCTCCTCTCACAAAGGGATTATTTTTCTCCTATTTGTGGGGTCCTTTAACCTTTAGACTGCCGGCTGGTTCATATATGAGACAGTAATAAAATAATAGTTTTAGTGATGAATACAAATATTATAGTGAATTTTTCCCATTTAATAGGCTCTCTGATCTCTAAAGGATACAACTGAAATTCTTTCTAGTCGATCGAGGTACCCAAACTACCCCTAGCGAGGGGGTGAAATATTTAAAAACTCGTTTTTGAACTTGTATTCGTTATTGAACTTTTTACTGAATTTTTTTAGTAAATAGTCTATAAAATCTGTAAAATGTATCCTAAAATTTTCCGCAATTGATTGAGATGCCGAAACTACCCCTAGCGAGGGGGGTGACATTTTCAAAAATTCGTTATTAGGTGGGTATTGACTTTTTACACGATTTTTTTCGGAAGAAACAGATTTTACAGCGTGTAAAATCTGTAAAATGTACCCTAAAATTTTCCGCAATTGATTGAGATGCCGAAACCACCCCTAGCGAAAGGGGTGATATTTTCAAAATTCTTTATTGAACGGTTATTGACTTTTTTATCGGTTATTTCAATTTTTTTTTTTTTACATAGAATAAGTATTAGTTTTTTACTTGAATTACTGTATTTAGGATAAATAATAATTTTTTTTAGCGATACTTGAATATAATGTGTTCCATTGAATTCGAATGTAAAACATTGAATTTCTACCTATAACTATATAAATATATAAGTATAAAAATATATATGTATGAAAATATGTAAGTCTAGGGATGAAGAAAAAAATATTATTTCAGTGTAACTGATCGTTTTTTTCACGTTTTTGAGTGGTTTTATTGGTGACTAAATATATTTTAGAGTGTTTTTGGTAGCTTATTACATTATATTATCAAGCACATTCGGTTAAAAATAAATATGTAGTAATTTACACAATCTGAAAATTTTTAACATTGGCCCGACCGTTGCCAGCCGGCCTGGCTCATATATGAGCCACCCGTGACCTCGGCAACTACTCTAGATGTATTAGATGTTTATATATATATAAACTTTGCCCCTCAAAAATATCCATTTATAAGGGGAAAATGCCGGCAGTCTAAAGGTTAATAAAATAAAAAAAATAAATTCACCGAAAAATTTCGGATCCCAAAAGGTACAGGCGGATTTGAGCATACGTATGTTTGTGATATTTGAATTTGTTCATAAATGCAGAATCCTTTAAACAAAAAAATATACATATAGCCTTAGAACAGTTCTTTATATCAAAATGTGCAGAACAATTGAGGACCTTGCTGCAACAACAATGCAGCTCCATTTTCAACGCATGATGAGGTTAGCTGCTTATAATTTCGATAAAAAAATTAGGCGTTATTTAACGCAAATTCCACACATATCAGTGCATGGAGTATACATACTGACATATGCTAAGCTACGTCGAACTTGCGTTAAATAACGTCTAATATTTGTATCGAAATTAATAAGCAGCCTCGTCACGCGTTGAAAATGGAGCTGCATTGTTTTTGCAGCAAGCTCCTCAATTTGAGCATGTATTTGCAGTAATTGAGCATTTGATCAAATGTACGGTGTCCTTTGAAGAATGAAATAAAATATCCTTAGGACAGTTCAAAAGGTGAGCATTGATCCGCTGTATCTGAGCATTTGTTCTTACGTACGGTGTCCTTAACAAAAATAACCTGAACATTTTGGACTGGCTTGAACATTTTTTCATTTATAGCATTTGAATTTATTCGTATGTACGAGGTCCATTAAACGAAACATAAAATCGACTTACATCAATCTCGGATCTCCGAAAATCCAGACAAACTTGAGCATTTGTCTGTAACACCTAAGCATGTAACCACGGTCAAAGATTCAGACATATTCAAAGACAAAGAGTATTCAAAGATGCAGACATAATTGAGCATTTGTTTGCAATATTTACTTTTATATAAGTTCTTTAAGCAACAAATAACATTGCCTTAGGACGGTTTCAGACCTCAAATTAATTTTGCATGTCTTCAAAATACTCGAATAATTTTTCACTTATTTGTGGGGTTCTTTAATAAAACAAAAAAATTAAATCACCGAAAAAGTTTCGGGTCACCAAAAGTACGGACAAATTTGAGGATATGTACCATACGTTTAAGATATTTGAAATTGTTCATATGTGCAGAATCCTTGACAAAAAATGTGTCAAAATGTGCAAAAAAAATTCAGCAAGTATTTGAGGTAATTAAGCATTTGTTCAAATGTTCGGTGTCCTTTGAAGAATCAAATCAAATATCCATAGGACAGCTCAAAAAAGGTGAGCATTGATCCGTTGTACTTGAGCATTTGTTATTACGTACGGTGTCCTTAATAAAAATAACCTCAGAACATTTTGGACAGGCTTGAGCATTTTTTCGATTGTAGCATTTGAATTTATTCGTATGTACGAGGTCCATTAAACGAAACATAAAATCGACTTACATCAATCTCGGATCTCAGAAAATGCAGATAAACTTGAGCATTTGTCTGTAACACCTAAGCATTTGTTAATATGCAATATGACCTTTGAACAACAAATAAAATAAAATACTTCTAGTAATAGCCTGAGCATTTCTTCATGTGTAGATTCGAGCATTATTTTGTAGCATTTGCACATATGTTCATATGTACGGAGCCCTTTAAACAAAAGAATCGAGTGACCTCAGAAACATTGCGAATATTCAAAGATGCAGACAAAATTTATTTATTTATTTATTTATTTATTTATTTATTTATTTATTTATTTATTTATTTATTTATTTATTTATTTATTTATTTATTTATTTATTTATTTATTTATTTATTTATTTATTTACCAATTTTTACATGGAATGCAAACAAATACAAGATTCAAAGAAGCATCCACTAATGCCTTATTATAGATAAGTAAGTAAGGGAAACAACTTAATAACAAACACAAGAATAAAAAACAAAAGAAAAATCTTAATAATAATAATTATATAATATGTAGTCTATTATGGGCACGGGTAGCCGAGTGGGTTAAAGCACCGTCTTTCCAGTCGCGATACCTCTGTGCGCGTTGTTCGAGTCCCAGCCGGGGTAGCGATTTTTAATTGTCTCGCTTTCTCCGCCAGGGCTTGATATGCAACCACTAATACACTAGTGTATAGGTGTGGATGCATAGATGCCAATCCAACCGCACATGCCCTAGATTTGGTAATGTTCTGAGTTTTCTGGGTTTCCTCAGAACTGTAAAGCAAATGCGTTACCGAAATAATCTTAAGTCGCTCCCAGTGCGCCATGGCAAATAATAATAATAGCCACTCCTTCCCGCACAGGTCCCTGAGAGGACCTAAGGGGTTACTCTTCGGAGTAATTATAGGGTGAGTATTATTATTATATTATTATATCTCTTAAAGGATAAGAGATTAATACAAAAAATGTCAATATCCGAGCACCAATCATTATAATTACGAGTTATTCTAGCAATTGGAGAGTTCATTCCCAAGTTTGTCCTATGAAAGGATTCACTAAAAATGTTATTATATCTAACTGTACGAGAAGGAATGTGAAAACTAATAAGAGAAAGCAAATCTGCACAATCTATTAGATTATTAAATAATTTATATAAAATTAAAAGCCCTGACTGAATTCTTCGAGATTCTAATGATATAATGTCAAAATTATTTCTTGCTGCTGATAAGCTCAGAATTTCGTATGTACCATTGACTTTAAAATTCAAAAAATGTAAAAATTTATTTTGCAATCTTTCTACCCTCATTTTGTGAACCATGTAATGCGGATTCCAAATAACTGAAGCAAAATTTAGAGAACTGTAAACATAGGCAAAATAAACAGATTTGATTGACTTGTCAGATTGAAATGTTTTACAAATTCTCATCATGAAACCTAACATTTTACTACTTTTGTTTAAAACATAATCAATATGAAAATTAAAACTCATATTACAATCAAAAATTGAGCATTTGTTTGTAATATTTGCTTTTATGTAAGACGCAACAAATAACATAGCATTAGGACAGTTTCGGAGCTCAAATTAATTTTGTTATGTCTTAAAAATACTCGAAATCCCAAAAAAATCTTTTTTACGGAAAGTACAAACTCTTAAATGAGTAGGTAAATAATTAATTCTTTTTTTATTCTAATTTATTTGTAATTTTACCGGACGTTTATTAATACGCTTCGCCACACGCAATTATTCATTTTGTTATATGACATACCGGCGAATTATATTTCAAATTTAGGCCATTACATATGTGTTTGTATTTCTGTAAAATCATCCATCATCTGCATACCTTTTTTATAAATAACAATGCTTTCCAACGGTGACAGTCTATGTATTTTATTATTATAACTTTTTTTATTAATGGAGATGTACAGCCACTCATTAAAATACAATACAACTTTTCAACTGAAGAAATGCTAACGAGGTCTATGGAAAAAATTAATTAGTCCCTTGAAAACGCCCCTTGTTGAAATTAGAGCTGTGGGTGGGGTAGAGATGAGGAGAATGATTTTTTTCAGGTTATTTTATGAGATATTAATTTTCGTTTTCCACGTATTACGTTTTAAGTGCGAAAATGTTGGTACCTACAAAGTGGTACCTATAAAGTGGTACCTACTTTACTTTCAAGTATTTTAGTGGAAAAGTTACCACGCTATTTCAAGCGTTCTGTAATTTATCAACTGTCATATTTAAAAGTAGATCAGCATTAATTTATCTATTAAGGGGTCTTTCTGCAAATTATTCCTTGTTGAAGTGGCTATAGCATGAACTACAATATTTGTTTTGTATCAAAAAATAATAAAATGGCGGCCATTTTTCGAAAAAAAAACAATTTTTGAGGGTGGAAAATCGGGTGAAAATCGGAACATTTTTTTACCAATCTAAACGATTCTAGTTCATGCGATAGCCATAAATGCGATATCCATTTCTAAAAAACATGGTTTCTAGAAAATCGAGTTTAAATTTTTATTAAGGATAGTTTTAAAGAACAACTATATACCCTTATATACTTATAGACTAACACGTTGTATATTAACAGGCGAGATGTATGTTATAGAAGTATAGAGTGAATTAGATCGAAGCAGATGGGGATAAAAACAGGTGGGGAGTCGAGATTATCGAAACACAGCCGTGCGTCGAAAAATGCTCACAGCGTCTCACTGTATACCTTTAAAAATAATTTTGGAATTAGGATATCGCTCTAAAACCTTTTGTATCATGTTTTTAAAGATATTTATTAGTAAAATCCGTAAAAAAAAAATCGATTTTTTGAAAATTTGTAACCAGAAAGACCACTTAATTAACTATTTTTGTACATCTATTATACCTTAAAGTATACGAATTTATACTTTGAGAAACTGATTATATTTTTACGTAAGAATATTTCTCTTGCGTATTAACTAAAAAAACGCATGCTGTTGATAAAGATTGTTGCATTTAATATTGCCAAGTAGAATGCAAACAAGCAAAGTTTCGTAAACATTTTTTTGATCTATAAACTTGTAGAACTGTAAGAGAATATGTTCTTTTGAGATAACATGAACGCGACCTGTTCCGTTTACCATATTTGTGCCATTCTTACATCATATATTGCGAGAGGACTTTTCCTTTTTCTCTTCCTCTAGCCGAACTCGCGGTCCTTCTTAAGCTATTCTTTGTGCCCGACAAAAATGCGTCCATTGTGTCGCACCTTAGAGCTGAATGGATACATCAGTTTTATGTGTAACCCAAAAAATATTCGGGACTAAGCCGGGACGCATCATCATTCATACTCAACGGGGGCATCTTAGGTATTCCCGGATTACTGTTGCTCGGCCCAACTGACTGGTACACTGGCACTGAATCCCGTCCTAATGGACCCGGATCCTCTTCATCTGTTCCGTCTCTGGGACATTGCTCTTCATATTCGGTTGACTCGAAGGCGGCCTGTGGGGCAGTGATATATCTGAGGCCGAGTCATATTAATTCTGGGTTTAGTTCTGTCGCTGGCAGGATTATTTTTCTGATACGGGTTGCTAACAACATACTGTATGAGAAAGGGATGAATACTAACTCTTTTGAATAATCATGTAATAGAACCGAATAAATCGTATACACATTGTGTACACAATTGTTTGCACAAAAAAATAATGCGATTAGGCTTCACAAATAACTGCTAGTGTCCGGTGACAACTCTATGATGATATAAACCGTATTTCTTAAGCGCCTCATAAATTATATACGCGTGTATTTCTTGCCCGTGCATACATACGCCACTGTAGAACGCCGAGATCAAAATAATTTTATGTGTCGTGAGTGACTAACTCGTGAGTTCGCCCATTTTTGCAATAATGGCACAGTCGTTACCATTTGTGAATAGACTGAAAATATTGATTGAAAATTACGACGATTTTACAATAGACGGATATTTTATGTATTCCTTGCAATCATCAATACATATTTCGTAAAAGTCGAGACTGTTTATCTTTAGATTCGAATATCCAACAACAAAATATTACTGGGACTGTTAGAAAAAAAGGAATTTCGGTTTTTGATTTGTGCATAATCTTTTGCGCATGTAATTTTTCGTAGAACTCGGTCGACAATATTTACTTTAGACGTTTTATTACCAAATATGTATGTATCCAATTTTCCATTGCATAGTGGTAATACATTGCGTAAAACATATTTACAGAAGACATACCAACGTTTCATGGGAAATATCATAGAAAATATACCCAAAAAATATATGTGGCTGACAGTGGACGAAACAACGGATTTTTGCAGTAATAAGATCGTTAATGTTCTGATACGAATTTTAGGTGTTTCAGATATTTCGCTCCATATATTGATAGCTAGTAAACGGGTTTTGAAAACAACTGCTGAAGGTATAGAGATAGTAGTAACACATGAATTGTCATCTGTAAAAAATAACACAGCCACACACAAAAAAATGTTCGCTTCCACCAACAAAAGCTAGTACGCCCTAGGTTTTTGGGGTCGTTGAATCCGAATCCGAGGTCGGTTTGTCGGTATCAGGTCGCGTTAAGGTCATTTCAAGATGAAATCATTAGATTTCGACAGAAAAAATTGACCTTGAAATGACCTTAACGCGACCTGATACCGACAAACCAACCTCAGATTCGGATTCAGCGACCCCAAAAACCTATGGTGTGCACTAGGTTTCGTTGGTGGAAGCGAACATTTTTTTTGTGTTGGTTGTGTAATGTACTGGTGTTAGTGACAACAAACAACTGTTAGTGATACAAACAACTGTGTGAAATTCGTGAAAATAATGTGGGTGGTGTATCGTCCTCTGTCCATGTGAACTATTTTGAATTTGCACTTTAACTTCAGTAGCTATGGAACGATCATTTTCCTTCTACGACCATATTTACAGGCCACATCGCTCACGCAATGAAGGAAGACAGTCTGTGTTTCTGAATAACACACGCGAAAGGTATGTACATATAGGGCTACTTTTGACGGTTTCCTATGTATTTTTTTTTGCGTAGAACACAATGCGCGGGGTTCGTAGAGCTGAAACCGTCCGCTAATTTTTTTAAATTAACAATTTGTGAAAATAAAGTCTTTTTTTTCACATTTCCGCTTATATCTCCGTTCCTTGGCATATTTTATATAGCATATGCATATAAGTATTTGTAACCTATTGAATTTCCAAAATTTTAAAACTGCAAACGTTATAAAACTGGCCCAAATTAATATTTTTCAAAACCTCAATGAATTCAATTCTTCTGAATTCAAAACCTTTATGATTTTTCTAGCCCAGCCCGGTCAATATCGTATAAACACAAAAAAATGACGTCAGTGTTAATTAAGGCTTGCAAAAAAATTCGATTGTTAATTACTCGAAAAGTGATTAACGGATCGAGCTGATTTTTTTTGTAACTTCATACTACAAATAGATCCCGCGCAATTGTGATCTACGCAAAAAAAAAAAAATACAGAGGGAACCGTCAAAACTAGCCCTATATGTTTCAAGAGCAGTTTTTGATTATTTTAGCTCCCTGCCTACTGACTAGTAAATCCACAATTCCACATACCCCTATATACATGCAGCCGGGAGCGTATTACATAATACAGCTAGTCTAGAGCGGAAATAAGCTGCTACAGGACCCTTTCTTTCCTTCCTACCGTTTCCACGTCGTCTTCATTTTTTGTCTTCCCGAAGGTAATTACAGCAGGCATGCTGCACCGCGATCGTTCCACGGTTATTACTCGAAAGAACACGAGTGTTGGAAACACGAGCGTTTTTTTAAAAGGGTGTTTTCGGATGTAGGTCGTTCGTATTTCTCTTAAGGACGTACGAGGAATAGCGAGTGTTTTATATGTGAAAGACACTTGTTTTTACCCACTGGACCGGGCGTTTTTTTTATCACGGCTACAACAAATAGTTCGGAAACTATTAGGTTTCTTGCGGCGGTGACGCGGGCTGTTTCTTTTTTGAAGTTCGTGTTTTATTCTCTCGGGAGTTGAATAAGTCCTGTGTTGCACGAAGATAACGCGTAAGCAATGGCGTAACCAGGGGAGCAGGAATTTAATCCGTTAATTGAAACCATCAATTGCCTAAATCTACTACAGTCTTCGAGTCACAGCTATTTTTATGCAACCACCAACACATATGTGTACGTGTGATAGCATACGAAATTCTGAATGATTACACGGGTTTAAAAAGTAAATAAAAATATACAGGGTGTCCCCGGATTGAGTTACCTATGGGTCACCTAGGTGAATGGACAAAAAATTTTTCGACAAAAAGTCATTCTATATAAAAAGTTTTTGCTTGTCTTGAAACGTCCAGAAAGTTTGTTGTTTGTTCAATTGAACATACAGGCTGTTCAAAAATTGCAAAAATTTAATAATAATGAAGAGTAAGGTACCTTAAATATGAACGCTATGTAAAAAAGTTATTAAGAAAAATTGTTTGCAATTAAATTATATTACTCAAATATGAAAGCATGGCCTACTAGTCAATATTAAGTATTTTGAAGAGATTCCGCAATTTTTATCATTGTTATAAGTTTGAAGTATAGCCATTTTCCTTTAAAAAAAAATTATGTTTACTAAAGGCGCAGACATAATAAAAATTATTATTTAAACGCTCCTATTTCTAAGACATAAACCCCAAAAATATTATTTAAACATTTATTTTGAAGAAATTATGATTTAATAAACAAATTCAACAATTATTATGAAAAAATAGCAAAATCGTTATTCACGCACCATAACTATTCTACATGCAGGCCTCCAAGTTCAACACACCTCTCCAGTCTCGTTCTAAAAGATGTGTGTGTTGAGTGGATCATTTCTTGATTTACTTGGGCCACTGCTTGAATGATCCGAGTCTTGAGTAAATCAATATTGTGTTCTATCGGCTGTCTATAAACTATTTCCTTAAAAAATCCCCAAAGGAAAATGTCAAGTGGCGACAAGTCAGCGGACCTTGCTGGCCAACAAATAGATCCATATCTTCCGATCCACTCTTCTCCAAATTGTTTGTTAAACCAACTGCGGACCTGAATTGTTGAATGGGCGGGGCATCCGTCCTGTTGAAAATACCCTTTTTTTCTATATTCTAAATTCTCTTGGTCTAATTCTGGCCAGAAATATGTGTTTAGCATATTCAAGTATGAATTTTGATTTAAATTTGCTTTAAAAAAATACGGACCAATTATAAGATTGAAAGTAATTGCACACCAAACATTCACTTTTTTGAAATTTTGACTTCTAGAAGTAACTGAAAAAGACAGATTTTCTTGTGCCCAAAAAACGACAATTCTGCCACGATACCAATCCATTGGTACAAAAAGTGCTTTCATCGGAAAAAATTATACCTACTCTTGTGAAAGTGCATATCAACAGTAAGCCTCGGTCCTATTTCTAAACAGAAATCCAATCGACTTGCATCATCACCAACTTCCAACGTGTGTATTATTTTTGGTTTGAAAGCTTTAAACTTATTTTCGGCCAAAATCCTTTGAATGTGTCTTGGTAATATCAATTTGCGCAGATCTCTTTCATAGTGATAGTTTTGGATTTTCTTCGACTGAATTTAAAACTAGAATTGTGGCTGCATCATCGTCATCATGGACCTTTTTTGATTTTGTTCCGCATTTTACATCACCAGTTAAATGAAATTTTCGTACTAACTTTTGCAAACTTTGACAGCTAATTTCGACTTCTGGATATTTTTCATGAAACAATTCAATTGCATGACGATAAGAAATATTATCGATACCATAACATTTAATAAGATAAATTTTGTTTTAAAGTAAGCATTATTTGGAATTAAAAATCAATAATAAAATTGAAATTTCAGGTGCTTTGTCAAACACCATGTCAAACAATAACAATTGAGGAGCTTGCTGCAAGAACGATGCACCTCCATTTTCAACGCGTGACGAGGTTAGCTGCTTATAAGTTCGATAAAAGTATTAGATGTTATTTAACGCAAATTCGACGCAGCTCAGCATATGTCAGTATGTATACTCCATGCACTGAGATGTGTGGAATTTGCGTTAAATAATGCCTATTATTGTTATCGAAATTATAAGCAGCTAACCTCGCCACGCGTTGAAAATGGAGCTGCATTGTTCTTGCAGCAGGGTCCTCAATTGTTGATGGCTTACTGGAATTTTCTAATTTCAAATATTCTAATTAGGGACTTTGAGAAGAAATAGTGACATACGAAATGAGACAACCTATTAACTACAGTGTTGATTGACTAAATGATTATCTGGACGTGCTCTTTCTTCAAAATAAATGTTTAAATAATATTTTTGGGGTTTGTGATTTCTTATTATGTCTGCGCCTTTAGTGAGATTAAGTTTTTTTAAAGGAAAATGGCTGTCCCTCAAACGTATAACAATGATAAAAATTGCAGAATCTCTTCAAAATACTTAATATTGACTAGTAGGCCATGCTTTCATATTTGAGTATTAAATTTAATTTCAAACAATTTTTCTCAATAACTTTTTTTACATATCGTTAATATTTAAGGTACTTTACTCTTTATTATTATTTACTTTTTGCTATTTTTGAACACCCTGTATGTTAAATTGAACAAACAACAAACTCTCTGGACGTTTCAAGACAAGTAAAACTTTTTATGAAGAATGACTTTGTCGAAAAATTAATTTTCACCTATAGGTAACTCAATTCGGGGACACCCTGTATCTGTCGTATATCTGTTTTTAGTAAACCAAGTTATTAGATAAGACGCATCGCTCTGTCGTTTTTCTCTGATCCGGGCCTATTTTTTGGGGAATTACGGTGATCCGAGATAATGATTTCCAGGCATTCCCCTTCCCCGCAGCTGAAAGCGAACTGCCAGACATCAATCGGTGCGTGAGCTATCTCCGCTCGTCAGATAGTAGGCCGAGAAATATTCCGTGTCGATTCTCAGATAACCAATAATGGATCACGCCGCTTCAAGAATTTATTATCGCTTCCTTCGAACGAGCGCCTTTAGATGCTACTGACAAAGCACCGAATTTTATCTCGAGGGTCCGTGGAGATTTACGTTGAAGGGGAGGGGTGGGGCGCTGAGAAATCTATTATGGTCGAATTTTTACGGCCCGGTGACTCTCGAGGAGAGTGTGTCGGGACCAGGTCGCCGAAAAAATTAGAAAAATAGGCCTAGGGCCTATTTCTATAAATTGGCTCGCTAAACGGTTGGTTCTGACCCGCGAGGAACAAGGCCTGAGTGTTCTGACGTAATAGTCTGTGATGTAAGCAATCAGAGGTCTAGTGGAATGAAGCGGCGATGAACAGTCTCAATCTCAGTCAGTAATCAAATTTGAGACTAATAACTTCGACAGTAATTCACAACATACGTTAAATCATGCTTTGCTATCTATTTTCGAAAATAACAAAAATGAAAATTTTGAAATGAATAGAGGGTTTCATTTTCAGGTTTCATTATTCATTTGTGAACAGTTAGTTACCAATGTCGTCTAAACAAATATACCAATATTTTAATAATCTTATTAACTGATCCCACGTTTGAAGAAAAGGAGATATAGCTTACATATGCAAATAATATTTTTGTATTCTTAACAGAAAATGATAAACATGTGTAAGGTATGGCTATTAAATGACGGAACTGATGCTGCTACCAGCGCGCTGAGAGCGTGTCGCGACAAGTTTGAACAGAACTGTGTTTGGTGATACTTTCCCCACACTGAGCTCGCTGGACAAGCCAGTGGATCGCTCAATTTGAGTGTAGCAGTCGTCTTAATTAGTCTACGCACCAGTGAGGCGTCGAAAAAATGTTAAGTGTTCAAATGGAGCAACGAGTTAATCTCAAGCATCTTGTTAAACTGGGGAAAATTTTTACAGAAGCTTATGCAATGTTAAAAGAAGTATACTGGAATGAATGTTTATCCAACACACAGGTGTTTGAATGATTTAAACGGTTTAAAGAGGGACGTGAAACGACCGAAAACGATCCGCGCTCAGGACGGCTCTTAACCTCAAAAACGGACGAAAACATTGAAAAAATTGGTAAATTAATCCGCGAAGATCGTTGTCTAAGCATCTGAGGGCTTACTGAAATAACAGGAATCGACAAAGAATGTGTTCACCATATTTTGCATGAATGGTCCAACATGCACAAAGTTTGCGCAAAAATGGTGCCAAAACTCCTCACTCCCGAGCAAAAGGAATCGAGAATGAACATTTGCGCTGACATTCTAAACAACATTGACACATCCAAGCTTGTTGGACACGATGATTATTTGTGATGACAAAAGTCGGAAGTGTGGAAGCGGTTAAAGCAAAAGCGACGAAGTATTGTAGGCGTTGTAGGTAGGCGATTTCATTGCAACGGTATGGTTTTACCTCGAAGTGGTGACGTCACTGGCAAGCGCTGAGGCCTTATTTCTCGACGGTAATGTTATGACGCACCTTCGTTATTAAGAGATATTAATTTGAAATTGAATTTCACATTTCCATCCCGCAATGGTACACATCTTTTGATTTAACGGTTCACGACACAGAATATGCTCATCATTTGCTATTGATTTCGCAAGAGACGTAATTTCGCAAGTCCCTCGTGTAGCACAATTTCAAGAGACATCACGCTCACCTAAGCTGTATTGGCAAAGTTCGAGGTACCAAATCCCGTGTCTCATTTATCTCCGATCGCGAACATCACAAGGTAAATCTGATTGGCGTTCGATTAACCGGAGATAATTCCGGGGGCTAATCCTCGGATCCTCTTCATTCATTTCCGGGGAAATATAAAAAAGCCTACTACGCACTCCGGATTTGTGGGGACGATCAGACGGAAGATATATTTCTCCCCGATTCCGGGAGTTTTTCACCGGAACACGGCACCACTTCCGCTCTAATTTTCGATCCTGAACGATTCTTGGTCATCATAAAAAAAGTCCCCAGCCAACATAAATCAATTATGTGTACCAGGAGATATGGCGGTAAGACATGCTTGCAAAGAAAAGGAGTATCTTAAAGCATATATCTCGGATTGAGTTTATATAATGCTGGATGCATTCCAGGGAGATAAAGTAGTAATTCGGATGTGTACTTTCATGATATCGACTTGGTTTATCGGATCTAAACCAATGTTGTTACCGCGGTACGTGAAGCATATGCAGTTCCGGGAAAATAATACAGTGCACGATGTGCATCCGAACTAGATAACTAGATTGATTACCGTATTTGTGTCGGGATGCTCAGTTAAAAGAAATAACACACTTCGCAATATATATTCCAACAGAACAACTGACTGAAACCGTTATCCTGTTGAAAAGTGTAGGAGGCAAAAAAAGTGTGAAGCTATTTAAAAAAAAATACAAGGTTGTCATAGGAAGGCATTCAGTTCCCACTGATTTTTGTTATTGACAAAGTTGTATAATAAATTTAAATATATTCATTACTTTATGATAACCTTATAACATAAAAAACACAGGTTTTAAAAAAGCTAAAGTTGGTCATGTATCATAATTTCCAAATTCTTTAGCCCATTAAATCCCAAATGTCCTGATTTTTAGAGGAGTTTTCAGCCAGCTTATTTTTCAATGTTATCGGTGCTGAAAAAATTTCGATCAGGTCAATTCCGATGTAAAATTTCATGCTTTTTCAGAATATGGCCTTAGAATTTTTTAAAAATTGATTTTAAAAAAAGTTATGAACAAATTTTTGCATGGAATTACGATATATTCGACAACGAAAATCTATACTAATCTACGGGCTATCTATACCAGAAAAAATCGCGTCCTCTAAATTTCTAAAAATTTTTGGTAAAACAAAATAGGAGCCGACACAGAAATATTTTTGTTTAAACATAATTTTTTTTCTCGAAAATTACGGACTTATTGTCGGGCTAAAAATGTTCTAAGAATAAAAATGTCTTAGAATCAAATCGAAAAATACTCTCAATTTTTTTCCGATTTGTTAATTGACATTTTTAGAAATTTCAATTTTGGAACAATCAACAATTGTCTTTGGAAGCCCTGAAAAAAGTATTTTTTTTAAAAATTCTAAGACAATTTTGTTCTTGAAATTGTTTTTTACAAAAATTTAGTTTTCGAGAAAAAAAAATTCATATATCATTCAAATATCAATAAATTTTTTTCTCGAAAACTATACATTTTTGTTAAAATTTCGCAAGAACAAAATTATCTTAAAATTCCATGAAGAATATTCTACTATTTTTTTCGGGATTTTTTAAAAATGATTTTTGATCGAAATCTTCAAAAATGTCATTTAAAAAATCTAAAACCTGAGTATTATTTTTTGAATTATATATAACTATTGTATATAACAATTTTTTAAACTTTCTAATGCCATATTTTGAAAAAGTATGAAATTTTACGTCAGAATTGAACTGATCAAAATGTTTTCAACACTCATAGCATTGAAAATAAGCTGGCTGAAAACTCTTTAAAAGATCAGGACATTTGGGACTTAATGGGTTAATATTAACGCATCCTAAGCATACTAAAGCCCGAAATAAACCCTTTTCAAATCATTTTTAAAACACCGAGTCAATGCAGCAATAAATCTCCTAAACGAGGCCAACTACAGGTATCATTAGGTACAACAAAACAGAACTGTTATTTTCAACATATACGACTATATTGAATCGTACTTCGCTGTGTAATCCCTCAAGCTGAACTTTAAGCCTTTGTGGAGCAACTGTAAGCGGGTCGCAAAACCTTCGCATTCAGGTGTACCTTGTGTACATATTTCACGGTTTTCTCCTGTAAACTCGCAGTGCTCGACTTTTCGCTCCAGTGCAATAAAATGTGTTCCGTTTCCCGGATCAATTCCATTAATAGCGTCCGCTATTAGTATAGGAGAATTAGGATTTAGCCGAAAAGTAACTGACACTTCACCAAAAAAAATTGCTTTTTGTAGAGGAGGCGTTTTTGGCAACAATTTAAAATTATTGCTACATTGTACATAAATAATTGGCAAAGGTGCGAATATCAGATTTTTTTTGAAATAAAAAGGGAACCGTAAACTATACAAAAAATGTTTCAGATAAAAAATGTAATTACTAAAAAACCCTACAAAACCCATCAAGAAATTTGCAAATCGGTTGATTTGTGTATCTGCAAAATTGAAAAAACCGTCAAAATGGCCCCTTATTTCAATTGTTTATAACTAATTATAAAGTAAGCCTTGTGACTATAAAAGTATTGGAAAATGTAGGTATCGGTGTACTTAAAAAACGCTGAAAATTTCAAATCCATATATTTTTAAGTTTTTTTTAAGTTTTTGCAAAAACTTAAAAATATATGGATTAGAAATTTTCAGCGTTTTTTAAGTACACCGATACTTACATTTTCCAATACTTTTAAAGTCACAAGGCTTACTTTATAATCAGTTATAAACAATTGAAATAAGGGACCATTCTGACGGTTTTTGCAAACCGGTTATTTTCGCACCTTTGCGAATTATTTAAACTATGTGGCAATAATTTTAAATTGTTGCCAAAAAACGATATTTAATATTTTCAGCCTCCTCAACAAAAAAGCGTTTTTTTTTTTTGGTGAAGTGTCAGTTACTTTTCGTTTAGGGTTACAAATCGACTAATGCTACTCTACTACATGGGGCGCTTTAAGCGGAGCTAATTGCAGCGCGAGCTACTCGCTCTGGACGCGACACCGGGGCTGAATAAGCTTATGGCCTCGCAATGGCCATATCGGCCCACCAAGTGGACGAAACTGACAGATCAACTCACTTAAATTTATGAAAACCGTATTTTCTGTTCTGAATCCAACCATGTATTATTAATAGGCTGTGCCACAGCGTGGGTATTCTCAACGTAGCGTAATTCTAAACTGGTCTTATTGCGATGTGATATTATGAGTGATATGTTATTGCAAGCGCACAACACTACCCATTTCGGGCCTCTCGTATGTCAGACGCGGACAGTCTATAATCCGCTGTGGTGTGCGAGCCGTTATTGGAATTGCTTATTTTAAATTATTATTAATTATATGGTTTTTAAAGACTATTTCACATACAATGCCGTGTTCCCCCTGATGCGGTCCTGTTACGCTCCCTGCCTTAAGAGTTTTTATTTATTATGGTGTTTAAAATGTGTTTTTTTTGCTATATATGGTCATAATTAGGTTCATGAAGTACAATTATTTGTAATGTGACAACAAAATACCATCCATTGTAACTCTCCATACATTCTTTGGAACAAGCTCGTGCATATGTGCCTCCACGGCCTGCACGTTCCCACGATCTGCCACCGATTGAACAGGTCTGGGTCGGTACCAGACTGGGTCATTTACCCCATCCTCCAGACAACCCCAACGATCTTCGGCTTCACATACAAGATGCTTGGATTGCAATGATCTTTATGGTGTAGGAATGATTTATATAAAAATCAGTATATTTCGTTTCCGAGAGTTTTGAAAGTTTTCCCGCAAATAATTGAGCTCAAATTAGGTCGTTTCCTTGCGATGAATATAGCCAAGGCCCATCAATGTTCTCTGGTGTCGCCTCAGGTTATTGTCAACCTGCATGACACGCAACGACGATATTTATCCGCGAAATACGAAACGCGCCGTCGGCGACAGCGCCCTCTATGGTAATTCCCGACGCGCGCGATATGACGAGCGTGACAAGCTCCACTGATTCGACTGTATTCGGACACGCCAAAGCGGAACAAATCTAGATGAAAGGGCCCACAGCGCACAGTGAAAGGACGTTCATGAGCGTCGTAAAACAGATTTCTTTTCATGCCGACGGAGAAAAAAAATCCCCCCGCCCCGGTTTTATGATAGCATCAATTTGTCGACGGGTATATATGGAGGCCGGAGGATGTCTGCGTTACGGGGGAAATGAATTTTCGGAAAATAAAGGCTCGGCTGGGCCCGGAGTTATTTTTCCGCTAGAGCGTTTGTTGGCAAATGAATCGTTTACTGGGAGATTTTCTTGTTCCGTTTTCTATCACACCTAATCTTCGTAAACCAATAGATTTACCAGGAAATGAAATAGTTGAGCTCCCAAATTGGAAATAAAAAGGCGGTTTACGAGGTGTGGCTATTAAATAACCGAACTGCTGTCATAACACTTTTTATACGTTACCAATTACAGTGGCAACTTTTTCGCCTTCAATGTACTCCCCTTGGCGATCTCTACACCGCTCCATACGACTTTTCCATTGTTGAAAGCAGTGCTGGAAGTCCACTTCGGTTCGCTGGTTTAGAATCTCTGTCACTCTTGCTATAACCGCTTCCACACTTTCGAATCTTGTCCCAAATGAAATCGTTGAGCTCCCAAATTGGAAATAATAAGGCAGTTTACGAGGTGTGGCTATTAAATAATCAAACTGCTGTCATAACACTTTTTATTCGTTACCAACCGATCCACGCCGTCCGGGGCGTGGATCGTCTTCGGTCGTTTCACGTCCCTTTTTAAACCGTTTAAACTATTCAAAAACTTGGCGCGGGTTAAACACATAATCATTCCCGTACACTTCTTATAACATTGCATAAGCTTCTGTAAAAGTTTTCCTCAGTTTAACAGAAACTTGAGATTAACTCCATCTGAACACTTAACATTTTTTAGACGCGTAGACGTGCGTAGACTAATTCAAACGACTGCTACAGTCAACATTAACGCCCACAGGACAGAATTTCGACATTGAAGTTCGAGTTGATGCCTTTCAATGAATTTTAGAAAAACTAAGTTTCAAACTACCCTTTCCTATGTTTTTGATGGTGCTCTTTCAAATGGTGATGGATAAAAAATTCTTAAAAAATATTTAACCATGGAAAAATTAAAATTAATCCAAAAAAACGTCATTTTTCGCTTGCATTTTTTTTTATGAAATTTCGTTCCCTTTAAATTTTTTTTTTATGACTTAAACCTATTCAGATCGTTGCCTCGATGTCTAAACTTAAAATAAATAAAGTTAGTAAGGTCTAAAAAATTGTTACTAAAACAAAATGGCGGCCTAATTGAATTTTTTTTTTCTCAAAACTACGAATTTTTTTCTCGAAAACGATATGCTTTATCAATTATCAAAAAAGAACAAAAACGGTTTAGAATTGGTCGAAGAATACTCTCAATTTTTTTTCAGAATGTCTCGAAACGATTTTCGACTGAAAAATCGTGAAATCGAAATTTTGAAAAACGTCATCAAAAAATCTGAAAAAATTTGATAATATTCTTTGACCAATTTTAGACATTTTTGTTCTTAGAAAATTTTTGATAAAGCCTGTAGCTTTCGAAGGAATATTTGGAAGTTTTTTTTTCGTAAAGCATACATATTTTTTTCTTGTAGGGTTTATCAAAAATTTTCTAAGAATAAAAATGTCTTAGAATTGGTCAAAGAATATTATCAAATTTTTTCAATTTTTAATGACGTTTTTTTCAAAATTTCGATTTTTAAAAAAATCGAAAATCGTTTCGGAATATCTGAAAATTAAGAGTATTCTTTGACCAATTCTAAAACATTTTAATTCTTAGAAAATTTTTGATAGTCTATCGTTTTCGAGAAAAAATTTCGTAGTTTTGAAAAAAAAATTCAATTAGGCCGCCATTTTGTTTTAGTAACAATTTTTTAGACCTTACTAACTTTATTTATTTTAAGTTTAGACATCGAGGCCACGATCTGAATAGGTTTAAGTCATAAAAAAATGAAAAGGGAACGAAAAGCCATTTTAAAAAAATGCAAACGAAAAATGACGTTTTTTTTGGATTAATTTTAATTTTTCCATGGTTAAATTTTTTAAGAATGTTTTAACCATCACCACTTGAAAGAGCACCCTCAAAAACATAGGAAAACGTAGTTTGGAACTGTGTTTTTCTCAAATTCATTGAACGGCATCAACTCGAACTTCAATGTCGAAATTCTGTCCTGTGGGCGTTAATGGGCTAAGCGACCCACTGGCTTATCCAGCGAGCTCAAGGTGGGAAAAGTATCGCTAGACACAGTTTTGTTCAGACTTGTTGCGACACGCTCGCAGCGCGCTGGTAGCAGCATCAATTCGGCTATTTAATAGCCACACCTAGTATACAGTGCGCGGCAAAAGTAGTGAATAAATTAATTTTTGACGTTATTTTCTTTTTAGAAGAATCCTAGAACAGATCGATTTTTGTTTTGAGTCGAAACTTTTTGACTAACAGTGTTACTTCTCACATCGCCCCCTTAGGAGGGTAGCTACCCCCATACCAGTTGTCCGAAATACCTGCCAGTTGTGATTTTATTGATGATCCTATATACCCTTTACATAATTTATTTTTTTTGCCCTCGTGGTTTATATTCACTTGACTGTGCGCGGCATTTGTATTTAGTTAGGATCCGTGGAAGCCTTACTCCCTCAGGAATTGTCGAAAATCGTCCCACGAAAATTGCTTACGTAACGTCCCGATAATTCGAGGCCGTCTAGATCGCCGGATTTAGGGTCAACGCGTCGTAACTTTTCCAGGGCACGAGATCCATCTCTCGCTTGTCGTTCCGGACGGCGTCATTGGAGGCGACGTCTCACGAGAAAAGCGTTGATTTAAAGCGAAAATTCCACCGATCCAAATAAACGGGGTTGAACGGGAATGTTCGCGTGGTCCGTCGATATTCGTATGAGATATGTCGGCGATGTTAACCCCGCTACGCCAAGCTTGTATGTGATGCATCATCCCAACCTGACGAACCCCACTGTTTGCCGAAGGATATTCCGGTCCATTTCATTCACAACTTTAAATTTCTTTAACCTTTGGAGCGCCGGAAAATCTTATATAAGACGCTCTCCATAGGCTATACAATCATTCTTAAATTGTAACGAAACTTACTAGTCTGCTTTTTGGAGGTCGTTGGTTGATCACGTCTTTGGGGTTGACACCCCCTAAAAAAGTACCCCCGATTCTGATACCAGTGTAAAATTGAGTTTTGAGTAAAAATTTAATTTCATTTTATATTGCATGTGTCTTTGCACTATGAACGGTGGCAAATACCCCTGAAGGAATATCTCGTGGACGTTTCTGATAGTAAACGAATTAAATTCTTGTTGCTATTTCCAGGGGTGTTTCTGAGTTAGAAGATATTTGAAAATATTTTTACAACGCGTAATAAATTACTCGTTTAAAATGAATTGAAAATACTGAAAACTCAAAAAAAAATTCTAAAAAACTAAAAAAAAAAAACAAAATAAGTACATACTAAAAACTCAAAAAAAAACACAATATTAAAAACTCTAGAACAATAGTAAAAAACAACAAAAAATAAAGCCACAAAGTCTCTGCGTCCTCGTCGTTGGCTTCGGGTAATACTCAAGGAGAGACCATCAAACAGTCACACACTGAACGGCAAAATGATTCCAAAATCACCATAAAAACCAATCCGATTTTGAATCGACAGAGGGAAAATGTGTTTATGCTTCGGATTGGCTAGTGACAGCCTACTATGTTTTTTCCAACCTATTGTAAATTATCTATTTTTTTTTTTTTTAGTTCAATTGAATTATTGACTGACCCTTGAATGGCCAATAAATATTTTATAGTGAACATCGTTTAAAATTTGATAAAATAATTTTCTTACCCAGTGAGAGAAAAAAGGAGCAATACGTACTCTCCCCTGAAAAGAGTTGAGTATTATATACTTTATTGTTGTAAACAAAATTCATCTTTCCTGATTTTTGGAGAATTTTCTACTCTCAAAAACTTATTACAAAGTACATAATATTGTAGATACTTACAGCAGAGTCCGACAAAAATGATAAAAGGGGTAGTTTCTAAACAGAAGGGTAGTTTTTGAAGGGTAACGCAAAAATTACTATCATCATCGCATTCCTCATCCTCGAAAACCCCATAGAAGCATTTACTTGGAATTTTAGAAAATTAAAAATTTTCCGGATCGTTAGCTGCCGGAACGTCTTATATAAGACGCAATTTGAAGTTTGTATTGCATGGGGGTTGAATGTACAAAGTAAGACTAAATCACTAGGATTTTTTTAAGGCAAAAACACTTTTTTTGCCTTAAAAGTCCCGGCGCACCAAAGGTTAAAGAAACTTAAGTGCCGTTTTACAACCGACTGATGGTCAGTCCTGATGCAACTGATCGATAATAATTTCACTACCCGTACTTTCACAAGATGTCATTTGATCAGTTTAGAGTTATTGATCAATACGAAAAACGCGCTGTTGACACTTTGTGCGATACTAAATTAGTTCATCGTTAGTACTAGATTCAGATCATCGAAACAAGGAAAAACTACTGATGCTACATCTTCCCAACTCCTTTTAGTTTCACGGTTTATGTAGTTGTCACATGAGGTACCCTAAATCAGTCTTCCTTGTTCTACCAACGCGACGTAATTAATATTTTATTAACAAGACGATAACTTGTATCGTTCTCGCTGAGTCAACACTGTGCAACAACGCACACTAAAACACAACACTGGTTGTCGGCGCTGGACGAGGCATGGCTTTTCAGATGTCTCGTTACTTTAGTTTTATCTGAATTTATAATGCGTTCACACACAGTACAAAAAAGGTCATTTCCTTGAATATGTATGTCCCTAAAACCCCCGAGATCACTGTCAAACCACATTTGAAATACTTCTTCGTCTATTTCTCACCTTTGGCATGGTACCTCACTTTATTCACTTCTCCCCTCAACTAATAATTATTAATATTTATAAAGTTATTTAAACACACGGCGAATATGTAAAAACGAAACGTGCCATAAATAACTAAAATTGCTAGCGCAGTTTTCGTAATGCAAGTTAGCTGTGAGCTGTGAAGGCCAACTAGTCAAGGGCAGGACATGCACAGTGTCGGCCTTGTGACATTCGCGCGTGGTAATAAGTAATAATATTTAATAATCTATGATGCAACATAGTTTCTGTGAACATATTAATATTTTCATTCGTAAACTGACTACAGTCCTGTTACACTCCGCACTGCACGAACTCTAATAACATAGACTTCTTATTTTAAGCAACCCCACTTGTGACATTCGCTCTTGGTAATACATACGTAATAATATTTAATAATGTATATTAACATTTTCATTCGTAAACTGACTACGGTCCTGTTACGCTCCGCGCTCTCACGAACTCTAATTATAACATATAATACAAAAGGAATTATACATATGATCCATTAGAGGTAGTTTATTTCATCCCCTTCTGGCATTCAACCTTGTATTTAGAACGAGGAATAAGTATCACACATAGACTAGCACGTTACAGTGGCAAACATCATAACTGTCACACCAATAAATCCTTTCATGACGCCTTACAAGGACATATCATAACCAGTGCGTTAATTACGTGGGGTTTTGATCGATAGAGCCGTTCTATCGGGTCGTAGGAGATGCGCAAATGGCACCCCCTCGATTAATATTCCGAACGTTCTCGCTGAATTATTAAGAATAGTTTGTTATTGCGAACGCACTCCCCAGGACGTACCGCCTAATTTACAACCCGACGAAGCGACGTTGCAGGGAAACGTGATAAAACAGCATCGACGATTCCTGGCGACAAAATTCCGTGATTGAATTGATGCACGGAAGGCTGAGATCAGTGGCGCCTCGTGACAAAAAAAAATAGTAACAAAAAAAATACAAAATTCGAATGTCTACAACATCAAGAGTGTATATTTCCATGGCAAATTTATATCCCCTAATTTTTGTGACTAGTGTAGTTTACTTGTACAGTAACTAGCGAAAATAGAGAATAAAGATGGACACAGATTGTCGCTAGTTTGATAGTTTGGTTCCTAAATCAGCATCATCGGGAGGTGATCAAACTCGCGTTTTTTACTGACACAATATATGAAGCTGCATGACCAATCGTGGATTAGGATTATATCTGTTTCGGGGTCGTAAGTAAAAAACCACGATTCATCACAAGTAATTACAGTGTCTAACAAGCCTGAATCAGTGTCAATGTTGTTTAGAATATCAGTGTAAATATTCATTCTTGATTCCCTTTGCCAGGGAGTTTTGGCACCATTTTTGCGCAAACTTTGGCGTGTTTCAGCAAGCCGGATGCTTAGACGACGATTTTCACGGATTAATTTACCAATTTTTTTCATTGTTTTCGTCCGTTTTTTGATGTTGAGGGCCACCCGGGGCGCGGATCATCTTCGGTCGTTTCACGTCCCTTTTTAAACCGTTTAAACCATCCAAAAACTTGTGTGCGGGATAAACATTCATTCCCGTACACTTCTTTTAACATTGCATAAGCTTCTGTGAAAGTTTTCCCCAGTTTAACAAGAAACTTGGAGATGAACCCGTTGCTCCATCTGAGCACTTTACATTTTTCGACGCGTCACTTGTGCGTAGACTAATTAAAACGACTGCTACAGTCAAACTGAGCGACCCACTGGCTTTTCCAGCGAGCTCAGGGTGGGAAAAGTATTACCAGACACAGTTCCGTTCAAACTTGTCGCGACAAGCTCGCAGCGCGCTGGTAGCAGCATCGGTTCGGATATTTAATAGCCACACCTCGTAAGTATCTAGATATTTTTAAGAATCTTGAAATTTCCAACTTGAATATTTAAAAATGTTCAATCGCATTACTCGCATCTTATTAGCACGAGTCGCCACTGAGAGGAGTATTTTTTTCGTTCGTCGCCGGAAGAAACAACCTACAAAGTACATTGTCGCTTTTTCTTTTGTAAATAAGAGATTTTCTACACGTTCTTCTTTGACAACGTCGCAAATTGGACAAAACGTGCACCTCTAGGAGCCAAGAAGTATTCAAATTTGATGTTTAATGTTTGTTGTCATTCTATCCCTCTTAGTAAATCCCTCCTAATAAGTACTCTTAAAATGGATAGGTATTTCAGTGTCGTTCTGTATATGAACACGCTAAAATGAGGAACAAAAAAGAGGCTGGACATAATCAAAATAATGTAAACAGTTTATTTTTGAAAATATGTTTAACGATTAGGGGGTGTTTTTGCAATTTAAGGCGTTGCTTACCCTCACGAGACGGCTCTGGTGGCGAGGTGCGGCTTTCCACAACCCAACCGGATTTTTCCGGCTGATCGGCGTCTAATTCGATTAGGCGCTCAGGATAATTCGTAAAACCTTCCGTTCAGTCGACAGGATCTGTCTCATTCTGAGCGAAATCCTATCGGATAATATAAATTTGCACCCCTGGTCATTTTTGCATAAATTCAAGCACATATTAAAGCGAACTGTTGTAACAGATTATCTTTTTAATACGCGAGATAATAACAGTACGCGATAGCATCTCAAATGTTCTTTTTTTCTTGTCGCAATCCGTTCACTCAGTCTCAGTTTGATTGATCAATTTGTATCAACTGGAGACAGAGGTTTCCTGTCGGTTTGTGATTTGTCGAGTGCTCAAATTTACTCCGCCAGCTTCTTCCCGGTTTCCTTCAGTCTTTCGAGCTCCCGATTTTATGAATTATTCACGTGACGTGAGAACGACGATAAATCGTATGAATAATGAATTTTCGTAATCATATTTTAACAGCTGCCTGAGGAATCACTACTTTCGCTTCCAATTTTTCCACATTGACTTAGACCAAATCGATAAAAATATCAATCTGTGTTCTTAAGGGTGACATTTGGATATGACCTTTATGACCTATATGGCCTGCATGACCCATATGATAGCCATGACCTTTATGACTCATAGGACCTAGGTATATGACCTATACGACCCATATAACTTTCATAACCTACATGTGTAACCTTTATAAGCACTATGACCGCTATGACATATATAAAACGACTCCTCACATGAATATCTTCCCTCTCCCTCCTGTGTATAACAAAAACACCATCAATCAAATGAGCATTGTTGTTAAGCTAAGCTTTTTTTATCCACAGCCCATACCTAGGCTGTAATTGGTAGATCATAAAACTTAATTTTCTTAGCCAATCGAACTCAACAATTGAACAGCTGCTACTGCGATTTTTTTCACTAACCAGAGACGCAACATTGGAGCTTTAATTTTAACCGAACAATTAATGTGTAAAGTAAAAATAGTAAAGTAATTTTCATCAAATAAAAGTTGAAAGCAATTCTCAACAATATCTATTTGATTTGCCAATTTTTGACTTAGACTGAAAGATAAGTGGGCTGTGCTGTGTTTACGAGGTGTGGCTATTAAATAACCGAACTGCTGTCATGAAACTTTTTATTCGTTTCCAATTACAGTAGCAACTGTTTCGCCTTCAATGTACTCCCCTTGGCGATCTCTACACCGCTCCATACGACTTTTCCATTGTTGAAAGCAGTGCTGGAAGTCCGCTTTTGTCAGCTGGTTCAAAACCTCTGTCGCTTTTGCTTTAACCGTTTCCACACTTTCGAATCTTGTCCCCTTCAGCGCCGATTTGACCTTGGGAAATAAAAAAAGTCACAGGGGGCAAGGTCGGACGAGTATGGTGGATGCTCCAACACAGTAATGCCGTATTTTGGAAAAAAAACGCCTTCACAGACAAAGCAGAATGGGCCGGTGCATTGTCTTGGTGAATGTCTCATGATTTGGTCTTCCACAAATCGGGTCTTCGTCTTCTCACACGCTCACGAAGGGTAGTCAGAACTTCGATGTAATAATGTTGATAGACCGTCTGACCTTCAGGGACCCAGTGAACGTAAACAATGCCTCGAATATCAAAAAAGACGATGATCATCGCTTTGAATTTGGATTTACTCAGCCTGGCTTTTTTTGCCTTGGCGAGTTCGGGCTGTTCCAATGCATGGATTGGCGCTTTGTTTTGGGGTCGTAAGTAAAAAACACCGTAGTAACCACCAAAAATAATTACCGTGTCTAACAAGCTTGGATCAATGTCAATGTTGTTTAGAATGCCAGCGCAAATGTTCATTCTTTTGATTCCTTTTGCTCGGGAGTTTTGGCATCAAATTAAAAACATAGAGGGTGAGAACGAAGAACTAAAATTAAAAATTGAAGATTTGGAGCAAAATACTAAAAATTGTCGGCTAAGAATTTATGGTGTTCCAGAAAATCAAAAAGAAAATTTAAATGACGAATTACAAAATATATTTTCAAATAAACTAAATATTAAAGACTGTCATTTAGAGAACTTTTATCGAGTGGGGAAAACCAACGGAAATACTAGGCAGCCCAGGCAGTTCTTGTTCATTTTCGTAGCATCATCCAGCGCAATTTAATTTTTAAAAATAAAAAAAAGCTTAAAGGTACCAAGATTGTTATCACAGAAGATCTAATTAAACCAAGGTATGAACTACTTATGTTAGCTAAAGAAAAAATTTGGAAAAAGAAATGTTTGGACTAAAAATGGGAAGGTATGTACTGTGGCAAATGGAAAGATAATTAATATGAGCAGTATTGAAGAAATTAATCAAATAAATGTGTAGCCGGAGGTTATCATAGTCTTTCTAGAAGGCACATTACTTTCTGTCTATTATTATTAACCCCTTTTTTTTATTGTTATTATTATTATTGGAAATCTGTTTATTTGCTTATTGTAAAATTTTACTAAGTGTTATTTGATATTTTGCTGTGTACTAGTTGTATTCTTTGTATTTGGGGCGATTTGTTAGAGGTAACTAAATTCATAGTATCATGAAAGAATTAAAAATGTGTTTTTTTAAATGTAAGGTCTTTAATACACAACTTTGCTAACTTTAAGGCTTTTGTAGTTCAAGAAAACTATGACGTCATTGGACTATCTGAAACTTGGTTATCCAATAATATATCAAGCGATATTGTACATATTGACGGTTATAAGATTATAAGAAAGGATAGGAATACTAGAGGTGGAGGTGTTGCTATTTTTCTGAGGGTAAGTTTGGGTTACGAGGTCCTAAATCAAAACACTGTTGATGCCCTTGAACAATTGTGGGTAAAAATTAAATTGTGTAATAAAACATACGTGGTTGGTAGCTTATATAGACCACCGAATAAAAATTTATTAGATTTCATTCACAGTCTTGAAGAGTCTCTATCTGAATTTATACCTGTTTGTAGTGATATTATTTGTGGAGGTGATATAAATATCGATTTGTTGGATACTGTAAGTCGAAAATCTGTTATGTTCATTGACTGCATAGAGTCATTCAAATTGAAACAAATTATAAATACTCCTACAAGGGTTACGCAAAATTCTTCTACTCTATTAGATATTATTCTAATACATGAACATTTAGACAGTTCATGTGGTATACAAGGTGATTTTAATGTATCTGATCACTATCCAGTATTTTGTTCTTTAAAATCGATTCTGAAAAAATATAAGGAGCAGATATTTAGCACTCGAAATCTAAAGCGTATTGATAATGAACTGTTAGGTGAACTGTTAAGATTAACTCCTTTTGATGATCTGTTTTATTTACAAAACATTAATGATAAAGTTCAGTATTTCAGTATATTAATTCTGAATATTTTTGATACCCTAGCGCCTGTTAAAAATATTAAAATTAAAAAGGCAGAAGCCGCCTTGGTTAACGGATAATATTAAACTCTTGATCTCTCTGAAAGATAAAGCTTTAAATAAATTTAAAAAAACCAAAAGTGAACAACACTGGAATTATTATAAAGACATTCGTAACTATACAAACATTGCTATATCTAACGAGAAAAAGAGTTATCTTGAATTTTGCGTAAATAATAACCGAAATAGTAGTAAACAACTTTGGAAGAAACTGAAAGATCTTAGTGTATATAATAAAGCTAGTGACAACATATTACCCGAAATGCTGAATAAACCAAACGAAATTAACAATCACTTTTTGCAGTATTCAAATAGTACTTCCCCACCTGATATTGAACTTAAACAATTTTATAGTCAAAATCTCAAGGATAATTTTAGGGAACCATTCTCATTCACTTCAGTTACACAAAATGTAGTATATAAATGTCTAATAGGAATCAAATCAAAAGCTACCGGGTCTGATCAAATTAATATAGATATGTTATTACTATGTTGTCCTTTTATATTGCCATTTATTACAAATATTGTAAACACATGTCTTGTGGATGGTGTTTTCCCAGACGTTGAAAATATCACGAGTGGTACCTTTACCAAAAAAGGGTAATATATCTAACTTTAATGAACTTCGGCCTATTAGCATACTTCCAGTGTTGTCTAAAATTGTTGAAAAAATCATGAATTTCCAGATTCGTGAATACATAAATATCTATAACATCTTACCGTTGTACCAATCTGACTTTCGTGCAGGTTACAGTTGTACAACCGCCTTGTTAAAGGTAACATACGACATATTCACTGACATAGATTCAGGAAAAACGACTGCTCTTATATTACTCGACTATACTAAGGCTTTTGATACGATTAATCACGAATTGTTAATTTCCATTTTACATTATGTTGGATTTTCAGACAATGCAATCGGTCTAATAAAATGTTTCTTAACTGATAGGACACAGTTCGTAGAGACTAGTAATGGTAAATCTAATGGTGGGAAAATATCATGTGGAGTACCCCAAGGTTCTATCCTAGGGCCCTTATTATTTTGTCTTTACACTTGCAATATTACAACTTGTCTAGCTCATTGCAAAGTTCATCTATATGCAGATGATACCCAAATTTATTTTTCGTTTTTTCATGATAACGTAGAGCAGGCAAATAATATAATTAATAACGATCTTCAAAGACTGATAGAACTGTCTCGACGTCACAATCTAACCATAAATCCAGTAAAGTCATCTGTATTGGTATTTGGCAAGTGTAAAAATGAAGTAGAGGCAAATATTAAAATTACAGTGGGCGATAATGAGTTAGCTTGCACCAAATTGGCAAAAAACTTAGGCATTGAAATGGATACAGATCTGCGTTTTAAAAAACATGTGAGCAAATGTCTACAAAAAGCGTATGCAAGTTTAAAATATTTATATCCGCATCGTTACATACTATCACAAGAACTTAAAATTAGACTTACAGATATGTTGGTATTAAGTCACTTAAATTATTGTGATGTTGTATATGGTCCTTGTTTAGATAAGTCGGATGTTAATAGAATTCAAAGAGTCCAAAAAGCGTGCTTGCGTTTTATCTATGGTATTAGAAAATACGATCGAGTGTCCCATAAATTGACAGATGCAAAATGGCTAAACATGGAAAATAGACGCGTTCTTCATAGTGTAACCTTATATCACAACATAATGTTAAATAAGTCTCCTCCATATTTGTACAACAAAATTAAATTCAGAAGTGACGTCCATACCCTAAATTTGAGATTCAGAGGAATGCTTTCACCTCCACCCCATAAAACCTCAATGTATTGTAGAAGCTTTTCTTTTAATATATATTTTTTATATAATAGGGTATCTATTGATCACAAAGGGCTTAAGTCGGCAAAATTTAAGTATGAGTATAAGAAATTTTGCTAGGTGAACACTGAACACATTATCTATAATGCTGATTTCATAAGAATTTGTTACCTCTATATTTATCCACCATGATTCACTTAATTTAAATGAATACGTTGTACTGAATGTTCACATTAGAGAATCTGTTACTTTCTTAGCAATTCGGGCTGAAACTTAGATCAGTTTACTGTTTTCAGTCCCTTTTGTAGTGTTACTATGTCTCTATCAAATTATTTTTATATATAGATATGTATATTTAATAAGATTATAAGAAAGGATAGGAATACTAGAGGTGGAGGTGTTGCTATTTTTCTGAGGGTAAGTTTGGGTTACGAGGTCCTAAATCAAAACACTGTTGATGCCCTTGAACAATTGTGGGTAAAAATTAAATTGTGTAATAAAACATACGTGGTTGGTAGCTTATATAGACCACCGAATAAAAATTTATTAGATTTCATTCACAGTCTTGAAGAGTCTCTATCTGAATTTATACCTGTTTGTAGTGATATTATTTGTGGAGGTGATATAAATATCGATTTGTTGGATACTGTAAGTCGAAAATCTGTTATGTTCATTGACTGCATAGAGTCATTCAATTTGAAACAAATTATAAATACTCCTACAAGGGTTACACAAAATTCTTCTACTCTATTAGATATTATTCTAATACATGAACATTTAGACAGTTCATGTGGTACACAAGGTGATTTTAATGTATCTGATCACTATCCAGTATTTTGTTCATTAAAAATCGATTCTGAAAAATATAAGGAGCAGATATTTAGCACTCGAAATCTAAAGCGTATTGATAATGAACTGTTAGGTGAACTGTTAAGATTAACTCCTTTTGATGATCTGTTTTATTTACAAAACATTAATGATAAAGTTCAGTATTTTAGTATATTAATTCTGAATATTTTTGATATCCTAGCGCCTGTTAAAAATATTAAAATTAAAAGGCCGAAGCCGCCTTGGCTAACGGATAATATTAAACTCTTGATCTCTCTGAAAGATAAAGCTCTAAATAAATTTAAAAAAAACAAAAGTGAACAACACTGGAATTATTATAAAGACATTCGTAACTATACAAACATTGCTATATCTAACGAGAAAAAGAGTTATCTTGAATTTTGCGTAAATAATAACCGAAATAGTAGTAAACAACTTTGGAAGAAACTGAAAGATCTTAGTGTATATAATAAAGCTAGTGACAACATATTACCCGAAATGCTGAATAAACCAAACGAAATTAACAACCACTTTTTGCAGTATTCAAATAGTACTTCCCCACCTTATATTGAACTTAAACAATTTTATAGTCAAAATCTCAAGGATAATTTTAGGGAACCATTCTCATTCACTTCAGTTACACAAAATGTAGTATATAAATGTCTAATAGGAATCAAATCAAAAGCTACCGGGTCTGATCAAATTAATATAGACATGTTATTACTATGTTGTCCTTTTATATTGCCATTTATTACAAATATTGTAAACACATGGCTTGTGGATGGTGTTTTCCCAGACGTTTGGAAAATATCACGAGTGGTACCTTTACCAAAAAAGGGTAATATATCTAACTTTAATGAACTTCGGCCTATTAGCATACTTCCAGTGTTGTCTAAAATTGTTGAAAAAATTGAAGTGAAGTTGAAATGAATTTCCAGATTCGTGAATACAGAAATATCTATAACATCTTACCGTTGTACCAATCTGGCTTTCGTGCAGGTTACAGTTGTGCAACCGCCTTGTTAAAGGTAACAGACGACATATTCACTGACATAGATTCAGGAAAAACGACTGCTCTTATATTACTCGACTATACTAAGGCTTTTGATACGATTAATCACGAATTGTTAATTTATATTTTACATTATGTTGGATTTTCAGACAATGCAATCGGTCTAATAAAATGTTTCTTAACTGATAGGACACAGTTCGTAGAGACTAGTAATGGTAAATCTAATGGTGGGAAAATATCATGTGGAGTACCCCAAGGTTCTGTCCTAGGGCCCTTATTATTT
The DNA here is from genome assembly GCA_029963805.1 of Aromia moschata. NCBI lineage: Eukaryota > Metazoa > Arthropoda > Insecta > Coleoptera > Cerambycidae > Aromia > Aromia moschata. Next base: position 702,092 of record JAPWTK010000225.1, read on the forward strand.
TGTCTTTACACTTGCAACATTACAACTTGTCTAGCTCATTGCAAAGTTCATCTATATGCAGATGATACCCAAATTTATTTTTCGTTTTTTCATGATAACGTAGAGCAGGCAAATAATATAATTAATAATGATCTTCAAAGACTGATAGAACTATCTCGACGTCACAATCTAACCATAAATCCAGTAAAGTCATCTGTATTGGTATTTGGCAAGTGTAAAAATGAAGTAGAGGCAAATATTAAAATTACAGTGGGCGATAATGAGTTAGCTTGCACCAAATTAGCAAAAAACTTAGGCATTGAAATGGATACAGATCTGCGTTTTAAAAAACATGTGAGCAAATGTCTACAAAAAGCGTATGCAAGTTTAAAATATTTATATCCCCATCGCCACATACTATCACAAGAACTTAAAATTAGACTTACAGATATGTTGGTATTAAGTCACTTAAATTATTGTGATTTTGTATATGGTCCTTGTTTAGATAAGTCGGATGTTAATAGAATTCAAAGAGTCCAAAAAAGCGTGCTTGCGTTTTATCTATGGTATTAGAAAATACGATCGAGTGTCCCATAAATTGACGGATGCAAAATGGCTAAACATGGAAAATAGACGCGTTCTTCATAGTGTAACCTTATATCACAACATAATGTTAAATAAGTCTCCTCCATATTTGTACAACAAAATTAAATTCAGAAGTGACGTCCATACCCTAAATTTGAGATTCAGAGGAATGCTTTCACCTCCACCCCATAAAACCTCAATGTATTGTAGAAGCTTCTCTTTTAATATATATTTTTTATATAATAGGGTATCTATTGATCACAAAGGGCTTAAGTCGGCAAAATTTAAGTATGAGTATAAGAAATTTTTGCTAGGTGAACACTGAACACATTATCTATAATGCTGATTTCATAAGAATTTGTTACCTCTATATTTATCCACCACGATTCACTTAATTTAAATGAATACGTTGTACTGAATGTTCACATTAGAGAATCTGTTACTTTCTTAGCGATTCGGGCTGAAACTTAGATCAGTTTACTGTTTTCAGTTCCTTTTGTAGTGTTACTATGTATGTATCTATCAAATTATTTTTATATATAGATATGTATATTTACTACCTACAAATAAAGATTATTATTATTATTATTATTATTATTATTATTATTATTAATTATTGTTCAAAACTTTCTTTTAACAACTATTTGTTACACTAAAATTAATATATGAAGATTTTTTTAGAAAAAATAAAGACCGAACTGAATTTTTTATATAAATATCATAGATATTGTTTAAACAATATAAATAGTTCCGTCCCCGCTCCAAAAGGTGTCTGATTTTAAATGATATAAAAAAACAATATTAAAAAAAAAAATAGCAAAATCGAAGCTGTTCTTGAGGACTTCCGAAGAAAAGGCTTCATTGACGCGACTAATATGAACTTTTCTTCTTAATAAATTACAACGATCGTTTTGAATATTTGTATAAAAAATTATTGTTGTTTTAGTTCTCCCTTTATAAAAATCATCGTTATTTTTGTATTTGCTTATTAGTTGTAGTACCTAGTACCTAGTATCTTCGAGCCTAATACTAAAAAAGTTAAGACAGTTTTTGCAGACCTTAAAATCTGTCAATTTTTTTAAAAAAACATCAAATATCTCCGAAACGGTTGGGTTTAGGTATAGGTTATGGTCAGTGTTTTCGACTCAAAATTGTGTACTCTTTCCAAATTTGTAAAAAACATTAGGGTGTTCCATTTAAAATAAGGAAGTTAGTCGACGCCCAGAAGTATATGAACACCCTGTATATTTGGCAATATTTCAAAAAGGTGGCAAAAAAAGTTTCAGTTTAGTATTTTATTATGAAAAAACGACTCTATAGACCAAAATCTCACTAAATACGCACTAAAAACTCACCTTGTATATACAGGGTGTGGCGTGAAAACCTTTAGTTAACTGTATATGGAAAACGACAAATTTCCGAATTTCGAAAATTTGTATACGAGGATTTGTCAATGGGATCTCTTTGCTGAAGATATTGACATTAACAGGGCACTTCCGCGTATACCGGAAGTTGCTCCCAATTTTGTTATTTTAAATGGAACAGGATTTTTTATTTCATTTTTTGAATTCTACGTGAAGTTTTACGTTGGATATCATTATCACACCAAATATCTAGAAAACCGTTTTCGAATTATTTCGGTTTTTATTTTTTTTATTAGAAATCATAGTCATGCAATATTCACGATATGTTTGACAATACTTGATCTAGAAGGCTAAAAGTTCCCAGGAGGAATACTAAGGCTTCTAATAATCTGACATATACATTATTTTTTTGTACATTGTACAGAGCGTTAAATACTAAGCCACCAATTGTGATATTTTCAAAACTCAATAATTCCCTTAGTTTAAATGGAATACCCTGCGTTTTATAACGCCATTTGATATAGCTTTTTATTCTCTTTCGATCTGAATTAGCATTCCCCATACCCAAATCTGACTGATTATAAGATATTTAAATATTAAGGAAATGGAGTATTAACTTGATTTCGATATGGCTGTTCTAAATTGAATTGAAAGTTATTTTTATAGTTTTTAAAGAATTACACAACAAGTGACAAGAAAAACATATAACATATATATGTACATGTTTGTAATCACAATGAAATGAGGAACCTGAAATTATCAAAATATGTTCCATTAAAAAAACTTTTACTCTTTTACATACTCCTCTGTGTATAAGAAGCTTTTTGTAAAACCGTGATTACATATATCTGAATTATACGTAAAAAACTGTCTGAAGCGGTTTTCTACTTTTTTTAAATCGATCATAAATTACAAAAATAAAAGGGGGTATTTATAAAACTAACCCCTTTGTACATATACATAATATAATATATTGTTACGAATTTCTCTTCCAATAACTCGCTTCTTCAATTCAAACACGTTTATTCAACTCTACAACTCTACAACTCGTTGGTCTTAACTGTATAACATACAAATCACAACTAACTAACTATCCTAGCAACAACACCAGTATTTATAAATTTTACATGTTCTAGAAAATTCGTTTGACATCTAGAATATTTAATATGTCATTCCATACAATTCTTTACTAACAGCTAGTGTATAAACTAAATAGACTAAATATGTAAACTATAAAACTTAATAAATGTCAGCTGTCACAAATGTCACTTTTACAAATGTCACAATATCAATATGTCCTTATTCTGATTATATTAATTTTATTATCTACAAGAAGATGCAAGTATTTTGGTTTTCATAATCTAAATGACTATCAACTTGTATTTGTTCATCAATAGCTTATTTAACTTTGACTCTAAACTTATTTAACGTTGACTAGCTTACTCTAAGACATTGTAGCTCTTTTATTTGATTATTAAAATTGTATGTTTTAAGATATACATACATACATACACCTAATATTGTGCAATCTACTATAAACTGACTATTGTTACGAATCTTACGCTCTTTTTTGATAAACAGTTGAATTTCCTTCTTCGCTTAAATTTTATTTATTACGGTACCATTAAACTTAAATTAAATACAGATAAACCACAAATTTTGTTTAAAATTAAATTATCATTACTTGACCATTATTGTTGACCTTTTAGTGTATAGGAAAATATTTCTAAATAGTTCTTCAACAATCTGGGTAATCGCATAGAATGGACAAGTGGATACGTAGGTAAAACGTTAGATATTTATCTTGTTATCATTTAAAGCTAGCGAATTTAATAACAAAATATTGTTTTCTCTGCTGTAGTGTAAATAATATAAATGCTAAAATTTGAATATACAGTGATGTCGTAAGGTTTGAAAAGTATCTCTTTTTGAGAAAGCGGTTACATAAAATTGGTCAGGTCGCTTTTATTATTCGAAAATACACTATTAAAAAAATGTCCTTTCCATATATTATTTTCGAGCTAATGACGATCGATTTTTCGATCGATCGATATTTTTTTTGACAGTCCAATTTTTTTTTAGCGAAAAGAGGGCCAGCTGCATACAAGAGTATAAAAAAGTAGTACCTATTATAACATTTGGGAGATATTTGACTTTAGAGTTATTGTATTCAAGCTATCAGAGGTGACAGATTTTCAGTAACAATTGACAACCGGCAATTGACCATTGTTTGTCAACTGTTAATTATATCAACGTGCCACATGTATTAGATAGTGCCGCAGTCCTCAGACTTATATTCTTTTGAAAATGTCTGGAGGGAACTGGAGAGACGAATCCGACAATATGCGATTCAGAATAAGGCCGAGCTGAAACAAAAACTGAAAGATCACTAGCAGTGACTCAAAACTGCACCGCAGTTTATTTTAGCATTACTGCACTTGATGCCCAAGTGTTTAAAAGAAGTGCTTAAAAGGAAAGTCTGGCCAACCAATTACACAAGCACACAAAATAAAAAAAAATCAAATCCCGGGCCCAAACCACTTATTGTATACGTATTTTAGGTTACTTAGTCCGAATCCGGGGTTAGTTTTGGCGGATTGGCTTGTTTTCTCTGTCAAAATGCAAAAAAGGCAAACATAATTAGGTATCACATCATTCAAAATCCATTTCACATGTCTTTGTGGTCGTAGAATCCGAATTAAGAGTTATCTTGAACCATATAACGCATATTTTCATATAAGTGCGAAAAAAATGCAAAAGAGTGGCCAAAATCGCAAAAGTGTAGCTTTTTGTGGAAAAACCTGCGAGTCGGAATTTTTTTGACTCCAATAGATTATTTTTTAGGTTTCTTTGGGTTGCCAAATTCGAATTCAGCATCGTTTCCACCCGTGGTATGCACATTGTTGTATAAAAATGCGAAAAAAAAGCAAAAAAAGTGAAATAGCTCATTTTATATGTTTCTTGGATTGTTTAGTGTAAATCTGTTTTTTTGACCCTTCAAAACAATATAATTTTGTAAAAATGCAAAAAAGTCAAATAGTGACCATAACCTACATTTCATAACCTGACCATAACCATTTTCTACATAAGTACTTTATGTAAAAAAAATCTTGTATTTAAAATTCTGACCAATTTGTCAGAATTATTTTCCCACCATTCACATTATTTCCTTTTGCTGTAACGAGTTCTTTTCTCTTCAAAAAGATCTATGCAATGGCAGACATTTCCGTTTTACTCCCTTGTGCTTATATTCTTTTTTTCAACATCCAGCAATAGTCAGCCATCATAAGAAACTGGACAATCCAAAAAACATATAAAATGAGATATTTCAGCAACAAAATCATATTCCCAGACTATTCTTACAAAAAGCCGCAATTTAGCGTTTTTTTCCACTGCTTTGCATCTTTTTTGCATTGTTTTCGCATTTTAATGAAATAATGTGCATACCATAGCCGGAAACGATGCTGAATTCGAATTTGGCAACTCAAAAAACAAAAAATGAGCTATTGGAGTAAAAACAATTCCTACTCTCCATAAAAATCGACACGTGCGATTTTGGCCACTTTTTTGCATTTTTTCGGACTGAAAAAAATATGGTTTCTATGGTTCAAAATAACTTTTAATTCGAATTCGACGACCAAAAAGACATGTGAAATGAATTTTGAATGATGCGATAATTCTGTTTACCTTCATGATGGTGCAATTTTTGCGTTTTTTTTTGCATTTTGACAGAGGTAACGAGCCAACCCAGCAAAACTAACCCCGGATTCGGATTGAGCGACCCAACGTACATGCAGAATAAGGGGTTTGGACCCGGGGTTTGATTTTTTTTATTTTGTGTGCCTGTGTTATTAATGTAAGTGTGTCTACACTTTTGACCAGGTCTTTTCTGTGTGATGAGACATTTTTCATGTTATGTCACATAGTAGAGTGCCTGATTCAATTACGTACTGATAGTATATGTATATCAGCACTAAGATTGCTGATGTATTAATTTTACCAGTCAAGATGTATATGAATTTTTTATTTTATGATTGTGGTAAATTAATGCTATAGATGCAAATATTGCTTAATATAATGATTAATTGCAAACACCACATAGTATCAAATAAACGTAAAGTTAGTTCGCATACATACATATATCACATACATACATCACATACATACACATATAGATATGTAACTGGGCTCGTTTGCCTCCTGTTAATTTGGTTTGTTCAATAAATAAAGTTTCTTTTTCCATATCCAATTGTATTTGTATTTTTGAACACGATAGTTTATAGGATGTTTGGCCGAAACTATTCAATAAAACTATTAGGGCTTGTAGAAATGACTATTGAACATGAAGATTCGGACTAAAGGTAATAAGCCCATGGCCAATTTGATGGAAATATTTTCAAGATGGCTGTTACTTCCGGTAATACCGGAGCGCACACCAACTTCCTAATTTTAAATGGAATAGTGCATTTTTTATTGGATATTTCGATTCTGCATGTAATTTTCAGTAGATTTTTTGGGAGACTTTCCTATATATATCCTTTACGGTTTTTGAGTTATTTTCAGATTTTCGAAACTTTGTTCGTTAGCGTCATAACATTTGAGGCCATCTGTAGCAGTCATTTAGAAAATAACGATCGGTATTGCTCTGTGATTATTAAAATCCTAAAGCTATAAAATAATGCTTTTATTATCTCTCAAAATTATGTACAGGATGTTTAAAATAGAGCTACAATTTAGCGCTTCAAACTTCAAACCATCCAAACTCAATGTTTTTAAATACAATGCCCCATATTTTTCTTTAGATTTTAGCGTCGAATTCAGTTTTGCATTAATATACATATATTAATATTCCCTCTACCTATGTTTAATAGTTTCTTAGTTATTTAGTGTTTTTTAAAAATTGGATATTTATAATGAATGGTTGCGATCAATCACCCTGTATAATTGCATATTTAAAATTCTCCATAGTCCTCGATAAGTTCAATGACATTGAATTAATTAAGTAATAATAACTGAATTTTTAAACATATGAATATTTTTTAATCGTTTTAACAATTTAATTCCACTCTAATAATCATAGTGACCCTAGAAATATTCGATGAATGGTTGAAAACGACTAATTACGTTGGCAATTCGAAGAGAACTGAGCTTATTTTCGACCAAAATCTTAGTCAAAATTGGTGTGGTACCATAGACAAGAGCCAAACAATTTTAATACAAATACTACTCTTTTGATTTAACTATATCGAGCACTTCTGAATGAAATGTGAATAAAGTATCCCTATCTACATTTTTAAACCGGTGGGAAGGGTTTTTGAAGGAAAGGAAAAATATGCCTATAAACTATTAATACAATTTGTTTTTTATTTGTTTGATTATTTAGCTTAAAATATCATACAGAAGATTTACTAAAACACTGATATTAAAAAGTTGTTTTCTGTCTCGTATGATAAAGCCTGCAGGCATATGTCAAAATATAAATGAAAACCCTGTACTTCATGACAGAATTTTGTTTTTATTGGATAAAAGTGATGAAGTTGTCGGGGTGATGCATTTCGAGCAATGGACCCTGTACGCTTCCAATATTTCGTGTCGTTCATCACGACTGGAACGCCGGACTGTGTATTGAAAGTAAATATTGACTGATTGGAACTGACTGCTTACTCTGTATTTGATTGCCTTGCCGGCCGGTCCTTACTCGACCTCCGAGAATCACTCCAAAGTTTGATTTCGGGTCTTCCATTGAACGCTTAATGCAGCTAAAAAGTGCGGACCGTAGATCAAGATACAAAATCGGTTAAATCAGCAATAATCCGGTCAAATTAGACCAAAAAAGAAGAGTAAAGGTACATAAATTTACAGCAAGCTGAAAGTGCGTGTAATTGTTTAAAACATACTTAAAAATAACATCTCAAAGTTCTTCATCATTCCGGTGCCTGGAAAAAAATTTATTCGAGGTCAAAGGTCAAAAATCTTGAAAAAAATAGTTTTTTCGCGATTTTCAGCAAAACGGTAAGTTTTATCATAAAATTATCTCAGACACAAATTGTAGATCATAAAATTCTATAAAAAATGTACCAATACTTTTTTTTCCTAGAACCACCGTTTCTGAGATATAACGAGTCAAATAATTGTAAAATTTGTAAACGACATAATATGCATAAGTACGCCACGTAGATACATCTCTGAAGCTTAATATAACTAAAAATATTTTTCAATCGGTATACATAAGTATAACTATGAGAATATTAGGTAGAATGAAATCTAATTTATAATAAAAATGTTTTAAAATGTTTTAAAATGTAAATATTTTCTTTTTTAAAGCCAGGAAAAGCTCAAAATCAAACGGAAATATATTCGTCAAAAAGTTTATCTACTTTTGCAAAGAGTCAAAATCATGTACTATTTTTACACGCAATAATTGGCTATGATACGACGTCTGCATTTTACAGGAGGGGTAAAGCAACAGTCTTTAAAATGTTTAAAAAACAAGATTTAGTTCAATGTGCTGAAGTCTTCAAAAAAAGTAATTCGACTCAACAAGAAATTATCACGAACGGGATTCGGTTTCTTCTTTCTATGTACAAAGCTTCGAAAAAAACCACCTGCTTAGATAAGTATCGATATGCATGTTTCGTTAAAAACACTAAAAATATGAAACAGGTGCAATTAGCTTGTCTTCCTCCAACCTCAGTTGCTGCTCATCAACATCTTTTCCGGGTATATTACCAAGTTCAAGTGTGGCTTGGTTATCAGCTAGACCCAAAAGACTGGGGTTGGAAGTTGGTCGACAATACATTAGAACCTATTGAGACTTTACTCCCACCTGCGCCGGAAAAACTGCTGAACACAATTTTTTTGCAACTGTAAAAAGGGATGCAGCGCTAAATGTGGTTGTAAAAAAGTTGGACTGTTGTGTTCTCTGGCATGTACACATTGTCAAGGCCAGTCATGTTCTAATGCTGAATCACCAATAGTGGAGGATTCGTTTGATACCAACGAGGAAACATGCGATACATCGCTATTGACGCAATTTACTTACACCCAGGATGAAGAAAACGAACAAGACGAAGATCAAGAAGAAGAAGAAGATCAAGAAGAACAACAAGAAGAAGTATTTGAAGGTTATGAATCAGATGAATAAATTTCTACATTTTTTTAATTTCAATCGCTTTTATCATTTCCAACCCTTCCTAATATATTTTATTATGCAAGTTTTCAATTAAACAGAATCACAACAGACATGTGGAATAGGGGAAACCACGTTAAAAAAAACGCGCTAAGTACACTACCTCATAGGTGGCGTGGAAACGTGTGCATATTATGTCGTTTACAAATTTTACAATTATTTGACTCGTTATATCTCAGAAACGGTGGCTCTAAGAAAAAAAGTATTGGTACATTTTTTATAGAGAATTTTATGATCTATAATTTTTGTCTGAAATAATTTTTATGATAAAACTTACCGTTTTGCTGAAAATCGCAAAAACCAATTTTTTTCGAGATTTTTGACTTTTGAATAATTTGATAAATTTTTTTCCAGGCACCGGAATGATGAGGAACTTTCAGGTGTCATTTTTAAGTATATTTTAGACAATTACGCGCACTTTCAGCTTGCTGTGAATTTATGTACCTTCAAATGTCTAGATTGACCGGACTACAAACTACATAGTAGATTTGTTAACCCAAAGGTGAAATAATTGAAGAAATAATTAAACATTGTGTTTTCGAGCCTTTCCTGGAGTGGGTACTGGAACCTTCGGCGTAGAAACAAAAAACTGGACGTCTTCCACGAAACACCGAACTACTACACTTTTCTCGACGCGCGTTTCGCCAACCAAGTTGGCATCTTCAGGAGAAGATTAAAACTGATTGATGAAAACTGATTAAAACAGTTTTAATCTTCTCCTGAAGATGCCCACTTGGTTGGCGAAACGCGCGTCGAGTAAAGTGTAGTAGTTCGGTGTTTCGTGGAAGACGTCCAGTTTTTTTGAGCCTTTGACAAATCAAATTTTTTTTAAATGGAACACCCTGTATATTATATATTTGATGAAGGATATTGTAATTTAGAATAAAAATAGTTATTACTAATTATTAAGTTTTTCCCTGGGACGAAATCGTTATTTATTATTTTAACGATAAACAACTTATCACAACAATTTTTATTCTAAATTACAACATATTTCATAAAAAAAATATAATAGGTACATATATAGGATGTTTCATGACAAATGTTACTTTGTAAAAAAATGTTCAATTGTTTTTTTCAATTATTTCATCTCAATCAGTAATTTAAAGGTATACCTTTTGAAACGTTTTTCAACTTAACTTGATAAACTTGTGGGATTATCGGTCAGTTTATAAAAACAAAAGTTTTTGTTTTTTTCTAACGTTTCGGCTTTATTCAGCCATCATCAGAGCTACAATACAAGAACAACAATTTTTTTAACTTACAAATTTATATAAATTTAGAAAATTTGTAACTTGTAAGTTACTTACAAGTAACTTACAATATTATATATTTTCTATTTTCTCTCGTGAGTCGTGTCTATTGTAGATGTTTTAGTTCGACTGAGGACTGAAGGTACTACAGTTTCTGATTTGGTTGTTTATGTTTTACAAAGTGGTGTAATTTATGATGTGAGAATCTGTTGTGTGTTTAAATAAATATGGGTGTATGGTGTGAGTTATATATCAAGTTGCGTAGGTGATTATGTAGGTATATATATGGGAAGATGTAATTTTTTTTTTAATTATTATAATTAATAGATTTTTATTTGTATAATTATTGAGATCTTTATTTTATTAGGTTAAAATACGTTTCACTTAAATGGGCACAAGTGGGCAACTTTGAAATTTCAAAACCCCCGCTGTAATCACAAGAAACATTTTTTTTTTCATAATTCTCGGCAAAAACTTGTGTAATATTTTCAAAAAAAGATATCCAATGATACCAAAATCGACCCCACACCCCCAACCCCTCAGGGTAGGATGGGTGGTATGTTCAAATATCAAATGGGAACCGACATTTTTCATTGCAGAATTACATTTTACGTGTTGCGTAAGTTTTTTTAAACAATTTTCTTCATTCGTAATAGATAGCGTTGAATTTTTCCATTTAAACCACTCTTACTGTTACTCAGAAACAACGAGGAGGACGCAGTTTTTTTGTTTCCTTCGGGGTGCTTGTTTTATGTAAATTTCTCGTCTTTCACCGTTTAATTAAATTAAATGCTCAGAATGATGACCTTGAACTTGGGGATATGAAAAATGGGGGTTCTCATTTGAAATTTAATAGATGCTTACACACCCCCACCTCCTGGGCCGAGGGGGTAGGGTTGAGTTTGATATCATTAGATGCCCCCCTTCGAGACAAATTTCATTAACAGTCTGTTTTGATCCGATATGTAGTTTTCTAAATATTACGATTTGTCAGGTTAAATGGGACACCCTGTATATATAGAGATTTAATCGATTTGACACCGAGTAAAATGAGTATAGAAGGCCTAGACTGTTATTTTTTCCTACTGTGCGGTGTAGTACTTTGGTGTGTGGAAAGCGTACATAAGTATTTATAAAGGTACGTATTTATAAAATTGGAGACCAAATTTTACTAGGATTAAAAAGTAGGGTACAATTATTACGGCTTGAGTGTTAAAAAGGCTTCTACTTCCTTATACCCTTAACGTTATCCGACCTCTTTAATAACGTTTATTTATGACGGGGAGATTAAAAAGTATGTCGTGCCAAATGTTCACAAAACAAGCGTTTATCTAAAGTGAAACACTAAAACCTTTTTCCTAAGCGGCCGGCAGCCCCGTTATTTTATCCACTTTTTTTTTAACTATTTGATATGTGCCCGCGGAATCGCTAGGTCGCGAACGCGGGAGCATAGCGAAGGCGATAACGCTGATAATGTAAAATATAGCCCAAGATAGGATTAACCAAGGTGCGGGGTGGTGTTGCTTGGTTACCTGGGGCGGCGGAAACTCATTGGCGGCCGAAAAGGGGATCGATTGGCGGCCCATCCAATGGTGCACCCGGCGATGCGGGAATGGCCGGAAGTGCAATCGAAATATCCTGAAATCCGATGATCTCTTTGATCATCAATTGACGAGAAAGTCGTGGCGGTTAAAGAGACAAACAATGTGGGGTTACTTTAATTACACTAGTTTGTTCAGTAGTTCATGTCTGTTGGTTCATATTATGAAACATATACATATATTTTTTTTATTTTAGGCCTCCTCTTGGGAAAATATTTTTAAAAAATCAGGTCGTCAAACTTTTAAGATATTTAATAAGAAACATTTTACAAAAAAAAACATTTAAAGTACAAACAAAAAATTAAAACTGAAGAGTTTTCGCTCTTTCTTTGTAAATACTTGTATCCGTATCTCTCACAATACGAGGTGTGGCTATTAAATAACCGAACTGCTGTCATAACACTTTTTATTCGTTACCAATTACAGTTACAATTTTTTCGCCTTCAATGTACTCTCCTTGGCGATCTCTACACCGCTCCATACGACGTTTACATTGTTGAAAGCAGTGCTGGAAGTCCGCTTCTGTCAGCTGGTTCAGAACCACCGTCGCTTTTGCTTTAACCGCTTCCACACTTTCGAATCTTGTCACCACAAGTAATCACCGTGTCTAACAAGCCTGGATCAGTGCCAATGTTGTTTAGAATGTCAGCGCCAATGCTAATTCTTGATTCCTTATGCTCGGGAGTGAGGAGTTTTGGTACCATTTTTCGCAAATTTTGCGCATGTTGAACGATTCATGCAAAATTTGGCGAACACATTTTTGTCGATTCCTGTTATTTCAGCAAGCCCTCGGAATCTTAGACGACGATCTTCGCGGATTAATTTACCAGTTTTTTTTCAAGGTTTTCGTCCGTTTTTGACGTTGAGGGCCGTCCGGGGCGCGGAGCGTCTTCAGTCGTTTCACGTCCCTCTTTAAACCGTTTAAATCATTCAAAAACTTGTGTGCAGGATAAACATTCAATCCCATACACTTCTTTTAATATTGGCATAAGCTTCTGTAAAAGTTTTCCCCGGATTAACAAGAAACTTGAGATTAACCCGTTGCTTCATCTGAAGACTTCAGGGGTATTCTAGTCTACAAATTTGAGAAAATCGAAAATTTCTTTTTTTTCATATTTCCAAAGCTAAGACATTCAAGAATATGCCCTTAATAGGATTTTCCAAAATTTCAATTATTTTATGAGGTACAGCCATTTTTTGTGACGCGGTATCGGCTCCGGTCCGACCGGAACAAATGAACAATAGACGGTAGACGCTGCCCGAGTACTTACGAAACACGAAACGTATTTAGTCGGAATCTTTTCGTCTTAGTATTCATATCAAATTAGTTTTGAGCTAGCCTTCAAGCAACGTGTAAGTGCTAACTGAGTAAAATCGCCAGAAACTTGTCTCAAAACTTTAAACGCGTTTTTCTCAAAACTACTTTTTTCGAGTTGGCGTGCACGATATCTCAAGTTCTAATGAACCGATTTATTTGAAATTTGGTGTGAATGTTCTTTATACATTCCTCTATCGCCTCAAGCTCACATCAAAATTTTTAATTTTACTATTTAAAAAAAAATCGGAATTGTTAAAAAAACATGCAAAAAAAACATTTTTTTTGAAACGGCCGCCATTTTATGAAAAACTTTTGTTTTGACTTTTCCAAGGTTCGGGCTATAGGGGCATCTATATTAAATAAGAATCCGTTCGGCTTCTTTGTTTCAGATGACCAGAAGGGTTGAAATCATGCACGCCAGGACACCTTTTTTTTTCGACCCCCCACTTTGCGAGCTCATAACTTTGTCAATTTTGAGTCTTTTTTTTCCGTTAATTTTTTATGTTATTTTAAAATATCAATAAACAAATGATAAAAAAATGGAGTGAAAATATTTTTTGTTTACAGAGCTTCAAAAACCGCCCTAAATTCATGCCTCTAGACTAGAATACCCCCCTTAACATTTTTTCGACGCGTCACTGGTGCGTAGACTAATTCAAACGACTGCTATAGTCAAACTGAGCGATCCACTGGCTTGCCCAGCGAGCTTAGGGTGGGGAAAGTATCACCAGACACAGTTCTGTTTAAACTTCGACACGCTTGCAGCGCATAACCGAACTGATGGCTGGTAACAGCATCATTTAATAGCCACACCTCGTAGACCAACATGTTCTGGTCTACGTCTAACATTTTCTGGTCCCAAAAATCTCAAATAACTACTTTCAAATACTTTCAGATCTTGATGAAACCCCTCGCCATGTTCATCACTCACACTTCCAAGGTTTTCCAGAAAAACATCCAGATGGGAATGCAAAAAATTAATTTAGAAATATATATTCACACCCATCCGTTCATAATTCTGCAATAAATTTGCAAAGATCTCTTGATAATTCTCATTTTTTCTGTTACCTAAAAAATCTCGAACAAGTTTGAAGGAATTCCACGCAGCCCTTCCAACGTCCGTCAAATAGCTCTCAAATCTTTTATCACCCAAAATTTTCCTGATTTGAGGACCCACAAATATTCTTTCTTTTAGTTTAAACTCAGAAAAATTCTTGAAGACACTGCATAAGTATAGAAACGCCCTTTGCCTTATTCAAGGCTTCGACAAATGTTTTCATTAAATCTAATTTAATGTGAAGCGGTGGTAATATAGTTTAGTGGTAAAAAGTTTTTTTTTTTTTTTTTGTTAACCAAACATGTAATTTTGCATGCAATCTTTGGCGTCTGTAGTTTATTTTTAGAATTATAAACCAAATTGATATCGTTACCATATGAATCTAAATTCACCCGCGGACTAGATAAAGCGTTTAAAAATATTAATATCAATTTGGTTTATAATTTTAAGAATAAACTACAGAGGCCTTTGGGTAACTCCAAAGACAAAATCGACAATAACCAAAAGTCAGGAATATACGAAGTAAGTTGTAAAGACTGTGATCGAAAGTATATTGGGCAAACAAAAAAGATCTATTTTAACTATATTTAAAGAGCACATGGCTCATTTGAAATATGGCTGAACGGAAAAATCATGTGTTGCCCAACACGTTTTTGACAACAACCGTAGGTTGAAGTGTAACAGTAGTAAAAATAAGGACAATGGTCCGATACCCACCAGCCCACTGTTTGCTATGATAAATAAAGATATATGTTATGATTCAGTGAACCGTGACAACAAATTAAGTATAAATAGTGCAAGTGCGTAGGTTATAATTTAGTTTTAATCTTCTCCTGAAGATGCCAACTTAGTTGGCGAAACGTGCGTCGAGAAAAGTATAGTAGTTTGGTGTTTATAGTAGTGTTTATAGTAGTTTGGTGAACACCCAGTTTTTTTTTTTTTTTTTTTTACTCCACCACTAAAAATTGGTATATATACACCTAAGTTTTTTGGCTGAAAAAGATGGCTGAAAAGCGCAAGTAATTTGCTATAGCAAGTAACCCACATTACTCTCCCGGCATCATCCCCGAAAACTCGGCTGAGAAAAGCGACGAGAAAATGACATTTGAAAGCATGGCAGTCGTAAAAGATAAGGGATGCGAATCGAGACCCATAATATTCGTGTTCTGGTGAAATCGTGTGTGAAACATATGCCTGTCAAGCGACACGCGCCGCATAATGACGTAATAATGTATTGATACACGAACGCCACCCTCACTTATACTGAATTTTCAGTTCGGGTCGCATAGGGGGGTTACTTTATTATATTTTCATTCATTCGACGGTTCGCAGTTACTCGCAGCTAAGCTTACACAGATGATAAATCCATTTCTGTGTGCGATTAGAAAATGAAGTAATGTGTAGATACTTTCATAATTTGTTTTTGAATATTTATTACTACTTCTACATTCACGTAGTAAAGTAGATAGTAGCAAAAAAATTGAAAACATTTTATTGATTAAAATGTAAAATAACTTGTTTGTGCAATAACGAAAAGTCGGGAATATACGAAATAAGTTGTAAAGATCGTGATCAAAAGTATATTGGACAAACAAAAAAGATCTATATTGACTAGATTTAAAAGAACACATGGCTCATTTGAAATATGGCAAAACAGAAAAAATCTTGTGTTGCCCAACACGCTTTTGACAACAACCATAGGATAGACATAAATAATTTAAAATTAATTAGAAATGTAACAAACAGTAGACAGTTGGATGGTTTTGAAAGTTTAGAAATCATTAATTGTAACAATAGTATGAATAAGGCCAATGGTCCGATACCCACCAGTCCACTGTTTGCACTGATAAACAAAGACAGTTACGGTTTAGTGAACCGTGGCAACAAATTTAGTATAAATAGTGCAAGTGTGTAGGCTAGAATTTAGTCTCCTCAAGATGCCAACTTGGTTGGCGAAACGCGCGTCGAGAAAAGTGTAGTAGTTCGATATTTCGTGGAAAACATCCAGTTTTTTGTTTCTATGCCGAAGGTTCCCGTACCCACTCCAGGACATAGATTTTACATTTAAGATTGTATTCCTTTCAGTGTGTAATATTCTTGTGCTAAAATAAAATTGAATCAGACATCATTCAGCAAATAATGTATCAATTTTTGTGAAATAAGTCTGTTTTTAAAAAAGTTGTGACATCATTATAGCTCGTGTTTGTGGTTACCGATAAACTATTTGTTTTTTTTTTTTGGGCTGCAGAAAATCCACAGTAGGTAATTAATTGCAAAAGGCAATATTGTGAGAACGGCACGGAATACTTCATAAGAGACTCATTGGCCTGTTCTTTTTTGAAAGAAATATGAATAGTTCCTTTAATGTAGCCCATTTCTTGTAGAACGAATTTTCCCACGAAAAAAAAATTCCCACTATAAACAAGAGTAATGAATATATATGTACTTTCAATATTGGACACCTAGTCCAATACAACAATTTTATTGTATGGTCACTCCGATATCCGGACCTACCCGCACTTGATTTTTTTGTGGTGTTTTATTAAGGCTAAGGTTTATAAAACCTGGCCCATTAACGGGGAAGATTTACGCAGGTGAATAACAAAAGGTTGTCAGGAGATTGGAGCGCCGATAATGAAAATATCGAATGATGCAATAATTGAAAAATGAAAATAAAGCTATTATTTGTAAAATAAATTTACAGGTTCTCTTTTTCAAAGTACAATTTTATCGTTATCTTTTTTTATTTTTTATTAATTTTATTTTATTATTATTATGTTATCTTTTGTCTATCATTCTGTTCATATACCTCTCAGTTTTTGTTTCTGTAAAATTGTTACTTATGTATTTACTACTACTGTCACTATGGTTATTACGGTTGTTAACAATTATAACATTCATAGTTTGTAGTTTTATTCATATTTCTACGGGCTCTTTTCGTTTTCTTTGTTTTTAGAAAAAATATATTAATCGGTAATCACAAACATCGGCGATAATTTTATTATTTTGTCACAACTTTTTTAAAAACGAAGTTTTTTTACTGAACAGTTACACTACTGAATCCAGTGGTGTAACAAGATTTTGATTAAAACAATCGCTAAATCAATTTTGCTATTTTTTAACTAGAAAAAAATTGTAGTAGGCTTTGGAAATTGAAATGTCTTCTTGAGTGTTTGCACACAAGTAGAGTTTTTGATGCTCTATCTTTAAAAAAAATTCCGTTCAAATCGGATATTTAACAACTTTTTATAGCAGTGTTTCCATTCTTATTGGGTCACTCTATGTACAAGGTTATTAAAAAGTTGCAGGCATTATGCACGACTTTTTTGTCACGGTGTGTAGTAAGTAATACAATACATTACTGCAGCAGCAACTTTTGACATTTTTGATATTTTTTAATAAACATTATAAACTGCAAACTTTAAACTGTATTAATTAATTGATTTATTTATGTATTTATTTATTTATTTATTTATTTATTTATTTATTTATATTTTTATTTATTTATTTATTTATTTATTTATTTATTTATTTATTTATTTATTTATTTATTTATTTATTTATTTATTTATTTATTTATTTATTTATTTATTTATTTATTTATTTATTTATTTATTTATTTATTTATTTATTTATTCATTCATTCATTCATTCATTCATTCATTCATTCATTCATTCATTCATTCATTCATTCATTCATTCATTCATTCATTCATTCATTCATTCATTCATTCATTCATTCATTCATTCATTCATTCATTCATTCATTCATTCATTCATTCATTCATTCATTCATTCATTCATTCATTCATTCATTCATTCATTCATTCATTCATTCATTCATTCATTCATTCATTCATTCATTTATTTATTTATTTATTTATTTATTTATTTATTATATTAAAGGGGGCTTGATACCTTTTTGGCTTAAAAAAAAACAAATTTTTTTTTATACATATTTTGTTAGATAAAAGCTTTTACAGAAATTTTATGGTCCCGGAATAGATGATTTTATGTAAGTATTGAGAAAAAATTGTTATCGCAGTTGTTGAGATCACCCAGTAGGTGTACGGCCAAATATTCAATGGGGGGGGGGGGTGTGAAATAAAATATAATTTTGTACATTAACAGGAGTACTTTCACTTACAGAAAACCCCATCCCTCTACCTCTCTTCGTTCGCTCAAAATAAATTATCAAAAAAAACATGGAAAACGGCAGCAAATGTATCAAGCCCCCTTAATACATCCAGCAGCTTTACAGCTATTTAAGGAGTATATGATAAAATAATGTGTATTTAGTTCGACAAAAAATCACTAATCTTATTTTTAAAGTGCCCTATTTTATGAAAAAATATGTCAATGTCCTTTAAATTATTGTAGCTCCTGCACATAACAGATATTGGGGAATGAAAATGGTGTTATGAGTTAGAAACCGTAATATGAAAAGTATTGTCACTTCTAGAACATAAACGACGTACATTAAAATTAATATAACTTAATAAAATTGACGAATCTACGTAACTGTGCACAATTTTGTATAAAAATGACAGGTCTGCTATTTCACGTCTTTTTTTCAGAGAAACAAAAGAAAATTCGTCAAGTAAGAGATCATACTCATAGTTTCTCACCGGATAAATACCATGTCTTTTGTAATACAGGAATTTTAAAAACTTTTTTTGGACACTTTCAAGAAGTGTTATGTACTTTTCTTAATACGGATTCCATATAGTAGTACCATACTCTAATTTACTTCTCACTAATGAATAGTAAAGTGTGCTAATTGTTTGCATAGAAGTAAAATCCTTGCTGTTCCTTATAACAAAACCCAATGATCTTATAGCCTCGGAAACAATATTATTAATATGCACAGAAAAAAGTTAATTTTGAATCAAAAGTAATTTCAAGATCTTTAGTTTCTGAAATTCGGCTCAGCAACATACTATCAATCTGATAATCATATGTTATCATATTAATTTTACGAGTAATTGACATTATTTTACATTTTTTAATATTAATTGACAATTGGTTTGGTGCACCATTCGTTTAGGGATGTCAAATCGCGCTGTAACTGGTGACAATCTGAGTTACACTCTATTTTCTTAAAAATTTTCAAATCATCCGCGAATAATAATTTTGAGGACTTAATGTAGTCAGTTATATCATTTATGAAAATAATGAAAAGGAGAGGACCAAGATTGGATCCCTGAGGAACTCCAGAGCTAGCAATGAATTCATCGGATTTGACACCCCGATAGTCTACATACAGCAATCGATTACTTAAATATGAATGAAAAAGATGCAATAATCCAGACGAAACACCGAATCCACTTAACTTTTGGAGTAACAGTTTATGTGAGACTCTATCAAAAGCTTTACTAAAATCTGTATATATAACGTCTACTTGACTTCTGGAATCTAGAACACTCGATGTATACTGTGTAAAAATACATAAGTTAGATGTGGTACTACATGCTTTTACAAAACCGTGTTGATCTTCTGAGATATAAGGTTTAATATGTGCATAGAGCAGATCTGATAAAATTATCTCCAGTAATTTAGAAAACAGATATAAGAACAACAGGCCGATAGTTAGTGACTCTCGAAATTTTCCAAAGTTCTGGGAAGACTCCAGTTTTTATAATAAGATTAAAAATAAATTTGAGTGGTTGTAAAAAACAGTGAATGCAATCCTTGACTACCATTGATGGAATGTTATCAGGCCCACTTGATAATTTGTTCTTTAATTTTTTTTGTAGCCTTTAGTATTTGTTCTTCAGAAATTTCAGTAATCGAAAAAAAGGTATTGTATAACACACTTCGCTGTTTTCCAAATTATCAACAGAAAATGACTTATCAGCAATAAGAAAATTTTCTTTAAAATGTTTTGCAAAAGCATTTACAATTTCGTACGCTGAAGACAGACTTTCATTGCAGTATTGCATAATTCCAGGGATACGTGATTTCTGCTTTTCGTGCATTAACGAAACTCCAAAATTGTTGTGGATTGTTTTGCAAATTTTGTTCACATTTATTAATGTAATTTTTATAAGCGATACTAGTTTCCTGCTTAATTTGCTGCCTCAAATGTTTGATCCTTTCACGGTAAAAAATCAGTTTATGACTTCTGTACATTTTCAGGTAATGTTTTTTGTTTTAATTTTGTAAATAATTCGCTTATTGAACCAACATGGGTATTTAAAAAAACTGGATTTTTTCAAAGGAACACATAACGACAAAATATATTGAAGCGAGTTATTAAAAGATTATTAATAAAAGAAAAAGATGTATTAATAAAACTCGTTGTTACTGAAGCTGTGGCTAATGCTGTACGTGTCGGCAGCGTCATATTTTATAAGCTGAACTGAGAGTGCGGGGAATTAAGTAGCTCATACTTTGTACGCATATAATATAGTGTTAAACTTGTAGATAGGACCCGATAAATGTTAGTCGACTCCCCTCATTTAAAGGATAACTTATGGACGTCAGAAAATAGGGCGTGACTAATGCTTTAAAGTCTGGTTTGCATCATTAGCCGCTCTTTGTGTCATGATTTTGCCCTAAGCGGCGTTTTTGTTGAAACACGTGATTTTTTATTACACGCCACACGACGCGAAAAGTCGTTAACAATATTTTTTTTCTTGCTGCCAAGTGGAGTATAATAAAAGGTTACGGAACGAGTTTGTGCACGATTGTGATATTTGGAGGAAAACCACAGTGTCAAATTTGGTTATAATAATTTTTCTTTCTGAAAAAGATAATGCCAATAATAGTGGCGGCTAGCAATAATTTTATTTGGGAAATCTAGTTTCTTGCGTGATTGTATTGACCTTCAACTCCCTGATAAATATTAATAAAAACCTAATTTAATAACGACCTAAAAAATACCTAAAGGTAACAATGTTTATATTTTCAAAGCCACCTGTTTGCGCATTAAAATCAAGCAATTAATATAAAAAATAGTTTTGTGTTATTTATTTAGTTATGTATTTCATGTTTGATTGCGTTTTTTCTGTGTGACATCAAACTATTGGTAGTAAAAAGCATTGTTTGAATAATTTTATGACCCATATTGTCCCCATTTGAAAAAATTGAGAAAACAGAGAAAAATGATCTTTACCACATTTAAACGCTTAAAAAATAGAAATTGTCAACAAAATCAAGATAAAACAGATTTTCTACATTTGAGTAAGTTAAACTTAAACGTTTTAATCTCTAAGCACTCTAGATCAAGAGTTGTAAATAAAAAAATAAACGACATGAATTGTCAAAAAGTGACAAATATCACTGTGCTCAGAATAACTTTTAGATTAAAAACAAGAGAAAATAAATATGACGTGCCGTTAAATATTCGGAAGTTGCCGTTGGAAAAAATGTTATGTCAGTAATTGCAGATTTATGTCTAATACCAATTCTAAAATTTCAATATTTTATCTCTGAAAAAACAAAGTTATGGGGGTGATAATTACCCGGTATAGGAAATGGGTAAGTATTGAAATAAAAATGGGAGTGATGGATTATTAATGTGATATTTGAAATCTTCTACCTTAAAAACCCACAAAAGATACGTTAAACGTTATATCAATATTTTCATCAGATAGGTAGTAATCAGTAATTCATATATATGATTAAGAGAAGACAATTATTTTTTTAAATGATACTACATATCCACTCCACCACGTGGATGTGGAAGCAATTTGTTCCTTCTTTACGTAATTTTTAGTCCACAGAAGAATTCCAGCGGATTTATTCTGACTGTTTGTAACTTGTAAGAATCAGTCAATATTTAAATGCATGTTTGACGTTATGAAACGTTACATTATTCATAACTGTCACTAGATGTAATGGAACATTCGAGCCAAATACGGCAGTGATGCGTATGGTCGCCCTCTAGCATAAATGAGAGTGCTTAGAGTTTGTAAATGGGACTACATGTGTCAACAAGCATGTGGTTTTCAAATATATGTGGTGAATGTTTTTTATTACTTATTTTATTTATTAAAACAAGACAAACAATAACTGAAGATGTGAGAACGATTAACTATACAATTGCTGAAACATTCAGCATATATTTTAAATTTGGCGAATGCGCCAGTGATATCCATATTGCATTATATACGTACTTTCTCCTAGACATTTCTTAAATATTGCAGATATATTAACATGTACTTAAAGTCGTCAGAAATCCTCTATTATGTATTTTGTCTTTATGACGCTGGAAAGAACAATGTTAAGAGTGCCGTTTTTTTGCTCACGGAGCACATCTAAAAAACCCATTGGATGCCATAGATTTTGGGCCACTGAACTCGGCTCGGCTTTGCTATTAGAAAATTTAAAAAACGTCAAGAACATTGCGAAATTCATGTTCACACATGTCAAGTTTTTCACAAAAAAATTAGTGCATATTTTTTTGCAACACACATTGTTTGAAAGGGTTTTATAAAAATCTTATACCTATATATTTAAAGATTTTACAGATCACTGGGGTCAAAAATGGCAATTCATGTAAAATTATGATTTGGAGTCACTCTTTTGGCAGAAGTCCATGCTCTAACAATCAAAAGACGCGGTGAGCGAAATCTTGCACTATTGCCGAAAGCTATTTTCAGGTAGTTCAAATTTTGAGGTAACCAACAAAATTTTTACACCAAAAATCGTGAAATTTTGCAATATATCTTTGCAAATCATTTATATTATCATATCGTACATATTATATATGATGTATATCTTTTAATCACTTCCATAAAAGATGTAAGGAATATTGATAGCTTGACATTGGAATAGAAGTTAAGAAAATAAGTGAAGAGGTTTATCCAA
The DNA here is from genome assembly GCA_029963805.1 of Aromia moschata. Taxonomy (NCBI): domain Eukaryota; kingdom Metazoa; phylum Arthropoda; class Insecta; order Coleoptera; family Cerambycidae; genus Aromia; species Aromia moschata. The sequence goes on from JAPWTK010000225.1 coordinate 725,252, forward strand.
ATTTTGCAAATAATATTAATGATTATAACCAGAACTGTACTGTAAATATTCATATAAGTTAATAAATTGTTAATGCTTAATCATAGTTCTTTTTCACTTACCTTCTCTAGGTAAGTGAGTTCACTTCCCGTTGTTAAACGTAACCAACTTGTTTTAGGTAAGATCCACTATCTGTACAAATAAAATTCAGTCGAACAATCAACTTACCATATCACTAGTTTAAAAAATATTTAAAATACGACTTATCTCTGTTGTATAGTATATAATATGACAAGTACTCTATTTCCATTTTAAATTGAAAATAGGTAGAAAAAAGCAAGGTTGTCAGATATATTTTCTAAAATTGCTAAGCTCACTATACAAGTATACTTCATACTTCAGTAAACTGTTAGTTCGTGACGTTCTTAGAAAGCTAGTTTGGAAATATTTAAAAAAAATACATAGATATAAATTTATTACTTAGCATTAAAAAAAGCGTTTAAAATTGCTGGAAAAAATAATTGTAAATTAAAACAACTTTATGTATATTACTATACTTAAGAAAGAGCTGGCAATCCTGAGCTGCCGGCAGCCGCGAATGCACCGTAAATGCCGACCATATGTACTATAGGATTACTCTTTATATGTAATACATCCAAATACTCATTCGGTCCACTGTGCCATAAAAAATTTTACGACGTCGTTAAAATGATTTACGACTTTAGAAATTCCTCGTGTTTAAGGCGCCAGTGACATGTATTTCAGCTAGGTTTATTAACAAAGCCAATTTTTTGAGATTGTCTGGCTAAATGAGCATTATTTACAGCAAATTATATTACAAATATTATGAGTTTTGTATGCAGGCTACACAAAATATAGGTATCTCCTATATTGATTTGAATGAAAAAAATTATTTCACAATTTTTGAATTTATAAAATATATATGCACGCCCATGGAATCATAAAGTGCACCGCTTTTTTGTTCCACAGGCGTATTTATCATTTTTAATTAAAATTAGAAGGACTATATGTGGATATATAGCGTGTCTACTTTTATTTATGTATAAATCCATACAATCTCACTTTGAAGACATGTATAATCGATTTTGTTTTTATTTGGCATCGAAACCTGATTCTTCTGACCCTTCCGATGCTTCTAAGATGCAGCCTGATGGCTATGACTATTTTTATACCCCCAAATTTCCTTTGACCATTTAACAATTCTTTAATTCTGAATCTCTAGTGTTAATCAGGACTTCTAAAAACACCCCTACGCGAAATTTCAAAAAGTATATAATATGTTTCTTTCTATACGATCTCAAAGTTGTGCAAAATATCGAATTTGACCATATTTCTATACGGCTTTCAAATTCGAAATTTTGCTCAGCTGCAGATCGTATAGAAAGAAATACCTTACGAGTGTATAGTTTTTTTTTTTTTTTATTCGAATAGAAATTAAAATTCGATATTGTTTCCTTCAAAATAACTTCCTTGGGAAGTCACACAACACTGGAGACGGTTGTTCCATTCCTCATAGCAGTGTTGGATCTCTGACCTAGCCTTCAGCTGGTCGGTTACAGTCTTTGAATGTTTTCTATGGTCCCAACGACGTTTCTATAGACGTCCCTTGAGATGATTTTTTTAAACTCGGAAGAGAAAAAAGTGCAAGGACTAAGTTAGGCGAATAAAGAGGCTGACGAGCCACAGGAATGTTTTTACTGGCTAAAAACTCGTTTACTGAAATAGCTGTGTGACAAGGCGCATTGTCGTGATCCAGTTGTTCTTGATGTTTGGTCTAACACGCATGACCCTCTTTTCGAAGTTTTCAAGAACCCCTCTGTAAAAGTGTTGATTACTATTTGACCTGGAGGCACAAACTCTTTGTTGATAATTCCCTAGCTATCGAAAGAGCATATCAGCATGCATTTGATCTTCGACATCTCATGTTCATTCTTGCTTTTTTAGATCTTGCAGAGCTTGGAGTGTGTGCGCCATTCCATGCTTTGGATCTTGGTTTCCGGGTCGTACTCAAACATCCATACAAAGTCTCACCACCAGTAATGCCCAGGTTCCATGAAATGATTCTTTTTTCTCTCCTGATGTCCTTTTGTTCCTGCGAAAGGTTTTTTAGAACCATTTTTGCGACGATTTTTCTCATCCTCAATTCGTTAGTCAAAATCTGAGGGACAGTGGAGTGATTCAAATTTAGCTCTTCCCTGATCATTCTAGTCGGCAACCGACGGTCTGAACGCACACGATCCCATTTTGTCCACATTTTCATCGGTTCTTGAAGATGAAGGCCTTCCGCTACGTGGTTCATCTTCAATCGACTCTCTCCGTTCTGGGAATGCTTTTAAGCCACCGAAAAACCTGAATTGCTTGAGAAAACAGTGTGTCCGTAGGCGTTTGAAATGTTTGCAAATATCCGTTGCGCTGTGTCCAAGTCTGAAGCAAAACCTGATAGCACACTGTTGTTCAAAATTAATGTCACTTATTTTTTAAAACGCACTAGGAAAAAACATTTTACGAAAACAGTCACAAAGAACAAAAAAATGACTCTAACAAGTCCAAACTTGTACTGAAGGTGCATTACATGTTAACCTATCGTCCTTCTAAGTCCCGTATCCGCAGTGTTGCTAGATCGAGCGTTACGTTGCCAATCTCATTACTTAGTTATACACCTCGGATATATTTGTTTGTTCAAATTTCGCATATAGGGGTTTTGAGGAGTCCTGATTAACACTATGAATTTAAATTTTAAATAAAAAAATTGTTAAGTGGTCATACTGAATTTCTGGCATATAGAAAATATCGGAGCAAGCTATGGGGCTACATCTTAAATTCAATGATAGGGTCAGAAGAAGCCGAGTTCAATGCCCTTTAAAACAAAACAAGTTTAGTCGATTTTTCTTGAAAAATGAGGATCTTATGGATCTGCATATCAATAAAAGTAGACACACTGTGTGTACTGATGTAGATGTTGATGATGAGACGAATTTATTAAGATGATGACTCAAGGATGGAAAAAAGAATAGAAGAAACAAACGCAAGATGTTTGGTTTACGCTATATTTTTGTATAATAAATATAACATTTATACAACTTATATTAATGTGTTTGCCATTCTGTAGCCCTTTAACAAAATGGCTTTTTTTTGACATATATAAGTTACATGACTAGTCTTAATATACCTATGATATTTTGCGGACACACGTGTGCCCCTACACTAGATTTTGTTTTTTTTTTTTACTTTATTCTATTAAGCCGTATTACAACAAATACCCTTTGGGATGCTACAATAACTATTTACAAACAGAAAGTTACAAATAATAATATTAAATAAAAAATAAATATACATATATTTGTGATAATCATAAATAATAAAGGAACGTAAACGTGTAAACGACCGGTTACAAAAAGTGATTGTGATTTTAAGTTAATACGTCTAGTATTTTTGTTTACTCTGTAGTTTGAATTGAAAACTGATTCTTTAAACTTGAATTATTCATTTATTTTGAAAACTGATTTTTGTAATTATTGAGCTAATAGAAAAGGGCTGCGAGATTTTTTAGTATTTTAGTACACTGAATTTTAATTTATTGGCAGAATTAAATTGGCACTGAGTGCAAAGGTACCCTAATCTCAATATCATTTAGCTTATATTTTTGTTACTCATTTATAAATATCTTCTTGCAAAATTGAAATAAATTTTTTAGAATTTCTTTGTAGTTCAATATTTATATGATTTTGGTTATTCAAAAAAGCCGTCACAAAATCCAAATCGTTCTCTGTGCACTGTTACAAATGTGAGGTGTTATGTCTCAAATTCTGAGGTGTTAGGCAAAGCGAGCAGATTGGAAATTTTTGTTTTAGAAAAGGGTTTCAAACATATTTTTTTGACATTTTGGCGTGAGTTGTTACAAAATGTTACAATTTCCTTGAAAATAATTACTCTATCAAGTATGTATAGGATACCCAAAAGAAAATAAGCTGAAAAAAATATTTCTCTCAAATATTCTTCTTAAAAACCTATGTAAAAAAATATTCTTCTCAAATATTCTTGTTAAAAACTTATCTCTCATTCGTCAAAGGTGTTAAACTTTCTTCCTTTTAGTGTTTGTTTATTAAACAATTTGCTTTAAAAACTGACACACTTTAGATGATTTTTCGCAATAGTACGAGATGATTAAAAATTAAAATAAACTAATTACAACAAATTATTATTTCAAAAATGTGATCGATTTATTATAGGAAATGAGTTTTCTCACAAACGGCTGAGAGAAATTAATTTTTGTGAAAGGTAAATCGCTTTTACTTACCTCCAATCAAAATTAAGGTTAGAATAAAAAAAATCTTAATTTCTAGTCATAAATATGATTTCTTTTTATAGTTAACATTTTTTTTTTTGTATTTGAATATTTAAAAAGTTATGATCTATTTATTACTGAATGCCTATCTATTTTTTCACGTAAACTGTTAGCTCGTGCTCTATCAGTTCACTAGTTTTTAATAAAAATTAAGACGGAAATAAAAACATATAGTTTAATGATGCTAAGCGTCGCGACGCCTCATTTTTTTTAGCAATATACCTATCTGTTTTTATGACTTTTTATTTTTAATAATATAATTTTATTTTTTAATAAATCTAACATTTTTGATTTTTGTATTTGTTTTGGATAATTTTTTTCAATTTCATTATCTCAAAAAAGTTATTTCCGATTTCGGTGAATTCCTCTATAGTAAATGTTACAACATTCAAAATTGCATCTTTCCGACGCTATTGCTCGTTCAACATATACATAAGTAAATGTGTTTTCATTTATAACAAAAAAATATACTAAGCATAGGTTTTTCGTAGCTGGAATATTGTATAATTTATTATAAATATATATATTTAGAACCTAAACAATAAACAATATACATACAAATGTTATAACTGAAATCTTTACATATAAGTAAATGAAATAACAAATAAAATTAAAAGTTGCTTAATAAATGTTGAATCAAAAAATGTTCAAAGTTCATTGTTATTTGACTCGTAACTATACTCATAACGTTTTCTTAGTTCAAGGTTATTTAAAGTTTTACAGTTTAAATAGTGAGATTTTACTTTTCTGAAAATAATTCCACGTAATTCAGCATAGGAAGCAATGATTTTTTGCTTCAAATCAAAACTCAAGTTGTTTTGTGCACGTCCCTTTATTCGAATTTAAAGAATAATAACAATTAGTTTAATAAATAGGTATGTATGTGTTTACTTCAATTTTACCAAAAATCAAAACACTGTTCTTCACACATACTTTCACGCTTATCATAAAATAACAATCAGAGAGGCATCAAGAATAAATTTTACGATTATAAAATGCTGAACACGCAAGAGTTATCTGCGTTAAGAGTTATCCTGGGAGTTTTTACAGTTGAATACGGTTTATTACTCAGTTCTTATTTGCATTAGAATATGTCCTTAATGGTGTGAAATTTAGAAATAGACTATTTAGTAGGTTGATAATTTATGTGGATGAATAATGAAAATATAAAAAAAATAGAAGAAAACTCACGAATCAAAAAAAGTTATATTGCTAAATAAATCCTGGGGATCGTGATGCGTTAAGCTATATTTTTATATATCTTAAAAGGCGGAAGCATCTGGCTTAGTAAATGCAAGTAAATTGATATACTCTTTTCAAAAATTATATTCATTTTAGCAGTTTACTAGAAAAATAAGACATACTCAACAATAAATCGACCATATTTTTTTTTTAAATATTCACAAAATACAAAAAAAAAGTTAAATAGAAAAATAACTCATAATAAATATACCTTTGTAATCGTTGAGTAAAAAAGGTTGTAAATATTGCTAAAAAAATTTTTCAGGCGTTTAAGACATTTTTTTTTATTACATTAATTTTGAGTGAGGAAAAGTAATTTACCTTTCACAAAAAAGTAACTTTTCTCAGCCGTTTCTAAGAAAACTCACTTCCTACGATAAATCGATCACCCTGTACTTACAGCCCCAAATATTGTCCCATTTTTAGTGTCCCATAATGCATGGTAGATAGTATAGAAAATATAAAATATATATTTTTATACTATATATAAAAGTATAGATTTTTTGAATAAAATAAAAAATATTGTGGTTTAACCAAACTTACCTTAGTGCAAAAAGTTACCCGTGAAATAGTAATCAAGTTACATGAAGTCAAAAGTTTTAAATTGATTTTCGATTTTCGTATATAACATTTAAAAATTTACGCTTTTTCGGAGATGTACAATGTTCTAAATACGTAAACATCGGTGTACACCTTTTTAACCTTATAGTAACATATTTTCATTAAAAATGTCATTTTTTTCAATTTTGTAAAAAGGTTTAGGTATAAATTCTTAATATTACTCCGAGTAACCGTTTTTGAGATAATAGCGTTTAAAGTATTCATTCACCCATTTAAATAATGATTATGGGATATGAAAGTATTTATAGTAGACTGAGTAATATAATTCAAAAAAAGCGTTTTCAAACTTCATTCTGTCAAACTTTCTTGTGGTTTGTCAGCATTGTAGCTTGTGTTTTTAAAGGCCAGCCTAAACATTTTTAAAATCTGGCTGCCTCAGGTTTCAATATCTCCAAATATTAAGACCCATTACAAAAGGCGCAATGCTAACAATTCACAAGAAGGTTTGAAGAAATGGAGCCCAAAAGCGTTTTCTTAACATTGTTTTTACTCAAAACCTACTAAGAAAAAATTCTACATCTCATAAACACAATTTAAATGGGTTTCACTAAGCATTTTTGTTGCACTGGTTGCACAAAGTACATTAAATTTTGTGCAAAAGTGTTAGAATTTTAAAAAAAGTTCAGCGAAAATCAGAAATAAAATCATAATTTCGACATCCTGTATGTTAGTCACTATTACCTTTTTGGACTAAGGTAGGTTTGGTTAAATCGTTATTTTTACCAAAAAAATTTGGTTTGCTCTGTACCATTAACTATGCAGACTCTTTATATAGGACAGCAATAAAATTGTATATTGATTAACAATGATTAAAAAGGTTTTTATGTTGTGTTCCAAAATGTTGTGTTCCAAAGTTCTGTATTTCACGGGTCGAGATTACACAGTGTAGAAAATAAATAATGAAGAATTGAACTCTATTAATTTGATGCACCACGATTGTAAAATTGTTCTAAATATTTATTTATTTTTTGTTTTCAATTCATCAGTTTTTAAAATATTCCAGTTTTGATTTTAAAACATGCACAAACTATCTTATGTGCTTGTGATTAAATATCTTTGTTTCTACAATTAAGCTATTTTTGTTTGTTGGTTTTTCATTGTCTATTTCGTTTTTTGTAACCGGTGTTCGGGTAACATTTCAAACACGTAAAATGTTATCACAGACGCCGCTATTGCGGTTGTGTGTCTCTTTACACATTTCAAATTTACTAAATTACTTATATACATTCAAACATTGCACTGGTTATACCACTACTTTATACGTATAATACAACTTATAACAATAACATTTTCTTTGAGTTCTGACTAGAAGGGAAAAATCTAACAATTTTAATAGGAATCTCGTGGGACGGAAAATGAGAATATTTACTTTGAATAATTCACCTTTTACGGATACATGTTAAAAAAGCGGATGTTCTTTTAACATGTTTGGGAAAAAAATACATATTGGTGTCCCTGATTTTAGTCTACAGGGTGTAACTAACTCACCGTTATATTTACAAGAAAATATTCTAAATAAAAGTTGCTCGATCTCGTTAAGACTACAAAATGTGATTTTCTTGTTTCATTACCAAAAGATAATTTGATCAATATTTTTGTCATTATTTAGAATATTATTTTAAAGTCAATATTATTATTTTTAATGGAAACATATATTTTTTTGTTACAGCATAATGTTATAATAATAATATTCTAATATCTGCCTGGAACATTCTTTGCTACTTCTCCAGTTTTTGAAATAATAAGCATAAAATAACCAAAACTTTGCTTTCTTACAATTAGTACAGGAGGTTTTGAAAAATAAACAAACGA